>CM050516.1:71750641-72350641 GCA_027563665.1 Antrozous pallidus | reverse complement strand
AGGCTCCCCCAAATTTATGTGGAAGTAGATGAGTTAACATCTCTGGTTTCATTCTTCATTGTCCTGCTCATTTTCACCCAGCCCCACAGTTGCCCCCTTTGGATATTCAGTTGTGCTTCCAGCAAACCTCCAGCCATTGCTGGGCAATAGAGTCATCAGTTGGACATACATACCCTTTCTAATTGCTTTTCTCTAAATTTCATCAGTGAACTAAAATAAATCTTGATCTGTTCATGGCAATTTTAAAAATTCTGAAGATTCTTGGAAAAAAATGTTTCTTAACCTTGTCAGTCTTGCATTGAACCGTTTCTTCTTGATTTAGCATCCCAGTTTTGAGAGAAGAAGTATCTCACATGGAAAAAATATGTACCCCCTTGCATATGCAAACTTTAAAGTGATGGTGTTAAATTTTAGATGAAAATAACCCTGGTCTGGTGGCTCAGTTGGTTGGAGCATCATCCTGTTCACCAAAGGACTTTGGGTTTAATTCCAGGTCAGGGCACATACCTAGGTTTCAGGTTTGATTTCCAGTTGGGACACGTATGGGAAGCGACCGATTGATGTTTCTCTCTCATATCAGTCTCTCTCTCTCTCTCTCTCTCTCTCTCTCTCTCTCTCTCTCTCTCTCTCTCTGCCTGCCTCCCTCTCTCTCTCTGCCTGCCTCTCTCTCTCTCTCTCTCTCTCTCTCTCTCTCTCTCTCTCTCTCAAATCAATAAACGTATCCTTGGGTGAGGATTTTTTAAAAGCCTGTTGAAAATAAATGTCAGTGAGCCCTTGAGAATTGCCTAACTCGTACTAATTTGTTGGTTTGCAGTTTAACTCAGCCGCTAAGCAGCTGATAGAATGGGATAAGCCTCCTGGGCCAGGAGCTGATGCTGGAGAAGGCACCTCGGCAGGAGCTCAGGGCAGCACTGCCTCAAAGCACTCCGACACCAAGAAGAACACCAAAAAGCGGCACTCCTTCACATCCCTCACCATGGCCAACAAATCCTCCCAGGCATCCCAGAACCGCCACTCCATGGAGATCAGCCCCCCTGTCCTCATCAGCTCCAGCAACCCCACGGCCGCCGCGCGGATCAGCGAGCTGTCGGGGCTCTCCTGCAGTGCCCCTTCTCAGGTAGGTCACCCGAAAGGCGGGAAAAGAGGTCAGCCGCAAAATCATCTAGTCACGAACCAGTTTGTTCACCAGCCAGAAAATCTTGTGTATGGTAGCCTTCGGGAGGTAGTAGCTCTCTGAGGAGCAAAGCCTTTCTCGTTTTGCAGGTGGAAAAATGGAGAAGGGAGAAATGACTTGAGCATACTCACCCAGAGCTACACAGGCATTTTCGAAAGAAAGATCCAATATTACAAGATGAATTAAAGAATACTTATCAGTCTCACTAAGTACTCAGTTTTACATATTGCTGCTTCAGGAGTTCTGGCCAACCAGAATGTTTATCTCCATCCAAACTGAAGATGCTGTGGTTGAAACTTGTGTCGTTTGCAGTTGCCTACATCTGTGTGACTTACCTTGGTATGTGGGTTTCTTAGTCAGAGTTCTAGAAAAAGGACATAAAGAAACATTTAACTTAAGTTAGAAATTGGTCTAGCATTTTTTTTGAAAGCTCATTAATTCATCAAGACTTTAAACTGTCTTAAAAAATAGCTATATATTATTCAAAATGATGGGGAACATTGGTTTAATCACTTGACAAACTTTTACTGGGTGCCTTATTGTAGATTCCTCATGGAACTGCATACAAAAAACAAAATAAGATGTAGGACTTGCCCGTTTTAGGCTTAATTCTGGACGACAACAGGAGCCCCGCTGTGCCCTGCTGTAATCATCCAGTTAGATGGTAGCTGAATTCTTTTCAACCCAAAGTCCAGAGAGCCTAATCCAAAGTAACCTGCCACAAGTGGGAGAAATGTCTTTCAAGTCTCATGCTTTATTTTAAAAATTTATGCAAATTTTATATTCTACTCTATAGTATTTATAGCTGTGATTAAAATACACAAAAAAATTTAATTATTTTTCCTTAAAGGGAAAAAGAGAGAGGAAGGAAGGAAGAAAGAGAGAGATGGGGGGGGGGAGGAAGGAAGGAAGGGAGGGAGGGAGGGAGGGAGGGAGGGAGGGAGGGAGGGAGGGAGGGAGGAGGAAAAGGGCAAGAAGCCAACAGCCCTGGCCAGGTAGCTCAGTCGGTTAGAGCATCACCCCATTACACCAAGGTTGGGGGGAGTACACCAAGGTTGGGGGTTTTGCTCCCTGATCAGGGGCACATACAAGAATCAACCAATGAATGCATAATAACTGGAACCATAAACCAATGTCTCTCTCTCTCAAAATAAATAAAGATTAAAAAAAAAAAAAGGCCAATAAGTTACATAAGTTTCTTATCCTCAAGAAACCTACACAGTTTAATAAGTATCTGTTTTGGACCACAGAATAAATATTTACAAAGGTTTTTGATATTCCTTGCTAATATTACTAAAACTTATTTTCTCTCAGACTCGTTTATTTGACCTTGCTCCTTTTGATTCATACTGTAGGTTGTGAGATAAATGCTTTCATTCTCTGAATGGAGTTGTGTTTTAGGCAGTAGGGCCATGAAACTTTTGATCTTATGAGGGAAATAGGACACACACACACGGGACTAGAACATGAGGGTGATGAGGTCAGAGGTCTTTGTTTTGTTCACTGATTTATATTCCAAATGGCAGACATACAATAAGTACTCAATAATTACACACACACACACACACACACACACACACACACACACACTCGGGACCAAATCTTGAGGATGATAAGGGCAGAGGTCTTTGTTTTGTTCACTGATATATCCCAAATGGCATGCAGTAACTATTTGTTGAATGAATGAGTCACTTGAATAATGGGTAGAGAGGAGCATCGTGCTATTTTACATGTAACTAGCTGTCTGAAAAATAGACTAAATCAGAGCAGCAAGTACCAAGTGAGGTTCCTCTGGAGAGATTCCAAACTGGAGATTTTGAATGAGGTTTTGAGGGAGGAGGCTAGTCAAGGTGGCCATTCACGAATAGAAAACAGAATTATTTGAGTGTATTTTTTATTGTGTGACCTAGCAACATTTTCACAGTGACGTTTTCTTAAAATAAAAGATAAGTGTTTGCTAAGTATAATGGCAGCTCACAGTGGGAATTGCTTTAAAAGAATAGACAATAATCCTGGCAATAGAGAAAATTAGAAGAGAAAGGAAGATAATACAGCGTTTATGTTTGCTACCATATGTTGGGTGTGAGCTTGCCTGACGCTGCCACACTAGTGCTGGGAATGGAGATGATAAAGGTACAGTGACTGTTGTTTTGGTTTGAGTAGCTTAGGAAACAAGGCTGGTTCTGTGTTCCCTGAAAGCACTTTCCCCTTCCACTATTCCCCCCTCCTCCCGTGTTCCAGTTCCTCCTGTTTTCAGTGGTAGCGTGTTGCCTGGGGCGAAGCTATGTCTAGAAGAGGACGAGAGGTGTTTGAAGTGCTGCCTGGTTCCTCCCGCCTAGGTTTACAGAAAACACTCCTTGTCTGGGTGCTGTGTACGTTGGAGGGAGCCACAGTCCACAACAGAGCGATGAGCACATGGAGCCTGTGTGACCAGCCAACGCTCTCCTGTCAGGGAGATGAGTGCAGATGGGAAAACGGTGTGTGGGGGGCCATTTAAACTAGGGCTCTTCTCCCCAGAAAAGGACCTCTCGGTAGAGTTGACTAAGGCCCGTGGCCAAATATGTCTCCTGCTATTGGCCTGATACTTCTGTCTTGCTTTTCCTTAATTAGGTTTGGTTTCCTTTATTTAAAAATCCAAAGTAAGGGGCCTAAAGAAGTGAGTGTTGTGTTCTCACCCAGGTGAGGTCCACACAGAGGCAGGTCGGTGCTGGAGCGATGGGGGCTTCCAGCTCACCTTTCACCACGTGGTTAGGTCCCTGTCCTCCTGTTTCCGAATGGCACATTCCAAATTCCAGGCAACAGCATGGGCAGGGAACTGAAGAAAGGAGCAAATGCCTCGCTTCCTGTTTTACTCGGTGCCTGATGAGTGAAGGCTGCACTCTCTAGTCTGTCAGCTGATGGATTGTGTATCGGCCCCGCTGTCCAAGTGGGTCCTCAGAACAGATGTGCACAGATGTCTGTGACTAACATCTGTAAAAGCATGTGATGCTGCAAGCAACCCAGACATTTTGTCTGCTCCTCTGGCCACACCCGTGGTACGTTTTGGCCTCTGCCAGCTGGAGGAGTGATTCATAGGAGTGAGAGTTTTGTGGCATGTCTTCCAGTATATTGCCCGTGGCTTTGGAGGAGGCAAGAAAATTCACCCATTTGTTTCCTTTCGCTCTCCCCACCCCTTTGCTCGCTGCATAGCCCTTTCCAGTAGAGAGATTAATCTGCGGTTTCCTGCGCAAAGGATGAGCACAGCGTCCAGTCAGGTTGTCTCCAGGCAGGGCATTTATTTTGGACACGCACACCCTCAGCCACTTTTCTCCTGCTTTTAGTCATTCTTTGGGGGCCATTCCCTCTTCCTTGCTCCAATGTTCGGATGCTGAACCGAGGCTGGCAAGATTCTCAAAGTCGGTGCTTCACTCCTACATTTGCTGCCAGAGACCTTAGGGAACCTCTGCCCAGCTCATCACGGAGGTCCGGAGACCTGAAGTGCCTTACTTGTCCTAGATCATGAGTTTATTAGCAGCTAATTATCCTGACTCCCAATCTGGGGCTTTTAGAGAAACGCCAGTCAATTGTGAGGTCCTTTTTAGATATTGGTAGGGCCAGGCCCAGGAAGCTGTACTTTGGGTGGGTTTTCATGTGCCCTCAAAGGCTCCAGGATACTAGTGCGCACTTTGAAGCGAGCATCATTGCATTTCCTGAGAAAGACTCCCATCTTCTTTGTGGTGCCCACTTGCCAATGCCCTGGGAGTGTGTATATAAAAAGATTTATTGGATAAAGTGGCGGCAGGCCATGAGGTTTTATTCGAAGAGTGAAAAATCACTGTGCTTCCCATTACAAATTGATTAGAAATAGACTTTGATTCACAGAAGAGAGAAAATGAGGGTTTGAAGAGAAACTCTTGCTAGTGGCACCCCTTGAATCTGCTTTGGTCAATCAAAACCTGAGCTGACAGGTACCGAGGTGGTTTTAAAAGGACATGGATGCCATGTACAGATTTATTGGTGAAAATAACTCGATGCTGGGATGCTGATTCTCCTGGCGTCGGCAGTGGCTAACCCAGTGGGACACCGAACGTTCCTTCAAGCCCTCCGGGAACTAACTAATCTCGGAGCTTTTCTTTGTCCTGATAATCTTTCTCTTAATTTATGGGAATTGACGAAAGTATGTTTGGGATTAAGTTTTTATTACAAAAGGCCTAGCGTGTTTGGTTCAGCATTGCTTCCAGGGGAAGGCAAGGTACCAGCAGCCAAGCACATTTCTTTAACCATTTGTACGCCATAAGCGTCTACAGATGAAGATGGCGGACCTTTTTTTAATTAAATTCAAAATACTGTGGTAGTTAACTGGTTGAAAGAGAAGGAAAAACCTAGTTTTTGCAGGAGCCCCTGTCCCTAGTTCTGCACCATCTAGTCACTCTGTTGCACTCTGCAGTCAGACCTGTGTTCAGCTTGACTGAAAGTGATCAAGGAACCAAACGCAGGCAATGAACTGACCTGAATAACTCCATTTCTTTCTAGTAAATTAACCTGAGGTGGTATCATGGATATGACACTGTGAAAACGGTGGATTTGACTTGACATCATTCTCATAGTGGTTTTATCAGGGAATGTCTGCTGTAGGTATGTCTAGGAAGCTGCATTTTAATTATGTGTCCCCACTGAAAGGTAGAAATAATGAAAGTGATTCTGGAAATAGGAACAGCTTAAGCATTTCACATAGATTTAACATATTGATAGGCAGGTGAGTATTCAGCCACAGCCCAACCCAACAGGATCTTAAGGGAAATTGCCAGGAGGCTGGTGGAGCTTAGGCCTGGCCATCTGAAAAGCCAATTGGTGGTAGCTTCCCAGGCGAGGCAGCGTGTTCCTGTGAAAGGCAGCAGTAGTTGAATTCTATATATAAAACATTGTAGTGGCCAGCGTTGATCACGTGACTTCCTAGTGCCTTCATACAAATTAGGTAAGCAGTCAATTTGGGTTGAATAAACAGAAAGGGATTCTGCCTTCCAAAAAAGAAAATACAGATTTTTTAAAAAGTTGTAACTTGCCTTCCCAAGGTTTAGCTGGTATAATCCATTGTATTAAATATAGATTATTTTTGCTCAGCTGGCGAGGCTCAGTGGCTGAGCTTTGACCTCTATGAACCAGGAGGTCATAGTTTGATTCCTGGTCAGGGCACATGCCCGGGTTGCAGGCTCGATTCCCAGCTGGGAACGTGCAGGAGGCAGCTGATCAATGATCCTCTCTCATCGTTGATGTTTCCATCTCTCTCTCCCTCTCTGAAATCAATGAAAAGTAAAAAAAAAAAAAAAAAAATGTTTTAAATATAGCCTTTTTATTAACTTTTTTTTCTTGGCAGGTTCATATAAGTACCACCGGGTTAATTGTGACCCCACCCCCAAGCAGCCCAGTGACAACTGGCCCTTCGTTCACATTTCCATCCGATGTCCCCTACACAGCTGCACTTGGAGTGAGTATAGTTTCTCCCATCTGTGTCTCTCTTAGGGATTAGTTACGTTAACATGGCACACTCCACCTCCCAGCACCTGCAGTTTACGTGACACGTGCTAGGTGGGGTGTGTCTCTTATTTTTCATGTTATCTCTGTTAATTTCACACACAAAAAAAATAGAATACCTTGCCTGCAGTCTGCCCAAGTTCTTAACAGTGAGAATCAGTGGCCTGAAACTATAAGAACTCTGTAAAATCCTTTTAATTTTCATCCTGGTTCATCCTGATTTCTTGAAGGATTATCCTTCATTCTTTTGAGTTTCTAGACCTTGCTTACTTCTTACAAAAACACATTAATAGAAATCCTGAGGAAGCTGGCTAAATGGTTTCCTGAGTCACATGGCAAGTCGATGTTAAATCTCTGCATGTACGATTCACCTTTTAGTTTCTTGTCTTCTGTGTTATAACATAGCCATGGCTGCCCACAGTAACAGGTCCCTGCTACTTGGAAGAGCCCTTCCATTACGTTTGATTTTCTTTCTGCAAACATAGCATCCTGCAGACAGAATCTAAACACTGATTGCTTTAAAACATCCTTAACAGGGGAAATTAATAGGAAGAATGAGGGCAGGCAAAGGAGGGAGACACAAAGACGAAGATCACTCTGGAGAAGAAACAAACAAATACAACCTCAGGTAGCAGAAAAACAGTCGTCAAATCCCCGTTTCCAAAAATTACAGGCAATGGGAGGGCCAGGAACCAGCCATTGTGAGACGCCTCCCACCCAGGCCAGTGCCTCGGCTTATACTCTCAGACTGTTTTCTGTCAGTGCGGAGTTGAATGAGGATAGAAAAGATCACTACATCCGATGTCCCCAGGAAACTCCACCCCTATAAATTGCTTTGCCCAAGCTCACCTGGTGGTGATGTTTTCAGAGAAATGGTGTGGCCCGGTGGCCGGGGCACAGGCCAGGGCAGGAAGCCCACCTGAGTCACTTACTTGTTCTAGGAGCAAGAAAAGCTACGTGGCCTCTTTAAGCCTTCGTGTTCCTACCCATAAAAGGGCACTAATCGTACCTGCTTCGGAGAGGTAGAACCTAGAATGTAGAGAGAGGGGGGTGACTGATCTGGGTATTGACATCTTTGACTGTTTCAAGCTGGGCCTGTGACATGTCCCCCTGGTTTGCTCTAAGAATGCCTCGAAAGGCCTGGTTGGTTTTGTCATTCGGTTTTCTCTGTTCTTTGTACCAGGAATAGTGAGGCTTCTAAACAGCTGGTTTATTTTTAGGTGGTGGATGTTATATATGTTATAAAGATTACATTTCCCTATGCTAGAATACTTAGAGCCAAATTGGTACCTTTCACTAGCTGGGACTTCACCACGTTATTAGTCAGAGTTGGCTCCATCTAGTTTTACTGTCCTCAGTTTCCTTTTGCCCCATTTTTCTTCTTTTATGTTTGTCTTGATACATTTTATAAATCATTGAAAACTGACTTTGAAACAAGGAGGGATATAAATAAATGCAGTTACTACCTAGCTTGACTTAAACTTTTGAAGAGGTTTTATAGAGTTAAGCATGTTCTTGTATTTACATGGAAGTTAATAACGTCCTGGTGGTGCCCTGGCCAGATGGCTCCATTAGTTGGAGGATGTCCCATGCACCAAAAGGTTGCTGGTTCCATTCCAGTCAGGGCACATACCTAGTTTGCAGGATCATTCAGGATGCATACGGGAGGCAAGCCATGTTCCTCTCTCTCTAAACATCAGTGGAAAAACTATCCTTGGATGAGGATTAACTGCAAAAGGTAAAAAAAATAAGTAAAATAAATTTAAAAAAATAATAATGTTCTGGTTAAAGATTAAAGTTATAGTTTTTGTTTGTTTTTTAATGTTTTTTATAGCTTCCTTGACAGTACAAGTGTTTGGATTGGGAGGATGAGTTGCATTAATCCATCTGGGGAGACAGAGAAATTCAGTTAATTTATCGACATGGGGTTTCCCTGGGATTCTGGGAGCACCTGGGTGTTTTGATTGGAGCCAAGTATCATAATCATTCTGCCCTCTCACCTCCGAAAAGGACCCTCTTTCCCCCCTCCCCTACCCACCCCAACACTTGCAAAACCAGTTAGTATTCCCATTCCAAATGACTGCTTTGCATGGGAAAATTCTTAACTTGATCTCTTTATTCTTTTTTTTTTAATGTTTTTTATTGATTTCAGAGAGAGGAAGGGAGAGAGAGATAGAAACATCAATGATGAGAGAGAATCATTGATTGGTTGCTCCTGTATACCCGACTCTGGGGATTGAGCCTGCAACCTGGGCATGTGCCCTGACCAGGGATTGAACTGTGACCTCCTTGTTCATAGGGTCACTGAGCCATACTGGCTGGGCCTCTCACTTGATTTCTTAACAGGGAAAAAAAAACCCTGATTTTCCTGATCTTAGAAAAGTTAATTAGTGGAAAAGGCACTTAGCTGAGTCTCACCCCTGTGGGTTAAAAATTTTACCATGTACGAAATGGCCAGCCGCTCTTAGCTGGAGGTGCACTGTCAGGCCAAGGGGACAGCTCACAAGAGAGCATGACTGTACAAAAATTAATTCACATTCAATGATTTCATCCTGGGATTCCATGAGAAAGCTTGCATGTTAAGCAAGAGGAAGGTTTATTAAATGGTATGTCTACTCTGCCGACTTCATTTAATGAAAAATGAATTATAAACAGACATATCTGTCATCCCAGGAGATGTGTAGGTCTCAAAGCCCCCGGCAGGTTGGCAGAAATGTTTTAAGACGTTGGCTTTAAGTGGAAAAGACTCTCAGAAACAGGTACCCTCTGCACGTCTCCTTAATCATGGCGAGTATCCTTTTTGAAATGTGAGGTGTCTCCCAAGACTTTGGGCAGTATCTCAGCAATAGTGTGCAGCCTGGTGGAAGGAAACGATGCTTTTCATGGCATGGATTTATAGGTAATAAATGCCCCCCCCCACTACAATAGAAAATGAAAGCTTTTTCTATGAATTAATCATTTTTAATCTTTTATACCAAATGAAGTTATGAGCATATTGTCTCATACATTTCACAAGGAACTGTTAAAATGGTAAATAGCTAATCTTAGGAACAAACTGTTATTACATCTATCTGATTCAGACAGTAGTCTGTTATTAGAGTTGAGGGTTTTTTTCCCAACTAATTTTTAGAGGGGAGGAAGATGAAGCTCTTAGTCATGCATCTTCTGTACAGTGGCAGGAGAGCTTTTAAACAAGTGATTCATAATCCCTGATCTCGATGCTGGCTGAGAGGTGTTTAGCTGTAAGATGTCACAGGGTGCCCAGGCCATTAAAGGCCAAATATAGCCCTTAGCCAACTTATAAACAGATTACATTCCAAAAATGTGTTACCCTATTTTTTATTTTACTTACACACACACACACACACACACACACACACACACACACGGTTTAAAGATACAAAATTAACTTCGCCGATATGTCTCAGTGGTTGAAGATCCAACAGTGGTTGAAGGTCAACCTGTAAACCAGGAGGTCATGGTTTGATTCCAGGGCAGGGCTCATGCCTAGGTTATGGTCTCAATCCCCAGTAGGGGGCATGCAGGAGGCACCTGGTTAATAATTTTCTCTCATCATTGATGTTTCTGCCTCTCTCTCTCCCTCTCCCTTCCTCTCGGAAATCAATAAAAATGTGTTTAAAAAAACAAAATGTAAATGTCAGGTTCTCAGATGAGCCAGTATGTAATTAATTCGTTATAGCCTAGAAGTTACTGCACTCGACGGGATCAGGGAAGGCCTCTGGAAGTGAAAGGATGGACCCGCCATCCTGGCAGTTTGAGAGGAAGAAGGTAGAGCCTTTGGAATTGGCAGGAGTTCTGAACATCAGGATGAGGGGTAGGAGATGGCCAACACCGTCATAGCAACAGAAACGGACTCCAGCATCTCAGAAATGAGGCCTTTGGATCCACTGCACATTGTGCTAAGGGATGGAGGCACAGCATGTTTTCTCACTCGTGAAACACTCACTGAGGATGTGTTATGTCTGTCTGCCGAGCCCAGTGCCGGCAGCACAGGGATGAGCCAGGACCGGCAGCACAGAAATGAGATGAGTAAGTCAGTTTTGGACTTCCCAGTCTCATGAATCACAACAGTAGCTACCGTTTATGAGCGTCTGCAGTGCTCCTGGCACCAGAAAGGCAGCGCACCTAAGCTAGTTCTAATTGTAAGGCCTTCTCACAGGTCCATAGTAAAGCGTGGAGACCTTATGTAATTTATACAGTCAGTTAACTAGTACAGGTATCTCTTCTTACAGATCAACTACAGAACAATAAACACAAAATTTATGAGTGAAATTCCATTCCCCAAGAGATTTTTTTCTAATTCTTAATCCCATCTTCCCCTTTAGTCATAATCTTCTAAGCATTGACTTCTAGCATTTTTATTTTTATTTTTATTTATTTATTTTAAAATATATGTTATTGATTTTTTACAGAGTGGAAAGAAGAGGGATAGAAAGTCAGAAACATCGATGAGAGAGAAACATCGATCAGCCACCTCTTGCACGCCCCCTACTGGGGATGTGCCCGCAGCCAAGGTACATGCCCTTGACCGGAATCGAACCCGGGACCCTTCAGTCCGCAGGCCGACGCTCTATCCACTGAGCCAAACCGGTCTCGGCGACTTCTAGCATTTTTAAATAGATTCTTTAATGTTTTTCTTCATAGCTATACCCACAGTTGACTGGTTTAATTCCAGTGAACATATACCTGAGACGCAAGACTCACTCCTTTTCATCTTTATCTTAATTTTATTGGATTCTGACACCTAAGTTATTTTTTTTTAATCACTAGTATCAGCACTTTCACCTTCCTACTTTCTACTCATTGCTATAAAAAATGAGGTAAAATATTTAAATAATTGTACACACACTGCCTTGTGCAGCTGGTGATGCTGCTGAAATTGGTAACACTGTTGACTGGCGGGCGTGTGCCCAGCAGCAGCTGGGCCTGTTTCATCACCAGCCAGTGCACCTGCATCTGTGTCCAGTACACAGACAGGCTATTCAGACAGGTCCATTTGTAGGGTTGAAAGTGGGTTGACTGCAAACAAGATTTACAAAGAAACAGTTATGAGGTGGGAGGATATTAAGTGGTATTTGCCCAAAGGATCCAGAAATGCCTGAAGTCTGTCCTTTGGTCACTTTGTTTATTTTGGGAGGTGTGTGAGGGAGATGCATACATTAAGGGACAATTGGAAAGAAAATGAACCCTTCATTGTCGGTTGACCTTGTAGCTAAAACTCCAGTGCAAAGCACTTTATAGATAAGTCTTTGCCCCAGTATAAACCCCTATGTTCATTGCAGTGTTGTTTATAATAGTTAAGATTTGGAAGCAGCTCAGGTATCCATAAGTAGATGAATAAAAAGCTGTAGTACATTTACACAATGGAATACCATTTGGCTATAAAAAAGAAGGAAATCTTACCTTTTGCAGCAGCATGGATGGGCCTGGAGAGAGTTATACGAAGTGAAATAAGTCTGTCAGAGAGAAACAAGTGAAATCTAATGAACAAAATAAACTAACAAAATAGAAACAGACTCATAGATAAAGAGAATAGACTGACAACTGTCAGAGGGGACAGGTTTGGGGAGCTGGGTGGAAAAGGTGAAGGGATTAAGCAAAAAAAATTCACAATCCTCATAAGTACAGACAACAGTGATTAGCAGTGGAAAAAAGGGGGTGTGCATAGAAGAGGGTAAAAGGGGGAAAATGGTGATGGAAAGAAAACTGACTTCGGATGGGGTACACACAATCCAATATACAGATGATGTATTATAGAATTGTACATCTGAAACCTATATGATTTTATTAACCAACATCCCCCTAATAAATTCAATGAAAATAAAAAAAATTTTAAAGAAATATTTCTTTTAATGGGGGTTAGAATTAAAGTATGAAGCTACAAAACAGGGAAGAGCTATCATTTCAGTACTTAATTATAAGGATCAGGATTTTGATACTGGGTCTCATTTCAGTGTCAATCCTGATGAGAATAACTTCCTTACTGAAGTTTGGAGTCCTATCTATATTTAGCTCACTGGACAGTTTTTTTTGTTTGTTTGTTTTTTTTAAATCTTCACCTGAAAATATTTTTTCTATTGATTTATAAAGTGGAAGGAAGGGAGGGAAGGGGAATGAGAGAGAGAGAAACGTCAATGTGAGAGAGACACATCGATTGGTTGCCTCCACATGTACCCTAACTGGGGATGGGATCAACCTGCATTCCTTGACCGGAAATTGAACCCATGACCCTTCACATGGGCCGATGCTCTACCCACTGATCACACTGGCCAGGGCTGGACAGGTGATTTTACTGGTTGCTGTATACATTAAACCCAAAGAAAAAGAAAAAGAAACAAAGACTTAATAGACCTTGACCTCTGACCTTAGCCAAATCCACATTGTTTAAACACTGTCTGGGCTAGTTTCATGAACTGGCAAAAGGAGGAGAGAGCACCCAAGAGAAGGGGTCTCACACCTAATAACTGAACTTTTCACACGCAGTGTCCAGTAGCAAATGTGGCTGGTCAGTGGCCTGCAATCCAGTCTGAGAGAGAGCACTTCTTTTCCGGTGCTCACTCTAGCAATGGAGGGGAAATAGAGGACTGACTGCCTTAAATGGCTGAACCTGAGTTAGAATCTATGTTTTTCTGCCCCCAACAACCATGCTTCTACCATGTAAAACTCTGTCTTCTTTCAAGATTAGAGAGTCGTGGTAAGGAACCCGGACACTCAAAATATGACCAGTTTGCAGCAGCTGACCACTAAGGCCTGTATTTGAGCTAAGTGTTGTTCAAAAGTAGTCATTCTGGCCCCAGATCATGACCTCATTCCGGTAAACGAAAGTTCTGGGTCTGCAGAAACAGGAAGCTCATTTTTAACGCGTGTCAGAATAACATCGCGGGTCTGCATCAGTATTTCTGTGGCCTGGGCCATAGTGATGGACAACTTTACCTTGATCCCACGGACTTGCTGAGTTTCCGTAAAGCTACAAGGGATGAACACGTGTGAAGTCCCTGTTAAAGGACCCATGCAACATCTGGTGAAGGTGGCATTTCCCTGTGGCCCCTGGTTCTGTACAGTGGTACGTTAACGACACATTATTAGCCGAGCGTCACCTGTGCTCCTAGCAGGGCCGTGGACGCGTTTGTGCCTTCCTGCTGACGGAGAGTGCTCGTTGGCCTCTGTGGCCGAGGCCCGGCCCAGGATGTGAAATAACGGGCGGGTCCCCGGGTCGGCTCTGGGTGAGGGAAAGGCTGTGGTTTGCGCAGGTTAGGTCAGGTCTTGCAGGATAGCAAACTGCCCGAAGCACAACACACAGTGGGTTACCTTTTGAACTTCCACATCACCAGATTATTTCAGTTGAGGTTGTTTATAAAGCAACCCACAGAACTTCCTCGTCTGTCTATAGCCCTGGACTCACCAGCGCCCTGTCATTTTACCAGCCCCTCAGGGCTGAGCAACATCTAGGAATCTGATTTTAATCAGACTCTCCCTCTGGGCCTTTGTCTGTGTGCTCTGTATCCAGGAATACACATCATGCACTCACAGGTGCACATTTCCCCAAAGATGGGCAACCCAGCACTGGGAAAAATCCTGTCCGATTTTTTTTTTTTTTTAAGACTGTTTCAGGCACTCTCTTTGAGGTCTTTTATCCATATTTTAAATGCTTACTGTTTACTCTTTGTAAAAGTAACGTATGAAATGTTTGTATACTACATTTATTAACTATAAGAGGTGACCTATTTTTGCATTTTGTTAACAAAATGGGATGTGTATTTTTATCAGACCTGTCGATGTCCTTGCCTCCTCCTTCTTAGGACCAATTTAATACCGCCTCTGTTTTATTTTTTAATATATTTTATTGATTTTTTTTACAGAGGAAGGGAGAGGGATAGAGAGTTAGAAACATCGATGAGAGAGAAACATCGATCAGCTGCCTCCTGCACACTCCCCACTGGGTCTGTGCCTGCAACCAAGGTATATGCCCTTGACCAGAATCGAACCTGGCACCTTTCATTCGGCAGGCCGACACTCTATCCACTGAGCCAAACCTGTTAGGGCCCACCTATGTTTTAATAAGTTAAAATATAACAGGCCATTTTCATTTCCTTTCCTCTTGAAGATGGAGCTCTGCAGAGTGAGAAGTGGAGCCTTTTGGTTCTGTGCCTTTGGTGCTCTGCTCAGGAATTCCTAGGAGCCGCGATTGCAGGGCTCCTGTCCTGCATGTGCCATTTGTCTTCTGCCTCGCCACAGCCATGCTATGAGAATGGGTTTAGGAAGGTTTAAATGGAAACCAGCTAAGTGGTAATTTTATAATCTCCAGTGGCATATTATTTGCTGTGCAGTCTGGACTCGTTACCTCACCTGTGAAGCCACTGGTGTGTCATTGCTCATGAAGTAACTTCCCAGGGCGCGTTTGCTGAGCGTTTTACCAAGGGTTAGTGTTCCTTCCCTCCATGTTGTCACAGGGAGGAGATGAAGTGGAACGGATGCTTGTCCTTCTCTGGGTTAAAGAGTTTGAAGGCTCTGAGCCCACCTCTGTGCCAATTCCAAAGCTGTGACAAATCTGAATACTGCCCTCGTTCCTATGGGGAGTGTGAAGAACATCCAGGAAGCTCTGAATTTCTGAGCTGCCCTGGGCCTTGTCCGGGTGAGCACTGCGTAAGCAGCTCCGTGCCCCATTTATTTCGGCACTGGCTGTTCTGCACCGCCTTCAGCTGCTCTGTGGGAAAAACCCTTCCAGAAAGTCACTTTAGCAAAAAAAAATTTAAGAGTGTGTGAGACAGTTGCAACACGCATGTCTAGAAATTAGAAAACTGTTCCACTTCGTTTATTGTGTTTGTGGAGCTATGTACTTCAATAGGCAGATGCAGTCAGTGTTGTTGATGAGATTCACATTTTTACTTCAGAAAAATAGACGTGAAATGACTGTTAGGATCTACGTTTAGAAGTCATTGGCTTTTTCTTATTAATATGCTGATGTGTCTAAGCCATCTATGCTTTCATAGGTAACATTCTTGACTCCTTTCTCCTTTGTTTTTACATCTAGTGGTTCACAGATTTGGGGAGGGTGCAGGCGGGTCTTTCTGTGCCTCTGTTCCCAGGAGTTTCAGTGTACAGACCCTAAGGAATTATCTGGGGTGTGTGGATCAGAAGGTAACAATTGCTCCATTGATTTGCAAAAGGCATGGAATCCTGTAGGCAGAACCCCCATTAGTCTGTGCCCATAAAAGAACCAGCAGCTTTTCACTGGTGTACTTGTTAAAGATTACCAGCCTTGATAGTCCTAAATTTCAAACGCTGGCAGAGTTAAGAAAAGAATAAGCGAAAGTAGCAACAACAGCCCAGTGATTGCGGCTTGCTATTGTTTGGGCTTTGTGGAGACCGGGCATCAAAGGAAATTTTCCTCTGAAGCCATGGATATAGTATAGCCCTATTGTTTTGCAGTGTGTTTTAAGTTTCAGGTTACAGAAACAATCACAAATTAATTCCCAGCAAGCAGTGAGACATTATAGCTGCCCCTTTGAAAAGCATTTGGATTCCTGGCCAAGTCTTATATGTAAAAGTCTTATTTATCTTAAAATTACAGGCAATTGTTTCGTGTGGTGTTTTTGTGTGTGTGTTTTTTTTTTTTTTTTCCTTTCCCTCTTCCCAAGTGGGATTACTTACCTGTTTGCTGGAAAAAAATTGCCATGGCTATAAGATCTTAAAGGAGAACAAGACTGGAATCTTGGGGTGGGGGTTGTTTGTTTATTTTGTTTTAAGGAGGCTTTCATCCTAGGTAGCTTGCTGGTTCTGTTCTGTTTGGATTCCATTGAAGTCTTTTCCCATGGATTTCTGATTCCTTTTCCTTCCCACCTTCCATAAAAGATGTAAATAAACATTTTGTTCCTTTTTGTTCCCCTCTCTCTCTTATATCAGACTATGAACCCTCCTCTGCCCCCGCCCCCTCTTCTGGTCTCCACACCTCCGGGCGCTGCTGCTGCTGCTGCTGCTGCTGCTGCTGCTGCTGCTGCTGCTGGAACGGGACCGAGGCCCACAGCGGGGCCCACTGACCAGATTGCACATTTACGACCTCAGACTCGCCCCAGCGTGTAAGTGAGGGTGTCATTTATTGCTGCTTAAACGTGCATTTCAAACTCAGCCCAAAGAGCAGAGGCAGAGAAACACCTTTCTGATATGAGCTGCTGACAGGCTTATGACTTCCAAAGTGGTTTGTGTTCTGCAAACTTCTACCCAGTCATGCATATAATGAGGAGACTGCTGAAACAAAATGGGCCTGATACAAGCGCTCGCTAGGCAGCCGTCCTGCTGAGGGAAAGCCTTTCAGAGTTTTGGGAGACAGCTGTTTGCCCCTTCATAACGTTATATGTGTACGAGCTGCCTTTTGCGCCTTTTGTCTTATTTTCATTCCTTGCATTGGGATACTAAGGAATGAGAAGGTATTCCATACAAACCAGGTCTACTTGTAGTATGCATGTGAAAGCTGTAAGTCCCTAGTATCCAGAAAAGTCTAATTATCTCATTCAGAGTTCATCCGTGGCAGAATACAGCGAGGTTTTCGTGGGTCTTATATTGTGTGAGTTTATGTGTGGGACAGGTTAGCCCTGGGAAGAACATTTGCTTAGCATAGCCTGCCTGGTTCCCGTATGGTGGTGACACAGTCACCTTGCATGATGGGGGTCTTCTGTATGCTCTGTGATCTGGACATTTATTTCCCTTTGACTTTTTCCATCTCAGTCTTGTGCCTGGCTGAGCACACAAAAGCAGGTGCAGCCCAAGCCTCTGGGTTCAGCCTTGTGTAGAAGGCAGCGTGCTGTGCCTCCCGGTGGGGTTTCACACCATATGCCCACATTTGGGGCTACTTCCCAAGTCTAACAAGTGCCATTTGAAGAGCTCAATTTTCCCAGTGGGTACCTAATCTCCAGCAGCAGGTTAGGCACTCTGGGAAGCTGCCTTAATTCTTTCACACCCAGCAAATGCCATTTGGTGGGGTGGTCACCTTCACACTGGGGGCACCAGGTTGGCAGTTCTTAATCAGGAAGCCCTCTCTGCCTTTTCTTTCTTTTTCTTTTGGAGTAGGAGAGAGGGGGGCGGGGGACTCTGCCTTTTCAATGTCGATGGCAAAACCTCTTTCATTGGACAAGTACCAATACTGCTTACAGATGAAAGGACTATATTTTTTGTTTTCATTTATGCAAGATATTCAAGACTTTACACCAAGGAGGAGCTTTGAGTATCTTGGTTTTTGGTGGTTACTCAGGCCGAAATCAGATATTCTTTCTATTCCAGGTATGTTGCTATATATCCATACACTCCCCGGAAAGAGGATGAGCTGGAGCTGAGGAAAGGGGAGATGTTTTTAGTGTTTGAACGTTGCCAGGATGGCTGGTTCAAAGGGACATCGATGCATACCAGCAAGGTCGGGGTTTTCCCTGGTAATTATGTGGCACCCGTCACAAGGTATGGCTTTGAACAAGTGGTTTACTAAGTTCCAAACAGAGAAGCTTTGTTCTTCTCCATGGCTCTCAGCCTATCCAGATTCCTTCTCACATTATAATTGCCTGTTACACAGCCAACATTTAAAAAAATCTGTATCTGCTTGCTGAGATCCCTTCTAACTCCAAAATGCTTGGCTTACTCTTCCCATGGCTATATGTGAAATTGTAGGTTTCCACGAATAAATGCACCGGGTTTCAAGTTATTTGCTTTAAGTAACATGTAGAAGACCACTTTCAGTACTTTTCTGCTTGAAGAGCATAATGTTTCATTTAAACAAAAGCTATATCATTAATACTTCCATGTTTCCATAAGGCTTGCTATGTGCCAGGCATGTAGATTTCTAAATGCGTTGCACACATTAACTCCAAGTCCTTGAGCAACTCTTTGTGGTAATTTCTGTTATCATCCTCTCTTGATAGATGAGAAAATTGAGGTACCAAGAGATTAAATAACTGGTCTGAGATCACATAGTGACGAAGTGCTCAGACCCAGGTGGTCCGACTCTGTTCTAAGAGCTTGATTACCTCTGAATCCTGGCAATTAATTTCTGTAATACCAGTCAGAAATAAAATTCCTTAGCTATGTATAGATTCTCTGTCCTTCTTAACTGAAGGTGATTTTGCTTCCCTGGGGGAATTTGGCAATGTATGGTCACACATTTGATTGGCCGGAAGAGGAAGAGAGGTTGTTGTTGGCACCTTGTGCACCGTAGTTAAGGATGCTGCCGGAGGCTGTGCGGTACACAGGACACCTCCCACAGAAGGGACTTAGCGGCCCCAGATGTCTCGGAGGTGGAGAAGTCCTGTTACAGGGTAATGGGAAGTCAGGGCTGTTAGATACACAAAATGATCTTTATTTCATTTCGAGATAAGCCCATCGTCTGGTCACTGAGGAAAATAGCCTTGGAAACTGAATGGCATCGACCTTCAGGGAGCCTCAGTTTCTGGCCACCGGGCTCTTAAATGGTCCAGGTTTAACTGTGATAAATCATTCCATAAACCCCCTGATTCTGAATAAATGGCTTAATGAATTGACATGTTTGTCAGCTGTTGGCCTTGACTTATAGGTTGGCCAGCAGCCTAATCAAATATAAATCACTGTTGTTGCAGATGGTGACAGGGTGGTATCTTTCATTTGACTTGCAGATTTTTAATCGATATAAACCTTCTTTTCTGCATATGTTAAAGTCAGGATCCAGAAGGTAGATCCAGACAGGCCCTTCCTGGTGGGAAAAATACACACAAAAAAACCAACAACAAACCACAGAAACAAGTAGGGGAAGTAAAATAAACCCAAACCAAAATATTAAGCTAATAGAGGAAAACATTTTCATAAGACTCAAAAAAACAAATTATTTAAAGTCTCTGGAGAGTTGCTTACTTAGAGTTAATTCTTTGTTACTCCTCATGGTACATAACAAGAATGTTAATGAAGTAGTCTACTTAGTAGAAAGTTACTATAAATAGAATGGATGTTTAAGTGAATTTAGAATATTAAAAAAACATTACACAAAGCTATGCCAAACCTAATTTAATTAAATTCAACCGATAAGTATTTGTTTAGAGCTGGCAGTACCACTATAACTACAAACCCTAGAGAAATGGGAAAGAACCATTGCACACTGGCCCCGTCTTCAAGGAACTGTGACTGAGTCAGGAATATTTAATAAGGAATTTTCTAAAAAAAAAAAAAAAAAAATACGATCATTTTTGTAATCAGGGTCATAGGACAGAGAAATCCACATGAAAGATAATGGTAAAGTCTTCAGCCTGGGCCTTAGGCAAGGCTTCTTGAAATGATAGGATTTCTGCTGGATCTTGAAACAAATGAGATTAAGGTAAGTCAAGAGAAGCTGGAGAGGACATTCCCAGAGTCTGTGTGTGTGTATATGTGTATGTGCACCCACACGCATGTACACAAGCCCTTGGGTGACGTGGGGCTGAGGGCAAGTAGGAGAAGGGCGGAAAACATGGGCAGGGCCATGGACATGTGATTGTAAGGTCACAAACCTGGCTTCTTGGAGAGCAGAAGTGGGAGAATCCAGGGCCTCCCATCAGTGAAGAGGTACGGCCTTGGTGTGGGAAGATGAGCCTGGTAACTGGAAGTTCTTGAGCAGAATACAATGCATGATTTTCTGTGACTCAGAATACATTGCAAGACCGTTCTCTGCCTCAGGGCCATTGTGAGTTTGAATTTGCTATTTTTACACTTTGTAAAAATAATCCCATTCATTTTTTAAATGTTTTGTCGTAAAGCTTTGAGTCCCCCCCCCCCCCCCCCCCCCTTTTAATTGTTCTGTCTCTCACTTCGCTAATGGATGGGGCTATCTGTTTTTCTGTCTCAGCAGGGCGATGACAAATGCTTCCCAAGCTAAAGTTCCTGTGTCTACAGCTGGTCAGACCAGTCGGGGGGTGACCATGGTCAGTCCCTCCACTGCAGGAGGGCCTGCCCAGAAGCTCCAGGGAAATGGTATGGCCGGGAGTCCCAGTGTGGTCCCCACAGCTGTGGTGTCAGCAGCAGCTCACATCCACACGAGTCCTCAGGCTAAGGTCTTGTTGAACATGACGGGGCAGATGACAGTCAACCAGGCCCGCAATGCTGTGAGGACAGGTAAGGAGGAAACCGGACTGTGAAGCATCAGGAAAAGGGTCGTCTGCCTAGTTTCAGATCTTCCGTGACAGATGTTGACAAAAGCAGATGTGATGTAAGATAACAAATAACAGGAAATAGAAGCAGGCAGAGTCCAGTCTGTAGCACTTTACGTCTGCTTACTTTGGCCAAGCCTTCCCTGATCTATAGATCGAAAGCCTGAAATAGACTAGGCTGATCCTGAGAATGTCAGTAGTATTTGAAAATAGGACTTCTATAGCCAGGATCATATGATCTCAAATCTCACTGCACATCTACTGCAGCTAAGTGTGCAGACAATTTTTTATGAATTTAGTCATGAGTCTATTTTAGACCCAGTGAGACCTTAAATCGATTTCTTTTTTCTATAACGTTGAATACCTACCAAGTGTCTTGGGTAACAGTGGGAGTAAACGTGTGATTTTTCTCTGGAAACAAAACAAAAAAAAGAAAGAAAATGGTTATAAGAAAAGAGAATAGTTTGAAAAAGGACCGGAGGCCAGAGCAGTTTGACAGTGTAGACCCCCAGCAGATGCTGGCTCGAGTCTCTCATTCTGTGGAAAGGCCTTTCTCTAACTGAAGAGCCTCGGGGTTACAGCTAAGCTTCTAGGCACTCAGCAGACTCCAGAGCCAATCTGGAGGGGAAATGCATCCCGGGACCCAGCTAAGACTAAGTGCTGTTAAACCACCACACATCCCTTAGTTATTGTGAGGACGCAATAGCAACCTTTCATTATGGACGGATGCAATGAAATGACTCACATTTTTGATGAGCAGCATTTATTGGAAAGTTGAATCTTACCCTGTTCCCTGCTGTCATTTACTAGTTTTGGCACACAACCAAGAACGCCCTACGGCAGCGGTGACGCCCATCCAAATACAGAACGCCAGCGGGCTGGGCCCTGCCTCTGTGGGCCTGCCCCATCACCCTTTGGCCGCCCCGCAGCCTCCGCCTCCGATGGCTGCCGTCAACATGGGTCGAGCCAGCGCCCCCTTAGCCTGTGCTGCGGCTGCTTCGATCACCTCCTCCAGCATCACCTCCGCCTCCCTGGAGACCGAGCCCAGCAGCCAGATAATGGCCATTCTCTCTGGACTCCCCGCCTCTCCTGACAGCGCCGCATCAGCTTGTGGGAACAGTTCAGCAGCCAAACCAGACAAAGATAGTAAAGTAAGGTCAACATCCTGTTTCTCTGCTGGTGTTGTGTCCCATCATTCCTACTAATGAAGGGACCCGTTCAACATTCCTTCACGTGCTTAACTGCGTGCTTCTGTGCCAGTTGCTAGATTCATGTTTCTCTACATTTCAGCACCCACTAGTTGCCAGGCCCTGTATTAGGTGCTGGGGAAATCACAGTGAGTAAGACTTAGTTGCTTCTCCACCTGTGGCTTACATGTCATGGAGGAATTTCCTTTTCCTTTCCTCATCCTATCATCATTTTGCTGTCCTTAATTCTTCCTGTCCAGTCAGTTTGCTTTTTGTTAGCAGTTCTGCAATAGCTATATGTGCAGATATATAGGTGATAGATAGATATTTAACATACAAAGGGGATGAAACTGTTGATGAGTAGTGTTATTTGTGGATTTATTTTTTTTATATCACTAGTATATATTTGATTATAATCAGCATGAATAGCTTTCCTCTTGACTTGAAATTAGGGGGAAATTATTTTATAAATCCTTTGATCTTTTATAAGTCTCTCATTTGGGGCTGAATTTCAAAGAAAATATAAATGGGAGGCTGTGTTTGGAAGACTAACCTATTGTTGGGTTTGGAGACAGGTGGTTGGAGCCAAGGGGAGTTGATGGTGATTAAATGTGAACAGAAAGAGAAGAGTGATAACAAAGTCTGGAGAATTGCATTATGTTCATGACCTTTCCCTCAGTGTGTCGTGCGTTTCTCCTTTTAAAAAGCCCCGTTCTAGGAAGCTCTAGGGTGAATATAAACAGCCACCTGGTCGGTGGTAATGGATGTTACTCTATTTAAAAGGTTAGGTAAGCCTGTAAATAGGGCTTTATAAGGAAATAAACTTTACGGCTTACTAAAAAGTTAATATTTGATTGTTGGGTTAACATGAGCGTTTTTGAAAAAGATTGGTATCCAGCGTTTATAATTAACTACATTAAACTTGTACTCAAGCTGACATGTTCAACTTTGTCAATATCTTTAAAAGAATAATTTCATAGTTTAGATTTTAAGAAGTTTTGGAACAGTGTGTCTCAGGGCCCTTGTCGCTGAATAGAAAAGAGACTCTTCAGCCCCTGACCTTCCAGAAAAGAATTTGCTGAATCTCTGAGGCTTCGGAGAGCCTGTGCTAGACAGAATAATGGCTCCCAAAAGATGGCCGTGTCCTACTCCCTGACATTTAAAGACTATCTCCCTCCATCGCAAAAGGAATTTTATAAGTGAGATTAAAGTCAAGATTTTAAAGGGATTCTCCTGGATTACCAGGGTGGGATGAACGTAATCAAAGAGTCTTACGAAAGGGAGGCAGGAGGATCAGGGCCAGAGGAGAAGTGGTGATTAGAGGGAGGAGCCACAAGCCAAGAAATGCAAGGAGCTGCTAGGAGCTGGAAAAAGCAAAGAAATAGACTGTTCCCTAGAGCCCCAGAAGGAATGCAGCCCTGCCAACACCTTGCTTTCCGCACCTGATTTTTATTCCAAAGTTTGTGGTAAACCAGTGCAGGACCTTACTTGGGTTAATCTGTTGAGCACCCATCCTCAACAGATGGCCACTGGCCCGTTGGATACCATATTGACCCAGAGTGTCCATGCCATTTTCTTTTTTGAGGTGCTATGGAGAAATTATTGATCTTCTTCCCCAGATGATGTCTTAAAATATTTCCGGCTTATCTTTTTTTTTTTGAGCCTACACTCTTAAAGTTTTTTTTCACTATTCCTAAACCTACCTCCTCATTTAGTGTTCTAAGTTTTCCCTTCCTAAATCTACCTCCTCATTTAGTGTTCCAAGTCCACTAAAGAGACATTTTCTGATTGATGGGAGTTCATTGAATCCACGATGAACATGACCAGAGTGTGTCATTCAGCCCACATTTCTCCATCCTGTCCACCAGGATATCGTGGAAGAACTTTTCAAACCTCCATCGAGATCCAAGCATCTTTTACTTCCTCCCATCCAAACAGTTCCCCCGAGGCCCCATCATTTTGGTGCTACTTCTTGTTAGCAAGCATGTCCTGGAGGAGTCTACTCCTCAGAGTCTCATTCCCTTTCCTAAGTAGACCTTTCATTTAAAACACTATTCTAGAATTTTCCAGATGGTCTGCAAAATACATTGTTGTTTTATTTTTGAAAATTAGGACTACACATGCTTTTCTCTGGCCTGTGGAATCGACCCAATCTCAGGTCCACCAGGATCTATCAGAGATTATTGGTAGCATTTCAGCTGTTAACATTCTTTTTCTCTCAATCTGCCACGAGTAGTCATATGATCTTTAAGTCCAGATCTCTTTATCCATTTCCCTCTTAGCAAGGTTTGTTCTTCCTTTCCCGTCTGAAGATTATCCTTGTCTTTCTTATCATCTGATCATCATCTGAGAACCACCCTCTGTCCCAAACAGCAGGTCTGTGTCTTTCTTGTTCTCAGTTCAAACATAACTTTTAAGCAATGTAGCCTACCCCCCACCCCAACTTTTTTTTTCTTCTTTTTTTTGGTCTTTAGCATTTTTGCAATTTTAAGCTCATACGGACCATGCAAATGTTCTTTCATATGGACCCTTCTCTTGATCTTTTTGTAGCAGTCCTTTAAAAATTTGAGCTCATTAAGTTGCCCCCTGGGGGAATCACATCAGTACCTTTAGATGGCTCTACATTTTCATCTGCTGGGATAATTTGCAATTGTATAGTTAGAATTTTATTCTGGAGAGCCCTCCCTCTTGAAGTATCTTTCCTTTTGAGTTTCAGCATATATTTTTTTTGAACTTTTAAAATCAGTTCTTTGAAACTTAGAGTTCAAATCTTACTATAGGGAACTTCTCTTTGAGTGCTTACTTCTAAATTCTGAATGTTTCTGCTTCACCAGCCATAGCTCTTCACCCCCTACCTGGCCGCTTCCTTGTGCTCTCCCCCCCCCCCCCACATACACACCCCCACCATCTGTTGATCAGAATTGGAGCCAGAGTTGCAGTTTGTTCAACTTTCTGTGAGATTAACTTATCAGAATGTCAAGGACAAAGTGTATCAGAGATTCTAGTTTCAGTTGAAACTTCCAGCAAATATATAGGCATTTGACCATTCCCTTCTTATTTCTTTCTCCTTTTGTCATTTTGTGATCACTCACTGACTGACTCTCTCCAGGCAGTGTCGGTGTGTCCGCCAAATGATAGCTTGTCAATTGCCCTCTTCTTTCCTCTGTACCCGAAAGCTCTGCCATGGCTGGTGTGCCACGGAGCGGGGTGTGTACCTTCTCCACGCGCACACGGGGCCATTGCAGCTCTATCCAACCGGGAGTTCCTTTGAACAATATGTTATTTGAAAGCCCTATATCACAGTCTCAGAAACATGCTTTTGTCCTTGACTTAAGTTTCTAGCTAACTTGGTCTGGTAACTGCATTCTGTGCTTTGATAAGTAGGCATCTGAAGCTCTGTAACATCTTTCCAAACATCATCTCAGTTATGTCTGGTCGGAAACCTGGGCCTTTCTGCCATTGTTGTTCTTTCTATGTGATTTCTGATATCTTCTGCAGTTAACAGTTTTAACAGCTTCAATCGGACATGTTTTCTAACTTCATATTCTGTATAAAGGCTTCATTATTTGGTCAGCTAGTCTCCAGGCAAATGTGATTGCTAATCCGTATGACATACTCTTGTGTGTGTGTTTTATTGTGTTTTCTTATTATAAAAAAAATTTAATTATACATATTTATTTAGAAGTTAGAGAAAATCGAAACAGAAAACCTAAATATAATCCAAGATTTCAAAGACAGTCATTAATATTATTGTGTGTATGTGTTTTCCCCCCTAGATACCAAAATGTAAGAAATATTATTTTGGTATAGTAAGCTTTCATCTAGAAAATAAAATCATTCTCTTCAGCATCAATTATGTAATTAACTGTTTATATACTCTCTAAATTCTGTTAAAAGATAAACTGGGGTATGTTTTACAAATTTAAGGAGTTTATTTGAGCAAATATCTATTAAAATCAGGCAGTGCCCAAACAGAAGTTGGTTAGGAGCACTCACCAACAAGAGTCAAGGGCAAGATTTTTATAGAGAAGACAGGAAGCAAAGCCAGGAAATTATTTGATTGGCTATAGCTTGAGCGGTTGCCTTATTCAGAAAGCATAGTTGGCCATTTGTGATTGGTATCCTTAGGTTTTGATTTCTTAATCTTGAGGCATTGACAGATTTAGCTTTTGGTTTGCTACTGCAGGCTGCTCAGACCTTAGAAACACCTCAGTCTAATGGCCACTAAATTAATTTAACAGTTTTAATCCTCACATTAGAAAAAGAGAAGAATCCACCTCTACTGCCCCACTCTACCCCAAGTGCTTCCATGTCCCACCCCTGCCTTCCTAGTCTGGGGATGCTTCAGGAGTTTTCTCTGACGTTGACAGTTCCTCCCAGAGGAGTTAGCAGGAGTGGTGTTGGTTCTCTGCCACATTCTCGGTATGTTCCTGAAAGACAGCATTTTTGCAAGAGGTCTCAACATTTAGTCCTCAAACTTCCCACCCAAATTCCTGATGACTCTCCCTTGAGCTAACCACAGGTTTTCTTCAAACAATCTGCTAATGTTTGAGGACCTTTGCTATTACTCTTAGTTTTCTTAAGAAGGACCATCTGGTTTTTAAGCGCCCATTTTCTTCTATCCTGAACACGTGTCCGATGGATCACTCTTTGTTCACATTGTCTTCCTTCCTTTCCAGTTTTTATTTTGCTGTCAAAATAGAGATGGTCTGGCCTGACCGGCATGGCTCAGTGGGTAGAGTGTCGACTTAGGAACCAGGAGGTCACAGTTCGATTCCCGGTCAGGGCATATGCCCAGGTTGCAGGCTCGATCCCCAGTGTGGGGTGTGCAGGAGGCAGCCAGTCAATAATTTTCTCTCATCATTGATGTTTCTATCTCCCTAGCCCTCTCCTTTCCTCTCTGAAATAAATAAAAATATATATTTTTAAAATGAGATTGTCTGTGGGCTTCGCCATTTCATTTTCTTAAGTGGTTGGAGTCACTGTTGCTTCCCCTGCCAACAGCTGGGACTTAGACTAGGTCTGGACAGTGCACATCTGCACAAAGTTTGGCTCCTAGTGACCTTGGTGATCTGCAGCCCTGGGTCAGTGTGTCTGCTCTTGCTGTCCATTGCACAGAGTAAACTGCTTCTAGAGATGTTGCCTGTCCTGAACTCACGGAAGAGTGAGGGCTTGGCTCTAATATAACCCCTTCCTAGCAGGGTGATTCTAGGCAAACTTAGGGAGATGTAGACAATGAGAATAGCATTGATCCTCTCGTCAGGTGGATGGGTATGAGGAATACATGTGGAAATCTTTATAAAATGCATTAAGATTCTTGAATCCAGTGGTATTTAACCATCTCTAGAATATTATATGGCCTTTCCTTCTTTCTATGCACTTAAAAAAAAAATGCTTTCCTGCCTCCTCTCCCACCCTCCCGCCTCCAGACAACACCTTTGCCTGCTCCAAATCACTCTCTCTCCCCTGACCCTGCTTTATTTTTCTACTGAGCACCAGTTTCTCAGCCGTGATGGTGTCTGTCCAGAGCAGTGCCGTGGCCCTGTAATACAGTTCCTCATGTTGTGGTGACCCCCAACCATAAAATTACTTTCGTTGCTACTTCATAACTGTCATTTTGCCACAGTTAATGAATCGTATTGTAACTATCTGTGTTTTCCGATGATCCTAGGCAACCCTGCTAGTGGTTCTCAACCTGTGGATCTTGAGCTACAAGTTGAAAACCACTGCTGTAGAGCCTAAGACCATTGGAAAACACAGCTTAATACATTAAGATCCGTTAATAGTAGCAAAATGACAGTTATGAAGTAGCAACAAAAATAATTTTATGGTTGGGGGTCACCACAACATGAGGAGCTGTATTAAAGGGCCGCGGCATTAGAAAGGTTGAGAACCACTGGTCTAGAGAATGTGAACTGCTTGTTGCCTTGCCCGCCACTGTATTCCCAGGGACTGGCACATTGTTGGTTCATACATGACAGTCATATCTGTTAAGAGAATGAGTGATCGTTAATAGACAATCGTATGAATTAAATTTTTGAAATCCCTTGCCTAAGAAAAATGACTTGGATTATTGGGAGTCTGAGTGCATAGATTTTCGATGACCAATGGCCTGGAAGGCTATTTACCTCTTGCTGCTCTCTCTGTACATCTGAGGGCAAGGAAAGGAATAAGAGGAAGACTCAGGGATAGAATGTGGTTAATTGGCTGTTGCTGTATGAAATTTATTTTTGCTTGGGAAGGAGTTTTGACTTGATGTTTCCCATATTGTACTCATTTTTGTCATGTGACTAATAGAAAGTTATTAAGTTGATGTTCAGAAATTAATTTTATATGTAAAAATTATTCTTTCTGTTATCTGGTGATTATTTTTTGACCAAATAGTTCTTTTCCTCGCCCCATTTTTTGTTTTTGTTTTTTTTTTTTGTCCAAGAAGCCATATTATCTTATTGTTTTTAAATATATATATTTTATTGATTTTTTACAGAGAGGAAGGGAGAGGGAGAGGGAGTTAGAAACACCGATTAGCTGCCTCCTGCACACCCCCTACTGGGGATGTGCCCACACTACCCTTGACCAGAATCAACCTGGGACCCTTCAGTCCACAGGCTGATGCTCTATCCACTGAGCCAAACCAGTTAGGGCAAAGCCATCAAATCTTCTGACAAGAAAATGATGACCATAACATTATTTCCTCTATGAATAATTTCTTGGGAAACCCACAAGAAAAGAATTATTAAGCTTTATGTTCAAAGATATGCCCCCCTTTTTTAATGCATGCTCATATTGCATTTTAAAAACTGCTTTGCTGAGATGTAGTCTTTATTAATTCATCTGTAGTTTTCTGCCTCTGGATTTTGAAAAAAAAAAACAAAGGCGCCCAGAAATGATAAGTATCTGAGTTTGCAAAATGATCTTTCATGTACACATTGTTCTGCTAACATGGAAAACATCGGAATATGATATTAAAAGCACAGCATCTGGGAACAGGGCAGCATCTTTGCCGTGTGACTACCCAGCCCTTACCCACGCACCCCGAGACAGCACCGAACCCTCCACCCTCCGCTCCTCGGATCATCGGCAGCGGCTGATGATGAGAACACATTCCGAGGAGCCATTAAGGCAATCTGTATTTAATGTGTTTAATCATTTTAGATGCACCAAATCATATTTCTTCTTAATCACTTTAGAGGCTGTTCCCTGGGCACCCTTCAGTTAACTGATATTTTTCTGAGTGCCCAGGCTGAACTTTTAAGAAACATCTTTAGCTGAGGCTTGCCGAGATTGCAGTTTATCAATGGACTTGATATTTTCAGTAGGTTCCTAAGTCTGGGGATTAGAGAGTGCTTGCCTGTCTCCTGGCAGAAACAGCTGGAAGTGGAGCCAGTGAATGGTGTTCTTTCCCTGCCCATTTTCCTGCCCCCCAGACCTCAGGCTCCTTAGAGAAGTGTGGCAGCAGCTCCAACAGGCTTCCATCAGCCCACAGCATTGGCCATTGTGTAGAGGGAAGTCTTTATCGCCGCTGGATGGCCCCAAAACATCCCCTTCCTCTTTAACCCTGGGATGACCTACATATTTTCCCTCCCTACCACCTGCCTCATGCTGTTGTGGTCTTGGCCCTTCGGCTCAGGAGGTGCTGGCCTCTGTGCCAGGCTGGCTCTGGGTGTGATGCACAGGTGTATGAGTCCAGGCACTGCCCCTCAAGCAGGTCGTCCAACTTTATAGGCCCATTTATTGGGACGCATAGACTAAGCTATTGGCGAATGTGAAGTTAGTTACATGCAGCTTTAGCTAGGAAGGAGTGTTGAAGCCGGTCCTTAAAGAGAAATGCAAAGGAGTCTTCCTCTGGCTGGGGTGGGGAGAAAGAGGGTCCACAATCGATGGATTGGCTCTTCTTGTCTGCAGCCTGCGTTGGGCACGGACTGCACTCCCACTGTCCTGCCCCTCCCTCTGTTTCTGACCCAGGAGTCAGCGCGTACTGTGAGCACAGCACGTTAGGGCGGTAAACGGCTAAGACTGTGCGGCACCGTCTTCCCAGGTGCCTTTCATTGTCTAATAAATGATTACGTTTGTCGCTTCCTTTTTTCCTGCCATTCGGTGTGGAGTGGAGCTGTTTGTCATTATGGAGTTCAGCTCTTTTCCCCAGTGGATTTCCACTGGGTATGAACTAACTCATATTCCCAAGGAAAAATCTCTCATTGTTATATCTCACAATTCTATTTTTTCTACTCTTGGACCTTCATAATTCCAACTTGTCTATAGGGTTTTCTAAAGAATTGCTTCTATATGAAATGTTTTATTTTCAAGTCATGTTTCCATTCAGAGGATTTTATGACGTAGTTGACATCTTAGTAAAACAATTTAAAATGATGATTGTTACTGATGTTTAGTCATCAGAAAGGACATTGAGCCCTGGCCGGTGTAGCTCAGTTGGTTGAGCTTTGCCCTGTGCACCGAGTGGTCATGGTTTGATTCCTGGTCAAGGCACATGACAGGGCTCAGTCCCCAGTAGGGGTGTGCAATAGGTGGCCACGTGATGTTTCTCTCTCATTGATGTTACTCTCTCTCTTCCTTCTTCTATCCTCTCTGTAAAATCAATCAAAAAGTATTTTTCTTTAAAAAAAAAAAAAAAAGAAGAAGAAGAAGAAGAAGAACATTGACTTAAATGTTCTTGGGGATGAAGGGATCCTGGTTCAAGATATGGTTTTCTGAGAGGAGCAAAGAGCAAAGATGTTAAAAAAAAAAAAAAAAAGGCAGAGATTCAAGGGATAGTGTCTGTGGAGGGCTATTGCTGGGGAAAAATTTTATTTGTACATTTACTTGCAAAAAGAGACACAGTTTTCATTGTACTGAAGCTTTCTTTAACTTTCTGTAGACTTTTTTTTTTTTTTTGGCTTTCTGAACAAGGAAATACTTTTACAATAGAAATGGTTTGACTTCTGTTGTTTTTGGCTTGTTAAATTTTATAAAGATGGCATGTGAGAAGTAGGTTAGCCCTTAACTCTGATCAAGACATCACTATGATAAATATAAGAAGTCAAGTTTGCGAGTAGAGAGTAAAATGCGATTAGATTTGAGTTTAATTCAGCATTCAAGAACTAGAGAGACAGGATAAGCCAAATTTCAGGGAATTAAACCCATAATTGGAGATCTCCATTTTGTCCTAAAAACGTCTGCTTCTGCCTTCACCATGCCTGAGAGGTGAATTGGTGAGTTTTTTTGTTTTACATCTTTTTTATCTGCTTACCCTACCTCTGTAGAAGATAGTGATGAACAGCGGAATGCCCCAAACAAGTAAAAACTTGCAGGCAGAAAAGGAGAAGAAAGAGAGTCAAATGGTGGAGTTAATGCCACTCAGAATTGACAGGTAGATCATGGATAACCAAATAGCCACAGGAATAATTTTAAAAGATCAAACCAAAAGTTGAAACTGTAGTGCCCTATAGATTACAACGCAATGGTACTGTCAGTTTTTAACTAATGCACTTTCTTTCTTTCTTTTTTCTAGAAAGAAAGAAAGGGTTTGTTGAAATTGCTTTCTGGCGCCTCCACCAAACGGAAGCCCCGAGTGTCCCCTCCAGCCTCCCCCACCCTGGAAGTGGAGCTGGGCAGCGGCGGCGGCAGCGAGTTGCCTCTGCAGGGAGCGGTGGGTCCCAAGCTGCCGCTCGGGGGCGCCCACGGCAGGGCCGGCTCCTGCTCCATGGACGGAGATGGTCCTGCCCAAGCAGTGGCTGTGGGAGCAGCTTTGGCCCAGGAGGTGCTTCATCGAAAGACTGGCTCCCTGGACTCTGCCGTTCCCATCGCTCCACCTCCTCGACAGCCGTGCTCCTCCCTGGGCTCTGTCATGAATGAGTCTAGGCCTGTTGTTTGTGAAAGGTGAGTCATGCTTTTCCAGCAGAAAACTAAGACATGCGTGGTAAGCTTTATGCTGGAATATTTATCCTGACATTTAAGGTATTTTCCCACATCCTCTTCTCTGTTTTTTAAAAACTAAGTATGTAGTAACAACCAAGCATTGGCTTTCTTTTACCACTGGCTGCTTTTAGTCCCTGCTTTTCCTTCCTGTGTGTCTTCCCTGGGTGTAGGCCTCCCTCCCGCCTTCTTTTTGTGTATTTTCTCCAGACAACCAATCCAGAATGGTATCTGGATCAAATTCGTCAGTCACCGGAGACTTGTTCATGTCTGTTCCTTCTTGCTTTTCTTCTGGTGCCAGCAATTGCGCCCTTACGTGTCATCCTTTGCCTTTCTTTTACTCGTACCTGCTCCTTATAAAGCAACCGGAGAGGATTCTCTTTTTATTCTTCCTGATCCAGAAGAGAGGGACTCTGTTCTCGAGACCTGCCACCTCTCCGGACCCAGTGACTTGGCTCAGCTGTACTGCGAGCAATGAACCCCGTTAGAGGGATTCTGGCCTTGAATAACTATTACAGATGTGAGCAGTTCTGTTGGATACAGTCGCTGGGGGTCTAGGAGTGCATTAAGAAAGAAAATATACCTAGTCAGACAAATATCTGCTAGGATTCTATGCACTGAAAATGAAGTCCTGTTGGTTCCACAGGAAAACATCATGAAATACACTAAAAATAGCGGACTGTTTTCACATAACACATAAGTATATAAACATTTTTTTCCAAAGAGTGTCATATGTTCATTGTTTCTATAAGCTTTAGGCCCTGAGGACCTGCATTTCATAAGCAAAGCAGATTTTTCATTTGTGGAGGTGTTGCCTTTTAGGTAGCATTTCCTATTGCAGATTCAAAATCTTACTATCCAAGTGTTGTACTTTAAAATAACTTCAGTGCACCTAACTCGGTATTTCAGATGAACATTTGTACCCACCCAAACTGAAGCCTTCATTCATATATATATATGTATTTTTTTTTACCCATAAATAAACTGCAAACGAATAAACTTCAAACAACTTATGTGTATTAAGAGCAAAGTGCACAACTTATTGTGTGTTTTATAGTGAGGTGGGATAATGTTCTGTAATTATAATCCTTATAAAACCAGTCTTTGCCCGTCAATGAAATCGTTGTCTTTCCCCTCATCTGCTGTGCTCTTGGTGAAGCTTTGGGATTTTGTCCTGAATTCTCGCCTTCCTTGATTCTGACAGTAGCCTCTTTTTCTGCAGCCTCACTCTGCTTTCCAGGGATGGAGCCTCTGTCCCTGGAGTGAGTCCAGCGACTTGTTTACTTTCTTTTGGCCACAAAGGCTCCTCCTCTCCCCAGCCCCAGGCATTGAGCTGCAGTTTTCCCTTCATGCCTTGAATCACTCTCTTCTTTTTCCTGTCATTTGTGGTGTTTGTGTGACTGTTCTGAGTGCTCATTCACTTTGCCCAGACTCTCCCTTGGCACTGGCCCGGGCAGCGCTCTCCCGCCCCCTTTTATGCGATCCTTTTCAGTCGCCAGATGTCCTCCATCTCAGTGGCTTCTGCATTCCAGCCCCTTCCTCTGAGAGGAGCTCATTTGGAACAGCAGGCTCCCGCTGTTCAGTGCATCTGAAAAGGGGACCCGACAGGTGATGGCGGTTCAGGGGGTGCGGGACGCACATCAGAAAGGGAATGCTGAGACGATGATGATGGGACAGGTGGGCACGAGCACTCTGGAATTCTCTGCACTGTTTTTTATGGGACCATTTCCATTTTTACAAGTAGGAAAGGGGCCTTTGGGGAAGATTTCTGCCCAAGTTTATATTTTTATAACCCACATGTTCAGTGGAATATTAAATGCAACAGCCTGACCAGCTTTTCACAGCCCCTTTTGCCTTTCTACCATGATGGCGGTAATATTTATTTACCTTGGAGTCTTAGGTCTGCCTGGCTATAACAACGAAGGGAAAAATGTGTGGAAACAAGTAGTAGGGGAAAATATCCTATTATTCACTGGGAATGAAATATTTTGCCAATTGTATTATTTTGATATTTCAAAACTTTCAGTACAAAAGTGATTAATGCTAAAAATGAAGGGAAAATGAACTTTCCCACCGGTATGATTCAGAAAGAGTTTCAGGATCCTTGATTCACAATCTAAATATCCACAACTCCTGCCCTGACGGAGTACAGGATGCCTGCGATTCTCCTTTTACCGATAAAATTTCATGGAACTATTTTTCAATGGATGGTGTTGGCACAGTATGAGATATTATCCAGCTGCAGAATATAATGGGAACAAGCATACAATTTCTTCTCAAACCCTGACTGTGTCCCATTGATTGGAAAAGACTGTGACTGGGGCAGCCAGTGCTGTCTGTCAGAGAAAGAAGCCCCCGTGTGACAGGAAGACTGAAAGAGTCTCATAGTGAGGAAGGAGGGACCTTGAGGTGCGTTGACAGGTCCTGGTGTCAGCTGAGAGGATTCTCTGAGGAACTAAAGGATTCTTTTGTGTTTGTCTGAGAGATGGAGGGAAACAAGCAAGAAATAACACTCTGCCCCAGAGGCAGCAAATGTATAATTGATGACAGCAAAAATAATAGAGCAAGTATTGTCTTCTAAAAAACACACAAATAAGGGGCTTAAGGAGACACAGCAGGTCATCTCTGTGTATATTTTTGAGTTTAGGAATTAAATTGATAACCACATACCTGTAAGCCAATCTCCTATATTAGAAAAGAACCTGTGTGATCTTTGATCGGGGATTAAACCATAATACTTGGAAACATACAAATTGGATAGAGTTGGATTTACAGAAAGGTAGTCAGCTTAACCAGCATGATCAATTTGAGTCAGTGACATTGGACCCACAGGGTGAAGCAATGGACATAATTTGCTTGGACTGCAAGCAAACTGCAGAGAGAGCTTATATGGTTTTGCTGGTAAATGCTTAATTGGCTGTTCCATTATTATAGCAACTAACAGAAAGCGGTGAATGGTTACCCACCCAGACCAGGATGATGGGCAGATGCTTCCCAGAGCCACTGGAGACCCAATTTGGTCTATACCAGGGGAGATAAGAAACAAAAATGTATTAACTACAGAGTATGCAAGAGAGGCCAGAAAAATAAAGGAAATGGAAAACGAATACTAATAAAGATCGCAAGTGCCCATTAAGATGGAAGCCAGAACACCACAGCCCAAACCAGGGAGATTCGCATTAGGAAGTCAGTGGAACTTCTCCACATAGAAAACCTCTATTCCTCCCATTCCACACGGACACTGTCGCCAGAAATTGAGCCAGGGCCCACCAGCCACAAGGACCAGAGGCCCATCCACAGCCAAATCCGTGAGCCACACTGCCTCCCAGGGGCTCCATTCAAAGGAAGCAGGGGGTACTCTCCAACGACCACAGTACCACTTTTCTCTAATCTTTCCATTGTTTTTATTCACTCATTCATTTATTTTTAATATCGTGATAAAAAATTTACATATAATATGCCTTCCTTCCTTTTCAAATTCAGTGGCATTAAGTACTTCCACAATGTTGCATAATCATCGCCACAATCCATTTCTGGAACTCTTTCATCATCTTAAACAGTTTCATCTTAAGCTGAAACTCTACACCCATTAAACATTAGCTTCCCATCCCCTCTCCCAGCCACTTCAACTACCTACTTTCTGTCTGTATGAGCTTGACTAGTCTGTGGATGCATGAAATTGGGTGATATTATCCCTTTCTGTGTGGCTTATTTTACTTAGCATAATATTTCAAAGTTCACCCATGTTGTGCACTATGTGTCAGAATTTCATTCCTTTTTAAGGTGCTTTATACATTTTAAAAAGCAGTTTTGCTATATAATGGGGCCTTTCCTTTTTGACATTCAGCATGCTTATTAAGATATCCTATATGCTGTGCTAAGCAGTGTGAGACAAGCGAATTACCCTCATCTCATCCCTCAAGCAGCTTACAGTCTAGTAGAATAAATGAGATAAGGATGTAGATGGCAGTAATACCACGTGGACTGGGCCAAGTGCCATAAAAAACACACACGAGGCCTCTGGAATCTGGTCAAGTGTAAAATTACTTCCAGTCGTGAGGCTCGAGGTTTCACAGGGGAGAATCGGAGAGCCTGATTGGGCCCGGATAGGCAGAGAGGTCCTCAGAGGGAGTTCGCAGTGAGTTAACGCCCATTTAACTCACTACAACCCAAGTGCCAAGGTATGGAGTCGGGGAGGTAAAGGTCATATTTGGAGGACATGTTCAGGTTTAGACAAGTGTTTGGTACGTTCATGGAGATAGTAGTAACTGTAGCTCTCAAGAGGAGGCCGGGTCATTGAGGGCCTGAGGATGAACCTTGCAGGCAATGAGAAGATGAGAATGATTTTTGAGCGGCAAAGGGAGTTGGCGGTTAAGGAAATTAATGTGTTCAGTGTAGAATGGAATGGGGGCCAGAAGAGATTTGAGGCAGGGATGGCAGGTAGGTTATCTGACCAGGTGGGAGGTAATGAGTTTGTCCACAAATGATGGTGGCTATGACCATAAAGAGGAATGGATGGGGTGCAGATTTTGAGGGTGGATCAGCAGGTCCCATGGAGGTCATGGGAGAGAAGTCTTTGACTCCTGAGGTTCATATCTTCCCAAAAGCCCTACCCCACTGAAGACGAGCATGATCCGAGTGAGGCTCAGGGTGCAGCAGCAGAAGGGGAGGGCCGCCACAGCTGTGCCTCACATCTGTTTGTTGGTCTGTAAACTTTCTACTTGGCAATCCCTCTCTGTGCCTGAGAGGGCTGGCCAGTTGTGCCCAGGATTTGGCTTTAAGAGTTGGTATTAGAAATCTGTATGCAAACTACCTCATGAGGCTCCAGGCCAGAATCGGAGCTGGACGATGTCTGAGGAGAGTCTGTGCCTGCTGCACCTGGGAGTCTTCATGCAATCAAGGCTGTGTCACAGTTTCCATTATGCACATGGTGTCTCCTTCCACCCCCCAGAGGCTTATAACTCAGCAGCGAAAATGTGCTTCCCCTGGGAACGGAGCAGGAAGATTATGTTCTTAGCCCAGCTTCAGTTCTAGTTCAAAAAAATGTTGACAAAACTGGTTTAGTGCATTTTGTAGAATGCAAATATTCATCTAATTCACTTCAAGTTTTTCGAGAACGATTTTTGTTTCATTTTCCCTGGAAGGCAGAATTGGTGAGGGAGCACATTTCATCAGACATCTACTCTGAATGGGATCTGAGTCACGTGTGCACTTTCCCCCCCAGACGTATAAAGCGTTGCTTAAATTTTAACTTTCCTCAAATGGCAGTTGTTTACATTGCTTTTTACATGGATTTTTAGCGTGTTGGCAGCAGACGTGAGAAATCTCATTTGGATCCCTACCTTCAGAGAAGTTCGAGAAGAAGGTATTGGTCTTGCTTTTATAGATGTAAAGGTTTAGAAAGAGTTCCAAAACCTTAAACCACACCATTCTAAAGTTTGTCAGGTCTCATTACCAGGCAGGTTTTAGGTTGCGCTGAGTCTGTTTTTTGCGTAGGGTGGCCAGCTTCATCTCCTATTCTTCATCTCCTCAGAGTGCCAGGGCCTGCCTGCTTTGGCCGAGTGGTCACGCTGGGGTCTGAACTACGTGAGCATCACACACATGGTCTCACCACATTATGGGATTCACCTGTTTAACTCACTACAGTCCCACTCCACAGGCAAGGAGACTGAGACCAAGACACCCAGGACAACTGGCCCAAAGTCACTCTGCTCCAGATGACCTTATGGCTTGTCAGACCCCCGGCCAGGGCTCTCCCTAGTGTCCTCTCTCCCCTCTCATCCCATGTTTGATTGACCCCTAAGCCTTGTTGTCTATAAACATCCATGTTTGAATGGAACCTTTTTAAAGAAACAACAAGCCAGCCTCCTTGCTATGTGTTTGCTCCAGTCTTGGAGGATAATCTGCTCTGTTGCCCAAAGTAGCTCTGAAGTTGTTTGGGCGACCACGAGGCCTTTGCAGGGATGCCTTTTTCATAGAGCAACAGCCTGGCCTCTTCCTATGGTCCTTCTTAATGAAAACAGATTCTGTTTCTTGTGGTGAAACTACCATCTCCCGAAAGGGCTAGGCTCCGATGGGTTTTATGAGTTTGGGAACAGTGTATAGAATTTGTTCTGCTAGTCATGTTTTAAGCCATAACATTATTTACTTACAGTCAAGAGTGGGTCCTATAATCTACTGCTGTGTAACAGATTACCCCCAAAACTTAGTGGCTTAAAGCAATAAACATCTGTTACCTCACAGTTCCTGTGGGTTGGGAAGTTGGGAGCAGCTTATCTGGGTGGTTCTAGCTTAGGCTGTTTCTCGAGATCACACCCCAGATGTCAGCCTGAGCTACAGCCATCTGATGGCTTGCCTGGGCAGGGACTGCCTTTCACGGTGGCTCACTCGCATCACTACTGGCGAGCTGGTTTTGGTTTGGGGACAAGACCTCGAGTACCCACCATGCGGTCCTCTCCATAGGGATGATGGATTTTATCACAGCACGTTTTTTCCCAGAGCACATGATCCAAGAAAGAGTAGAATGGAAGCCACGCACCTTTTATGACCTAGCCTCCAAAGTCACACACGGTCATTTCATAGTGTATTATTGCTCACACCGTGGATCACCATCATGGTGGGAGGAGGCTACATTCGATGTGACCCCCTGGGGGCAAGGCTCCCCGTGGCTGGCTTGGAGGCTGACTACTATGCGCCACCATTTTCCCCCTTTGGTTGGGAAAAGCTGGAGAGGTGTAAAAAGAAGCATTAACGCTGGAAAAATAAAAAGGGATAAATGGATATTGAGCATAGCCCTGCTTGGCGTGGCTCCGTGGTTAAAGCGCCGGCCCAGGGACCAAAAGGTTGTGGGTTCGATTCTTGGTCAAGGTCATGTACTGGGGTTGCAGGTTTCCCAGCTCCAGTAGGGGCACGTGTGGGAAGCAACCAATTGATATGTCTCTCTGACTTTGATGTTTCTCTCATCCCCCCTCATCCCTTCCTTCCACTCTCTCTAGAAATCAATGGAAAAAATATCCTCGGGTGAGGATTTTTTTAAAAAAAATACAGAGAATAAAACACACACACACACTCCTTTCTGGCTTCTGTGGCTGCTAACCATCATTTTGCAGAAGTAGACCAAGGAGCATGGACATGGGGTAGATAACATGAAATCAACAGGGCTTCTGGGGTTTATACGTGATAATGACTCCTTTTCCTGCTGGTGGGATTGGGAGCCCGTGGAGAAGTGGGCGCAGTTACTGCACCAACAGAGACCCAAATGTCAGCCTTGTTCCCGATAGTGTTGGACTGAACTTGTGGCCTCAGTCCTCCCCTCCCTGTCTAGGCCTTAGGACAGCCTGCCCGCGGGAGAATTTGAGTATGTGAAGCAGGTGAGCTTCCTTAGATTTGCTGCCTCGCCCCTGTCAAGCCCCAACGTCAGGGACACAGGCCGCCTTTGAGACCCAGGTCCAGAGGCAGGCCGAGCCTGGCCACTCGGAGCTCACAGCGTGACAGAGAGGCCAGGCACAGCCCCTGGGCCTGAGGCAGGCGGAGCAGAGATCATGGAGCCTCCAGTGTCCCCGGTCAAATAAACCCACTCCTTTCTTCTTGAGAAAAGAGGACAAGGCCATTTCTTCCAGGGAAATGGAATATGATTTTTCTTCTGTGCTATAAACGTTTGAGGGGGACAAGATGGCTCTCTGTCAAGGGCATTCATATAAACCAGTCCGGGTCATCCATAGTGGGCCATTCAGCATAACCAACCGACTGTCAATACCAAGTCTCTGCTTCACAGAGCACAGTTGTATTTTGAGTGGTTTTCCAACATTAACAAAATCCGTGCTGCTTCCCCTTCTGCCCGTGCACACCATTCTTGCCACTGCTTGGAAGGGCCTTCCCTAAAATCTCTCTCTCTCTCTTCTAGGCACAGGGTGGTAGTGTCCTATCCTCCTCAGAGCGAAGCCGAACTTGAACTTAAGGAGGGAGATATTGTGTTTGTTCATAAAAAACGAGAGGACGGCTGGTTCAAAGGCACGTTGCAACGCAATGGGAAAACTGGCCTTTTCCCAGGAAGCTTTGTGGAGAACATCTGAGGAGACTCACCTCGGAAGGCTTCAAATCCTGTCACTCCACACGATAGCACAGCGCAATGTCACGGAAAGAGCACATCGGCGGACTTCCTGGTGGCTGGGAGACGAGCGGAGGACAGGCGTGTGACCCCCGGGCCCCCACACATGCAGACCAGCAAGCGGCGTGACGAGAGCGTGGCTGTGGGTTTTGTCACTCTGGATTCGGATGAGGAAGGTGTGCCTTGTACTGTCTGATTGACTACACAGAGAAACTTTTTTTTTTAAAGATATATAGCTAAAATGGACAATTGTTTACAAGGCTTAACTAATTTATTTGCTGTTTTAAACTTGAATTTTTCTCGTTATGGATCAATTCTTTGGGTTATGATTTTAAGGAATTATTAATTTATGAAATGATAGCTAAGGAGAAGCTGGATTCTCTCCTGTTGAGAGCAAGAGATTCTTTTTAACAGAGAATGAACCCCCTTTCCCACACCAATATTTTTTTCCTTTTTTTTTTTTTTTTTTTTTGCTTGTTGAAGACAGAAATGCCAGTTCTCTGATTTGGTTTTCCTCTTTGGGAAACCAAAACGTGCAGCTGAGTCAGTACCAATAAGGGCCTGGGGTTGGGAAACAGAAACTTGAGAAAAGAGACATTAACGATGGCTTGTCTTTCAGGTTTGGTCAGGAATCGCCATAAGACCTAGTCCTCGATTTAACTTTATGGGTTTTTTAATTTTCCTAGAGTGAAATCAATGAAGTGATAAGGAAGAGTAAAGCACAACCCTTGAACAACAACAAAAAAATGTACTCAGAAATCTATTTAGTTTTGTAAGAGAAGCAGCTTGATTTCGGTGGTTGGCAGTTGGGAAATCGGAAGCTGGACTCCTGCCCGAGAATGGCTGTGAGACGCTGTGTGTCCGTTTTGCCTTGCGTGGTCCGCATGCCCAGGACACAGTGAAGCGTTTGTGAGCTAGTGGTGGTCTGTGGTGCACTCGTGTGCAAGTCAGTGGCTATGAGAAACACTGTGAAACGTTTACATACACCCGTCATGAGTCCTTTCCCATGTGTGCATGTGGCTGGGGTGGTTCCCACAGTAATCTCTGCTGTGCATGGTCTGTATATTTCATTGCCGTTTCCTGTCCAGGTGAGTTTGTGCTTGGAATTGACCGATGCAGGAGCTGGAAAATAAACAGTACTCTTTTTTTCAACCCCAAAGCCACTACTGACCGATGTCTCTGAATGCACTCCCTCTCTCCCTGGCCAACGTATCCATCAGCCGTGACACAAGTCATTAGTGAAAATGGTCCTTGATCTGTGCTCCCAGCCGCGGAGGGATGTCGGGGTGAGCCAGGGGGCCGCCGCTGTCACTGTTCTCTCCCAACCCGGGGAGGCGTGGCACGAGGCAGGATGCCCACACCTTACAATTGTGGTGGGATCCAGCTGAGCCTGTCCTCTTATATCTGTTCTTTGATGTCATCGGCCTCCTCTTCCATTTCTTTCCCGTGCCACGCAGTCGTGGGTCTGAGTAGTCCTACAAAAAACAAAAGGGGGGAAGACAGCCTGGGAGCGAATGAAATCATTGCCACAGTTTCCTCATGAGCAAACAAACACAAAAAACTTTTTATTTCTTACTTTTAAGAATTACAACTGGGAAATAGAAACATGAACAGAAAAGTTTTCTTGCAACAGCAGGAGATTTCATGGTCTTAAAAAGATATATGATGTGGTTGAAATAAAAATCATTCCTAAATTAACCATTTTTTATAAGACACTGTACATTATGTTCCTGTGTGTTGAATTTTTAAAAAAATACTTGGATATTCATGTAATATATAAAGGTTTGGTGAGATGAACTTTAGTTAGGAAAAAAAAGCTGCTATCAGCTTTCATCTGTGTAAGTTGACACCAATGTGTCATAATATTCTTTATTTTGGGAAATTAGTGTATTTTATAAAAATTTTAAAAAGTAAAAAGACTACTACAGGTTAAGATAATTTTTTTACCTGTCTTTTCTCCATATTTTAAGCTATGTGATTGAAGTACCTCTGTTAATAGTTTCCTGGTATGAAGTTGGTTAAAATTTCATCTGTTAATAGATCACTTAGATAATATAATGTATGGGTTTTTCTATTGGTTTTGGGGAGAGACAATAGATGGAGATTTTGTAACAAAGGCTTGTTACACATTGATAGGGTGATGATTAAATTGCCATTTATCATGTTAATACTTTGAAGACTGGAGAAAAGGTTCAAGATTAAAATTTGATGTTCATCCTTTACATGTCCCTTGTGTCAGTCCTTACAATTTTTTCCTTTTTTCTTTTTTTTTTAATCTGTGACATATTATACTTAGTTTCTACTTCATAAAAATTCTTTTCATGTACCTCAAACAGAAAATGCATGCAATAATCGTTTTGGTGGTTTTACTACATTTTACGTCTCCAACTAACAAATGTTCTTTGGTTAGTTACCTCAAGAAGTTCAAAGTCATCATTGAGCTTGTGGAGTTTCACCAAGGGTAACCCTTCTGCTCCCGCCCCCTCGCTGTGGTGACGGCATAGTCCGGACCATGCTCGAAGTCTTGTCTTAGCCATAGTAAGAGCACCAGACCTGTAACCCGGGGCCTCAGCAAGGCCTGGGAACATAACCTGTGAAGTACCATGCATGTCATTAGAATATATATATATATATGTGTGTGTATATATATATATATATATATGTGTGTGTATATATATATATGTGTATATATATATATATATATAACTTTTAGTTTCTATCAAATTACTTATCAGAATGAAGAGTCAGGAATTCTAGGTTGTATCATAGCTTTGCCAAAAAAAAAAAACAACTCTCCTTGTAACCGCGTGGACAATTATTTAGTTTCTTCCAGTTGCTGCTCTGAGTAGTACCTCCCTGGGTGAAGAGGAGCAAAGGAGACAATGTCACTGTTTTGAAACGTGCTATTTAATATGTGGCCTAACTTTCTGGTTTCAGATATTTCATCTCACTCCCTTGAAGTATATGCATATAATGCCTTTACTGGGGTCTAATTGGATTAAGAAGGAACAAAGGTGATGTTTCCAACTGTTATGCGTTTAATTTTCTGTTCATAATGATAATAGGAAGCTTTTCATGCCTCTGTAAATTCAGATGAATATTTCAATCCAGAACTCTATCATTAGAATTCAGGCTTAGAACATGTTTTTCATACACTAAGTTGTACAGTTCATTATGTGTATCCACGTGAAGTTTTTAGAAATAGCTGAAACTGGTTTGGCTCAGTGGATAGAGCATCGACCTGCGGACTGAAAGGGCCCAGGTTCGATTTCGGTCAAGGGCATGTACCTTGGCTGTGGGCACATCCCCAGTAGTGGGTGTGCGATCGATGTTTCTCTCTCATGGATGTTTCTGACTTTCCCTCTCCCTTCCTCTCTGTAAAAAAATCAATAAAATATATTGTTTTAAAAGTTTTTAGAATTATGTTTTCAACCAGTTAAATAGTGTCCTTAGGTAGCATCCTATTGAAATGACTCCTTTCCAGGAAAAAGAGTTTGCCAACTACCACAGTAATTGAGAGGATAGTTACAGAAGAGATTAGCCAGTGACCAGGCTTAGCAAGGTTTCACCACTCACTCCCTTCTGTGAGCTCCTGGCTGGAGTGGCTGTGCTGGGGGATTTTGTTTGTTCCTGGTAATAAATCACCTGGGACAGGACAACTCTTCGAGTGAAAATCAACCATTGTGAACCGTGACAGTTTAAAATACCCTCCCTCTGGTTTACAAATGAACGTTTCTCTTGTGTTTGCTATTAATAACTTTCTGACATGGCTCTTCCCATTTAAAAGCACCACCTTGATTTCATTCAATGCAAATTCCTATTGTACTGCAATGACCCAGATCCCCAGGAACCAGGTTGAAGGGACCTGCAGTGAATGGCATTAATCTTTGAGCCATCACCCAATACTATTACTGTTGGGTCGGACCACTTTTAGCCTAATGCCACACCCCCTCAGTATAGCTGTTGTAGGCAAGAGGGGCAACAACAACAAAAAACCTAAGACTTCCTTCACAGAGCAGAAAGTGTGTGAGCAAGTAGGATGTAACATTCTGAGTCCTTGTGACACTGGCTAGAGGCTTTCTTCAGCCCTTTCTGCAGATTCTCAAGCTTGGCTTTCCAGAAATCCAGTTATTTTTGAAAGTGGAGTCTCTGAAGGAGACTGTTAAAGATCATTAGATCACAAAACCCAACTGATAAGGCTAACGGTCTATTAGCAGTTGTAAATTTATCTTTGATTGCTATTTCACTGTTTGGACACTGAATATATATGTTATGAGAGCACAGAGTGTAGAGATATAAACTTCATCAGTATCTTGTCTAGAGCAGTGCCGTCCAGTAGAACTTATGCTCTGGAAAGCGGTGGAAATTTTTAGATCTGTGCTCTCCATTCTGGTAGCCACTAGCCACATGTGCCTCTCAACCCTTGAAAGGCTGCTGCGACTGAGGAACTAAATCTCTCATTTGATTTCATTTTAATTAAAATTTATAAATTTTATAAATATCCATGTGTGTATAAATGGCTACCGTATGAGACTGTGCAGTTTTGGAGAATAAAAACCTATTGTTAAATGAGCATCCAGAAAGGGAATAAAGGAAAATGTTGCACTCTATCAGGCCTCTGCTTTGGAGGCACCAACTTACAAGTTAAAGCACACAAAAGCTGATTGTGTTAAGATCATGTGAAAACATCTTAACTTTGAGCAGTAGAGATTTATTTCTTTAATTAAAAAAAAATTATTGATTTTTTTACAGAGAGGAAAGAAGAAGGATAGAGAGTCAGAAACATCGATGAGAGAGAAACATTGATCAGCTGCCTCCTGCACACTCCCTACTGGGAATGTGCCCGCAACCAAGGTACATGCCCTTGACCAGAATCGAACCCGGGACCCTTCAGTCTACAGGCTGACGCTCTATCTGCTGAGCCACACTGGTTTTGGCTATTTCTTTAATTTTTAAAAAATATATGTTTGTTTATTTCAGGGAGGAAGGGAAAGGGAGAGATAGAAACATCAATGATGAGAGAGAATCATTGATTGGCTGCATTCTGCACGCCCCTTATAAGGATTGAGCCCACAACCCACACATGTGCCCTTGACCAGAATCAAACCCAGGACCCTTCAGTCCTCAGGACAACGTTCTATCCACTGAGCCAAACCAATGAGAGCTATTTCTTTAATTTTGATAGTTTCTTCCTTCCTCTGCTCTACATCCGCCCCGCAACCCCCCCCCCCAAAAAAAAAATGAAGCTAAAGATTAGATTTAAGAAGAAAATGGGGAGATTCTGCCTGAACCTTGTGGTACGGCTAATGGCCCAGTGCCTTCTATGCAAGCAGAGACCATGTAGATCCTCAAAGGCCAGGTTTCGTCCTGATTGATTGTAACTTTCACCATGATCTTGGATTCACCAAGGATCACCGGAACAAACACAGAACTCCCAAAGCTGTTCAGATGATGGGATGATGTGTCCACTGTGAACTTAATGAGCATTATCTCCTCAGATGGAGGTTGGGTGTATAGAGGGGGAGGGGGAAAGGAATGCTCACCCAGTAATTAAACATGAAATGCCTCCTCTAAAACAAAGGCCATGCTTCTTATTCCCCAGCCTCTGAGCAAGGTCAGTTCAAGTGAAGGCCAGCACCTTATCTTTCCAATCACATCCATTTCATTTCTTTGGCTGGTGAAAATTGAAAGCTTAATGGAATTACCTTTTCCCTTTTTTTAAGCACTCAAGGGGGCTACAAGACATAAAGCAAAAACGTCCCTTTGAGTAAAACCAATTTCCTTATAAATTATATCACAAAAGCACACTCAATAAACTCCCTAAAGGCAGAAACAAAGTCAAGACCGATGCTTGGCTGCCAGCTCACCCTTTAATACACGCTAATTCAATCATCACCTGCGTCTCCATTGTAAAATTCCCCCCTCCCCACCTTTCCTGGTTTTCCTTTTTAACTAAGGTTTAATAGGAAGTTCTGTAAGGAAGTGATGCTGATTGAGAATCCTGATTTTTATTTTCTGAGGGGTGTGTGGATTTTGTGGGTAAAAGTCCTTTTTATATTTTAGAAGATACCAGATGACAGTGAATCTTGTGGGTCTTTTGTGTGACACCGTGGCTTTAAACCACTCCTTATCCAGGAAGACCACCTTGCTTGTGCAGATCCTCCGTGTACAGATGGACATAGCCCGGCCAGTGTGGCTCAGTGGTTGAGTACCAACCTACGAACCAGGAGGTCAGGGTTCGATTCCTGGTCAGGGCATATGTCCAGGGTGTGGCACAATCTCCAGAAGGGAAGCCAGTCAATGATTCTCTCTGGTCATTGATGTTTCTATCTCTCACTCTCTCTGCCTTTCTGAAATCAACAAAAACATTTAAAAAAAAAAAAAGCACACAAAAAAGGTTTAAAACATGGTGGATGATTTGGGCCAGCAACAAACTACCAACACTGTAGAAGAGCCCCTGGATCTTATCAGGATCAGCCTGGATGAGAGAATTTATGAGAAATGATAGAGAACTTCGAGGTAGAGTACCTGCTTATGATCAACATTTAAATATGATATTGGGAGATGTGGAAGAAACTGTGACTACTTGTCCATGGAAATGGTGTTGTCCTAGTTGCCCCTCCATTGAGAGTTGGTTGAAACAAAGATATATCCTGTGTGGAAGTTAGGAGACTTTATATGATTATGTCTTTCAAGGTAGAAGATATTCAAAAGAGAAACCTGTGTAAATTTTGATATTAAGAAATGACCAAGGATTCTTCTCCTGAAATGGGTTGATTTGCAAATAACTCACAAATTCTTAAGTGCCAGAAGCCAATTCTGCATGTCAGCAGGGCTGAATTATCTGGAGATGGCAGAGGGCATTTCCCCAGACCTGAAAAGAATGACTGTTTGCTGCCAGACAGCTCAGGGCATCTTAATCTACATGTTATTGCCTCCTACTGGCCAAACACTTGAACAGCTGAAGGCAGTTTCTCCAAAACCTGATAATCTGACAATAGATTGTGTATATCAAACCCTACCCTTTGATAGTTATATCTCCACCTTGCCTTAGGACAAATTGTGTAAATAAATAGCAAGGGGTCCTGAGACAAGGAGAACTTGGTTTCTTTAGCCAAGCTCCTCTAGCCCCCCAAATACCTTTCAAAATTATGTTTCATCTCTGGACTCTTAATTTATGCTCAGCACTTCTCCAGATTCCTGAGCCCTTCTAGATGCTGGATCAAGACCACTGGCACTTAAAGTAAATGGCATTTTAACTTTTCTCTAACCTTTCCAATAAATGTGATCACCAAAACACACACACACACACACACACACACACACACACACACACACACAGGAAAATAGATGGACATAGAGAATAACTTGAGACATAGTGCTTAAAAGTGGCTTGTATATTATGTAGACTCCATGACCCTCAAGCAGCCAAGCTCATGCACCTGCTAGGACTAGGTCTGCTTTCACCATGGTTCCATTTTCAATTCGGATTCTGAAAGAGCTGAATATATTCCTTAGTTGTCTGAAATGAATACACACATACCCTACTATATTTCAAACTTACCATGTATTTATTGAGTGGGTTCTCACAAATCACTGAGTTTTTAGCTAGCACCTTGATAGGTATTATGAAAGATACAGAAGCAATGCTGACAAGTCTGCGGTAAGGAGCGAGGACGGTTCCTCCATTCCTTCTGGAAGGAAGAGCTGGGCCCTTGCAGACAGGAGGGACTGTGGAAAGCCACCCATGCCCTCTCTTCCTCTGGCCACCATGGCACTGGGGCCATCTCCATATATAGCCCACACAGCTCATTCTGGGGTAGCAATTGTGGGTTCCTGTGATGTGGTGATGGTTGCAGAAATCAAAGCGGGGCTTGAATTTCTACTCTGTAAGTTGAAATGTTCTTTCCTGTGATTTATTTACCCACCAAGACAGATGTGTGGCACTGGCAGATTATCAAGTCAGCAGCCCCTATAATAAAACCGAAGCGAGTGAAGCTTTCAAGAAGAAAGAAGGTTGAAAAAGAAATGCTGCACAAAAGCAAAGCTGTAATAATCTCCCCTCCATCTGCCTTCACCGTGGCTGAGGCATGGGAAAGCAGACCTAGAACTTGCAGAATCAGACGTTAGCCTTGGGTTCTGAGTTCAACTGTTCCTCACCCTGGAGAAGGTCTTTTTTCTTGCTTTAAGAAAAACTATGTTTGGGATTATTTTTTTCTTACCTCACTGCCTCTTTGTCTCTGTGTCTGTCTCAATCTCTACTGGCCTGTACCCTTCTCCACACCCTGCCCCTGCCCCGCTGTTTTCAGTGTAGGTGTTGGGTAATGGAGGTTGGTGTCCAGTGGAATAGACCATGAACGAGTGTCCTCAGCTAGAAATGGTCTGCCAGCTACTCCCCTTCAGTCCATCTGAAAGAGCCACTGAGATTTTTGTTGTTGTTTGTTTGTGCCTTTTCTCTCTTTAGTTTTGTTGTATCAAGTCGTTATCAGGGTCTGGAATATAAAAAAAAAATAGCATAGCTGAGTCAGAGGGTAAAATAACTTCAATGATTCTGTTTTCAATTCGGATTCTGAAGGAGCTGAATATATTCCTTAGTTGTCTGAAATGATTACACATGTGCCCTACTATATTTCAAACTTACCATGTATTTATTGAATGGGTTCTCTCAAACCACTGTGTTTTTAGCTAGCACCTTGATAGGTATTATGAGAGATACAGAAGCAATGCTTTTTTATCCAGTTTTCTTATTTGGAGATAAGTTACAAGAACGTATATACTAAAAATTGTGAAAATAAAAATAGGTAAAATATAGAGTACAGGAGACTTTCAAAAGGAGGGAAAATTCAGAAAAAAATAAAAGCCATTGTCTTGTCCTCGAGGAGTCTACAGTCTGGTTGGGAAGGAAATATAAACTGAAAATTATAGAAAGACTAGAGGCCTGGTGCACAAAATTCATGCATGGGGGAAGAGAGGTGTCCCTCAGCCCAGCCTGCACCCTCTCCAATCTGCAACCCACCAGGATTGGGCCTAAATGGGCAGTTGGACATCCCTCTCACAACCCAGGACTGGTGGCTCCCAACTGCTCACCTGCCTGTCTTCCTGATTGCCCCTAACCACTTCTGCCTGCCAGCCTGATCACCACCTAAACACTCCCCTGCAGGCTTGATCACCCCCAAATGCCCTCCCTTGAAGGCCTGGTTCCCCCCAACTGCTCTCCCCTGCAGGCCTGGGTTCCCCCAACTTCCCTCGTCTGCTGGTCTGGTCACCCTAACTGCCCTCCCCTGCATGTTTGATCGCCCCCAACTGCCCTTCCTTGCAGGCCTGGTCCCTCCCAACTACCTTCCCCTGCTGGCCTGATCATCCAAAACTGCTCTCCCTTGCTGGACATCTTGTGGTGGCCATCTTATGTCCACATGGGGGCAGGATCTTTGACTATATGGGGGCACCCATCTTGTGTGTTGGAGTGATGGTCAATCTGAATATTACTCTTTTATTAGATAGGATAGAGGCCTGGTGCATGGGTGGGGGCCAGCTGGTATCCCAGATCAGAGTGGATGTTCCCTTGGGTCATGGGGTGGCCTGGGTGAGGGGCCTGTGATGGTTTGCAGGATGGCCACGCCCTCCAGCAACCCAAGCAGAGGCCCTCGTATCTGGGATTTATTTTTCTTCTATAATTGAAACTTTGTATCCTGGAGTAGATCCAAGCCTTCTGCTCGCTCAGTATTGGCATTTCTGTTTCAGTTTATTTACCTTCAATAATTGAAACTTTGTAGCCTTAAGTGGAGGCCTAGGCTGGCCAGGGCTGCAGAAGCTTGGCTTCCTCCATCACCGGGGGCAACCCTAACCTCTGCTCTCTCCAGCTCTGCCATTTCTGTTGGGATTTATGTATCTTCTATAATTGAAACTTTGTAGCATTGAGTGGAGGCCTAAGCCGGCAAGGGCAGGCAGAAAGCTTGGCTTCCTTCATTGCCAGGGAAACCCAAGCCTTGTTCTCAGTGGCCGCAGCCACCTTGTTCACTCCTTATTGGCTGGTGGGTGTGGCTGGTAGGCATGGCTTGTGGGTGTAGCAGAGGTACAGTCAATTTGCATATTACTCTTTTATTAGATAGGATTAGAGGACAATACATCATGATAGTAACTTCAAAGTAGGGATCACAAATACAGTATGATCTCAGAGGAGAGGGAGAGGCAGGACTAACTTTTACTAGTAGATAGAAAGGTGATATGACTGGGACAATGAATGGAGAAACTTTGAGGAAGTGAAGGACTTTCTGGGGACAAAACGTCCAGTACAATAGCTCCACAGCAGTTAGGCCAGAGATGGAAAACCCATGACTCAGGCAGAAATACGTGATTTTTTGTTGTTGTTTGTGTGTGTGTGTGTGTGTGTGTGTAGTTAGTTTAGGCCAGGTACTAAGAAATGTGTGTGGTTTTTTTTGCAGAAATGTGTATTTTTTTTATAGTTAGGTTAGGCCAGGAGTGTGTGTGTGTGTGTGTGTGTGTGTGTGTGTGTGTGTGTGTTTGGTTTGTTTGTTTTTTAGTTTAGGCCAGGTATTAAAAAATGTGTTTGTTTGTTTGTTTGTTTTGTGGAAATGTGTACATTTATTTATTTATTTATATTTGTGGTTAGTTTAGGCCAGGTACTGAGAAGTCATGAAAACCAAGCAGAAGTATTTATGTACCTTGATGCTGTAGAGGTTTCCTGATACAGAAGTGATCTGCAACAGCCTATAAGATGAGGAACGGGCGAGCAGGGAGCTAGGGACAGCATGAAGAGCTGGGGCCTATACCAAGGGGGAGAGGGGAGTGCAGAGAGGGAATGATGAGGGAAGTAAAGCAAGGAGAGACGTTTTTGGAAAAAAAGTTAATTGATGGCTGAGTGAATATAGAAAATGGAGTGATGAAACCAGAATCACACCTGCCATCTCCATCAAGCTGAGCGTGGAATGGTGGAGTCTTTGAGGGGGTACAGACACTGGATGGAGAGTATTTCCATCTAAAATGGTAAATTTTATTTTGGAAATACTAAGTTGAAATGATTGCAGGAGTTTAAACTGAAAATGCCTATAGGCAGCTGAAAATACAGACTCTAAATTCAAGGTTGACAGTGAAAAAAAAACAAACACCCAACTGGGTGATTCTGAACTCCTTCAAGGCAAAGGGGACCAAAAGCTGCTGCTGGGGAAGTTCATGGGCAGGCGCCTGTATGGAGTGAACATCATACAGCACTTCCTTCTGGCAAGGGCAGGAAGGCAGGGGGTGGGGGACATCAGGATAAGTCACACATCAGGAACCAGGACAAGCGGCTCCAGGAATGGTCAACACGATCCATCACAGCAGACAGAGAACTGAGGCAGTTTGTATTTTGCAATTTCCTCCCACATCACTGGCAATCCAACTCAATCCCCAAATGGGATGTTGCATTTGACATTCTGAGAAATTCTGCTCAGAATGCTTTGGAACCGAACCAAGATGTTCTTGGCAGCTGTCCTGACCCTTTTCCCTCCTCTGTTTTTTTTTTTTTTTTTAAAATAAATAAATAAATAAATAAATAAATAAATAAATAGATAAAAAAAAGTAAGAAAGGGGGCATAAGGAGGAAGGGAGGGAAAAAAGGAGGAAGGAAGCTTATACCTCTTGTGCAAAAGAATGTAAAGATTGTGTAGATCCAATCAAAGTGGAAATAAAGGTTCTGTGCTCTTGTAATGTGATTGTGAATGACACGTAAATTTTGCTGGCAGATCATATGGGGAATAACATATAAAAAGATGTCTTTAAAAATCATATAAAAATCTAATTGAACACAGCACAGTATTTGCTATGTAAACATAACAGTGTTTTCCCATGCTTTGATTTTTCTTCTGCAAAGTAAGAACACACCATTTATGAGAACAGTCACATATCCCCCAGGCCTCCTGGGCTGTTCCTATCACTGCGTGCAAAGGACCTGCCTCTCTGGTACACACGAGGAGCAAGTTGGACAAGTGCTCGGTGCTGCGGACACTTACAAGCATTTCCACTTGGTGTCTGGATTCGCATTTTTGCCAGTTGTTGGCTTTATGCAATTTCCCCCATCTCTAATCGTTTTCTCTGCTTCTTAGATTACATCGCTCACTCTGGGCTTGTGGCCACAGGGAGGGAGGGAACACACGCTGTTGTTGGCTCTGCAGGCCTCCTGATGTCTGTTAACTCTGCTGGTGATTTTTGAAGATCAAGAACACAGGGTGACTTGGAATAGTGTTCCCTTCCTGACAGGACAAAATGAGAAGTGCCCAGGACTGTCTGTGTTTCTTCCTTGCAGAACGAAAACATCCTGGGAGGCGGTCCTCAAAGATAGTGTGTCCAGACGGTGCATCCCTGTGTCTCAGATTGTCACGCATGCTCCCCTTGCTAATGCTGGGGGACCAAAGCTGCCACTTGGAGCTGGCCGGGCACCGGCTGGGAGGTGCCACCTGAAGTGACTCCAGATTCTCCCCAGCAGCCCCTGTTTGTAGCGACTCCTCCTGTTCCTTCTGCCAGGGGCTGATAGCCCCATGGGCAGGCGCTTGCATGGAGGAGACATCACACAGCACTTCCTTCTGGCAAGGCAGGAGGGGGGCGTCAAGATAAGTGACACATCCAAGAACCAGGAGAGCTGCTCCAGGAATGGTCAACAGGACCCATCACAGCAGACAGAGGAACTGAGGAACGCACAACCTTGCAATAGAAAGGGACGTCAGGTGTCACAAGGGTCCGTTCGACCCACGAGACTAGGTGGCGTGGAGGGTTGGACTGTAAAGCACAGTTTTGTTGCCAACTCAAGTCCTCCCAGGCCCAGCTCTGCTCCTGCTCCTCCTCGGCTGGCAGGTAACTGTCAGGTGTCAGTGCAGAACGCGGCTGAGGGGGGCTGCGGTGCTGTGACTTATAATGAGAAATATATGGTTGGTGTTTGTTCGCATTTCTATCAGAGAGCTCCTAACACCCTTGAAATTTCCTAAGATTTAGGACCTAAGTGATGAGAGCAACAAAGGTGTCTCTTATCATGTTAATGAGTGACTTTGGGAGGCTGTTAAGACGGGGGTGGCTGCCAGTGGAGCCAACCCTGTGATTAGAGAGCTGGAACCTTTAGCCCCACCCTCTGAACTTCAGGAGGGGAGGGGCTAGAGGTTGACTCAATCACCAGTGGCCAATGATGTAATCAATCATACCCATGTAATGAGGCCTCCATAAAAGCCCCAAAGGACAGAGTTTGTAGAGCTTCTGGGTTGGCCAATGCGTGAAGATTTGGGGAAAGTGGCACACCTGGGGATGGGCTGGGAGCTCCGGGTCCTTTCCCCAGACCTTGCTCTTTGAAAACCTTCCACCGGCTGCTCCTGCTGCTCCTGCATTAGATCGTCTGATAAGAAACCAGTAATCTAGTAAGTAAAATGTTGCTGAGTTCTGTGAGCCACTCTTGCAAATAAATCAAACCCAAGGAGGAGGTTGTTGGGGCCTCCGATGTGTAGCAGGTTGGTCACAAGCACCGGTACTAACCTGGGCTTGGTGTGAAGCAGGGAGGAGGGGCCAGTCTTGCAGGACAGACTCTTTACCTGTGGAATCTGACACTTTCTCCCTGTAGATAGCATCGGAATTTAATTGAATTCTTGGACACCCTGCTGGTCCCTGAGAACTGCTTGGTGTTGTGTGAGGAGCACTCCCCCCCCCCCCCCGCCTCTTCCCCAGTATACACATTGGAATTGGGTCCGGAGGCCTAGATTAGAGGCCCACCTGGAGACTCTCTTTTGTAATTACTCCTTCAGAATGCGAGTGCAATGGTCTCTAAGTGAGTGTGCTGCATCTCTCCGTTTTCTTTGAAAGGAGCCAGTTATTCTGGTATCTCAGGTTGGTCTCCTCTGCACTGTTCAGTCTTTTCAAACAAGTAGACTTTTGTCTGTTGTTATTTTGCTTATCCTTCAGGAGTGGATGTGTATCTGATAATGGGAACTGAGATGTGTTCTTTTATTTCTTATTTTTGTTCATCCTCACGTGAGGATATTTTTCCATTTGTGGTTTTGTTTTTTTAGCGAGAGTGGAAGAGAGAGGAAAAGTCAGAGAGAAACATCGATGTGAGAAACATTTAGGGGAGGAATAACATGACCCATTTCATCTCCAGAGAGAAAATGTTCAAGAGCACTTCCCCCCCACTCACACCCCACATTAATTTCCCATGATGACAGGAAACCCAGAGGTCAGTCTTGCTGAAATGCTCTGTCTCTTTTCTTCATATCTGTCTGAGTTTCCTAGAAGCTTGGTGTGGAGGTAGATCCAGATGGGCTGAATCCCATGTCAGTAAGTGAGTAGGGTGGAGAATAACTGCTGACTAAACATGGACTTGCTATGTTCAGAGCCCAGAGCTGGAAAAGCCCTGAACCCACCTAGTGGCCTAGGGCAGTGGTCAGCAAACTGCGGCTCACGAGCCACGTGCAGCTGGCAAGCCGCTGTTTGCTGCTCTGTTGACTAATGAGTTTGCCGACCACTGCTTCAGGTTAAAGACATTAGTACATTATTAAAATGTTTTTTAAGTTTTTTCCTTAAGACAGTGGTCGGCAAACTTATTAGTCAACAGAGCCAAATATCAACAGTATAACGAATGAAATTTCTTTTGAGAGCCAGATTTTTTAAACTTAAACGTCTAATGCGACTTCTTCAAAATAGACTCGCCCAGGCCGTGGTATTTTGTGGAAGAGCCACACTCAAGGGGCCAAAGAGCCACATGTGGCTCGAGAGCTGCAGTTTGCTGACCACGGGCCTAAAGTATTCAGGAGAGAGGCAGTATCTCCTACAGACATTGATCTCAGTTTGTACTCCATCTCTTCCGCTCTTCCTGGCCAGGAGGTTAAAAATGTTGCACATTCCCTTCACCTCAGAGAAGGAGGCTCCTAGCCACACTGGCTCAGGGACTTTCAGTCAACCTCCTTTGATTCCTTGTCTGTTCTGAGTGCAGGGTGGGAGCGGAGGGTGGTGAGCACCGGCAGCTAAGGAGTTGGGACTGGTTGGGTCTTCTCTGTAGAAGGGGGTGGAGTAAGGATTGAAGTATCTCTAAATTTTGTGTGTCTGTGGAGCAAAGCCCTTTGTAGAACCTTACTCTCTACTAGACCCAAGCCCAGAGTGTTGCACGCCTTAGTGACCAACTCTTTCATCAGAAGCACATTTGCTGGAGGGACGTAAACCCACCCAGGGGAACGGCCGCCGCTTTGTGCAATTGCAGGGAGCACCAGCTTACATCTTGTGTGGGGGTGACACTTCATCAGCACCCCCAGAGCCTGGGTTGGAATGACTTCAACTCACCACTCTGTGGACCAGACTGCTTCCAGCCTCCTGCATTACAGGGGTCTCTTTATTGAGGACTGGGGTAATTTCCTTTCAAACCCTCAAAGCACAAAGTATCTTGTGAATTTGCCCCTTTCTCCAGGCAATGTGGATTTGGACCCATGCCTATTCTCCTCTCAGGTTGTTCTCTTTGAGTCTCACCAAATTGGAAAATGTTTCAATGCGAATTCCTGGCAGGCTCCACCTTAAAAAGGTGCCCACCATACCGATGTCTCACCATCATCTGAAGTTACCCAGGGTGGTGGCCTTGCTCTAACTACACAGCTGCCCATATTGGAGCCAGAGTAGAGAGGGCTGACTAGCTCATCACCCCGTCTGTGCAAAATGTAAGCCCCAAGCACTACAGCCAGATGTCCCTGGCATGCGATCCAGCATCTGGTAACTCCTAAGAGGCCTCACTGGGTCCATTTGTCCCTGTTCCAACTGCCCAGTGGCTTCATCTCCAGCCTCACGTCACCCTTACCCAAACCAGAAAGATTGGTCAGTTCCCACCGGGAGCGGCTGCCCTTCTCTCAGACAGGACCTTCCCCTCTGATACAATGGGTCATGGTCTGGTTGATCCTCTTTTTCTCTGGTCTCGACCACAACCCATGTCAAAGAAACTCCTCTGTTTTTGGCATGGGGATAGCACTGTCCCCTACCTACTGGGAGTCAAATAGGGATTTAACCACATTGCTTTCTTAAGGTCATTGCAAGGAGAATTTAGAAGAGCAAGGGGCATTCTGGACACATACTGCCAGCTCCTCTGGAGGGCTTTATGGAAACTACTTCTGCAGAGGAAGCCTCACCGGTCTGCCAAGGAGTGCTGCTCCCTTCCTAGTGTATTGTCTCAAATTCCTTACAATGACCTAACCGCCCACATCTCTGGATCTCCACCCCTGGAACTCCAGGCGCAGTTTAATGGGTTCATTCTCAGAAAGCCCTAATGTGTAGGTTCTGCAGGCCTGAACTGAAGAGTAGGCAGAATTAAAGAAAGTGTGCCCTGCAGGAAGCAGCAATCTCAGAGAAGCTGGTTTGACTAAATAGAAAAATGAAACATTCAGTTAAAGCAATTGAGTGAGAACTGACTGTGCACGTTTTAAAACTATGAAAGAAAAACGTCTTCTACCATAGGGTGATTGGGTATCACGTCTGAGGAATCATGAAAAGTAACAGGGTGTCAGTGGGAGGTCAGGAGATAGGCAGGGGATGGTGTGCTTCTGTCTCCCCTCGGCTTTCTCTCACCTTCTCTTCCTCCCAATTCCTCCCCCGACCCTCTGCTGATTATTCTCTCAACTTCCTTTTTTTTTCTTCCTCTGTGCACTTTGTTATAGAAGTCTGGCAATTTTTGAATTCAAATTGCTAGATTGCAGCTTCAACAAATTTTGCAGGAATTATGGAGAATATAAAAAATTCAGAAGAATATGGAATATTTAATCATATTACCCTGGATAGAATCGTTCTCCTTGAAAACAACCTCTCTCCTCTGTTTTCTCACCTGCCTCATTCTCCTTCTCATTTCTTAGACATTTCTCTTTCTCACTTCCAGTCACATATGTAGTGGTCTGAATATTTCATTATAACAGAATAGTTGATATTTGGGCACAAAATAGTTGATCTTAATATAATAATTATAAGATTGGATGATTCTAAGTGACCTTTTGAAGTAATCTCGCAAAAGCTTTGGTTGTCCAAAGATATGTCAACTGCATTGAGACTAACAGGTGATGTTTAATGAAGTTAAATAAGGCCCGGATGACATAAACTACCTTTAACAAGTCTTTAATATTTTTTCTGTGGTAGGATCTAAGTATACAATAATAGCAATGAAGTTCAAATGGCCAGAAGGTATGCTTGGGATTCATTATAGTTGTCATTTATGAGGTACACATTATGAAAAAACTGTGTTTAGAGTTGAAGGCATGAGGTTTTCTTCAGACATTTGACATTGCAGACAAGATGGGTTAAGCTTTGCCTTGATTTTCAGGGATGTGGGCAGGCTTTGAGGGCATCCTGTAATGTAAGCTGATAGTGTTGTCTTCAAAAAGAACAGAGCGTGGAATTCCTTAATTCTTGCTTTACTTCTGTGTTCTCAAAGAGTTTCCTTCAAACTAAAAAGTGCAAATCCAATCTATGAGAGGGTTATATGAAAGTATTTTCCTGGTCAGGAGAATTGGATCCTAGGATGTTGAGAGAATTTGCAGAAGTGATTGAAAAATCTTGTGGATAATCTCTGAGAAATGCTGAAAAAGAAGAGAGCCACAAGAATGGGAAAATGTGCATGGTAATTTTCGAAAAGAGAAAGAAGGCAGTCTAGAATCTGTGCATTTGTGGGCTTGGTATTGATCCTCAGTTGGAGTCTTGAAGAGAATGCTAGGAGGTGGTTTCTGAGCTCTTAGGGAGGAAAGCAGCGCTTATGAAGAGCCAGCACAAGAGCACTAAAAATAGTGTCAGTCTGTTTTCATCTCCTTCCTTGACAGGATGATTGGACTGACAAACCTGTAAATGAGATTGATATAATGTGTCTACATGCCAGGAAGGAATCTGACATGTTCACTCCGGTACCGTGGGGAGCAGGTAGAGAAGCAGGGTATTACTCGCTGTGTTTAGGTCACAAACAACAGAAACAAATTCTAGATAATTTCAGCAAAGAAATGGATTTTATTCAAGGATACAGGGCAGCTTGTAGACTCTCCAGAAGAATGAGACAACCAAGCTTGGACATTACACATCCAGAACCACATCCCAAAACCACAGAACAGGTCTGATGAGGATGTAATAGCTTTTTAAAAAAAATCTTTGTTGTTGAGAGTATTGCAGATGTCCCTCTTTTCCCCCACATTGCCCTCCTCAACCTAGTTCCGATCCTGCCCCAGGCCTTCACCACCTTATTGTCTGTATCCACAAGTAACGCATACATGTATGTAAGATCTTGGATTAATCTCTAGGACATGACTGCTTTTCAACACTGGCATGAGCGCCATTGCTTGTATTGCTGACACCACTGCTCCTGATGTCCGGGAAAGGGCAGAAATCTGTCCCCTCCTCCGCCAGCAGGTGGAGACAACTCTAAAAGACCCTTAAAGTCCCAACTGCTTTGCATCTCTAGTTCCTGGGTCAAAGTTCAGCATGATGCCTCTGATGGGAGAAGCCTAGATCGCATACCTATACCCTCGCTGCTAAGGAAGCTGGGAAAGCTGGTAGTGACATTTTCACCTTTTACCTGGGAGGTGGTCTCTGCCTTCTAACAGACTCCTAAGGTAGATAGTTGTTCCAGTTGGAAGAGGGGTTTGTTTAGATGATGGCTGCCATACAGAATGGCTAATGTTCTCCTCACAGGGGTTGAGGAATAGGGTAATTGGTAGGTTTATACATGGGTAAGGAATCATACTAAAGATTGCTAAGTTAATCACTCCTTTTTAATATAAAAGAAGGTTTTTAATTGACATACCACAGGGCTCTGCATTTTTGTGCCACACAAAATTTTTTTTTAATCAGTGGCTTGGCTTTAGACAGAAAATATGTTTATTTGCAGAGGACATGGAGCTAGAGCAGAATACTAATACATAAGGGCACAATCAGAATTGCAAAAGATCTCTAAAGTCTGAACCGATCAGCCCAAACTTCAAGACCAGTCTGTCCGTAGAGAATGGCAGGCTCTGTTTTGGGGTTTGAAAAATCCAGCTACTCAAATACCTAGATGCTGCTAAGAAACAAGCCATGGGTGAATGTGGTTGTCAAGAAAGCTAATTAAACCCTAGACTGTGTGAATAGATGCATAGCATTTAGAACAAAGCCTGCCTCGCTCTGTACTAAACAGACCAGAGCTAAGCACTGTGCCAGGCTGTGAGCAGAGTGTGTACGAGGGGCTGGACGAGCTGGAGGGTGTGTGGAGGGGAGCACCAGGTTGGTAAGCCGTTTCAGATCCTGGGATAGGAAGAATGGTCACAGAAACAGAGGGATGCTGGCCTGTGAAGAAAGGCCTTCAAGGGAGGGATAAGATACATGCTTACCTTATTTTGTTGCATGTCTACAAATGTATGTTTGTTGTTGTTTTTTTAGTTTGTTTGTTTTTGTTTTTTACAAATTGAAGGCAAGGCCCTCCACCAGAAAAAAGATTATGACTAGCTTTTTTAAGGTTCTTGTTTTATTGTGGTGGTCTGCAACCGAACGTGTGATATCTCCAAGGTATGTCTGTGTGGTCACCGATTACCCACAAAATTCCAGCTGGATGAGGCGAAGAATTATCCCACTGGGTGTCAAGAGGCGAGTTACCTAAGGTCACTAGAGGAAATTATAGGGAGTCTTCAATGAAAGGGAGGCTTTCTGTCAGAACAATCCAAAGCTGAAGAGTCTGTGCTCAGAGGTGGTGAATGACTTGTCATGAAGAGATCCGGACAAGAGATTGGTAGGTAGCATTTAGAGGTGCTATTGAGGGACCTCGAGCTATGCATAGATTAAATGAATTTACAACTCTTTTTGTTTTAATGTTCTTATTAAATTTTTTATTGAGATAGAATTGATATAACAGATGTACAACATAATGATTCCCTATCCTATATAATAAAAGGCTAATATGCAAATCAACTGAATGGGAGAATGACCACTCGCTATGATGCACACTGACCACCAGGGGATAGGTGCTCAACACAGGAACTGCCCCCTGCTGGTCAGTGTGCTCCCACAGCGGGGAGTGCCGCTCAGCTAGAAACTGGGCTCATGGAGAGTGGGCCTAAGCTGGCAGGCAGATATCTCCTGAGGGGACTTGGACTGCAAGAGGGCACAGGCTAGGCTGAGGGACTCTCCTCTCCCCTCCCTCCAGTGCATGAATGTCATGCATTGGGCCTCTAGTTTGTATATATTGTAAAATGGTTACCATAATAAGTCTAGTTAACACTGGTTACCTTACAGAGTTACAAAACTTTTTTTCTTATGAGGAGAACCTTTAAGAGCTAATAATCCCTTAGCAACTTTGCAATACACAGTGCAGTATTATTAACTATCATCACTATGATGTACATTACATCCCCATGATCTATTTGTTTCTTAATTACAAATCTGTACCTTTTGATTCCCTTCACCCATTTTGCCACCCCCCTCCTCCCCCTCACATTCCCCACCTCCACCATCTCTGGGAACAAGCAATCTATTTTCTGTATTTATGAGTTCAGTTAGTTTGTTTTATTTTTATATTTTTAAGGAATCTACAGATAAGTGAGTCCATTGGTATTTACCTTTCTCTGTCTGGCTTATTTTGCTTAGCACGTTGTCACAGAAGGCAGGATTTCCTCCTCCTTATGGCTAAATTGTGTGTGTGTGCGTATGTTTTCTTTAACCATTCATCTGTCAATAAACACTTAGATTCTATGTCTTGGTTATGGTAAATAATGCTGCAGTGATTATGGAGTGCATGTATCTTCTTGAGTTAATGTTTTCATTTTCTTCTTACATATACCCAGAAAGGAAAATTTCTGGATTATATGATAGTTCATTTTTAAGTTTTTAAAAAATATATTTTATTGATTTTTTTGCAGAGAGGAAGGGAAAGGGATAGAGAGTTAGAAACATCGAAGAGAGAAATCATCGATCAGTGGCCTCCTGCACCTGATGTGCCCACAACCAAGTATACGCCCCTGACCGGAATTGAACCTGGGACCTTTGAGTCCGAAGGCCGATGCTCTAGCCACTGAGCCAAACCATTTAAGGGCCATTTTTAGGTTTTTAAGGAACTTCTATACTGATTTTCATAGCGGCTGTGCCATTTATGTTTCCAACAGTGCACAGGAGTTCCCTTTTCTCCACATCTTTGCCAACAGTTGTTATTTCCTATCTTTTTTGTAACTATTGGAACAGGTCTGAGGTGATATCTGTGGTTTTAATTTGCATTTCTCTTACACTTAGTGATATTAAGCACCTTTTCATATACCCATTGGCCATCTGTATGTCTTCTTTGGAAAGCTGTCTATTCAAATCTTCTGCCCATTTTTAAATGGATTTTTTTGGGTTTTTTTGCTATTGAGTTGTATGAATTTTATACATTTTTAATATCACCCCTTATTAAATATATCATTTGCAAATATTTTCTCCATTCAGTAGGTTGCCTTTGCATTTTGTTGACAGTTTCCTTCGCCATGCAGAAACATTTTAGATTGATGGAGACCCACTTGTTTATTTTGCTTAGAACTTTTAACTTTAAGATTCTATTTTTAATGAAAATACAAGGCATTCCAAAGGTAAGATAATTAGCTCTAATGTACATGGGATCATTTTAAAAGATTGTTTAATATAAAAAAAATGCCTGAATTTGTCTTGTGGATGACCCAAAGCCTACAAAGATTGCTTATGTACATAGGAACCTCCAAAGGCCAAGTACACGGCTGTGGGGTGGAGCGCATCGATGGACAAAGGCAAGGGTCTTCCCTGGCCAGTTTGATTTGGGCTCTGTGAGTGTGGGCCCCCAACAGGGAATATATTCCCAAGAATTCAGTCCCTCTCTGAAGGACCGACTCAGAAAGAGCTGAGTCTGCAGTCCCAGGGAGCTCTGTGTTTTTTTGGTCTCAATGCAAACCAACAAGCTACTCCCAGAGGATAACCAAGCAGACAACCAGTAATCTCTAGCTCAGTCTCCACTGAATACTTGGGCTCCACCCAATGTGTAAATGAACTTACAGAATGTTCCCCTTTTACCTTCATGATTTGTAATGCTTTTATCTCAGTTGCTCATGAATCATTCCAGTCACGTAGGCCTGGGAGTAGCAGGGAATAAATGAAATTACTCCAGAGAAAGCCAACAAGGACGTTTAGCTCCAGGGCACTTGGAGAACCACAGTCTGAGCCTCTCACCCACACACCCGGAGAAAAGGAATTCAGAGGCCTAACAAAGGGAAGCAGGCTGGTCAGGCTGGTTGAACACCTGGCAGACTGTGCACAGCTAGATGGGTGGACTCCTAACCACTGAGGATGTCATTTAAAGAGCACAGTTGTAATAAATGTATACACTGCTACTCTCCTTCCAACATGTTAGTTAGATTAAACCAGGAAGAAACAAGAAAAAACATAGACAAACATCATATTCTTAGATTAGGACATCACAGCAGTGATGATGATTAGGATGACAGTGGAGCTATCCGTTTTCATGTCAGTGTTCAGTGTTCATGTCACCTGTATAAAAAAAACAATTGTTTTTCTCTCCTGAATACTTCCCCAAATCAGAATTCTGGAAGTTCAGAGTAGTGCTGTAACAGTAGATTTCTGGAAGTTCAAACTAATTCTGTCCTGGCCAGGTAACTCAGGTGGTTAGAGTATCATCCCCTTATACTAAGGTCAGGGTTTAATCCCCAGTCAAGGTACATATAAGAATAAACCAATAAATACATGAATAATGAAAAAGTGGAACAACAAATCAGTATTTCTCTCTTTCTCCCTCTCTCTCCCAATTTACTCCCTCCCTCCCTCCTTCCCTTCATATACCCTCCTCTCTCTATCTAAAAATCAATAAATTAAAAAAAGTATTCCTGTATGCCTGGTCCAAGTCCTGCTAATCACACCCAAAAATGTAGGCAAGGACAGCATACAAGGCTGCCTTTGTGATTGAAACCTTTGGGGGCATTGAGGGGGAGGGCAAGGCTTTCTAGCGGGTTTCACATTTATAGTGACATCTCAAATGTGCAAAATCGGTGCTTTCTTTCTCCATAACTGCACTCAATTTGCCTATGAGGTAGTGGAAACCTCAGTCTCGGCACTTTAGGATAATTGATTCCCTTCTGGCTTAAAAGCCTCTTCTGGGTAAGTCCTCAGTTCATTCAGGATTTTAACTCCATCAGAGCTGTTTTCTCTTGTCTTCTCCCCCCAGATGAATCCTGGGTGAGTCCCATGCTTCCCATTTTCTGGCCCAAATTGGCCTGAAGTTTATGTAGTCTAAGGGACCCTCTTTATATAAAAAAAATCATATTACCAAATTTGTTATGACATAATGAATAAAGAAATCACAACAAATTCCATATTTTAAAAAGTTAATGAATGATGCAAAATCCAGGAAAGGAATATAATATATTTTGTTAATTAATTGACTGCTATGCTTCTGTTACCTTTTTCTTCTTATAGCCTCTGGCTGTATATTCTTGAATCACCCTTTTTGAAGAAAACACTTGTTTAATTTCATTTTCTTTAGAGGATAAAATCATTCCATCATTCCTCTGGCATGGGGGATTGAAATTTGTTCAGGGATAGTTTGAAAGAATTGTTATTGGTAATATTGGTTGCAATTCTGGGGTTGTTAAATTTGGGATAATCTCTAACAAGTTCTCTTTATATATAAACTGTAGAATCTGTAAGAATTTTCCCCCAAACTGGCTTCTGGCTCCACGTGTTTCAAACTATGTTTTAAGTTCACGATCCACACACTTATGGGTGCCAGAAGCCACAGCACAATCTACACTGTGATGCAAACTTTTGTCATGCTGCCAGGTGAGCTGGCCCAATGGGTGGTAGCTCTCCTGGAAGCCATTCTGACATCGGATGACTAGCAGTAACTATACACAGACGTGCCTGGGAACCAGATGAATATATTCCACTAAGTCCAATGACATGTGTCCTTAACTTCCCCTCCTCTGGATCCCAAAGACGCACATGGCCACTTCCATGCCATCTAGCACAGTGGTGTAGAGCAGAGAGCGGTTGATCTTAGCCATCTAAAGTTAAAATAGCTTATGCCTGTATATTTTACTTGAAAACAGATGAACACATTGCTAAGGGCCTTCTAGGACATTGGAAAGAGCCTGAGCACATGAAAGAAGCTTCATTTTCATTGACCTCACAGTGTAGCCACATCGGATGGGATGGAGGCTACAGAGTGAGGACAGAAACCAGATAGATTTCCGCAGAGAAGACCAGCGCAAAAGACCACAACAAGCAATGTCCAGTTCAGGTTCACTGACCCGCTGACAATGTCATTTGAAGGAGAGGTGGGAGTGAGGATAAATAAGGCCTGAGTGGCAACTCAGACACAGAGAGGATGTTCTGCAGGCTCTTGAGCACTTGCTTGCCCGTGTACCACTAGCCTAGGCAGACCACCTCCCCCCAACCACCACCTGGCACAGCCTCACCGCCATGCGTTTCAGGAGAGATTTAAGCAAGGTCTCTGCCACCTTAACTTTTTTGGACATTAAAGTGATGTGATTTTTGTTATCACCCTGTTTTTCTTCTACGTTATGTCACTGCTGTGAATGGCCAATATAGTTGGTGTTCAGTGACATTTGGGAATGAGGGGTGAGCTTTGATATGCGGAAAATGCGGTGCCTCTGCCATCCTAGTGTGCTGGAGTTTGGTGGGGAGCGAAACTGATTTAGAGGCCACAAAGGCAACATTTACCTGAGGAATTACCATGGCGACCCATTGGGATCTATTTTCCTCTGTCTGCAAAAGTTAATGTGTTTGACGGTTGCTACCAGGGAAGGACGGCCCCGGGAGATCCTGGTTCAACAATGGCTGTCTTATGTAACAGTCATTCGCTTTACGACCACCTTAGGAACCACTGAGGAACATAATAAGGAGAGCACAGAACTGGTTGTGGAGCTGCCCTTTCTCCCTGCAACTCAGACGGGAAAAGATAAAGCCATATGGCTCTGGAGACCTCTTGCATAAGAAACGTCTTTGTTTAAGGCCAGAATGACGACCAAAAGTCAGCAAGGAACAGTGAGTATGTGTGGTTATGAACCAGTGCTTCTCCTGGCACCGCCGAGCCTATCTGACATGATCAGATATTTTCTAAACACCCCTCCTATTCAGTGCTGTCAGAATTTTAGGAGTGATGCTTAAGTAATTACCCTCCCCAACCCCTCCCTATTTTCTCTTCCCCCTGAATCACTGCCAAAGCGGCTAGAGTCATATAATTTTAGAGCTGGAAGCTCAGGGAGAGAAGGTTGGATCATGTCGAGCCAAGCACGGGAGAGACTGGAAAAAAAAAATTGAACAATCCTTAGTTGTTGATCCTACACATTTACTTAATATTAGTCGGTGTTGGCGGAGGTTTATATTGGAAAGACTGTGGCTTTCGGTGCCCCACATAAGCAAGATAAAACTCGGGGAAAGGAGTGTTGGTTTAATTTAGCAAGGCTCTAGTTTTTATTGGATGCTAAACAAATCATGGCGTTTACAAGTCCTGTGACACTCGAAGATTTATCCAGCCTGTTTTAAAGTGCTCTATAGGGTCGATGGAGATGCCAAGATGGGGGCTTTGGAAGCACGAAACATCTGTAAATAATAACCCTTGGATATGTCACCTGTGGCTCTTGATGTTATTTTGTTCTAATATTAATTTTGATCTGGCATCCTCTTTCTGTCCTCAACGTCTGTTTTTGGAACCGGAGGCACATTGGATGGTCAAGCTGAATTGTGTTATTCCCCAAGCTGACACGTTTTGCCTTTAACACTAGCATTTGGATATTTGGCTTTATAAACCTCGTCCACTATAAGTTATGAACGTCCATGGTTATATTGAGATTTTTCAACCAGGATTTCAAATGCTTTGGTTTAACTAGTAGAGAACATCTCTCGTGTTTCCTCTGCATGCTCTAAGCTGGGCATGGCAGGAGACACGTTCACGCTGCCTTTGCCCCGGGAAGGCTGAGGAGCTTCTCAGAGGTGACTCATTTCCTCTTCTGCTTCCTGTGTGTCAGGCCTGAGGAGGGCTCTCTGTTCCTATACTCTGACCTCCAAAATAAGACATAACACTGCTGAGAAGATGACTTCTGCTATCCTGACAATCAACGTAGATGTGTAGAATTAATGTTGTGCTCCGACGGGCTCCCTTCAAAACAACTGTGAGAGATTCCAGGCCATTTTGCCTGCCCTGGTGGGCATAACCTTGACTATAAGGAAGAAAAGAGGCCATGTTTTCTTATAACTTGTCCCTGAGGAAAACTACAAGGGGGAGTGGTATATAAATCACTAAAAGAATGGAGAGCCCTAACCAGCTCAGCCCACAGACTGAAGGGTCCCTGGTTCGATTCTGGTCAAGGGCACGTACCTTGGTTGCAGGCTTGATCCCCATAGGAGGCATGCAAAAGGCAGCTGATTGATGTTTCTATCTCTCTATTCCTCTCCTTTCCTTTCTCTAAAAAAAAAAAAAAAAAAAAAAAAAATCAATACAAATATAAAAATAAAAAAAATGGAGACGTGTTGGTGACTGTCCAAGGTATCTTGATTTGGAAGAGAACTATATGGTGTTGACCTTCCACGCCTAAGACCCCAGAGGCATGGTGCCGCCACAGTGGTCTCAGGAAGCTAGACCTGAGGGATGCAGTAGGCAGTGCAATTTTCAGAGTTTCTGATCCACTCCTCTCCCCCAGGAAAATGTGGGACTTGAATGTTTTGCTGGAAAGGAAGCAGACTTTAGGAGGTCTGGTGTTGGGGGTGCTCCGGGAGCTGAATGTTACATTTTATTTGTTCCAGAAAGTCCTGGCAACTTGGTGCAGCACATGTGATCAGTACCATACGCCCGGCCTGTCTCAGTCATGGAGCGTGCGTGTGACAAGGACTGCAGAGCAGCATGTGCTGGGGGGACCGGGTTGGGGAGTGACAGACACAGGAAGGAGAAGCCGGGAGCACTAAACTGTTCCCAGTGGTGCAGCGAGGAATGGGGATAACTGCCTGGCAGAGATGTGTGTTGGCTGGAAGAGGGGTGATCAGCAGGGCTGGCAGGAAGAGGAGATTGTGTGAGCTAACAGAAGAGGCTGCAGTCTGTGGGAACCTCAGATCACAAAGCCTGCAGAGAAAGGGGTTTCATTTCTCCCCACCTGGGAACTGGGTGGGGGGCCCAAAGGGACCTTTCACGGGAACTCTGGCAAAGGCTCCTCCCTTTCAGAGCGATGAGCTGGGAACCGGAAGCTGACTGTCTTCAAAGGCTTAAAAGTCAGAGGCAGTTGCCTTCCGTTTGTTGAAGGACACTTTGTGGGGAGGATTTCTACTTAGATTCTGCCTTGAAATAAATACCCTTTCTCCTCTATCATGATCCTTTCTCCTGCCCAGCCGGTGTGGCTCGGTTGAGTGTCAACCTATGAACCATAAGGCCACGGTTCAATTCCCGGTCAGGGCACGTGTCCAGGCTTGATCCCCAGTATGGGGTGTGCAGGAGGCAGCTAATCAATGATTCTCTCTCATTATTGTTGTTTCTCTCTTTCCCTCTCCCTTCTTCTCTGAAATTAATTTTAAAAAATGTATTTAAAAAGAAAAGATTCTTTCTCCTTGCAGAAGTCTAAAACTCACAGGTTTGCCCCAGGGTCCTCACATTCCTCTCAAATGGGAATACCAGTCCATTGGGCCTGCGAAGCTATTTACCAAAACGTAGCCATCACCACATTGAGCCTACCATGTGGCCCGAGGGGCTGATATGTATGAGACGGTGGTGTTTCCAGCAAGGGCCTGAATGAAAGAAGTGAGGTCAGAGCGATTTGTCAGCTTTGGAAATGGGGGATTTTCTAGAGCAGGAACCTTAGACAGATAGTTGTAAGCCTATGGAAAGAGACTCATTGACTTGTCAAAGGAAGGGAGCAGAACACAGGGAACGTTTGAGGAAGAGTCATGGGGACACTCTTCTCCACCTTTCTCAGGTCACACAGGCTCACACACAGCCTGGGGGAGAATGATGGTCCCTAGGACTCATAGCATGCTCTGGTGTTTTGGCTCAGAAAGGCACCATGGTATTAAATGACCCGGTGACCTTGCTCTTAGAATGAAGCCTGAGCTCAGGGGCACAGTGGGGGTGGCCAGAAAGGAAGTGTCTCTGTCACTGTGTTTGTATTATAAGGAATTGTCACCATGGGAGCTTGTTAGCTTCTGTCAGTGGATCTGTGACTTCCCAAGCTGGTGGCTAACCTTAAGAGGCCTCTTATAGACATTGTAGGGCCCATGGCCAGGGAAAAGAATGACTACCTCCCCCTCTATCCCATGACCTCTGGCAGTCTGGTCAACATGATGGCCTATATTCCTGGGGAGGACAGGCACTTTGGAAAGTGGGATCATTCCTTTGCTTCTGTAGGTCATCTTCCCAGACTTGCCTAAGTCTTTTGCTCTGTTTTGCACATCTGTTTTTTGAACTTTTTAAAAAAAACTTATGAACTACTGCATTTCAAGCATACAGAAGAATGCATAAAATAATATAATAGATAACCAAGTATCCACGATCCAGATTTAACAAATACTAACATTTTGCCCCATGTGTAACAGATATTTCTAAAAATTACAGATAAACTTAAAACCCATGCATATATATTTTTAGTATAGAGAAAAGCATATATATATATATATATATACACATATACATATATATATATACACACACACACACATATATATATAGTTGATTTTTTTTACAGAGAGGAAGGGAGAGGGATAGAGAGTTAGAAACATCAATGAGAGAGGAACATCAACCAGCTGCTTCCTGCACACCTCCCATTGGGGATATGCCCGCAACCAAAGTACATGCCCTTGACCAGAATCAAACCTGGGACCCTTCCATCTGCAGGCTGATGCTCTATCCACTGAGCCAAACCAGCTAAGGCAGTGGTCAGCAAACTCATTAGTCAACAGAGCCAAATATCAACAGTACAATGATTGAAATTTCTTTTGACAGGCAAATTTTTTAAACTTAAACTTCTTCTAAGGCCACTTCTTCAAAATAGACTTGCCCAGGCCGTGGTATTTTGTGGAAGAGCCACACTCAAGGGACCAAAGAGCCGCACGTGGCTCACAAGCTGCAGTTTGCGGACCACAGAGCTAGGGCAACAAGTTTAATTCCTAGTAACTCGTTGGCTATTCATAGCAGCTTCCTTTGAGTCTTCAAATAATGAAAATTTTGTGGATTTGGGCACAGCACTGAAGAACCAGAAATTTGCCCCAACCAGAAAGATTGCAAATAGTGTTTGTCTCAACACTTGAACAAAATTTCTCCAGTTTATATTGTGTATCTTTCTCCACTGGTTTGCCAAATACCCACAGAGTTAATACTCATCCCAGCCAAATGCCAGGAGGAAGAGCCACGGGGTGTGCAGGAGGCAGCTAATCTGTGTGCCAAAAGTTATAGGTGTGAAAAAATACACTGGATCTACTCAGAGTCTTGCCTCTTGAATAAGAAAAGACTACTAAATATTTTTGGAAAATTAGCCCTTTAAGTAATGTTCAAAAATTTTCAATGCCCACATCAGAAACACTCTTGGAAAGCTAAGTGATAATTTGCCCATTGTGATAGAGGTTAGATATTTAGACTTTATAGAGAGACATCACTCCTGAATTCTAGTCCTTTCTAATTCAATTCATTTCTAGCAGAATGCCTGCAAATGGCTCAAACTTGACATGCCTGAAGCTAAACTCATTCTCTTTCCATCTGATTCCGTCTTCTTTTCAGTTTCTCTATTTTTCCATTGAAGGCACTATCAGTTTTCCAGCAACACAGAAACAAAGCCTTGGAAGCTGTGTCAATTCCCTGTCACCTTTGTCTTCAACACGCAGCAACTCACTAAGTTCTACTAAATCTTTCCTCATAATGTTTCTCACATCTGTTTACTCCATTCAAATCCCACTGCTACCATTCAAGTGGAGATATTTTTCACCTTTATGGTTTGGTTATTACAGCAGATTCTGCCTTTCCCCTTTCTCCTTTCAATCTATTGTCAATATCAGATTAACCTTCCGAAAGAACCATTTTGTGCCATTCTGCTCAAAGTGACTCAGTAGCTCCCATAGTTTATCAAATGTTTATGTTTTTTCATAATATTTTCTATCCCCACGTTTTTATGTTTCCCATATTTTTACCCCACTGAAGCTTCTGCCCAAAGACACAGTACTTCTTGCCCTCTCTGATTCTCTGAGTGATGTTCCATTATTTTCTTTGCTTGAATCTTCTTTTACTTTCCTTCACTAAACTAACCAACCTTCATGGGGCACCTAATATGAATGAATCTTGTGGTAGTTCAAAGCACAACAGTGAACAAGATAGACATAATTTTTGCTTATACAAACCTTATGACCTAGTGGAGAAAGCAAAATAATAAATAGGCAATTGACATTCAAGGCTTTGCAGAAGTCCTATGACAAAGATAGGAATCCCAGACTCAGGCATGGAGCCAGCTTTCCAGAGGAAGGGACATCCAAATTATGATTCATTCTTTATGGTGGTTAGCTAGGTGAAGAAGAGGAAGAAAAGGAGGAAAAGAACTTTGCAGCAGAGAGAATCATTCTGCTCAACTCCTACATATCCTTTAATACCACCAGCTCAAATGTCTTCTTGATCAGGCAAGTGTATTCTGGGAGCACAGGTTGAAAGTTGCACAGACCCAAATTATAATTCTGACTCTGCTATATGCTAGTTGCATTAATGACCATGCCTAATTTACACAATTTTACTAAGAGTCAATCTCTTAATCTTTAAAAATATGAACTCAAATCAGGAATTTACTTATTCAATAAATACACATTAAGCATAAGAGTCAAGTATTCTTGGTGATAAGAATACAAGTGTGGTCATTATAGAAATCCTAACTTTTGAGGAACTTTTATTCTAGTGGAGAAACATAAACACAAAATAAAATAAACATGTAAATTCTACAGTATAACAGAGGGCAAGTTCTATGGAGAAAGTAAATCAGAGAGAAAGGGATGGAGAATGCAGAGGGGTTGCAATTTTATTTATTCATTTATTTTTTAACTCATTTATTTATTTTTAAAAATAGTATTGAGCATGTCAGGCACTGTTCTAGGCCCTGGAATGCAGCAGGAACAAAAGACAAAAGTCCCTGCCTTTATGGAGAGGGAGAGAGACAAGAAACAAGATAAAGAATTAGAAAATATGGAGATGTTATGTAAAGCTGGAAGAATGGATGGAAAAATGAGTAGAGGTATTCAGATATTAGGGAGACCAGCTAAGCCTATTGAGAAAGCAACAGTTAATTAAGAACACAGAGATAGTGATGAATAAGACCATGTGACCAAGTGGAGGAAGGAATTCCAAGAGCAGCAAGTATGAAGGTGCCAACGTAGGACTCTGCTGGTGTGGTCAGGAGAAGTGAGCAAGGGGTGGATAGAGAAGGACTGTGAGGCGGGTCAGGTTGTTGTGAGGACTCTGGCTTTCATTTGAAGTGACATGGATAGCCAGTTTGGCACAGACAAATGATTTGATGAGACTTAACATTTTAACGGGATCACTCTGGCTGCTGGATCAGCAATAGTCTGAAGGGGGACTAGGGCAGAACTTGGGGCACAGTTGGGAGACTACTAAAATAATTGAGGCAAGGGGGGATGGTGGTTTGGATCAGGCGGTAGCAATGGAGGTGGGGAGAAGTGATAAAGTTCTGGATCTATTTTAAAGGCAGAAACAACAGGACTTGTGATGGACCAGACATGGGGTGCAGTAGAAATAATTGATTCCAGTTTTGGCTGGAGCCACTGGAAGAATGGAATTGCTCTTGACTGAGCTAGGAGAAGATTCTGGGAAGAACAGATTGTGGGAAGTATTAAGAGTTCAGCTTTTGACATGTTGACTCTGATTTAGAGTGCCAGTAAGTTTCTCTGAAAAGAAAACAGATCAGTAAATACTTGAATGAGATGAAGAGGCAAAACTTGGGAGGACTATATAAGAGAATGTGTGAGAGAGCACCTAGCCCAGTACAGTGTCAAACAAGCTCAGGCCCAGTTAATTCCGTTTGCCAGCCATAAAGATTTGCTTATGCTCCAGGAAGCAGCAATGGATGCTAATTCATCATGGCATCCTCTCTTCAGTAGGCAGACCCTACTTTGTCCGTTGTAGTTGCTAAACAATATTTTCTGAGTGCCCGAGAGAAAGGAATCCACTATGATCAGTAATGAAGATGATTCCAGCTATTTTCCCTTCCAATAATGAGATTCTGGTCAAGATGGTTTGCACTTGGGGGGGGGGGGGGGAGCCAGGGGTCTGAGCCTCTATCTTCCAGTTAACGCAGTAAGGAGTTTCTCCCACTGTGGCACCACCCGCAGCAGCAGCAGCAGGGACTGGGGCCAAATTCCTGGACTCTGTCCCAGACCTTCTCAATCTGAATTTCTAGGGGAAGAAGCTGTGCTCTCTCTGATATAAAAAAAAATCAACCTTGAGTGATTTTTCAGAAACTAAGGTTTAAGAACCACTGACACTAAAGATGACCATTTTCCTTGGAGGCAGATCATGTCTAGTTGTGAGGCGGGGACTGCAGCCGCTCTGCAATTTGATGATAATGTGTGCTCATCGCCTAGTCAAATTGCTCCAGTTGAGTTAGACCCTGGCTGGCTCCGAGCCCCATGGCCATTCTCAGGTGACTGCTTCAGCAGGAGAGGCCTTTTGCCAAATACCTCTCAGGTGAACTTTGCAGCTTGAGGAGAGAAGTATGAAGGAATGCATAAATGCCAAATCTTTTATTGTTCTTGGAGTTTTCAAACAATAACTGTCATCCTATTGCACATTCTCAAGAAATAAGGCAGCACACCTATTTTAGTTATGCTGCAGCAGCAAACTTGGCTTCTTCCCGTCCTCAGTGAGTCTCTCCCGTGTTGACTTCTGGTACCATATCTGAAGAGGGACAAATAAGTTGCCGCAGGAGCCTGAACAAGAATTGGATGAAAGAGAAAAAGGCAAGAAACCAGACAAAGAGAATCGAAATGATGAAAGCACCATGGGCAAAGTTGTTTCTGGCAAATTTATGGTTGAGAAGTCTAAAATCCCTAAAATAAGAGTGGCAGGGATTACAGGGAGGGGGAGGGAATTATGAAGGAGATCAAGAGCGCATGCTTTGGGAAAAAGAGACTGCACGTGGAAGGAGCACCGATGGAAAGAGGAGGCTTTTTTTAAAAAGGAAAAAGAAATGAAAAAAGAGAAAGAAGCACTTCTGGATAAAGGAGACAAAGTGCAATCATTTGGCAGCTCAGAAAAAATAAAATAAAAACTGGGAAGGGAAAGTGGCTAAGAGAGATCACATAAGAAGCAAGGATCGCTAGCAATGCCATTCCACCAACCAGGAGCTTGAAGCTGGTAACCTGTGTCCGGAGGTCACAGCACCAAGCGGGGTACTCGGCAATCAAGAAAAGTAGGCCTCATGATCTGAGTGCGTATCCCTGCACCAATATGTTCCTGTTAAATCACAACTTTTAGTCTTAGCTTGCTTTGTTTTATTTATTTTTTAAATATTTTTTTATTGATTTCAGAGAGGAAGGGAGAGGGAAAGAGACATAGAACATCAATGATGAGAGAGATTTATTGATTGGCTGCATGCCCTCCCCCCCCCCCCCCCTGCCACACACACACACAGGTGATTAAGCCTACAACCTGGTTATGTGCCCTGACCAGGAATTGAACTGTGACCTCCTGGTTCACAGGTCAGCGCTCAACCACGGAGCCACACAGGCCGGGCTACTGTTATTTTTTTCCCATCACCACGTATCCTCTCTATGCCCTCTTTCACCTGCCTCCCACAATCACCACACTGTGGTTCATGTTCACGAGTTCTCTTTCTCTCTCTCTCTTTTTTTTCTTTTTTGCTCAATCTCTCCACTCCCCCACCTCCAACAGCCAGCACCAGAGCTGTCTGCCTGCTCTCCATCTGTGAGTTAGCTTGTTTTGCAGTGATGTCAATAAATAACATCACTCAAAACAAAACAAAACAAAAAGCCTTTTATGGCCCACCTTCCCACGCCACTAAAATGTCAGCCCCTTAGGGACTGTTCGTGGTGTTCATTGCTCTCTTTCCAGCACCTAGGAGAGTGCCGGGCACACAGTAGTCACCCAAGGAATATCTGTGGATGAATGAAAAAAATCCCTCCTGCTTCCTGAAGGGAAGAACCACACTTGCACACATTTCCATCTGTGGAGGATCACTGTTTCCTGTCGTTTCCTTCCACATGCCTCACCTCGCCAGTTAACTATCCACTGAATAAACCTCTGCAGTTTTCACTTTAGATATAACTTTCTGGTGACCCCATAAAAAATTGGCAGAAATTCCCGGGAAGGATGAGATTGTAATTGGTCTTGTGGGGAATCCATGGAGGGATACATTTCACATTATTCTTGTTTCCAGATGGGCTTTCGTCCCCAGGGCAGTCATTCCAGAACCTTTTCTCAGTCTTAAGTTTACTCTAAGAAATATAAATAGTGATTTAGGGCTTGATTGCTTGCACAAAAGGCTCCTGTGTTTTTGGTGCAGGGTGGGAAGTAGGACAGAGGGGAAGGCGGCTGAGAAGCAGGTTGAGGGGCTGGTACCCACAGGGAGGGTGCTGTGTGGGAACAAGATACTGGGGTGCAGAGCCTTCCTGGAGGAGGAGGGCTTGGGGGGGGGGGCGCAAAGGGATGGGCCAGAGATAGAATTGTCTGCATGGTCAGGAGCTCTGAGCAGCAATAAGCCTTGGATGCTGGCATGCCAGGTTGGAGCACATGTGGGTCCATCTGAACCTTCCACAAAAAGTCTCCCATTGCCAAGGCTATTATCCAAGGCTACTTAGCTCAGCTGAGTGAGGGCTATATGACTAATGTTTACTGGTGGCATTTCTTGAGCTTTTACTAGACTAATAAATCCTTCAATAATTACTAATATTTATGTGTCGGCCTCTGTGCTGGCTACTAGGGACACAGCCATGAATTAGGATGTGAGATACATTTTTATCAGAGAACTCTTGTCTGTTTCATGGCCTCAGATATGAGCCCTAGTCAGCTATTTCTTCAAATGCCTGCTGTTGTTTTCAAAGGGATACTGTAGAGGAGATAGATCAGAGTAAATTACTCAGGAATTTTCAACTCTGGGTCAGAGGAACCCCATATTCTAAGGATATAATGTAATGGATTGAAAATCATCTAAATACACACTAGGCATTTGATTCATGTAAGGCTCAACCAGAATTCCAGTGTGACAGCCATTCATTTGTGAAGGAGGGTTGCATAGCTTACCTGGACCACTGCAAAGCCTCCTAACAGGAATCCTTGCTTCCACTCTTGCTCTGCAGAGTCTTTCTTCCCCACAGTGGGCAAAGTATTTTACCACGGCCTGGCTGACAATACTCCAATGACTTCCTGTTGTAATAGTATAAAATCCCATCTCCTTAGGAGTTTCACTGCTTCAGGACCTGGCTTCCCCTTATATCACTGACTTCTCTAGAAGCTTATTTTGGCCTTGGCATTGACCTAAAAGCTCTCGCCACCTTTTCTTTGCTTACCTAGCTCTTCATTATTCAGGGTTCAGTTCAAATACTTTCTAAGAGAGGTCCTTACCTCTTCCACAGTCTTTTGACCCCATTAGCATGTTTTATATTCTTTGTAGCACAAACTTCAAGCGGTTCATTTTAATTATTTGATTACATGTTACTACCCATCTCCTTCTACTAGAATGTAAATGCCTTGAGAGCAGGAGAACAGGAGAGCAGGTGATACTCAATAAATACTTATTCAATGAATTATTGCCTATCACCTTACCCAAAGGTTTTCTGGGACTGTCTATGACTATTACTGGATTGCCAATGATTTGACAACACTTTACAAATCCTATTTGAAATCATGGTACATGACACAGAGCCCCAGAACCTGGTGTGAACCCAATGCTTAACATTTTTTGTCAAACTGACTTGAGCTCAATTAGCATCAGGCCAGATATTGGAAAAATTACAAGTGACTGAAGAATCCCATTAATTTCTTCAGGCAGTCACAGTAGCCCAGGGGGGTCAGTGCACAATGACTACTTGTTCAAGAGTTGATGTGCTCCCACATCTCCTTTGCTGGAAATGCAGGACTATGGCCGAGACTAGGAACATGGTGCTACCCAGAAAAGGAATATCCCTAATGGGGCTGGGTGAAATGTGATGGGAGGGTAATAGCACAGTGGACTTGCACTTGAAGTCACCTTGATTGAGACTTACTTATGTTGGTAGGATGGTGTCCTTCCATAATACATTTGGTAGCTTCACTTATTGAATTGACAGCCTCTGTGTTTAAAACTGACAAGGAAAAATTGTTTTTGTGTGTGTCACACATGAATAACCAATTGCTTGGCAGCTAGTTAAAACTCATATTTGTCCCTTGTCAGGTTTTTAGCAACTGTGAAGATCAGGTTACTATGTATTCCCTGCCTTTGCCCTCTGGGCTAACTAGTTAGTTATATTTGCATTTATTTTATTTTTTAATTTTTTAAAATATGTCTTTATTGATTTCAGAAGGAGGAGGTGTGACAAAGAAATCGAAACATCTATGATGAGAGAGAATCATTGACTGGCTGCCTCCAGCATGGCCACTACTGGGGCCTGAGCCTGCAGCCCGGCTCAGTGTGCCCTGATGGAATCAAACCATGACCTCCTGGTCTATAAGATGACCTCAACCACTGAGTCACATGAGCCGCGCTACATTTATATTTATATAAATCTTTTTCTTCTGTCCCTTTGACAGCATAGTATCTAAAATGGCATATTATCTTCACAGATGTTCCATATTGGAATGTGTTTGCTCTTATATAAACTCAGACATAACAAGACATTTTGCATCCTGGCTGGTGTTGCTCAGTGGTTGAGCATCAACCTGTGAACCAGGAAGTCACAGTTTGGTTCGTGGTCAGGACACATGCCTAGGTTGTGGCCTTGATCTCCAGTATGGGGCATGCAGGAGGCAATCAGTGATTCTCTCTCATCATTCATGTTTTTATCTCTCTCTCTCCCTCCCTCTCCAAAATCAATATTTTATTCTATATAATAAAAGCCTAATATGCTAAGTGTCTGACCATTTGTTCAACTGTTCAACCAGTTGCTATGATGCACACTGACCACCAGGGGCATTTGCTCCAACTGGTAGGTTAGCTTGCTGCTGGAGTCTGGCATATTGGGACTGGGAAAATGGGCCAGACACACCCTGGAGCCATACTGTGGTCCCTCCCTGGTTAGCCAATCTCCCACAGTCCTTCCCCAGCCTCTAAAATATTTCTTCTAATTAATTTCCTTTCAATGTGCATGAATTCATGCACTGGGCCTCTAATATATATATCTGACATGTTGCATATATGTACTAAATCTTTATAATGACTTAAGTCAAAGATTTTTTTTTCTCAATGGACTCACCATCAACAAAAAAGATTTGTCAGCTACTGGGAATTTGAGAGTTTTCTAATTCTGCTGGAACAGGAAGTTCTAAACATTTGTGAAATAGATTTTTCCTCCGTATAGGTTCATTAATAGATCCTATGTCATGCAATTATGTCCTGACTCATGGAAAAGAAGATACCTCAATTTAGCATGTTTTTTTATGCTACACACCTGGAATGGAATCCTTCTCTCCTTTCTCAGTTCTGTGGGACGATCAAATCTCAGAACTGTGGGAAACAGACAAGAACTGCTACAACCCTCTCTTCTTGTCTCTTCTAGATCTACAGCTTACATAGAAATGCAGCTGAACATCACTTACTGGCAGCTGTAGCTACAGATCTCTCCACATTTCAGAGAAATAACTGGGCAGGGAATTAAGAGTTGTCTCGAAGTTTCACAAACAATACCTCTGGACCACGGCGGTCATCACCCTGCACAAGGGATGAGAACCAGAGAGCAGGATATGAAGTTTTCTCACCCCAAGGAAACCCCAGAGAGATACCCTCTTAAGGTTTATAGGAAATGCGTTTCTGACCCACAGGTCACAGAATAGCTCACCATGAATTTTAATTGGTTGCCAAGTCATTGCTAATTCATCTCCAACTTCCACAGGAAAAAAAAAAAAGAGAGTTATTAAAAGGAATTTAACAGGGACACTTTTTCTTTGTCTTCATATCTCTCTCTCTCTCTCTCTCTCTCTCTCTCTCTCTCTCTCTCTCTCTCTCTCTCTCTCGTTTTTACATGAGCATAATTTTACAGCTGCTGAAAGTCTAACAGAGGGGATGATAAATAAACATACAGAGCTAGGGTGCATTCATTTTCAGAACTTGCTGCTGGAAGAGGACCCTGGAAAACTGTAAGATACACTTTGGATTATAAATGTTTTATTCTGGGAGAAAACAAGATGGCAGCATAAGTCAACTGAGCTTGCTACCTTGCAAAACCACTGCAAAACTACAACTAAAAGATGAAACAGACATCATCCAGAACCATGGGAAGACTGGCTAAGTGGAAATTCTACAACTAGAAGGGAAGAGAAAAGCACACTGAGACTTAAAGGAGCTGCAGACGTAAAGTGCAGAGGTACCGAGGCGCGTGCGTGGAGAAGGCTGGCAACTGAGTATGCAGCTGGCTTTTTCAGTCTGCAGGGAGACACAAGTTCCAAACTGCTCTGAACTCCAGTTCTGGATGAGACTCTGGGGATCTAGACTCATGCAGGGAGAAACTGGACTGTCTGGCAATGGGCGGAGCTTGAGGGTGGCTTTCTCTCAGAGGTGCTTGCAGCGATTACCAAGGGACACTGAGATCCTGGGACCTCTTAGGGCAAATCTGATAGGAAGCCATTGCTGTTTGTTCCACCCTGAGACTGTGCCCTATCTTAGCTGTGCGTAGAAGCTTTTGCATATGAATGGTCTGGTCCTTTGAAATCTAAACTTACCTAACAAACTGCAGCTGAGTCGGGAAGACCCAGAATCTCCAAAACAATGCCCAAGGCCCTGTATCAGCTTGCATTGCTTCACAGCTGGGCCTCATTTGGGAACCTCCAAAACCCAAACAAAGCAGAGGAATCTGCAGATTTCTCCATAGCTTCTACTGGGTGGCCTCAGGAAGAGGCTAAATTAGCACCTCCTTGGAGATCCAAGAACCGGTGTACCCAGGGGTCAGAGTAGGACCATCCAGATTACAACTCCTCAGATCCAAAGGGACACACTCAAGGGGCACTAAAGCCTCACTGAAGCAAGTCTTGCTTCATAAAGGTGTCTCCAGCACAGAAGTTCTTCCGGCATAGACACAGCTGATCCTCACAGCCAATTGGCCTGGAGGTCAATTCCTCCCAGTAACACCAACAACAATCAAAGCTTAATTACAACAAGACTATGCACACATCCCACAAAGGGGTGTATCAAGAGTGTCCACCTCCGGTAACTGGGGAGGCTGAGCCACTGGGCCCTATAGGACATCTGGCTCACAATGCCACTCTATGAACTCATGAAAGCAGCCAAAATGCAGAGACAAAGAAACAGATCACAAATGAAAGAAATGGAGAAAAGCAAACAATTGGATATAGAGTTCAAAACTATGGTTATAAGTTTGTTCAAGAATTTTCTAGAAAAGACCAATAAATTTAGCAAGACCCTTGAGGACATGAAAAAGGACCAAATAGAAATTAAGCATGCACTGACTGAAATAAAAAAATAATATGCAGAGATCCAACAGCAGACTAGAGGATCACAAGAATCAATTCAAAGATTTGAAATACAAAGAAGCAAAAAAAAACACCCAATGGGAAAAACAAAAAGAAAAAAGAATCTAAAAATATGAATATAGTGTAAGTAGCCTCTGGGACAACTTCAAATGTACCAACATCTGAATTATGGGGGTGCCAGAAGAAGAGACAGAGCAAGATAATGAACATATATTTGAAGAAATAATGACTGAAAACTTTCCCCACCTGGTGAAAGAAATAGACTTACAAGTCTAGGAAGCGCATAGAACCCCAAACAAGAGGAATCCAAAGAGGACCACACTAAGGCACATCATAATTAAAATGGCAAGAATAAAAGGCAAAGAGAATATTAAAAGCAGTAAGAGAAAAACAGTTAGTTACCTATAAGGGAGTACCCATATGACTGTCAGCTGATTTCTCAACAGAAACTATGCAGGGCAGATGAGAATGGCAAGAAATATTCAAAGTGATGAATAGCAAGAACCTACAACCAAGATTACTTTACCCAGCAAAGCTACAATTCAGAATTGAAGGGCAGATAAGAAAAAGCTAAAGGAGTTCATCACTGCCAAACCAGTATTATATGAAACTAGAGACCTGGTGCATGAAATTTGTGCACAGGGTCAGGGGTATCCCTCAGCCCAGCCTGCACCCTCTCCAATCTGGGACCCCTCAAGGGGTGTCCGCCTGCCTGTTTAGGCCTGATCGTGGTAGGATCAGGCCTAAATGAGCAGTGAGACATCTTTCTCACAATCTAGGACTTCTGGATGCCAACTGCTCACCTGCCTGCCTCCCTGATTGCCCCTAACTGCTTCTACCTGCCAGCCTGATCACCTCCTAACCACTACCCTGCCAGCCTAATTGATGTCTAACTGCTCCCCGGCCAGCCTGTTTGCCCCCAACTTTCCTCCTCTGCTGGCCTGGTCATCCCTAACTGCCCTCCCCTGCAGGCTTGATCATCCCATGCAGGCCTAGTCCATTCCAACGGCCCTCCCTGTTGGCTTGATCACCCACAACTGCCCTCCCTTGCAGACCTGGAACTTCCTAGTGGCCCTCCCCTGCTGACCATCTTGTGGTGGCCATCTTTTGTCCACATGAGAGCAGGATCTTTGACCACATGGGGGCAGCCCTCTTGTGTGTTAGAGTGATGGTCAATCTGTGTATTACTCTTTTATTAGATAGGATAGAGGCCTGGTGCATGGGTGACATCCAGCTGATTTGCCCTGAAGGGTTTCCTGGATCAGGGTGGGGGTTCCCTCATGGCATGGGGCGGCCTGTCCAAGGGGTCTATGGTGGTTTGCAGGCTGGCGATGCCCCCCAGCGACCCAAGGGCAGGCCCTGGGATTTGGGATTAATTTATGTTCTAAAATGGAAACTTTGTAGCCTGGAGCAGAGCCAAGCCTCCTGCTCACTCCGTGGTGACAGCCATTTCTGTTTGAAACTTTGTAGCCTAGAGTGGAGGCCTAGGTGCTAGGGCTGCAGGAGCTTGACTTCCTCCATCGCCTGGGCAACCCTAGCCTCTGCTCTCTCCAGCTCCGTGGATGCTGCCATTTCTGTTGGATTTAGGTATCTACTATAATTGAAACTTTGTGGCATTTAGTGGAGGCCTAGGCTGGCAAGGGTAGGCAGAAAGCTTGGCTTCCTCCCTGCTCTCAGTGGCCGCAGACATCTTGGTTGGGGTTTATTTGCTCCTGATTGGCTGGTGGGTGTGACTTGATCAGAGGCACGGTCAATTTGCATAGTACTCTTTTATTAGATAGTATGCTGAACGGTATTAATTAAGAAGAAGAGAAAGAAGAAAAAGGTAACGATCAATTATGAACAACAAATACATATCTATCAACAAGTGAATCTAAAAATCAAGTGAATAAAAAAATCTGGTGAATAAAAATAAATAAATAAGTCCTATCTAATAAAAGAATAATATGCAAATTTGACCGTACCTTCACCATACCCACAAGCTACACCTACAGCCATGCCCACCAGCCAATCAGGAGCAGATTATGCAAATAAACCCCAACCAAGATGGCTGCCACCACTGAGAGAAGGAGGAAGGCTTGGGTTTCTCTGACAACAGAGGAAGCCAAGCATTCTGCCTACCATTGCTGGCCTAGGCCTCCACTAAATGCTACAAAGTTTCAATTATAAAAGATACAAAAATGGCAGCAGTCACTGAGCTGGAGAGAAAAGAGACTTGGGTTTCCCTGGCAACCAAAGAAGCCAAGCTTTCAGCCTGCAGGTGCCGGCCTAAGCCTCCACTCTAGGTTATAAAGTTTCAAACAGAAATGGCTGCCACCCCGGAGCGAGCAGAAGGCTTGGCTCTGCTCCAGGATACAATGTTTCAATTGTAGACATAGATTAATCCCAGATACCAGGGCCTCACCTTGGGTCGCTGGGGGGTGTGGCCAGCCTGCAAACCTCCACAGGCCCCTCGCCCAGGCTGCCCTTCACCCCAAGGGAACCCCCACCCTGATCTGGGACACTCTTCAGGGCAAACCAGCTGGCCCCCACCCATGCACCAGGCCTCTATCCTATCTAATAAAAGAGTAATTTGCAGATTGACCATCACTCTAACACACAAGATGGTTACCCCCATATGGTCAAATATCCTGCCTCCATGTGGACACAAGATGGCCACCACAAGATGGTCAGCAGGGGAGGGCCATTGGGAGGTTCCAGGCCCTGCAAGGGAGGACAGTTGTGGGTGATAAGGCCAGCAGGGGAGGGCAGTTGGGAGGGACCAGGCCTGCAAGGGAGGGCAGTTGGGGGCGATCAAGCCTGCAAGGGAAGGCAGTTAGGGGTGACCAGGCCAGCAGAAGAGGGAAGTTGGGAGCAAATAGGCTGGCAGGGGAGCAGTTAGACATCAATTAGGCTGGCAAGGTAGTGGTTAGGGGGTGATCAGGCTGGCAGGCAGAAGCAATTGGGGACAATCAGGGAGGCAGGCAGGTGAGCAGTTTGGAGCCAGCAGTTCTGGATTGTGAGAAGGATGTCCGATTGCCCGTTTAGGCCCAATCCTACAGTCAGACATCCCTCGAGGGGTCCCAAATTGGAGAGGGTGCAGGCTAGGCTAAGGGACATCCCCAGCCCCCCGTGCATGAATTTCGTGCACCGGGCCTCTAGTAAATAAATAAATGTTTTATTCTGACAAGGGAGCTATCGTCATGCTACTGCCCAAACCAGGCCAAACCAATTTTGTGATGCTGTGAGACAAGCTGAAGGGACAGAGCATAAGAGGACCTGTCACACTGAACATGTCAAGTGAAACCAACACCAACATACCTTTAGTTTGAGGCACTGAACTCATAGGCCACTGACATGCCTGTTCTCGGCTTCAGATGATCCATCTTCATCCCTACCCATTCCTCCCATTTCTTTCTTTGCCATTCCCCCCACCCCCGACTGTTCTCTGTTCAAATTCATTTTTTTCTTTGTCCTTCTTGGTGTTAAGTTTGATCCAGCAATTGAACTGATACCCCTCCTCTGGGGACTGGCTTTTCAGTCTACTTTATTATGAATATTCCCTTTGCTGAAGACCACATTTCACTTGCGGTTCACCACATTCCAATATCTCCCCTCCAGATATGCATAAAGAAGTCTCCCCCCAGAAAAAAAAAACCTGTCAAAAGTCTTTTAAAAGCTGCTGATTCCTGCCACTGGGGTCTGAAGCCATCCAGTCTCAGCCACCTGGTGTGTGGATGATCGAATAAATTTATAATCCTTCACCACTGTGACCTTGTGCATTCCTCCTTCAGCAACCTAACACTTGGTACCTATTACATACAGTGAGTGGCCAGATTATTATGATCTCTGAACACATAATAATCTGGTCACTCAGTATATAACCTATATAATAAAATTCTAATGTGCAAATTGTCCCCTTGACCAGGAGTTTGACTAGCAGGCAGGCTGGCCAACTGCCCATGTCTCTTGCCCTGGCCAGGCTGGCCGGATCCCACCCATGCACAAATTCATGCACCAGGCCTCTACTATATATATTAGTCCTTTTAAAGGACTTTTGGTGGGCTTTTTTTTCTGGGGAAAGACTTCTTTTTGCATATCTAGAGGGAGTTATTTTTTTTAGCTTCCCAACTTCTCTTGCAGCTAGTTGAAACCTGAAGAATCTGATGGAAAACTTCTGTTGAATTTTTCAGGTCTGACAACAGGCGCTTCCAAAGGCTTTACCTGGAAGACCTCCAAGGGGAAAGCTGTCTGAAGACACCAGACGCCTTTACAGCTGGTATGTTGCAATCTCTAAGGAGCATTACCATCAGAGATTCAGGGACCCCTGGCCTGCTGTGCTCTTACCCATAGTTGCATTCCTAGCCCAGGTACCTCTATTGAAGGGTCTCCTCACTAGGGAACCTTGAAGACATTTTTTTCCTCTCTGACTCAGTACTTTCCCACTCTTAGCTCTGCTTCTTACACTCTTCCATTCCCACAGGTCCATAAAACTGCAGGAATCTTTTTCTCAGGGCTCCCTCAAGAATAAGACAACCCAGGTCCATGCTGGTCCGCCCTGTCCTCCAGTGGTGTGTGAGTACAGTCTATGGGGGGAAATGAAACTGGGGGTATAGGCTTTCTCAGGTTAACCTCTTGCTTATACTATTGCACTAAGTGATTGCAGGCTTCACTGTTGCTTTCCTTTGGTTCATTGTTGCTTGAACGAGCAGCTTCAATACCTGCCAGCTCAGCTCTCTCTCCTGGCTCACCTGAGCTCCTGACAGAGAACTAGGTGACACAACTTTGGACAGTAAATCAAAGAAGAAGTCAGCTGGGTGGCATAGAAGAAAGCTTTTACTTTCCTGCTCAGGCAAGTAAGGTTTTGGGGATTGGGGCACAAATGGCATTCTGCCTTCACCTAGAATACAGCTGCAAAGTCTGTAGATGCAGCAGTCACTATATGAATATACTAGTGTCCAGGTGCATGGATTTGTGCACTTTGAAAGGAAATTAATTAGAAGAAATCTTTTAATATCACTATTTACATCTTGGTAATCAAAAGAAAATAGGATTCTATGGAGTCTCCTATCTACCTACTCCAGGATTTCTGTAGGATCAAATGAGATGAGGCATGGGAAAACGCATCAAAAACCTTTAGTTAAACTGTAAAATGTTTGTAACTGGCTATAAAGCAAGTAGGGTTCCTGGGCTGAAGAAACTCCAAGGAGGTTAGTCACCAGGGAAAGGAAGCTGGGCATTGCTACGTGATATCATTACCTGGTGCCCACAGCGATTGTTTCCAGGCTGGGCTGGGCTGTGGGTCACATTTTGCACCATGGGGTCTTGGCAGCATTGGCTCTGGTTTGGTGGGGTTGCTCTGGGATGGTGGTGGGGCCTGTGTCCCACTTGGGGGAAGCTGAGAGTTGCTTTGTGGGCCAGGTGCATGCTGCCATTTATTTTTAAATAACCAGTGCGTGTCATGGCAGCTCTTATGTTGAACATCTGCCCCCTGTTGGTCAGTGTGCATCATAGCTATCAGTCACTATTGTATCCTATATAATCCTATATAATAAAGAGAAACATGCAAATTTGACCATACCTTCGCACCTGATTGGCTATACTACCAGCCAATCAGGAGCGGGGGCGGGGCCAAGTGGCATGAGCCCCGGCCCTGGGGGTGGAGATGAAATGGCAGTGGTGGCAAGCGCCCGGCCCCCGGCCACTGTGAGGGGAAGTGGTGGCAACAGCAGTGGTGGTGGTGGCGGCAGGGAGCGCCCAGCCCCCGGGTGCTGTGAGCGGAAGTGGCGGCGAGTGCCCAGCCCCCGGGGCTGGGTGGTCGCAGGCAGCTGGAGCTGAGCTAAGCAGGGTAATGGCTGGTTGCCCAAGGCCTAAAGGGCAGGCTGTGGGTGAGCCATCATTTGGACACCCCCTTAGAGCTCCCAGTATGTGAGAGGGGGCAGGTTGGGTTGATGGACCACACCCCCCAGTGCATGAATTTCATGCACCAGGTCCCTAGTTTTTATATAATAAAAGCCTAATATGCAAATTGACCGAACAGCAGAATGACCAGTCACTATGACGCACACTGAGCACTGGGGGCAGATGCTCAATGCAGAAGCTGCCCCTGGTGGTCAGTGAGCTCCCACAGAGGGCAGGTCCACAGCTGCTTGGCTGACTGGGATGAGTGTGCTCTCACAGCAGGCTGATCTGAAAGCCACACCCCCTATCAGTGCATGAATCCCGTGCACTGGGCCTCTAGTATATAAATAACATGAGAAGCCAAGCCCTTAAAGATGTAGAGAAGAAACATGGAAAGAGCCTGGGTTCTTGATAACACTGTTGAGCCACTGCAACAGCTTTGGGATATTTCTCTCTGTACTTCCTCTTATGTATGAAAAATAGACTTCTTATAGTAATTTAAAAATATGTCCACAACATCTTTGAACTTCTTCCTATCAAAAGATAAAGTCTAATTCTCCTTTTTTTAGTTATGGATTAGCCTTAGCTCATTGCTTACAACAAACAGAATATAGCAAACATGATGCTAAAGACAGCTTCTCTCTTGTTCTTTCTCTTTCTCTTTCCCTCTTTCTCTCAACACACGCCTCAGAGGTCCTTAACTGACAGATAAGCTGTCCAGCTCTACTGAAGCGGCCAAGCTAGAGAGCCCACATTTTATTTGTTATTTATTTTACATGAGCATGAGCCTACAGCTGCTGAAAGTCTAACAGAGGGAATCGTAAGTCAACATATAAGCCAGAGATAGATCGCTGGAATGTTGAGCCCTAGGATTTGGATTACATAGGGTTTAGCATGAATCATTCTTGGGGGACTAAGGGAAGAGTAATGAATGCTACTAATTAGCCTGTTAAGCGTTCTCTGTAACTAGAGGATATTTGGTTGCAACTAGAACACTGAAGTAATTATCTCTTTATTATGTATGAATCTGTTTCCATGACCCACATGGGCATTTATGACTAGTTAACTCAGATAAATGGACAGCTAGGCTAATGACAGCATTATAGAGTTATGCCCTGTCGCTTCCTTTTATTCTAGGGCAATAGGCTCCAGCCCTTGTAGTACAAGGTGGCCACTGAGTCTGAAAGCACAAATATTATTTTATCATGTAATATTAATAAACCACTCATTATGTATTTATCTGTGTTCCCAGAATGTTGTGGCCACCCTGGAGATACTTTTGGGGAAATGTATCTCAATCCTCCCAGCTTCTCTGAGAAATACTCCTGATCCACATAGGTGGGCTCCAGGCAACTCTGCCTGTGTGATGTGAGCTCACTGGCCTCAGATGACTGAACAAGAGGTGAGCACTTGATTCAAGCAGGGCCCACCATATTCTCTCCCGGAAGTAGGAATGGAGAGCCAGCCAGCCCATCTTTGCTAATAACTGGAACAGTCACAAATATATTCATTAGCTGTGGTCCAGCCACATTTGGCCTTATGGGAACAGAATCAGAGGAAGCTGGACCCTAACATTAGAGAACAAAGCAGATGTACTCTCCCTCCCACCCCCGCAAAAATAAATAAGTAAATAAAAGCACAGAAGAGGCAGTCCGAGAGTACATATTAGGAATGTGGTTGCTATTCATTTCTTCATTTTATTTTATTTTTCCCAACACCATATATCTCCCCTAAGCCATCTTCCACCACCACCCCTGCCCCTCTGCCCCACACGCACTCAGTCACCACACTGCTGTGCATGCCTGTGAGTTCTCTTAATTCCAACCTTTCCCAAGGCCGGGCGATGCTCCTCCCTTGGTTCCTTGGCGTGCTATAGAATCCTAACACCCAATTCCCGCTTGGTGCTTAAGGCAAATTCAGTTGGTATTTGTTACTTGCCACTGAGAGTCTAGCTAACCTAACTTTACACTGTAGGGGAGGAAAGATAATTTTCTGTCTACCTTTCTGAGTTCTTAGAGGAGACTCCTGGAATAAAAATTAACGAGAAAAAACAAACAGAAGTTTAACATGTTTAGCTCATATACACAAGGAAGATGCCCAGGGAAAAATGAGTAACTCCCCAAGGTGATTTAAAATTCACAATTAAATAGCATCTCAATATTGAAAAGGGTGAGAAGCTGTTGGATTCCTAGGGGAGAGTAAATGATTTTTAGGAAAAGTGAATGGGCCCTTAGAAGAACAGACAGGAGGCATTTGTGACAAAATTCATGTCGGTGTGGTGTCCACTTTTAATCTCTTCCGTGGCAGTCTTTCCTGGCTGACAAAACTCCTGTGAGGGAATTGATGACAATGGAGTTCCTTTTGGAGGATCTGTCTTTCAGCAGATAAGCCTCTACCTGCATTTGCTGTTTTTCAAATGCCTGCAGCTCAAAATAATCAATAGATCCGAGCTGCATATCTTGGGGATGGCACATTGTGCTACCCTTCAAAACCTTGTCCACTGTCTCCCCAGGGACTACCACTGGCTGCCAGGGTCAGCAAGGTCTGGCCAGATAAGTTAGAATCCATTGTCACTGAAGTGGAGGCGATTTACGAGCACCCAGAAGGACCCCAGACACATCTGCTTTAAACACAAAGGGCAGTCACAGTCATCCCGCAAGCATGGCAAGCTCTCTGTCCAGTCCCAAATTGATTTTTTTTTCCCTAATAGAAAAGAATTTCCCTGAGGTACCCACTAAAGAATCTGCTCTTCACAAAATGAATTCCAAATCCTCACACTCCAGCAGATCTTTTCTAAAATGAAAACATGTGCTCAAATAGCCACAGCTGACTTGTCCCCATAAGTTATTTGCACTGTCCTTCACTAAAACAAATTCCATTGGGTAGAACCAAAGGAAACTGCTCTCTAGGCTTAGCTCTATGTCGAATGCCTCCAAACTCACTTTGTTTGGTATTGCTTCTATTTCGTTTTTTAACCTTCACCATATATATTTTAGGTAGATTTTTATTGGTTTTTAGAGAGGAAGAGAAAGATAGAAACATCAATGATGAGAGAGAATCATTGATCGGCTGCCTCCTGCATGCCTCCTACTGGGGATCGAGCCTGCAACTTGGGTATTTGCCCTGACGGGGAATTAAACCGAGACCCTTCGGTCCATGCGACCATGCTCCAACCGACTGAGCCACACCTGCAGGGGCTGTTTCTGGTGTTTTTAATGGTAAGCAAAAGGAGGCTTTCTTATGTCAGCCTAAGGTCCCTTTTTGTTTACAGCTAGTAACTTTATAAGACTGGGCAACAAATAGGGGGAACATGGCAAAAGACTTTAAATGTAAATGTAAAAAACGAGAAATGAAAGAAAAAGGCTAACAACCCAAAATAGCATGACAAGAAGCACAGAGTGGGGGAGCAGGTCAGTAAGGGAAGCCTCTACAGGCTAGACGAGGACCACTTTGTCCCAGAGCCAAGTGCTCCACCTGGACCAGAACAGGAAATGAAGACACGGTTGTTGGGTTAACTGATTGAATGAATAAATGATTGAAAGGATTGATAAAACAAAGCAAAAGATTAGATTACCCGCTGCTTATAGGACACACATTTGTTTCTGTTGAATTTGAAGTATTAACTCTGAATATGTCCACTCCGGTTAGAATCTGATGTAGCCCCTGGGTATGAAAAGTAAAATTCTAAAAGCTTGTCAGGCTCCCACAGTTAATGATCTTATGCCATTTTGAATGTGGATGTAAGACTTCCTCACTGTATAGCTAAGAGGGGGGCACTCTGTGGCTGCAGGGAAAACCTCTCTGTGCAATGTCTGCTCTACTTGGGCCACCAACTCCACAAAGGACAAGAGTGGGAGGAAGTGCCTCTGCCCTGGTGTCTCCAGTCTGGTGCCAGGCCTGTCGCGGGGCACAGGGAACCAGCGCCACCCCTTTTAATTACAGTCTCTGGAAGAAGAGGCCGAACCCCCTTTGATTTGGAGCAAGGCTGGTGTCATCATCTTATTAACAATATCATATCCCAGTGCTCCGGTAATTACAGACTCTTCCTGAAGCAATCAAATTGCCTGTTTGAAAGGAAGACTGTTTCCTTCCCCTAATGAATATGAGCGGCTCCCCAGAGTCCAAAGGTGATGTGTTTGAATGCCCCACCATAACAATGAAAAACGATTAAAAATAAACGGCACAGGGCTGCTCTGTTCTTAAACATCACGGCATGATCAATTTGAGAGACATGCATGGAGATGGGACTCATGAGAATTTGTTTTAATTATTCTGCCCGGAGGAAAAAGAGACTTAGTTCTTTGCTGGCACCATGTACACTGAGGCTTAAAGAGACTTTGAAAACGCTCTCCTTTTCATCCTTCTCAAACCACTGGCAAGTACAGCCACCCTCATTTTGTAGAAAGGGAAACTGAGGTCCAGATGGATGTGTGTGTCTCTTCTGAACAGGCTCCTTAAAGGTTCAGAGGCCATCCCCTCCAACAGATTTTTAGGTTTCTCCCCTACTCAGCTACTCTGATAATTGCTTATGTCTGAAAATTCACCATAAGGGGAGACATTAACAGAAGGCTATGAAGAAGAAGGTGCCAACTTTTTAAAATTAATTTAAAATGAGGTATGTGTATGTGTGTGCACATGTACAGTGTAATTACATCTTGGTTTTGGGGTCAAGAAATAGTAAGGCTGGAAGGATGGGAGGAGGCAAGGACATTCCGCTCAGCCATTGACATTGAAGCAACTATCCTTCCCCGAAAGTTGTAGCATATGAGGGAGAGGGCTTGGGACAACCAGAGATCAGAGCTGGACTGATGAAAAATCATGTAAATTTCAGTTCTTTTGGAGTAAAGAACAAAACCCTTGGGATAAAATATTTTAAACTGTAAAGAAGAAATTTTGTTACTAGTTGATACAGGAACCCATCTGAGTTCACCTGCTGCCCAGAATGGCAGTTTATAAATTATATTTTCACTCAAGGATCATACTGCAGACTATCGAGAAGGCTCTCAGAGACCATATTGAGAAATCAGCCCATTAGCATTTGCCATTTATAAAATATGAAAATGGAATCCATTTGAAATTCATAGATATGAGTCCAGAATTCTCAACAACTTAAACATTCATTCCTCAGGATCCCAGAAGATTCTATTTCCAGAGATTCTTTCCTGCAGTATGAAGCTATCAGTACTTCTTTGATGAGTTTCTTGATTCAGAGTGACATTGCATTTTTGCACAACTCTCAGCAATATGACATTCACCAGGAGTTGGCGGAATCCCTGCCCGCCCCACACCCCCACCAAATTCAGAGGAACCTTATGTCTGCTAACTTTTTAAAAAATATATATTTTATTGATTTTTTTTACAGAGCGGAAGGGAGAGAGATAGAAAGTCAGAAACATCGATGAGAGAGAAACATTGATCAGCCGCCTCCTGCACGCCACCTACTGGGGGTGTGCCTGCAGCCAAGGTACATGCCCTTGACCGGAGTCGAACCCGGGACCCTTCAGTCCGCAGTCCAACGCTCTATCCACTGAGCCAAACCGGTTTCGGCAATGTCTGCTAACTTTTAAAGGATAAGAACACAGAAATTACTTAGAATTGTTTCTGATATGTGGCTATTGATATAGTTTGATGGTTTTAAAGGCAGTAACTAATCATGTTGAACAAGTCGCTATGTAATTCATGAAATCAATCAGCTGAAGTCATTGTCTGGTTGCTGATCAACTCAACACCTTTTGTTTGTTTTTTTTGCTTTTGTTTGTTTTGTTTTTTATATAGTAGACACAGCTCAAGTTAAGCAAACTTATGGAACAGAAGTGGACAATATTTTTGCCATGACCAGGTAGCTCAGTTGGTTAGAACATTGTCCCGATAAGTCAAGGTTGTAGGTTCGATCCCTGGTCAGGGCACATACAGGAAGCAACCAATGAATGGATAAGTAAGTGGAACAACCTCTCTCTCTCTCTTTCTCAAATCAATTAAAAGAGAAGTGGACAATATTTTCTAAATGTGGCAGTCCATATGGAAAACAGAGCCTCATTAAAGAATTAGATGGAATTAAATGGGTTAAGCTCACCAGAAAAAAAATAAAATAAAAGGAAAGGCTGTTCTTGCCAAGGAATGAAGTCTCTGCAGAAATTGATTATAGGGAGGGTCTCTCTGGGCCTTGGAACAATTAGCTCTCGGATAATTAGAGGACAGCCTTTGTGCTTCTGGGGATTCGAATGTAGCAGGTGCCTCCTGTCCCTTAGGAAACTGCTCACTCCTTCCAGCCTCTCATTTTTTGGATGCTTGCCCCTGCAGGGTAAACCCAAGCCTTTGAAAATTAAAGATTTCAAGTCATAGGGAGTCCAAATAATTGGATTCTTTGGAAGACACCACTTTTGAAAGACTCTACCACAAATGTACCTCCTGGGATGCTTTCTATTAAAAAAAATCCCTCTTCTATTGAGAAAAGGCAAGAGCTAAGATACTATATTTCCTAAAGTGGGTGATGGAGAGGCCATTTTTTTTCTGTTCCTTTACTAACATTATTCTTAGGACAAAGTGAGCAGGGGGAAGAGGTAAGTAGGCCTTAATCTTCTAGATGCCTGAGAAGAATGAAACGTGATCTTTGTAGTGGGTGTTTTTAGGCATTTAGAGAAACGGGGAGCACAAGGGAAAGTGGCAAAGGTGAATAATTTTCTCATTTTTCCTGCTGAAACAATTTGATGTGTTTATGCTGTGTGGGTGTTATGAACCCGATGAAGGACAACCTGACAGAGAGTTAATAAAGGATCTAGAGTGTAAGAAGCCAAAGAAATAGACATCCCCTCTTGGGGTGGAGGAGGGAGGTGTGGGAAAGGGAATTACAATAGGAGGGTGAATACTTACCCAACAAGGAGGAGTCAGCACACTCTTCCTTCAGGGTGAAAAACTTGACACATTTTGGCATGAGGTTCAGAATACTGCATATTTTTAGCAGTTGATGTGAAAATTCCTCTTAGGGCAAGACTCATCTTTGAGGAAATTGCCTAGATGAGTTCCTCTGGGAAGAGCAGTGGCTCCTGGGGTTTGATGAGGTCATGGTCCAGCTTTCAGAGGGCAGAGTCAGGTGACTTTGTCTAATAGAGGATGAGGCCTGACAGGAAGAGGAGACAGGTAGATAGGTAGACAGATTGATGATCTAAAAATAAATACATAGATGATAGATAGACAAGCCAACCAGAAAGACCTCAGAGGGGGGTTTTAGGATAGGCTAAACATGGCAAGATATTTGGTAGAAATGCATATGTCAGTAGGGTTGATAACCTAGGTGTGGAACACAGATAGAATGTGGATGTAGGATCTGGAAGCCTATAAGTCCATGGTAGAGCCCAGGAGCTATAGGGGGTCCTGTCTGAGGTCTGACTACAGAGTAAAGCAAAGTCCATTAAAGAGGATATACTGTATTTTACTCTGTGGCTGCAGAGATCAACACACAGTGCATCAAACTCCTACCTGAAGAAGAGAGAATTGCTTTGCAATGTAGAAGTCTACTTCTAGTGGTCATTCTCATTTAAGTGTTTGCATCGACACATATTTTTGGAGGGATTTTTGGCAGTATCTGTCAAAACTTAAAAGGGGCACATCTTCTGTTGTGGGGTGACTTCCACGACCAATTGCAAATGACCCCAGAGGCGGTTAAGTTGGTAATAAGCAAGCAATGATTTATTGAACTGGCCAGGACAGTCGGAAACCTAACACAACCGCATGGCCCCGGGTGCAGGCAGTCCTTTTAAAGGGGTCTGAACTATAAATGTTATTGCCCTGCATTTGGCAAACAGCCCCCAAGGCCGCATCTGAGGAAGGGGTGCCAATAGACTATGAATGACCCTATTGTTCGCTCCTTATTTTCTAATTATATATTCTGCTAGACATGGGAAAGTGGTCCTATCTTGTAAAAACAGGTGGTGTAGCTACATAATTGACACCCACCGGTTACTCCTCTGGTTCTAGTCTTCAAAGGTTTTTTTTTCTTTAGCCTTCAAGGTCACAAGCTGGAAACTAAAGCAATAATTCTTTTGTTTTAAGCAAGCAGGGGTGAACAGAGGCCAAAGTTTCAAACAGCAGTTTTACTCTAGATAAATGTTCTTATGACCTTATTTCACTTCCAACTCAATAGTTATACTGCAAGGAATCTGCCCTATAGAAAAAAAAAGTGTAAATATGGAAGATCAAGGAGGTTTTTATTGAAGTATGATTTATAATAGCAAAAAGTTGAAAACAACCTGGTTGTCCACAAATAGGGTAATGGTTACATTGGTTGGTATACAGCTATATGGAAATATCTCCAAAATACTGAGAACTGATGTTTTTTAATTGATATAAAATTCACATAGCATAAAATGAACCCTAAATCATTTTAAAGTGTGCAACTGAGTGGCATTTAAGACAGTCACAGTGTCACACAACCATCACCTGTCTGGTCCCAGGGTATTTTCATCACTCCAAAAGGAAACCCCATACCCATTAAGCAGTCACTCCTCCTTAACCCGCGAAATGATTTTTAAATGTCAGAATAGTGGGTACAGTATTATGCCACTTATGCTTTTGAAAACCTCCAAACTCTGTGCTGTATACCCCCACACCTGTACAGGCAAGGTGCAGGTGTGGTTATAGGTGGGATCTCTGGAGCCAGCCTGCCTGTTTCATGTCCTGGCCCTAGCAGAGACAGCTGTGCATCTCTGGGCAAATATTTAGCCTCTCTGTACTATGAGAAGCATGTGTGATTTCCCATTAAAAAATAAATTTAGTCCTGCCTGGGCAGTGTGATTCAGTGGTTGAGCATCCAGCCATGCACCAGGTGGTTGCTGGTGATTCCAGGTCAGAGCACATGCCTGGGTTGTGGGCTTGATCCCCAAGAGCGGGTGTGTAGGAGGCAGCCCATCGATGTTTTTCTTTCCCCCTTTCTCAGAAATCAAATATATAGTCCTCATCTACACTGAGGTCAGAAAGATATCAATCAATATAAAGCTGCTATGTTGTTGTTTTTTCTACACTTCCCCTTCAGGGTGAATAAAATCATCTAATCCCCCAGATGTGCCCATAGAAACCACAACACTGACAATCCCCTGGGAAGCCTTTAAATTGTTTCTTAATCTGAATGTAGTGCCATGCAGAGGTTTGAAGGTGGCAAAGAGAGAGCTCGGGTCCCCTCCATTTCCTCAGTGAAGAATGTGGGGTTTGCCAAGTCTTGCAGAATGAAAAAGTGAACTACTGTCTTTTCAAAGGGAACAGTTTAAATCTCAGATGCCATAGAGCCACCCAAAATGAGGACAATAGGCAGCATTTTGCTAGCATATGTTTTCCAGGATTTTTTTTTTTAATGTGTGTTTCTGTTGATTTGATTAAGTGATTCACAAAGGTGAAGCAGGGTTTGGCATCTTCAAAGGGCCATTTTGCTTCTGATAGCTTTCCAGCAAAATTAAATGTGTTGTGAAGAATAAATTACAGTTTGATCCGAATTGTCTTGTTAAAATGTCATTCCTCTTTCCCAGCAAACTACTTCCCGTCTCATTAAGCCAGTTGACTAGATATATCTAGACCATTATGATGGTGATTTACTACCTTACTGCTGTGCGTCTCTGGGCTCAGTAGTTCCTGGCAGCTGAAGGGTAAGGGGAGGGAATAGCATCCCCATCTTCTGTGTCTCCTGGAGGGTGATCAGCTCCTCAGCTGCAGCTTTAAACACAGCCATAGAAAGCAGAGACACAGCAAGGCATTTTCATTGCTGTTATGAGCTGAGATATAAAATGAGATTTATTTGCAACATTCTGATAGAGAAAATTGAGTCCTGGGGAATGGATGTCCCAGAAAGCCTTTCTAGTCAGCCAGGAGTTACTAGAGGAATGTGAGTCATACAGCAAAGTATGAGTCGGAAGAGAAAAAAAAATTGAGCTTTGACATTTTCTGCAGCCACTATTAAAGATAAAGGAATTGACCAGTTTGTACACTATAAATTATGGCCACAATTACAGTCTTCACTCCCAACTGTTAGATACCTTGGGCCCTTAAATTGGTGCCATAATTCAGCCTTCTGCTTTTTTTTTTTTAATGCTATTCTTCTACAGATGGAACGCCAAATAAACAAAACCCACAAATGGTGCTCTCCTTTTCCCAAAAAGGATTAATCCTAATAAATAATTTCAAATCATTGGAATGGTTCTTCTGGAATTGCACAGTTTATTTCTTAAGTTTTATGAAAATTACCATTGAAATTTGAATTTGATGATACGGCCATCCCCAGTCGATGTTTTCAAATGAGAGTGGAAATTTGAAATTTACGTCCAATTTCATGTACTCGGGTATTCATTCAGCAGCCAGAATTTGTCACAATCCTGTGTGTCTGACATGGCGGGGATAAGTTCAGAGATAAGATATATGTGATTTTTCAATTTGTGTGATTTGCTTCCAGAATTTTTTCCAAGTCTGTGCATATTTGCAAACTACCAGAGATCAAAGATAAAACTAAAAAAAAAAAAAAAAAAAGTGAAGGCTCCTAAATATATGAGGGCTTTGCCAAAATCAGGGATGGCTCCCTTGCCTGTAAAGCCAAGATGACTTCTTTTTATTAAACAAGGAGTCTGAAGCTCAGAACCCTCATCCCATTATCTTTAATAGTGGCTGCAGAAGTTCTTCTATAGGTTCCTCTATATTCTACCTAAGATAATGTGATACAACATTCATTTAATAGCCACACCTGTTTCAGCTGCTTGGGAGAGTAGTTTTTTTCAATAGTTACAGCAATATGGACTCCCCTGTGCACTTGATTTGACGATTTTTGCCCCTAATATACAGCTATTTCTATGAATGACCAGATGACCACTTCGAAAGGGAAAGCTTTCTGACACCTTTATTACCTTCTCTAGACAGAAACTGGGGCCATGATAACATTCAAGGGTGACAGGCATATTCTATCATGCCTCACTACTTCACCTGAGGCAACTGGGGTTGGTCCAATGGATGGCTTCTCTTTTATTCTCCTCAAAGAGAGTTTGTATAGAATTTTGCAAGTATTTTTCTGCTTGTTGTGAATATGTACAATTTATCTTTTGGGGGAAAGTGCATACAGTTTTTGTGTAATTTGCTTAATAGTCACAATTTGTTAATTTCTTTTTCATTTTCCCCCCATGAGAGAGGTGGGAAAAATGATTAATTGTGTAGTAGGTGACAGAGAGTTTTCTTTGGTCCATAAAAGGTAATTGAATCAAGAGTTTCCCAAAATAATTGATTTGAAAGTTCACATATGTATCATATTTATATTTACCTTATTTTTTACTTGTGGTTCATCCTTGAATAACACTCTTTTAAAATACATTTAGATAGCCCTGGCTGGTTTGGCTCAGTGGATAGAGTGTTGGTCTGCGGACTAAAAGGTCCCAGGTTCGATTCTGGTCAAGGGCATGTACCTTCGTTTCAGGCACATCCCAGGTGGGAGGAGTGCAGGAAGCAGCTGATTGATGTTTCTCTCTCATCAATATTTCTAACTCTCTGTCTCCCTTCCTCTCTGTAAAAAAATAAATAAAATATATTAAAAAAAATAAAATTGTCTTCCATTTAGATGGCTGGATGGATAGATAGATAGATAGAAACATAGGAAGATATTACTGATTTCAGAGAGAAAGGGAGTGGTAGAGAGAGATGCAAACATCAATGATGAGACACATTGATCGGTTGCCTCCTATACACCCCCTACTTGAGATCGAACCTGCAACCTGGGCATGTGCCCTGGTCAGGAATTGATTCATGACTTCTTGGTATATAGATGGATACTCAGCCACTGAACCACACTGGCCAGGCTTGAATAACACACTTAAATTCAATTCTCTAACTAAAATCCTATCTAATAAAAGGATAATATGCAAATTGACCATCACTCCAACACACAAGATGGCTGCCCCCATGTGGTCAAAGATGACTGCACCCATGTGAACACCAGATGGCCACCACAAGATGGCCAACAGGAAAGGACCAGGCCTGCAAAGGAGGGTAGTAGTGGGCAATCAGGCCAGCAGGAAAGGGGAGTTGGGAAGGACCAGGCCTGCAAAGAAGGGCAGTTGGAGGTGGTCAAGCCTGCAGGGGAGGGCAGTTAGGGGTGACCAGGCTGGCAGAGAAGGGAACTTCAGGGTGATCAAGCCTGCAGGGAAGGGCAGTCAGGAGTAATCAGGCTGGCAGGGGAGCAGTTAGGCCCTTTTATAAATGTCAGGTAGGATCAGTCCTAAAAGGGCAGTCAGACATACTTCTCACAATCCAGGAATGCAGGCTCCCAACTGCTTGCTTACCTGCCTTCCTGACATCCCTTGAGGGATCCCAGATTGGAGAGGGTGCAGCCTGGGCTCAGGGACAACCCCCCCTCGTGCACAAATTTCATGTACCAGGCCTCTAGTTTTGAAAATATTTTCATTGTTTTATTTCCCATTCATCATCCAAAGGCTATGTATTATTCCCTACTTTATTCTCCCATACTCCAAACTTTTTTCTCTTTCTGTAATTGTAATATTTTATCTAGCTTAAAACTAGATGAGAACTTTAAAGAAAACAATTGCTGGTTACATTCAGAAAAGATACTTTGGACACTTATCTCTTTTTTTCTGATATTGGCTGACTTTTTTTTATTTTAAAAAAGCTTTTTACTTAGAGATAATTATAGACAACCTGAAAGTAGCAAAATAAATGCTTAGAGTTCTCTGTACTCTTCACTTACTGTCCCCTGATGGTGACATCTCATATAAGTGAAGCACAACATCAAAAACGGTAAACATAACTAGACCATAGACTAATGGTTCCCAACCTTTTTCTGGCTATGCCCCACCTAAGCATCTTTACCATCCTGATCTCCCCACCCCTGTGACATATAACTCTTACTATTCAAAAAGTGAATTCCTGTTCACGTGGAGGAAGCCTAAAAGGCCATTAGCTTGGTCTAAACAAGCTTCCAAAGAACATGGCATCCATGAAAGAAAAAAATAAAAGAAGAGAAGGACAGGTGAAGTACTGAGGAAGAAATCACTAAGAAATTGTTAAAAATAATAATAATATGAAGTGGTATGAAAAAATAGCAACGTTTCAAACATATGATAGAGAACTGAAATGCAAAAATATATCTTTACATACTGCAAATGAGGCCCCTAGAACCATAAGAAATGCAAAAAATTCACTGTTAATAACTCATTTTTGAATTGCTCTTCTTAAAAATCAAGTTACCTCCCTGTGTGGCATGTGCCTTATGTTGGGAATCACTGCTATAGACCTCCGTTTTCTGCCCGTATTGTGTGTGCTGATAGCTCTACATGGTTTGACCCCAGGTATCAATCTGTATAACCACCACCACAGTTAAGATCAGAACTGTGCCCTCACCACAGAGGAATTCCTTCATTCTCCTCTTTTCCATTCACATCCTCCCTCCCACCGTCCTCTGACCCACACCCCTGACTACCACTAACCCGTTCTCCATCTCTGCACTTTTGTCATTTAATGGATGTTCTATAATGGGAATCACAGAGTAAGTCATCTTTTGAGACTGACTTTTTTCACTAAGCATAGTGCCTTAGATCCATCCAGGCTGTTGCACGTCTCAATAGTTCATTCTTTTAGGCTGCTGAGTAGTATTCAATGGTATGGATGTTCCAGGTTAAATCATTCACTCGTGGAAGGCCATTTGGGTGATTTCCAGGTTTTGCTATTACAAAGATAGTGGCCATAAACATTCATATCTGTGAATGTGTGTGAACATCAGTTTTCATTTCTCTGGGATAAATGCCCAATACTATAGGATTGCTAGGTGTATGGAACGTGAGTATTTAGTTTGCACTACAAAATTTTTTCAGAGTGGCTGTTCCATTTTCTATTTCAAGGAGCAGTGGTGGAAGGGATTATTGTTCTGTCTCCTTGCCAGTGTCAAATTTTTTCAAATTGGTAAATGGACATCAAGACATGGTAAGAAGACAGGAAGACTGCATACAGACTGAGCAGCGTGTGTGCAAAGAGGTACTTGCCTTGTACATGAGCTGTAGACAACGTTTTCAGAAGGGCTGACAGCAACAAGTGTTGTAATATGAATTTCCCTGGGCCTTGTCAGCCTGTGGCCACACATCAGCTAACAGTGGCTGCAGGAGAGAGAAAGCCCGGCTACTGCCAGCGACGCACCGGGGCTGTTTCCTCTGTGACAAGAAGTCCAGCCATCAGAGGTTGCAGAGGCTCAAGCTGATGGCAGCTGCTGCTTCAGGAATCACATCACTATTCCTTTAGGGAAAAGAGAGAAGGCGAAAAGGCAGCGTTGGCATCAGGAAGGAAAATATTTTTCCAGGAACATCACAACGGTCTCCTGTTTTTTGTCACATTGCCCTGAACACAGTCCTGAGTCCCTTGTGGCTGGAATGTTGAAGGGAGAAGGGTCTTGGAATGCTGGTTATTTCAGGCATTGCCCATTGTCTGTCGCAGGGGACAGTCAACATGAACAGTGCCCTTTGGCCAGCTTAAGGCTTCACCTGACCGTGTATGGCCTCGTCTTCTTGCAGTATCCCCATCCTCAAGTATTACTGGGTGTGACCCTGGGAGTACCTCACTTGTGCTTGTAAACAAAGCCCTGCCCCACCCAGTACTACCCTGCTCAGGAGGTAGGACAACAGCCACAGGGCCTGCCTCCTCCAGGACTCTGCCCTGGTCCTCTTGCTTTCCCCATGGAGGATCTAGAATACTCACACCAGCAGGGCTGCATTGCTTGCCACAGCGGGGAGAGGCTCATCCTCCCTGCCACATGCATACTTTTCACACAGTGTGCCTTGTGTCTCATGAAGCCCCTCCTGAACCCGTTTCCTCACCTGGGCCTGTTACCCTTCACCCTTCATTGGTTCTGACCTTGCCCATGGGGCTGGGCAGGTGACCAGACACTGGCAATCCTTTTCACGAATGTCTTTCTCATTCTTGACACTCACACAGAAGAACACCCCGGCATGCCCTTTCAGTGGCAAAATATCTCGTGCAAATAGACACCTGTGGAGGGGACTCCCCCAGCCTCCTCACCTGCCCAGACATAAATCTCAGTGTAAGCCTGAGAGGACCACCCGGATAGACTGCCTTCTTGTTTGATCACCGGTGTTAATTCAGCTGGTCTAACTGGCTGGATCACTAGCTCCGTCCTCCCTCACTGCTCAACATTTGTTCCCCTGGTGATAGTGTTGAAGCCAAAAAGAACTATTTTCCAATCAAGAATGGACATCCTTGCCCTAGCTGGTTTGGCTCAGTGGATAGAGTGTTGGTCTGTAGAGGAAGGGTCCTGGGCTCGATTCCTGTCAAGGGCATGTATCTCGGTTGCAGGCTCCATTCCCTGCTCTGGTTAGGGCACGTGTAGGAGGCAACCAATCAATGTATCTCTCTCACATCGATGTTTCTCTCTCTGTCTTTTGCCCTCCCTTCCACTCCCTCTCTAAATAAGCCCCCACCCACACACACAAAAATAAAAACAAAATAATGGAAAAAATATCCTTACGTGAGGATTAACACACACGCGCACACACACACACACACAAATTAAAACCCAGTTAGAACTTTTCTTAAATTCCTATGCTCTTCCTATGCTAACTGCTGCCTTCTTAGCATAGTATATGCAACAGTAGTTGGGATCTGCATTAGTTAATATGCAAATTCCAGTTGCTATAACAGAAACTCCAGTATAACCATGGTTTAAGCAAGACAGAAATTTGTTTTTCTTGCTAGGCTCTGAACTGTTAGGGCACCTCCCTGCCTTAGATCTTATTGCTCTGACATCAACAGGTGACTTCAAACCCTGTGTCCCATATGGCTAACTCTCAGCATCAGTTCACACCTAGACAGTGAGAAGCAGGAAAGTAGAATGGGAGAAAATACTCCTCTTATTTTGTGGGGATAACCAGGAAGTTGTTAATTTTTGCTTAAATCCTATTAATCTAACTTTTGTGCCATTGCTCCTTTTAGCTGCAAGGGAGTGAAGGAAGTGGGTTCCTTGTTCTAGACAGCCACAAGATTAGCTAGAATTTCTATTAGAACAGGATTATAGATATTGGCAAGTGACTAGCAGAATGGAGTATAATGCCTTCTACTATTTGGGGGCAGGAAGGAGTGCTATAATTTAGGGCAGTGATTCTCAACCAGGAGCAGTTTTCCAGTCAAGAATAGAGACCCAGTTAGAGCCTTTTGGAGACATTTGGCAATGTCTGGAGATATCATTGGTTTTCTAAACTGGGGGTAGGGGTTGCTACTGGCATCTAGTGGGTAAATGCTGCTAAACATGTTACCCAAAAAGGACAGGCCAGCCACAACAAAAATACTAGCCTAAATGTTAGCAGTGCTGAAGTTAAGAAACCCTACCTGAGAGATATATCTTTACAAATCCTAAGCCCACCACATGTTAACCACCCCTCTTGGCTTTCATTCTGTGTTTTCCTAAGAAAATGTCTAAGACCAGTGTCCTTGCAGGTGAGATTTGGGTGATATGAGTATGCTTCCGATAAATTAGAATTGTAACTTACTATGGTCTGAATGCTTGTGTCCCTCACCCCACGTCCCCAGTTCATACATTGGAATTCTGATGCCTGATGTGATGGTATGAGGAGGTGGGGCTTTGGTGCCATGCTGAGGTCAGGAGAGTGCACTCCTCATGTATAGGATTAATGCTTATAAAAAAGACACCCCACAGAGCTCCTTTGCCTCTTCCACCACTGAGAACAGAGTGAAAAGTTGCTGGCTCTGAACCTGAAAGAGGGTCATCCAACCTTTAAGATCAAGTTCCTGGCCCCTTGATCTTGAACTTCCCGCCTCCAGAACTGTGATAAATACATTTTTTCTTTGTTTATAAACTACTCAGTCTGTGGTATTTTGTTGTAGCAGTCCAAACAGACTTAGACAGAACTATAAGACAGTTGCTGTAGGTTATTTCAATAAAGCAATAACACTTGGCGACCACAGTGTGTGTTTGCCTGGTAGCTATCACAACTCAGCTCTAGTCCTGAAGAGGAAGATTTCCTTCTTGGGGTTTTCCCCAGCTATTTAATAATATATACGACACCAGTAATCCAGAGGGAAGCAGGAAATCCATTCAACTAAAGGCAAGTGTAATTTTGTACAATTAATCATAATCTTCTTGAGGGAAATAAAAGTAATTTGTTTTTAGTAAGAGGGGGCCTATAATTATTCATGAGAGCGGAAAACCCACTCATTAATACATCATGTTTACTTTGAATGTGGTGACATACGTTGCAGTTTTGCTGTTAGTCTTTGGCCTGAAAAAGTATGTGTTAAGTCTTGTCATTTCTGGCTATATAATCTGCTTTGATGACAGATTAAAAATGCAGTTTGGCATTTCAGGACATAAATCTCAAATAATCAACCTGAGTGAATGGCACCAAACCCTCAGAGAGGTTTCCAACAGGAGACAATGGCACTTAATAAACTCCAGGATTCGTGATGTGACTTGTCACTGGTTCAGCCAGAAGGAGCAGGAGAATGTCACGTTGCTACAGTTGTGTTCTATAAATCTGGACAATCGACTTCTGGAAACTCTCCCCTGGGATGAAGACGCAGTGTGTGTCAGCTATGTATCACGAAATCTTTGATTATTAGGGGCTGGATTTCGGCAGCATTTTTCTTGTGCACAGAAACAAGCATGGTGTTCCTCATTTCCCATCTCCCTGGACCTGAGAGACCTAAGTCCTTCATGAAACTTTATAGTCAGCTCTCTTAAACATCAATTTCACAGCAAATCACAGACTACTTTTGCACTTTTGTTCTATTTCTACTTTTTTAAAATTTTTATTTTCTTTTAAAAATATGTTTTTATTGATTTCAGAGAGAAGGGAGAGAGAGAGAAACATCAGTGACCAGAATCATCGATTGGCTGCCTCCCGCATGCCACCTCCTGGTGGTCGAGCCTGCAACCCGGGCCTGTGTCCTGACCAGGAATCCAACTGTGACCTGGTTCATGGGTTGATACTCAACCACTGAGCCACACTGGTCAGGCTCTGTCTACTTCTTCATTTTTCACAACTCTAGTTTTGTCTTTCCTATGAGATAATGAATACCTTGAGGGAAAAATTAACTGCTTATGTTTTGTTTTTCCCATGACATTTAATACAGTTCCTCACAGATACATCTTCACTGATGTTCGTGTTTTAGCTTCACTTAGTACCATGGTTAGTAAGCATGCTGTTGGAGCCACAGTTACACTTATCAGCAATTTTAAGACTATATGCCATTAAATTGCTCTTAATTAGAAACCCAGCAGAATTTGGAACTTTCGAGAATAAGAGACTGGGTTTTGTGTGATTATGAGGTATTTTAAATAGGGAACTAAGTATACACATATACATGCAAATAATATACAAATTTTATTTTTCTGTATCTGTGATATCTAGTAAAGACCATTTAAAGCAGAATGCATCAGAAATGTTAAGCTTATGTGGCGATGAAAGAAAGCTTTTTAATATCTGTGTTCATTTGTGAGGTGGGAAGAACATAGCTCTAACAACCAAGGTGAATGAAGCCGCTGGTCACGGTTCACCACTTATTAGCTGTGTGTCTGAGAGAAAGTTACATTAACCCCCAGGAGCCTGACTTTCCCTGTGCGAAGATGGGTATTGTGATATCTTCCTTTCCCAGGCTGTAGCACATATTAAATAAAAGGAATTCACAAGTAGAGCACCTAGCACCCTATCTGAGATACTGGAAGTAACAGGTATCAGAAAAAGAAAAAAGAAACCAAGGAAAAGAATGCTTTTACATATTACTTTATTTTTATTTTTTAAGAATGCTTTTAAAATAAGAAACCAGGAGAATGCTATAAGAGAAGGCTTTAAATAGTGATTGTAAGCCATGGTTCTTAGTAAATATGCCCAGAGTTCCAATAGAAATAAAGTACCATTAATGATTAGTAATTCTGAAGTGACAGCATTGTGCTAAGTGCTTTGTACAAGATCAACTCATATTATGCTTGTAAATAATCTGATATGATTATAACTTCCCCCTTTTTCTGATAAAGAAATTTTACGCGAGTTAAAATGACAATGATGTATCATCTTACACCTGCCAGAATGGCTACCAAATCAACAAAAAGCAAGTGCTGGTGAGAATGTGGAGAAAAGCAAACCCTAGTGCACTAATGGTGAAAATGCAGAATGATGTAGCCACTGTGGAAAACACTGCAGAGTCTCCTCAAAAAATTAAAATTGGAACTGCCTTTTGACCCAGTGATCCCAATTATGGGAATATATCCTAAGAATCCCCAAATACCAATTTGAAAGGATGTATGTACTTCTGTGTTCATAGCAGCATCCTATCTAATAAAAGAGTAATATTCAAATTGACCGTACCTCCGATCAAGCCTCACCCACCAGCCAATCAGGAGCAAATTATGCAAATAAACCCCAATCAAGATGGCTGCCACCACTGAGAGCAGGAGGGAGGCTTGGGTTTCCCCAGCAACAGAGAAAGCCAAGATTTCCTCCTGCCATTGCCAGCCTAGGCCTCCAATCAATGCTACAAAGTTTCAATTATAAAAGATACATAAGCTGAACAGAAATGGCGGCAACCACGGAGCTCAAGAGAGCAGAGGCTAAGTTGCCCAGTAGATGGAGGAAGCCAAGCTTCTAAAGCCCTAATGCCTAGGCCTCCACTCTAGGCTACAAAGTTTCAAACAGAAATGGCTGTTGCCATGGAGCAAGCAGGAGGCTTGGCTCTGCTCCAGGCTACAAAGTTTTAATTCTAGAACATAAATTAATCCCAGATCTCAGGGCTTCCACTTGGGTAGCTGTGTGGCCAGGCTGCAAACCACCATATGCCCCTCATCCAGGCTGCCCCATGTCCCAAGGGAACCCCCACCCTGATCTGGGACACTCTTCAGGGGAAATCAGCTGGCCCCCACCCATGCACCAGGCCTCTATCCTATCTAATAAAAGAGTAATACACAGATTGACCATCACTCCAACACACAGGAGGGCTGCCCCCATGTCAAAGATCCTGCCCCAATATGGACACAAGATGGCCAGCAGGGCAAGACCTTTGGGAGGGACCAGGCCTGCAAGGGAGGGCAGTTGGGGCTGATCAAGCCTCCAGGAGAGGGCAGTTAGGGGTGACCAGGCTGGCAGAAGAGGGAAGTTGGGGGCAAACAGGCTGGCAGGGAAGCAATTAGACATTAATTAGGCTGACAGGGTAGTGGTTAGGGGGTGATCAGGCTGGCAGGCAGAGGCTGTTAGGGGCAATCAGGAAGGCAGGCAGGCAAGCAGTTTGGAGTCAGCAGTCCTGAATTGTGAGAAGGATGTCCGACTGCCTGTTTAGGCCCAATCCTACCGGGATCGAACCTAAACGGGCAGTCAGACATCCCTTGAGGGGTCCCAGATTAGAGAGGGTGCAGGCTGGGCTGAGGAACACCTTCCACCCCCATGCACAAATTTCATGCACCGGGCCTCTAGTCTATATATATAAAATCCTTATACATAAATAGACCAAACAGCAGAACAACTAAACAACCGATTGCTATGACATACACTGACACCAGGGGGCATTCAAGGGACATTCAAGGGGGCACCAGGCATTGGCAGCAGGCATCAGAGTGTGGAACATAGTGGGCATCAGCTGAGGCAGGATGGTGGAGCAGGTGAGTGCGGGGCACCAGACCAAGGCCGGGTGCCAGTCGCTTGTGAGCCTCTGGTGGTTACTGAAAATTCTTTGCTTCCATGTGCCGCAGTCCCGCCCAGTGCTAGCACCTGCTGCTGGCACCAGCCCCGCTCACACCCACTGCCAGACCTGGTGCCAGCCCCAATTGCTCAGTGCCATCAGTGGGTCTGAGCAGCAGCTGCTGGCCCCAATAACCCCTGAGAGCTTCTCCACCTCCCTTTGCTCCTGAGGGGCGATTGGGGCAGCATCCTCCACCTGTACCTACTGGTGGTGCTAACACCAATCAATCCATGCCATCAACAGGTGTGAATGGGGCTGGTGCCATCAGTGTGTGGGAGTGGCAGTGGCAGGAGCTGGGCTGCTGGCAGACAGGGGACCGAGAACCACTGTGGGAGGGGTGAGGAGAAGACATGGAGGATGGGCCAAAACCCACCCATCAGCCTCACGACCCACAGTTCTTTTTAAGGTGAATGAATTCATGCACTGGGCCCCTAGTTATTTATAATAGCCAAGATCTGGAAACAGTCCAAGTGCCCATCAGTAAATGAGTATACATTTACACGATGGAATACTACACAGCCATGAAAAAGGGAAATGTTACTTTTTGAAACAGCGTAAATGGATCTGGCAATTCTTGTCTTAAGTGAAATAAGCCAGTCAGAGAAAGACAACTACCATATCATCTCACATATATGTGGAATTTAGTGAACAAAATAAACTGATGAATAGACACAGAGGCACGAATACATGGAACAGACTGACAGATGACAGAGGATAGGGGGAGGGGAAAACTGGATGAAATAAGGTGAAGGTATTAGCCAAACAATATACATGCATAATCGATAGATACAGACAACAGGATGGTAATGGCCAGAGGGAAGGGTGAGAAGGGGTTGGGTGGAGTTATCTGTAATAGTGTCAACAATAAACATTAAGTTAAAAAAAAAAGATTAAAAACAAAAAAAGTTGCTGTTCTGACTTGTACCTGGGGCAATCTTTCCTCCAGGCTTGCTGATGGCTGCCTTCTCACAAGGCTTTTCCTCTGTGTGCACACGGAGGGAGAGAGAGAAAGAGGGAGCATCATCTTCTTATAATGACACCTGTCCTATGAAATCAGGGCCTCACCCTTACTGTAGACTGAATGTTTGGGTCTCCCTACAATTCATCTGTTGAAATCCCAATCCCTGGTGTGATGACATTAGGCAGTGAGGCTTTGGGGAGGTAATTGGGGCCTGAGGGCAGAGCCCTTATGAATGGGATTAGTCCTCTTCTAAAAGAGACCTTGGAGAGCTCCTTTGTCCCTTGTGCAGTGAGAGGTTACAGTGAGAAGAACCAGGAAGAGCATCCTCACCAGACACCGAATCTGCCAGCTACTTGGTCTTGGCCTTCCCAGCCTCCAGAGCTGTGGGAATAATTTTGCTGTTAATAAGCCATCCTGTATTTTGTTATAGAAACCAAAATGGACTAAGACAGCTCTTATGACCTCATCTAATGTTAACTGATTTTCCTTGAAGGCTCAATTCCAAAAGCAGCCACATTGAGGGATGGAGCTTCAACATATGAATCTTCAGTCCATTCACATGAATCCCAACCGGACACCTAGTTATGTTTTGTAATATTTCTCAGTTATTATTCATTTACTTAGTGAAGGTTATACTCTCAAAGAATCCTTCTCTGATCTGAGACCCCATTTGGATCAACGCCCCCAGTCATGCCCTCTCCCAGCAGCCTGTACTTCTCCTTTATAGGCCTTCTCACTATTGCAATTAAATAGTAATTGCATGATTAATTGTTAAGTGTCTTTCTTCCCTGCCAGATTATTTCCCCAATGAAAACAGGACCCAGGTCTATTTTAATAACAGCCATATCCAACCCTGGTTCTTCCCCACAGCAATAAATTCTTTGTAAGTGAGTTATTTCATTCACTCACTTATTCATCCCTTAGCTAACATATTAAGTATTCACAAGCCCTAGGAACTGTGCTGTAAACAGGGAAGCAAACGTAAATGTGCCTGCAAAGAATTCACAATTTAGTACAGAACATTCCTCTTGAGAACTTGATGAAAGAAATGGTTCCTCTCTCCAGAAACTACCCATTTATAATGAATGCCAGGTTTTGTATTGAGCTTGCTGTTCATAGAAACCTGGAAGTCTATTCATTATCTTTCTAAAATGTCTTAATTTCTGACATCAGAATCCCCTTCTGAAAGGCAGACTTGAAAACACGTACAGGGTAAGGGGAGGGATAGAGAAGGGCATCAGCATGTCCTGCTGTGGGTCAGAAAGGGCTTCCGCTGGAAATGAGGTGATTTCACCATGAGAAGAAGTGAGAGCATCAGAGGTTAAGGAAGACAGTGTTTGTTTGGAAAACCATGGAGGCATAAAAGAGCACGTACCTTGTATTGATGGCAATGTGTGATTGGGAAGAAGTTCGGTGGTGAGGAGTAGGGGGAAGCTGTCAGCAGAGGATACTGTGGAGGTAACTAAATCTAACCAGATCAGGAAGGACTTTGCTTCATCCTGGGCTTGATGAGTTTTTTTGTTTTTGTGTCTTAATTGCAGAGTGTTATTCAGGGAGTGACAGGATGAGTCTTGCAGTTTAGAAGGAGCCCTCTGGTGGTGGTGTTGAGGGCCCATTGGAGCCTGCAGACCAGCTGGACAAGTCATTCAGGCTCCAAGGCCTGAACAAAGGTTAGACAATGGGATTTAAGGAGAGGGTAGAGGCTGGAGTGATATATAGGAAGGAGAATCAGCAGAGCTCTGTGGAGTGGATGTGGAGCGTGTGAGAGAGGGTAGGGATAAACTACGTTTTGCCTTAGGCCGTTGAGTGCACACAGGTGGTAGGTTAAGTCTCCTTGGGCAGCCTCTTTGGCATGAGTGCCAACTCATCAAAATGAAAGTGCCCACAGACACTTCTCATTCAAAATGCAATAAGCTGAGAGAACTAAGATGGCGGCATAGGTGAGCACCTATCTAGCTGTCCACACAACAATTCTGAAACTACAACTTAGCAACGAAACAAACAGCGTCCAAAATCGCCGGAGAGCTGGCTGAGGGAAAATTCCGTACATGAGAGTAAAGGCGGTGACTTGGGAGCAGCGGTGTGCAGCTTTGAGGTTCGGAGCGTGAGAGAGCAGTGAGGGATGGGCAGCAGACAGCGGGCCCGGCTAGTTTTCTCCAGTGAGGAGGGTGGAGGTCTCCCACAGCACCGACCCCCCAGTTCCAGGCGAGCTCCCAGGTCAGGGAAAGGAGGATCCCGGGCGCGGCTGAGGACTGTGTGTTTGGGGAGAGTGCACAAGTAAATTGGAGTGAGCAACCGGGCAGAGAACGCGGGCAGAGAACGCGCAACTCACTTGCTCAGAGACCACCATACTGCTTTGTTTTACACCCCTGAGTGAGTCTTTGACTGTGCAGACTCATTTAGGGAGAGGCAGAGTTGTCTGGCAACAGGGAGACCAGCGGTGGATTTACATAGCCACCCAACACCGAGACCCGTGAGCCGCACAGATAAGCTGACTCCGCGAGCCCCATAGACCTGAAACGGGGGGGCGGGGGGAGAGCCAGGAAGGGCGGACCTAAGCCCGACGGAGCGCGCCCATTAGACGCAAGCTGTGCGCCAAGTAGGGCAGACCTAGGGCTGACACTGCGCGCTGCAAAGGAAGCTGAGCCACTGGTTCCTTAGAGGATACCTATCACACACCGCTAAGAAACCAACTCAGGAAAGCAACAACAATGCAGAGAAAAGGAAAGAACTCAGCTGTGAAAGAAATGGAGGAAAAAAGACGATTAGACATAGAGTTTAAAACCACAGTAATTAGGTTTATGAAGAGACTACTAGATAAGGCGGATAAAATTAATGAGAACTATGCCGAAATAAATAACACCTACAAAGAAATGAACAACGCCTACAAGGATATGAAAAAAGACCAACTAGAAATTAAGCATATACTAACTGAAACAAAAAATATTATACAAAGACCTAAAAGCAGTCCAGACGACCGCAAAAACCAAGTCAAAGATTTGAAATACAAAAAAGCAAAATCCACTCAGCTGAAAAAGCAGAAAGCCAAAAGAGTCCAAAAAATTGAAGATAGTATAAGGGGCCTCTGGGACAACCTCAAGCATACCAACATCCGAATTAGATGAAAAAGAGAGAGAGCAAGATAATGAAAACCTACTAGAAGAAATAGTGACTCAAAACTTCCCCCACCTGGTGAAAGAAATTGACTTGAAAACCCAAGAAGTGCACAGAACCCCAAAATATAGGAATCTAAAGAAGACCACACCAAGGCACATCATAATTAAGATGCCAAGAGCAAAAGATAAAGAGAGAATATTAAAAGCAGCAAGAGAAAAATAGTTAGTTACCTATAAGGGAGCACCCATACGATTGTCAGCGGATTTCTCAACAGAAACGATGCAGGCCAGACGGGAGTGGCAAGAAATATTCAAAGTGATGAACAGCAAGAATCTACAACCAAGATTGCTCTATCCAGCAAAGCTGTCATTCAGAATTGAAGGTCAGATAAAGTGCTTCACAGATAAGAAAAAGCTAAAGGAGTTCATCACCGCCAAACCAACACTATATGAAATGCTGAAAGGTATTGTTTGAGAAGAGGAAGAAGAAACAGGTAAAAATGTACATTACGAACAACAGGTACACATCTATCAACAAATGAATCTATAAATCAAGTGAATTAACAACCAGATGATCAGGATAAAATGAGGAATAGAACTGAATCATGGACATGGAGAGGGAATGGACTGATAATGCTCGGTGAGAAAAAGGGTGCGGGAAGTACAGCAAGAGACTGGACAAAGGTCATGCAACTATGGGAGAGGACAGAGGGTGGGGGGAGGTGAGGGCGTAGAGTGGGATGGGTACTGAGTGGAGGGGAGCTATTGGGGAAAAATGTAAGTAATAAACTGAACAATAAAGGTATTAAAAAAATAAACAAAAATAAACAAACAAAAAAATGCAATAAGCTGTTGTAAATGCTGAAACACGCATTCCTTACAACTTAGAGTACGGGGCAGACTGAGTGGGGAACTTCAGAAAAACCAACACTGCTTGTGACTCACTGCAGGGGCGTCTGTGCAGTCACACCGAGGCAGCGTTCTGATCTTTTGTCTTGCAATGAGAGCATGGGCTGTACTGAGCAGCTAGGGTTACCACATGCAGTCTGGGTACTGTGAGTTACTCATTTCTGGTAAATAACATTTTCAAAGATTTGGATTCTTGCGGATTATAATTCTTAATTTATGACATAACTATCTGTGGAAGCTTCAGCCTACTTACCTTTAGCTGCAGTTTCAAACTTCATCTACTAGGATAGTGGACTTTCAGTTAAATTATTATTATTATTATTATTGTTAATCCAACTGGAGGATTTTTTTGTATTGATTTTAGAGAGAGTGGAAGGGGAGAGAGGGAGGGTGAGAGGAGAGAGAGAGGAACATCCATGTGAGAGAGCCACAGTAATTGGTTGCCTCCTGCACCTGCCCCAACCGGGGCAGGGAACCTGCAACCCAGGTATGTCCCCTTGACCAGAATTGAACCCAAGACCCTTCGGTTTAAAGGCCGACACTGTAACCACTGAGTGATGTTGGCCAGGGCTAACTTAATTTTGAAATAGCCACTTTATTGAGATAGAATATACATAACACTATAATATACCCATTTAATGTATACAACACTGTTTCAATTAATTTTTTATATTTAAAAATATTGTTTTCTCTAAAATTCTTTTGCAATTAAATGGTATTCCTTTCCTAACCAGACAAAATATTACAAAGTATGTATATTAAAAATTTTGCTAATTGTCCTTATCCATAAAGAATATTCTCAGGTGCCTCTGGTTATTGGAGTCAAGAAAGAATATAGTCTGATGCAGGTTTAAATTAAATAAAAATAAGCTATGTGGTCCAAATACTATCAGAAGTGACACGTGCAGCGAGAAGAGAAGACGGAAGGTTGCTGTGCTCCTGGCTCTCTGTGTTCTGCTGGGATGAGCAGACCCAGTGTAATTTACAGCCTCTCAGCTCCCCGCCAGGGGGTTACGGGTTACCTGCCCCTTCGGTGCACCTGGCTCGTGGTGGATGTGTGGTGATGGGTGTATTCTCGCCCAGGTAGCAGTGCTGTTATATTGAAGGGGGAAAATAATAGTCGTGGGTTTACACTAAAGTATGTATTGAAAAAAGAAAGCTCAACCTAACCATTACTGTAGGTACACAGTGAGAAAAAAAACAGAAGGTTTTGAGAAGTTTGAATGCCACCTCACATTGTGTGTTAATGATCTTTGAGGTCACTGGGACAGATCTCATAAACCATGCTTTTTGCTGAGATAACAAGTGTAGGAAAAATATAACCCTTTTTCTATGGAAATCGACAGTACTGTCCACAGAGATTGAACCTCTCTGGTTTGCCCTGCAATACTGGATCCCAGAATACACTTGGCCTTTAAGCTGACCCACATATTGGTCAGTTGTCTAAAACAGATTTGTCTTTCCAAGGTTGCATATGTGTGAGTAGTGAGAGAGGGGCTTAGACAAAATTGCTCCAACTCATTCTGATAGCATTGCTAGACTATTTGTTCTTAAATGCAGCTTTTATCTTGTAACTTTTGGGGTCAAAGTGCCTCCCTATTTAATGGCTGCATATCCCTTTAAGGTCAGCTATCTCCCATTGTATTCACTTTTAGTGAAATGTACCGCCTATTGTATTTGTTTTCAGTAAAGTCTGCTTTGGTGTGTTGTCCTCTGCTTACAAAAATGGATGCTATAAAAATAATCTCATAATAAAGTTTTTCATGACAGTGAAGTCCACTCTACTGCTTAGTATATCTTTTATGAGGAACTATGAGGAGGAAATTTCACTCAGATCTCTCTGCTGCACAAGTGTATGTATTTCTTATTTCTTGTAACTAATCATGTTTCCTTAGCTGCTTTGGCCACTGGGCAATTCGAAAGCACATATGCATCTCTTCTTTAGTTCTCAATATATCCTTATGACTTGACTTCGTTTGTGTTAACTTTTCCACTGACCTCATGCTATTGTTCTGGCCTTGGGGGCTGAGGGTGGTCTCTTGCCTTGTAAAGTCATTGTGTAATGAATTTTTTAAAGACAACACGTCTTTATTAATCTAACACCTTCCATGGGTCAGGAGTCTGAGCTCTGTGTAGCTGAATCCTCCGCTCCTGTCTCAGAGACTTGAAGTCAGGGTGTTGGCTGATGCTGCAGTTCTTATCGAGGCTCAGGGTTTTCTTCCCAGCTCACTGCTTAATGCTGGAATTCTCTTCCTTGCACCCATTTTCCCGCTGGTTTCAGCTGGGGCTTGCTCTCAGCTTCCACAGGCTGTGCCTCTGGGCTAGCTGTACATAGCATGGCAGTTTGCGTTCTTCCTGGAGGCCAGAGGAACACTTGGCCTGCCCTGAGTCCCTCTACCCCCCCCCCCCCCTCACCCCTTACATGTCTTTGGCTCCCTCTGCCACCAGCTAGAGGAACTGCTCTGCTCTGAAGAGTGTCACCTGATCCGATTAGGCCTGCCCACATAATCTACATATTTTAAAGTTAATTGAATTGGGATTTAATGATATCTTTAAATTCCTTTCACAGTTGTTCCTAGGTAAGTGTTTGATTGCATGGTTGGGGTGGGAAAGGAAAACCTTGGGGAGGGTCGCCTTAGAATTCTGCCAATCATAATCCCAGAGTGTAGGATAATGCAGCTATGAGAGGGAGGAGGCAGGTTTCAGTACACAGCCACAGAGCAATCTCCAAGATACAGTATCCTGAAAAACTGAGGTGTTTAATAGTATTGACAGCCTACAACATTTTGTATAAGCCAGGGGGTAAAACAGGACAGATATGTGCCTTTTCTAATATTAAAAAGAAGAAGAAGAAGAAGAAGAAGAAGAAGAAGAAGAAGAAGAAGAAGAAGCAGCGAAGGATAAATTTTAAAAATTAAAAAATCAGCATTTAATAGGAGTAGGAAGAAAAGAGGAAACAAGGACATGGGTGAAAGCTATATCTCAATGTACCTGTTTTGTGGTTTATTCTTAAGAACCCTGTCAATGTTTCAGATAATTAAAAGACAAAGTTAAATAAAAATGATAAAAATAAGGCAATTTCCAAGAATTGGTATCAGCTGGTATCAGTTATGTGGCATAGCTCCTTAGAAAGAAATATTTAAAGAGCTTCCAAATCACAGTATTTAAATGGCAGTATTTCTAAACATACTTTAGGGATAAAATCCAATTCCATTAAGAAATCTTAAACTGCGTTCAGTACTTTTATAGTCAGTGTTAATATTTGTATTGCTGGGGTTTCCCTCCACCCCCAATTTTTATAAAATTCTGATAAAATACACATAACATAAAATTTACTGTCTTGCCCTGGTCAGTGGCTCCGCTGGTTGGAGCATCGTCTCGTGCACCAAAGATGTTGCAGGTTGGATTCCGGGTTGGGGCACATATCTGGGTTGCAAGTTGGATCCCTGGTTGGGGGACATGTGGGAGGTAGCCAATTGATGTTTCTCTCTCACATCGATGTTTTTCACTATCTCTCCCTTCCTCTCTCTAAAATTGATGAGCATATCCCCAAGTGAGGATTAAAAAAAAATAGTGCCCCAATCATTTTCAGTGTTTATCTCAGAAGTATCAAGCAGATTGATATTGTAGGATTAGAGTTAGGGATACGGTTATCAGTAGGCAATTTACGCCACTATTCCTCTCCACAACTTTTTTCGTCTTGCAAAACTGAAACATCATAATCATTAAACAATCACTCTCTATTCCTCTTCCTTCACCATTTTCTATATGGTTTTGACTACTCTTAAGTATCTCATATAAGTAGAACCATGCAGTATTCATCTTTCTTGTGCCAGATTTAGTATAGCATTCTTAAGGTTCTTCCACGTTGCAGCATATTTCAGAATTTCCTTACTTTTTAAGAATGAATAATATTTGTGTGTGTGTGTGTGTGTGTGTGTGTGTGTGTGTGTGTGTGTATGGCATCTTACTTATACATCATTCCTGGATGGTTACTTCAATGATCTAGCTATGATAAGTAATGCTGCTTTAAACACTGGTACACAAATATCACTTCCAGAGCTTGCTTTCAATTCATTTGAGTATATACCTAGAAATGGAATTGCTGGATTATATGGTAGCTCTATTTTTTTTTTTTTTTTTTTTTAGGAACTACTATACTGTTTTCCAAAGCAAAGGTTTACAGTCCCAATAAGGGTGCACAAGAGTTCTAGTTTCTTCACATTCTCACTAACACTTATTTTCTTTTTAACTAGAGGCCCGGTGTACGAAATCCGTGCACTTGGGTGGGGGAGTCCCTCAGCCTGACTTGCACCCTCTTGCAGATGGTGCAAGATGTCTGACTAAAAGCTTAGGCCTACTCCCCACGGGGAGCTCACTGACCAGCAGAGGGAAGCTCTTGCATTGAGTGTCTGCCCCTGGTGGTCAGTGTGTGTCATAGCAACCGGTCATTCTGCTATTCAGTAGATTTAGATATTAGCCTTTTATTATATAGAACTTGTGGCCTGGTGCACGAAATTCATGCACAGAGGGGGGGTTCCCTCAGCCCAGCCTGCACCCTCTCCAATCAGGGACCCCGTCAGGGATGTCTGACTGTTGGCAGTCAGAGATGTCTGACTGTTGGCAGTAGGACATCCCTCTCGCAATCTAGGAACATTGGCTCCTAACTGCTCATGGCCTGCCTGACTGATCGCCCCTAACCCCTCTGCCTGTCTGCGTGATCGCCCCTAACCACTTCTGCCTACCTGATCACCCCTAACCACCTCTGCCTGCCTGCCTGATTGCCCCTAAGTGCTCCTCTGCTGGCCTGATTGCTCCTAACTGCCTCTGCCTTGCCCCACACCTGGGACCCAGGCTTCCCTCCCATAGGCATCTAGGACCTGGGCCAGCTTCACTCAGGCCGGTAGCAGCCACAAGCAGCTGCAGGCACCCAGGACCACAAGGCATGCTGCCTAACCCCAGGGCCGGAAAGGGCCCCTGCCTCTGTATGTGCCTGTCTGGCCAAGTCCCACTACTCTGACTGCCATGGCTTAAAGAACTTTGCTATATATGTTCTCTCCAGCCTCCTGGGGAGAGGGCGTGAGCTGAGAAACTGGAGATGCTGCAGCCCTGCTGAGGGTGCGCCTTCCTCAGTATCTCCAGAAAGTGGAGTGCCTGGCTGGTGGGCGCTGTGATTGGAAGGCTGCTGGATCTGATCCTGGCCTGAGGAGGCAGAGAACTGCAGAGTGTGTGTGGTGCTTGGGGAAAGGGTGACCTTACTGGACTTGCACACACTGCCACTGACAATAGTGTGAGGTCATGGGGACTGAAGGAGCAGAGAACTGGATCCAGAACTGGGGGGGGTCCCGCACCAACCCAGCAGGCAGGTGCCTCTCCGACAGCACACTCCTCAGTCAGCTTGCTCTGCAGCCTCAGGCGGGCCTCCCGCAGCTGTCCCATCCCTCTGCAGGACCCCCGCCTGGGGAGCACACACATGCTGTGCCGCTGCCACCACCACTGCCTCCGGCCCATGGCACCTGCCCAGTCCCACCCCTCCGCAGGGCCCCAGCCTGGGGAGCGCACACATGCTACACTGCTGCTGCTGCTGCCGCCAACTGGCCTGCAGCACCCGCCCCGCGGGGCCCTGGCCTGGGGAGTGCACACTGCAACGCAGCCACACCCCCGCAGGCCTTGCCAGCCTTGCCTCCTGTCCTGCTGACCATGCCCCCTGCATCTGCCACCAGAACTACATTTCCCAGCATTCTTGGTGCTCCCCACACTCGATGTCTGCTTCTGGTTCAGTTATGCATGAACCAAGAGGACTGTGAACTTCCTGCACCCAGTAATGGCCACCAGAGTCTCTGCACACCCCAGAGACTGGCAGCCAGGCTCCCCACCCACATCGTGGATGCTGGGCTGGGGGCATGGGCCCAAACCACTGCTTGGGGCCAGAGCATGTGCAAGTGGTTGGGGGAAGGGTGGGAACATCCCTGTCTTCCAAGGTCCCCAAATGCCAGTAGCCAGCCTTATCATGGGCGCTGGGCTAGGAGGCATGCAGGGATCCCTGGGCCTCACACAGTGGTGGCCACCAGGGTATGTGCATGCTCCAGAGGGCAGCAGCCAGCTTCATGTCAGAGCAAGCGGCGGGGTTGAGAGGCATGAGCGTCAGGCCCCAGGAGTGGAGACGAAGTGGTGAAGGCATAAAGCACCCAGCCCTGGGCATGGAGACCAAGCAGTGGCAGTGCTGGCAAACCACAGCTGCATCTAACTGAGGCCCCCGGGTGCGGAGAATGAGGCGGCAGCAGTGGCGTCAGTGAGAACTCACCACATTTGTGTCTAACTGAGGCCCCTGGCATTGCTAATGTTTTACATGTAGCTTCAGCTGTATGCCAGCAAAAACAGAAGGCAACCACCAGAGGGAAGGCCCCCAAGTCCCAGCTTCAGCATCCCAGCTGTGGAAACTGACAACAGGTAGGAGGAAGTCCCACCCCCACAGAATCTGTCCAAATCAGCCATTGGTCACACTGCTGAAAGACCTGACTGTCAAGACTGTCATTCTCCTCTATCTCAGAACGTGGCAATAGAGAGGTGGGACTATGTCCAAAGAAAAACTGTTGATACAACAGAGCTGTATAGCAGAAAGGTGCCAATGTTATCGACAGAAAATGTCTGAAGAGCGACGTGCGTCTGATCTTGAAAGAAGGCGACGCCTGTAACAGAATGTATCTGAAGAGCAGCTATTGGGAAAATGTTACTCTGAAGCCGAAAAACACCGGCATCTTCTACAGGAAATGTCTAAAGAACAATGTGCCTTTGAAGTTGAAAGAAGGCGGTGACGAAGACAGAATATGTCTAAAGAACAATCAACAAGTACTAGCAATAGTGGTAGGAACTGCCTTCTCAGTGAAAATGGAGTACGTGAGGATGCAATTCTCGAATATAGTTGTGGTGAAATGACTGTTAGATGTGAATTTTGCCTGTCACTAAATTTCTCTGATGAAAAACCATCTGATGGGAAATTTACTCGATGTTGTAGCAAAGGGAAAGTCTGTCCAAATGATATACATTTTCCAGATTACCCGCCATATTTAAAAAGATTAATGACAAACAAAGATTCTGACAGTAAAAATGTCATGTAAAACATTCGATCTATAAATAGTTCTTTTGCTTTTGCTTCCATAGGTGCAAATGTTGCATTGCCATCAGGGTATGGGCCATACTGTTTTAGAATACATAGACAAGTTTATTATCGTACTGGAACTTTACATCACTCTGATGGTGTTTCTCGGAAGTTTGCTCAACTCTATATTTTGGATACAGCCAAAGCTACATGTAAAAGATTAGTAATCCCAGCAAACCAGGCCTGCTCAGAAAGACTCAGGATCAACATCAACAACCTCATGCATGAAATAAATGAATTAACTAAATTGTACAAGATGCTACATGAGGTAGAAAAGGAAGCCCAATCTGAAGCAGCAGCAAAAGGTATAGCTCCCACGGAAGTAACTATGGCAATTAAATATGATTGTAATAGTGACCCAGGTAGATATAATTCTCCCTGTGTAACCGAGGTTGCTGTCATATTCAGAAACGAAGATGAAGAACCTCCTTTTGAAAGGGACTTGCTCATTCATTGTAAACCAGATCCCAATAATCCAAATGCCACTAAAGTGAAACGAATCAGTATCCTGTTTCCTACATTAGACGCAATGACATATCCTATCCTTTTTCCACATGGTGAAAAAGGTTGGGGAACAGATATTGCATTAAGACTCAGAGACAACAGTGTACTCAACAATAATACTAGACAAAATGTAAGAACACAAGTCACCCAAATGCAGTCTTATGGATTTCATCTCTCTGTGAGGGACACGTTCAATCCTATTTTAAATGCAGGAAAATTAACTCAACAGTTTATTGTTGATTCGTATTGTTGTTATATCATTTTGTTATTATTTATTTATTAGTGAAATTATGTATTATTTTCATATACATTGTACTCATTACCTTTTATCTCTCACACTTTTATTATAGAGAAAGGACAAATATCACTATTAAAATATTTCCTCTAATTAATACCATTTTAATGTGCACGAATTTCGTATAATACAAGAGAAACATGCAAATGTGATTGTACCTTGGCTCCTGATTGGCTATGCTACCAGGGTGGGACCAAGTGGTGTGAGAGCCAAGCTAGGGGTGGAGATGAAACGACAGTGGTGGCGTGAGTGTCCAGCCCCCGGGTGCAGTGAGGGGAAGTGGCGGCAGCAGCAGCGGTGGTGGTGGCGGCAGGGAGCGCTCGGCCCCTGGGTGCTGTGAGCAGAAGTGGCAGTGAGCACCCAGCCCCTGGGGCTGGGTGGTCGCAGGCAGCCAGGCCTGAGCTGAGCAGGGCGATGGCTGGGTGCTCAGGCTTTAGGCCTTAGGCAGGCTGGGGGTGCTCACTAAAGAACAATCAACAAGTACTAGCAATAGTGGTAGGAACTGCCTTCTCAGTGAAAGGGAGCAGGTTGGGTTGAGGAACCACCCACCCCCCAGTACACAAATTTCGTGCACCGGGCCCCTAGTTTGTTAATAATGTGTCAATAAAGGCTCATCCATTGTAATAAATGTATCACATTAATTCAAGATGTTAATAATAAAATAAGCTTTAATGTGGTGTGGCTGGGCTTGGGGGCAGTGGCGGGGGTCCAGACCCCCTACTGATTGCATTGGGACCATTGGGACCCCCACTGCCTCCCCAGGTTTGCTGAGGCTGGGCCTGGGGGGCGGCAGTGTGGGTCCGGACCCCCTGCTGGCTCTGGGGCTGCGATTAGACCCCCGCCGGCCCAGCAGCCGCCTTGGCCTGCTGGCGCCGCGGCGGCCCTGCCCCTCACACCACCCCTTGCCTCGCATACATGCCTCAGCCCCATCCCTCACTCCTGATTGGCTAGTAGCATAGCGAAGGTATGGTCAAATTTGCATATTATTCTTTTATTAGATAGGATTGTAACAATTGTTCAGCTTTTAGCTTATAAACTGTGAGTACTCAGCACATATCTTTAGAATTGCAGGAAACTGTTTTTGTTTGCAGCAGCTGATGAATGTTTTATTGAAACATTCAATAAAATACTGAATGAAAGAGTATTTAATCATTCAATTAATACTTCTTAAGCTCCTATTATATTTTGTTTTTAACAGGGCATCTGCCTTTGCAATCCCCTTTTGGGATGAATTGTAATGTTCAGCTGAGGTCCATTTATATGGCAACTTGGGGGAAGAAACAGGTAGGGTAGGTTTTGGTATAAATTTGATACTTAGGGACCACTACTTCAACAGGTTGGGCATGCATTCCCCAGCCAAAGACAAACACTGGATAGTGTACAGCAGGCCCTGAAACACTGGGGTTAGAGACACCTACAACCCCCATCCCAGGCGAAAATCTGCCTATAATTGCATATATTTTAGTTTTAACGGTGATCAATTTACTTTGGTTTGCTGGGGACTGGCCTGATTGTAAAACGGAAAGTCCAGAGTCTTAGCAGTCCCATTACTTCCAGGTAAACAGGAGTTGTTGGACACTGAAGCTTAATTCCCAGGAGGCAAAAGGTATCCAGTACACTTCTCACTGAGCATTAAGTCTACACCTCTTTCCTTCCTGCATCAAGACTACAAGTCCCAGCATGCAGTGCGACCGAGCTCTCCTTTGATGGCGGGGCGCCTGGGGAACCGCGCGGGGCTGACGTTGGCGCACTGACGCCTTACTCTTAGCGCCTTTACTGGGGATCCCGCGTGGTCGGAATCCGGGGGCTGGAGGAGGGGTGGAGGTGCTTCCATTCGAAGCGGTTGGGCTGTTATTCACAGCGGTTGGGCTTTTATTTTTTTTGAGCGGAGGTGGTATGAAAGTCGCGAGTCTGGAAAGGGTTTGCCATATTCTTAACTCTTTTGCCTCCCGAGTTTCCGACTCCCCCGAGGTCGTATGGAGGTGGAGTTGTCCAGCTGCGTGGCTGCGATCTAAGCGCCCTAAGTCCCCTTGTTTGTAAAGGGAGCGGGCATGGCCTTTATTTAACAAACGCAGCTGCCCACGTTTGTGCAGAGACACACTTGACCCCCTCCCGTCCTGTTCTTCGCAGAGCGCCTCCTGCCGGGCTGGACGCTCGGGGTCATTGAGACTGTCTTGTGAGGCCCCGTTAATAGGCACCCACGCCCCAAGTGCTGGCCTTGGGAGCTGCTTTGCTTTGGCGTCTGGAAGGAGAGAGCCGCACAGCTAACTTTGTATGTAGGGCAAAGGGCTCACCCATCCGGGCCAGCTCGCAGGCGCCCGGAGGCAGGGCTGGGCAGAGGGAGTTGAGGCTGGAAAGGGAGGTGCGTCCACACTGGCCCCTTTTGCTCAGGGCTGTTCCTGCTTGTCTGTGGGTGCGCAAAACTGATGCATAGAGATGTTTGGGTACCAGCCAGCTTTGCTTTAATACCTCCATAAGCACTTAATTTGTTATTAATTCTTGTGGTGACTTTTACAAGTGGGCAGTTGAGATTTTGTTCTACCAGATTCCTTTTAATTACATTTAAATCTCACTTTTTGGGGGTTTTTCCTGTTTTATAATGGATCAGTTACTTGTTTTCCGAATTTAAGTCTCTTGATGGTAAAGGAGGTATTAAGATGCGGCCGTTTGTTTAATTGCTAGGATGGACAGATGCACCTCGTTTACTGCCAGGAACAGAGGCCTGGGGGTGCATCTGGTGGCTGGAACCTTTAAAATAACATTACTTATTGGTTCATCCTAGATGGTTACACTGGTTAGAATATTAGACTTTCTAAAAGAAGCACACACATAAGTTATAGACCAGGAGGGATTTCAGTGAATGCTTCTTGCTCATATTCCTTGCTATATGTTACTTTGACAAAGGGGTGAACAAGGTGGTACTTATGATGAAGTCACCGCAGCCATCATGTTTGCTGGACTAGATGGAAACGGTTGGCTGAGCTTTCAAGGGTGGTGGACCCCACAGCTCTTCAGCTGAAAGCCAGGAGTGAGACACAGGATGGTGTGGGCTGTTCATTTCTTTGAATCGTGTTGCAGGAGTGGTTTCCACCCAGAAGTGTGACTTCCCAATGATTCACTGTTTTGAAAGGCTTGAGGCAGCACTTCCAGTGTTAACTGGTAGGCAAGGTCTGCCAGAAAGAAATAATTTTTTTTTAATCTACATTTTAGAGAGTTAAAATGGTGTGTTATTAAATAGAGTGTTCTTTGCGGTGTAACGTTTTGTTTTTTAAACATTTGAAAAATGAACATTAAAATGATAAATAATTGTTGCTTTTAGTAAAAAGTTGTGTGTTTTTTCCCCATGGGTTATAGTTTTAGCATTTTTTTAATAGCTACTTGTTTTATCTCTCCTAATGGTCAGGCTGGAATAATACTAATAGTAGTGGTAGTAGTAGGAGTAATAATAAAACATGTGCCATAATGAAGAAGTAAAAGAAAAAAGGAACCCTAGCGTTTATACTCAGGGCAGGACCAGGAAAACAACTGGCCAAAGCCATAAGAGAATTACATTTCAAAAAAGGAATATAAAACCCAGAAGACTGATGAATTGAGTAGGTTCGGTCAGTGTCAAAGATAAAAGTATTGTTAGATGAATTTTACAAAGCATTATGAACACAAAAAAGGCTTCTCCCTTAAGTTTTTGTTGATTAAAAAGTTTTAAGATGTACATTCTGTAGTATTACTTTATTTCTCCTTGTTCTCCACTTGCCCTCATCCCAGTTTTATTAAACTGAACTTCTTGAGATCAGGAACCCAGGACATCTTTTTAAAATATATTTTTATTGATTTCAGAGAGGAAGGGGGAGAAAGAGAGATAGAGTCATCAATGATGAGAAAGAATCATTGATCGGCTGCCTCCTGCAGGCCCCCCAATGGGAACTGAGCCCACAATCCAGGCATGTGCCCTTGACCGGAATTGAATCTGGGACCCTTCAGTCCCCAGGCTGAATGCTCTATCCGCTGATCCAAACCAGCTAGGGCCCATGACATCTTTTATCTCTAGGTTCTAGTTTAGCACAGGTCTAGCTCATAGTAGATGCTTAACAAATGTACACTGGCTAATTTTTTAATTCAAGTTACAAGTTTATGTAAGTGGTCATTTGGCATTTAACTGTGATGATACCAAGAACATGATGTTCAAAATATACTTGAAGAAATGGAGAAAAATTTAGGTCCCGTTAACTTCTTAGTAAATGCAATTGGAATTAACAGGTTGCTCACAAATTGGAATAAAAACTGTGCATTTAAAATTTTTGTCAGTCCGTGGGAGCACAGTGGCCTCGTTATCTATACGCCAGAATAGCCAAAGGCCACTCTGGGCATTTGCCTGAAGGGAATGTTCAAGGACTCTGAACCTGGGATTCCTAATCAGGCCAAGATACCATGAACAGGTACAAGGACACGCGGTATACTGTGCCCTTCTGTAGCAAATACAATCGATGTCACTGTTGGCACAAAGCTTTCTTTGTCTAAATGGTATAAAACTAAGTTACTAACCAGCTAGTTAGCTGGAGTAGGCTGAGGGTGGAGTGAGAAGAAGTCTGTTGGAGTATGGAGAGAGAGCAGCTAGGATATGGAGTGTGTGAAGAAGTCTGCTAGAGAGAGCAGCTGGGCAGGAGAGACAGGAGAAGCTGCTGAGCTGGGGAGCTCAGATACCACCACGATGTGAGGTAGTTGACTCTAGGAGGCAGCATGAGGCTGCTCAGTTAATAGCTGTGGGTACAGAGACTGATGCTGCTTTATGGAAAAGATATATGTTCAACCGGTGTCTCTCTGCCTGCCTGTATGGACTTTGCTGTGAGGACTGTTCTTGTCTGATGGCTATGTGGCCACTGGCTTGAGCAATAAAGACTCATTCTTCTATACCCATAACCTCTCATTGCTTCTCCGTCTAAAGACCCGGCATCCTAGGAGGTCCAGCTGCAGGCAGAGGGGCTCAGACCCCACACCTGTTACTAGTGAGCAGAAGATAAAGGAGGAACTTGGACTAAGTTCCCAACAGGTAGTACAGTGTGCAGGGTTCAAGCAGGAACCAGCCTTGGCATAGTCGGATAGGAGAATTTAGAGGAATACATGGACTCACAGGCACCCAGCACCACTCAGAGCACCAGAGCTCGTGAGGAGCTCCTGCTGTGTGCTCTGACAATCCATATATTCTTTTATTTTGAGATAATACAGGAAGGGTAAAGTTCCATCATTTTTAACATTGTAATCAACATGTTGAGCTCTAGAACTTTTCCAGCACTTCAGAAAGTGCTCTCAGTCTCCCCAGTTAAATAGTTCCTTATAGGTAACCACTATTCTGATTTCTGTCATCATATATAAAGTTTGTCGGTTCATGAATTTAACATTGATGGAATCACAGCAGGTCTTTTTTTTGTGTTGAGTTTGGGACAGAATATTTGGAAATATGTATATATATTCTATACAAGAAAGGCTTAGCATGGCAATTGCTCAGTCAATTCCAGCTGTTTTGGTTACATGGCACCAGTTTTCACAGTTAGGAATATTAGCTACTCTACCTGAGGGGGTAGGAAGGTGACTTCCAAGCATATCCTTTCTGGCATATCTGTTTTGTTATTGCCTCTCAAACCAGTTTAAAATGGGACTTTATAGGTATTCTAGCTCAGATATGAAGCACGTTTTATACTCTTAGTAAAAGTGTTATGTATTTCTTGATGATGTTTTATCCTGTTTTAATTAATTAAATTTAATTTATTTCTAAGGATAGCCTTTTAGTAACCACAAAAACTGAAGATGTGATAACTCAGCTTCATACTAACCTTTTGCGTTCCATGCTGACCTGCAAAGCCGCCATTAAAACTATGATTCAACAACAGAGAGGATCTATTGTTAATATAGGTGAGTCTTCACCTGTGTGAATTTATAGTTATCTTTTAGTACCATAAAAATATATAATTGACTAAATTGGAATTTGTTCATGGCTGAAACTTGGATGAAATGTGTGATCTTATTATCTGTGGAGGAAGGAATTGATTAAGTGATGAGTGGGTAAAACAGGAATCACAAATTCACATCTGCACCGTGGTCAAGTAGGTGTGGAATGAGTTGACACCACCAGGTGTTAGAAAAATGACAGCACAAGCCATGTGTAAATGACAAAAGACCCAGCGTTGGTGTCCAGAGGCCGTTGGAATGGCAGGAGCTACCACTGCTCAGATCCGGTAGAATGTTGCTGTGCACAGCTGTGGCCCCAGTTTTGGCAGCTATTTTCATTTTTAAAGAGAAATTGGACATCCTGATTTTTATGTGGAACCTAGTTTTTAAAGCATAGAGAAGGAATTGAACATTTTATATACTGGGGACTAAAAATGATGTCTGGGTCATTGACAAATCAAATACAGAGGTTTAAGAGGGAGCATTTAAGAAAAGAGAATATCCCTGGCTGATTTGGCTCAATGGATAGAACATCGGCCTGCAGACTGAAAGGTCCCAGGTTTGATTCCAGTCAAGGGCATGTACCTTGGTTTCAGGTACATCCCCAGTAGGGGGTGTGCAGGAGGCAGCTGATCAATGTTTCTCTCTCATTGATGTTTCTAACTCTCTATCCCTCTCCCTTCCTCTCTGTAAAAAATCATATATATATATATATATATATATATCTTAGAAAAAGAGTAACTTTTTCTTTAGCCTGGATATAAGTAACCTATAGTCTTCAGTTCATCTAATTCATGGGGTGAATCAACTGTGTACTACTATGTGCTTGTAGACCTTAAAATGCAAAATGGTTTGAAATAATGGTTTCAAATAAATGGTTTTATTTCAAATTGGCAATTGAAAATAGTGGCATACTACCTTCTTTTTAAAAAGACACAAAGGGGAAATATTTCCTAATTGAAGTAAATGACCCTATTCTTTTTTTTTAAAATATATGTTTTATTGATTTTTACAGAGAGGAAGGGAGAGGGATAGAAAGTCAGAAACATCGATGAGAGAGAAACATCCATCAGCTGCCTCTTGCTCACCCCCTAGTGGGGATTTGCTCACAACCAAGGTACATGCCCTTGACTGGATTAGAACCTGGGACCTTTCAGTTTGCAGGCCAACGCTCTATCCACTGAGCCAAACTGGTTTTGGCTGACCCTATTCTTTTTTAATATTCTATTTAATATAGGACATGTCTTTCCAAACCGATGTAGGGTTTTTCATTTTTGAAAGTGAAAAAAAAATATAATGCTAATAAACATTAGGACATTTTTTATATTTATCCTTAAAAATATTAGATTAATTTTGTTATAAAAGATTAGTAAGTGAGCCAACTGTAAGGTTTTAATCAAGATGTAAGATTTAATCTGACCGAAGCCAACAAATTGATCAAGACAAGCAGGGTAAAAGCGAAAGATCGAGTTTATTGAAAGCTCTCAGGTGAGGTACTGTGGTCCAAGAGCATAGGCTGGGGAGTCACACCCACCTATGCCTGGCAGAGTTTCCTTATGCTGCTGCTGGACCAATCAGGTTTATCTGAGGTAGTTTGTGGCAGGTGATTTATGAGCAGGAAGTTCATACGGCTGCACCCTGGCCATCCTGATAAGTCTCAGGTGGTCATTTATTGTCCAGTAGGATGTTAGCACAGCTGTGGTTCGTCACTCTGGTATGTTCTGGGGGATCACTATTATTTAACTCAGTGGGTGGGATCAGGAAAGTCCCTATTTTCCCAGCCCCAGACCTTACATCCTGACCTCTTTGGTTATATTGGACGATGACTGTTCTGACTACTTCAAGCTGGACATGGGTGGAATTTAAGTGAGGTCGGGACCCCCGGGGTGGGTGGGGAGGTCCTAGGGGCAACGGGCTATAAGGGTGTAAGAGGAGCTGGTTGACCATCATCTGAGAGATTTCTTGTATGCGGGACTGCAAAAATTAAAAAATGCAGGGAGCAAGCATGAGGATTAGACTGAGGATCATTAAAGGGGTAAATACGGGGAGTATCCATTGCATCATTCCTCCCTCCCACCATATCGAGAAGGGGCCTCCCTCCCATTGGCGTTGCCTTAGTTCCTCCCCCAGTTTACTGAGGACGTCAGTGTTTTCTTCGACTAGCCCTGTTTCGTTGATGTAGTAGCAGCATTCCTCTCACAGGAATAGGCAGGTTCCACCCTCGTCTGCCATAAGCAGGTCGAGGGCCTGCCAGTTTTGCAGGGTGACTCTGGCTACTGATGTTATTTGGCGTTGCAGGGAGGCTAAAGAGGCAGCGGAGGCTTCTAGAGCTATCTGCAGTCTTCCCTCTAGATCCCAAGAGGAGGATATGCTGTGGCCTAGCGCACCGCCACCTAGGCTCCCCACTGCGAGAGAGGCGGTCAGAGAGAGACTGACCATTACGGGGAGAAAGACGGCATGTTTTAAGTGGGAGGGGGCTGGCAAGAGTTTTTATAGGAACTCTCCTTGTCCATACATGGTTAGCTGGGGGACCAGGGAAGCTGGGTAGCAGACCTATGTGGAAGGTGATATCGTCTTTGTTAGGGTACTGTTATACCAGAAGAACCCTCCAGGGGGTGCCTGGATGGTCATGTTGACTTGAACCGTGATGTTGCAGGAAGCCAGGCTCAGCTGCGAGAAGTAGCAGACCCACGGGAAATCCACTCCAGTGTATAGGGGTACTTCTGTAAGATTTTGAGGCTGCGGGGATGTAGGGCTCGAGAGGTTAAAGGGGGTGGATAGGGGAACCGCTGTTAGCGGAGTTTGGCAGCTGTTGGGGTGGTTAGGATAACTATGTGGGGCCCCGTCCACCAAGGTTCCAAAGCCTTGGGAGCGAGTTCCTTGAGAAGGACAGCGTCCCCGGGATGCAGGGATTCAGCCTTCTCTGTGCCTGCGACCTGGGGGAGTGCTCGGTCGGTGTGCTCCCAAAGGAGAAAGTGTGATAGCGAGAGAAAAGGAAGATATCCAGCCAAGGACGGGACCGTTGTGGGGAGGTTATGGTTGATCAGAAACAGCCGTACATAGAGTAGCTCGAAAGGACTGAGGCCTGTGGGAAACCTGTGGGTGACTCTGAGATGGTCTAGGGCCAGGGTTAGGAGATCAGGCTAGCCCTGGTGTAGCTCAAGAGTGAGCTTAGTAAGCTGGTTTTTTATTTATTTTTATTGTTTATTTTTTAAAAATATATTTTATTGATTTTTTACAGAGCGGAAGGGAGAGGGATAGAAAGTCAGAAACATCGATGAGAGACATCCATCAGCTGCCTCTTGCACGCCCCCTACTGGGGATGTGCCCGCAGCCAAGGTACATGCCCTTGCCGGAATCAAACCCGGGACCCTTCAGTCCCCAGTCCGACGCTCTATCCGCTGAGCCAACCGGTCTCGGCAGTAAGCTGGTTTTTTAGAAGCCCGTTAGCTCTTTCAACCTTACCCGATGACTGGGGGCGGTAAGGGATGTGTAGTTTCCAAGTGGTGTTCAGAGCCTCTCCAACTAGCTGGACGACACGGGATGTGAAGGCCGGGCTGTTGTCAGTCTGGATAGACACGGGTAGTCCAAAACGTAGAACAATGTGGCTGAGGAGTATCGTGGCTACTGTTTTGGCCATTTCACTGATCATGGGCAGAGCTTCAATCTAGCCTGAAAAGATATCAACTAGAGTGAAGATAAACTTGAATTTCTTATGGGTGGGCATGTGGGTGAAGTCAATCTGCCAGTCCTCAGCTAGCAGGTGTCCCCCCTTAGCTGATGGGTGGTCTGACGGGGATGTAGCCCACCCTTTCGCGTTCGTGGCTGCGCAGATGGAGAAGGCTTTGTGGATAGCTATGACGGGTTGTGTTAGGGCAGGCAGAAAGAATAGAGGCTGGAAGAAGCGGTGTAGAACTTCAGAGCCTATATGAAGTGAGTTATGGATTTCTTTGAGTATCCACTGCCCCTGGGTGGAGGGTTGGGCTATGAGATTGTTAATGGTTATCCATCCCTGAGGGGTTAGCTTTCCACCCCTATCTAGGAGACTTCGCTGCTCATCTGAGGAATATTGTGGCAGTAAGGAAGGGGAGAAAAAATGTGCGGTGGCCTCTGCAGGTGTCTGAGTAAGACCCCCGAGCTACGGCATCCCCTCTGGCATTTCCTCCTGCTACCTGGTCTATTGACTGCCGGTGTCCTCTGCAGTGGATGATAGCGACCTCTGCTGGGAGTTGTGAGGCATTTAAGAAGTTATGGATGAGTTTGGCATTAATGACAGAGGACCCTTTAGTTGTTAGGAATCCTCACTCTTTCTAAATTGCAACGTGGCTGTGGGCAATAAGGAAAGCATATTTAGAATCCATGTAGACGCTGACCCGCTTGCCTGCAGCCAGCTGCAGAGCCCGGGTGAGGGCCATGAGCTCAGCCTTCTGGGAGGTTGTACCTTCCAGGAGATTTTTTTGCCTCAACCATTGTCGTAAGGGTTACTATGGCATATGCCGCTCTTCTTTGGCCCTGTGAGGAGAGGACAGAGCTTCCATCTACAAACAGAGTTAGGTCTGGGTCTGGCAAGGGCTTGTCCTACAGTCCCGTACAAGAGGCGGAGAGCAGGTCGACTCTTGCAGGGCAGGAGTGGGCTGGGCCCGTTGTCCCCTGTAACAGGAGATGGGTAGCTGGATTCAGGGAGGTACAGGCCTGCAATTTAATATTAGGGTTTTAGAGAAAGAGGAGGTGGAATTCCTGGATTCTTGAGGGTCCAAGGATGTTGAGGACACGATGGTTTAGGAGGTCTTGGAGCCTGTGGGGTGAACAGACCGTGAATGGTCCAAAGAGTGTCAGTTTTAGGGCTTCCTTAGTCAGCATAGCTGCTGTGGCTAGGGCGCATAGACAGGGCTGCCAACCTCGGACTGTCCCATCCAGCTGTTTGGAGAGAAAGGCGATCGGGCTGTAAGAGGGGCAGATTGGATGGGTTAGAACACCGGTGGCCATGCCAAGTTGCTCGTCAGTGAAGACCTAAGAGGTAAAAGAAGGATTTGGGAGGGTTAGGGGTGGCGAGGACTGGAAGGGCTGTGCATAGGCAGTGGAAATCTCGCGCTACTTCCCCAGGAGAGGTGAGGTCGCCTGTGGGGACTTCCTTGGTGGCCTGATAGAGGGGCCTTGCCAAGAGGGCAAAGTTAGGGCTCCAGTGTCGAAAGAACCCAACAAATCCTAGGAAGGAGAGAATTCCGTCCGCGTTCCTCGGGGGTGAGAGGTCTCTCAAGGTCGCTAAGCAGTCGCTCTCGAGAGCGAGTGGTTGGAGTCAGTTTTATTCCTAGATAGGTAACCTCTGAGAGGAATAGCTGGGCCTTTTGGCAGAAACTCGATAACCTCTGCATGCCAGGAAATTTAGCAGGCAGGCAGTCTGTTGGCGGGAATCAGCCTCTGAGGGGCTGTAGAGTAAGAGATCATGTACATACTGCAGGAGAACAGATGGGTTAAGGTGACATTCCTGGAGGTCTCTAGCTAGGGCCAAATAAATGGGGGCTATGCCTGAAACCTTGCGGTAGGACCGTCCAAGTTAGTTGCTGGGCCATACCCATATCGGGGACCTTCCAGGTGAAGGCAAACAGATTATAGCTGTCTGGGTGTAGGGGGATGGTAAAGAAGGCGTCCTTGAGGTTGAGGACGGTGAAGTGAGTAGCACCTAAAGGTATTCTGGATAGGAGGTTGTAAGGGTTGGGAACTACCAGGTATAGGGGTATTATTGCCTGGTTGATTAATCTGAGGTCTTGTATGAGGCGGTATTTCCCTGATGGCTTATGAACCAGTAGAATCGGGGTATTGTAAGGAGAGTCGGTAGGGATTAGGAGTCCTCTGTCCCGCAGACGGGAGATTATGGGTTTTAGGCCCTGTCTGTGTTTGAGGGAGATTCGGAACTGAGGACGGTAGGGAAAGAATTGGGGTCCCGTAACCGAATGCGGACCGGAGGGTGATGCGCAGCCACACTGGGGTAGGAAGTGTCCCATACAATGGGATCTACCTCTGTAGAGGAAACGGGTGGCTGCCGGGTTTGAGAAGGGAGTGTTGCAGTGGAGAGGAGCGTGAGGAGAGTGGAATGTGGGAGGGAAGGTAGGTGGATACTGGCTCTGAGGTGATGTGGGATGTCATGAACCAATAGGGGAATTGGGCAGGAGGGAATAACTAGGAAGGAGTGTGTAAAAAAGGCTTTTTCGAGTCGGCGGTGTACTGGGCCGGTGGCTAATGGGTGGGATGGTTGGCTGTCAATTCCCAGTATGAAGACCTAGGAAGGACGTAAGGGACCTGAGAAGGAGGGAAGGACAAAGTAGGTAGCCCCTGTGTCCACCAGAAAGTTGGTTGTCTTACCTGCTACCTGGAGGGTTACTCTAGGTTTGGCAAGGGTGGTGGGGGTCTCTGACTCTGGGCCTCCTCAGTCATCCGCGAGTCCAAGCATTGCAAGATCGAAGGCTGGGGCCTCAGCTCCCTCCCCCCGTAGAGGTGCCAAGAGTGAGTTGGTGGTCTCAGGACAATCGGATTTCCAATGTCCGGCCTTTTTGCACAGTGGACATGGCTTTCGGGGAGGATGAAGTTTGGGGCAGCTTTGGGCCCAGTGACCTTCCTGATCACATTTGTAGCAGTGTCCTGGAGGGATGCCGCCCTTTTATGGGATCCCCTTCCCAGCTGCCGGCCTCAGGGCGGCCACTAAGGCCGGGGCCTGGAGAGTAGCGGCCTCTTTGGCCTGTTGCTGGCGGGCTATCTCTGCGTCCTCCTCGAGGGAGCTAAAGACTTTAATTGCCATGTTTACCAGGTCCCGTACCGGAGTTTGAGGACCCTGTTCTGCCTTTTTGAGCTTCCTCCTGATGTTCGGGGCTGACTGAGTGATGAAATGCGTCGCTGAGACCACAGCCCCGGCAGGGTCTTCAGGGGAGAGTCGGGTAAGGAGCTGCATGGCCTCCATGAGGCGGCTTAGGAAAGTAAGCTGGGTTTTCGTCTTTGCCCTGGGTGATTTCCCTTAGTTTGTCATAGTTAACTACCTTCTGAGCCGCCCTTTCCAAGCCTATATAAGGCATCGGAGCATGTAGTCTCAGCGTCTCCTTCCCTCCTCCTCATCCTGATATCCCCAGTTGGGGTAAGCCACCAGCACAGCTTCTACTCCTACTTCTACTTCTACAGTGGCGTCGTTGGCTACGTGTGCTCGGTCTGCGTAGACCCTTGCTGCTGCTTGGACTCGGTCACGTTCATCTGCAGTCATGGTGGAAGTTAGGATTATGTGGCTGTCATGCCAGGCGAAGTCATAAGCCTGAGAAAGGTATCTGAACTCCTTGATAAATTGGGTAGGGTTAGCAGAGAAAAAGCCTAGCCTTTTCTCTATAGAAGAGAGATCGGCTAGAGAAAAAGGGAACATGGACCCAGACAATTCCCTCAGGTCCTGCGACCTCTAGGAGAGGAGGTAGATTCTGGGGGTCCTGGGGGTTCTGAGGGGGAGTCCAGGTAGCAGTGAGGGTGGGGTGGTTTGACCTGGTCCAAATTGCTATAGGGGAAGAAACCAGCAGAGGTTTAGGGTCCATGATATGAGGAGAAGTGGGGGCATACAGAGGGAGAGGGGGGTTTGATGCAGACGGGAGTGGGGGGTAGAGTGCTGCAGGAGTTGGGGGGCAGCATAGGGACGGGTGGAGGTGCCGGGACTAGGGGTGTTGCGAGCGATTCTGGAAGGATGGTTAGTCTGCTGAGTCCTCAGGCTCCACCGGGGGCAAGTTGCATGCAGGTCGCTGATCTGGAACCTGTGGAGCAGAAGCTTTTGGTCTGTTTAAGCAAGGAGAATTTGGGTGAGAGAGCAGGTCATACAGAGCTGGGGGCGAGAGCTGAGAGGTACCCGAAAGCCTGAACATAAGGGATTTTAGGCCATTTACCTGTGTGTTGGTAAAAATTGGTTAGGTCACTTAAGATTCTGAAATCGAAAGTGCTGTTCGGGGTTCAGACGGAGCTATTGTCCAGAGCATAGCGAGGCCCTATTTTGGTGGACAATTGGATGAGGCATCGCTTTCTCTGTTCCATCTGATCATACCCTAATTTGCACCAATTGAAGAGAACGCACCCTAAGCCTGGCTTGGAGGAATTGCTGCCTATACTAATTCAGGTCCCGGTCAGAGAGGTCTCTCAAGCAGGCGTCCTCAGTTGGGAGAGAACTCCAAATATAGACAGAGGCAGGGGACAGGCCATCTCAGGGGCGTCCCCACTGGAGAGGCAAGTCTGGGGAAGATATCCGTGGGATATCTTACAGGAGGGCTCCCTGGTGTGGCCGAGACTACAGACAGAGGTGCCCTAGGAACGCCGAATAGAACAGGTGGAAGCTTACCTCACTGCTGGTCAAAGATCAGTTTGGAGGCCAGCTGGTTCGGTCAGGGGGGTCCTGGCCAAAAGGCGTGGTAGACCTTCCCAGGTTTCGGCACCAAGATGTAAGGTTTTAATCTGAGATGTAAGATTTAATCTGACTGAAGCCAATAAATTGACCAAGACAAACAGGGTAAAAGCGAAAGATCGCGTTTATTGAAAGCTCTCGGGTGATGTCCTGTGGTCCAAGAGCACAGACTGGGGGAGTCACACCTACCTATGCCTGGCAGAGTTTCCTTATGCTGCTGTTGGACCAATCAGGTTCATCTGAGGTAGTTTGTGGCAGGTAATTTATGAGCTGCACCCTGGCCATCCTGATAAGTCTCAGGTGGTCATTTATTGTCTAGCAGGATGTTAGCACAGCTGTGGTTGGTCACTCTGGTATGTCCTGGGGGACTGCTATTATTTAACTCAGTGGCTGGGATGAGGAAGTCCCTATTTTCCCAGCCCCAGACCTTACATCAACCTTTGTTTTCTAACACAGCAAGATAATGATTTTTGAAAAAATATTTTTATTGATTTAGAGAGGAAGGAAGAGGGAAAGAGAAAAATAACAATGATTGACCCCGCAGCCTGGGCATGTGCCCCAACCAGGAATTAAACTGTGACCTCCTGGTTCATAGGTCAATGTTCAATCACTGAGCAACACCGGCCCTGTCAGATAATGACTTCTAGGTTCTTGTAAGCTGCTGGTATATGACCTATATACATCACCGGGGGTGTATTTGTTTAACTCTAAAATATTTTCCTTTTAAATATATTTTAAAAATCCTCATCATTCCATTGTCATGCCAAACTTTAGAATTGTGCTAACAGTAAATAAAATTAGATAATTTAAAATAAAATAAGAGAATCTTATTACAGAAAGGACTACTTTAAACTTCTAGAAAATTGATGGTACTTCAGAAATTACCACTTTTGACTAGAAGAACAATAGTATGTGGCATGAACCCAAGCTTTTATAGCTTTCTTTGGCCTTTCTTTCATGCCTGTATTTTTCTTTCTTTTTTGTGTCTTCCATATTGCTCTCTCTTTCAAATACCCCTCGTTTATTCATCTGCATTTCCTCTGCTCTCTCTTTTCTCTTTTCTGTGCTTCACTGTTATTATTCTTTGTTATTAGGATATTATGTGGATAAACATTTTAATATTGGACTTGATTATAACATAAAAAGTATTTGGAATGTTTTCTAAAATGAAATTACTTCAAAAATATTTTGAGGTTCTTTATAAGTACAGGTTACTGTGTTTTGCTTGAATTTATTTGAGTACAGTTGCTATTTATAAGTTATTCTTAAAAAAATGAGACTATTCAAGAATCTTTAGTAGGCAATGCAAGTTATATTACATCACTGAAGGTAACTAAATTGCAATTTTACCAAAAGTTTGTAATTGAAGCTTTTCTTAGTTAGACGGACAGTAATTCAAATTTAGTGAGATTTATCTTCAGATGAACTATATCTTAGGTGGAAATTAATGTTTCCTATAATGAGTCATTATCTGACTTTTATGGTTTTAACTTCATTCTACTGTACTTCTTTGTAAATACTATAGATTTTTCATCATGTAACCCATTCAGAGATTAGAGTGGGGTTTTTTCACTTAGTGGATCAATTCTAAAACTCTGTTTGGCATTTGAGGTTTCAAATTAGCATCTTTCAAATCCTATTTCCTGTGTGTCTGCAGCAGATTCAGACTCTTACCACTCAAGTGACAATGGCTGGAATTCCTAATTTTAGCAAAGAAAAAGATACAATGATTAGTTTTCTGTTTGTTTAGTATATATTACCTGCATATCCAAACAACCCCATTAAATTTGATTTTGTTTTCAAATTTTATTTCTATGAAGTATTATTGTTTTAAAGGAAATGCTGGAGAGAGAACCAAGATGGCGGCATAGGTAAAACACCTATCTTGCCGTCATACTCAACAATTTTAATACTACAACTTAACGAAAGAACAAACACCTTCCAGAATCACCAGAAAGCTGGCCGAGTGAAAATTCCACAAATAAAAGTGAAGATAAGACACTGTGACTCGAAGGAGCGGCGGCAGACAGCATTGAAAGATTTGCGTGGAGAGAGGTTTGGAGCATGCGCCAGTGGAGAGGGCAGGCGGCTGAAAACTGGCCGGTTTTCTCGAATGGGGAGACAAAGACGTCCCACTGGACTGATTCTCCAGCTCTGGGCGAAGTCCAGGGAACACACTATCATACGGGGTGAAAACTGGACAGTGGGAGGCACGCCGAAGCTCGGGTACTGCAGGGGTCACCTGGCTTGTGGAGAAGGCAGCTTTTGCGAACAGCTCAGCTGCGTGACCGCACAGAGAGCGCTCTGCGACTCGCTCTCTCATTCAGAAAACCGTCAGACTGCTTTGTTTTATGACCCTGGGTGAGACATTGGGCGTGCAGACTCATTTGGGGTGAGTCTGAATTCCCCGGCAGCCTCGGTGGAGCTCCACAGCGGCTCTCTCTCAGAGGTGCTGACAGCCATTGCCCCCAGCACAGAGTCCCTGGGGCTGCATAGGGTGGAGCTAACGCTGTCTGCTTGGCCCGGATACTCTGCCCATCCAACCTGAGCACAGCTGAACTTCACAGACAATTGGCCTGGAGGTCAACCCCTCCAAGTGCTAACAAAGATTAACCTGAGCTTAACTTCAGCAAGACTGTGCAACCCATATCCACCTCAGGTAACTGGGGAGGTTGAGCCACTGTCCCTAGTAGGAAGTCTACCACACAAAGCTAATTGACCAACTCAGGGAAGCAGCCACCATGCAGAGACATGGAAAGAAATCAGATGTGAAAGAAATGGAGGGAAAAAAATGACTGGACATGGAATTCAAAACTACGGTTATAGGGCTTCTCAAGAGACTCCAACAAAAGGTCGAGGCCTATAAGGAAATAAGCGAGACAGCAAAGGAAATGAATGAGTCCTACAAGGAAATGAAGGAGACCATCAAGGATATGAACGAGACCTGCAAGGAAATGATGAAGACCTATCTGGAAATGGAGGAGACCCTCAAGAATATAAAGGAGACTCTCAAGGGTATGAAAAAGGACCAACCAGAAATTAAGCATACACTGACTGAAATAAAAAATATTATACAAAGACCTAAAAGTACCCCAAGAACCAAGTTAAAGATTTGAAATACAAAGAGGGAAAATCCACTCAGTTTAAAAAGCAAGAAACCAAAAGAATCCAAAAAATTGAAGATAGTGTAAGGGGCCTCTGGGACAATCTCAAGAATACCAACATCCGAATTATAGGGTTGCCAGAAAAAGAGAGAGAGCAAGACAATGAAAACCTATTTGAAGAAATAGTGACCGAAAACTTCCCACACCTGGTGAAAGAAATTGACTTAAAAGTCCAAGAAGCGCGCCAAACCCCAATATAGAGGAACCCTAAGAGGACCACACCAAGGCACATCATAATTAAAATGCCAGGAGCAAAAGACAAAGAGAGAATATTAAAAGCAGCAAGAAACAGTTGGTTACCTATAAGGGAGCACCCATATGATTGTCAGCGGATTTCTCAACAGAAACGATGCAGGCCAGAAGGGAGTGGCAAGAAATATTCAAAGTGATGAACAGCAAGAATCTACAACCAAGATTACTCTATCCAGCAAAGCTATCATTCAGAATTGAAGGCCAGATAAAGTGCTTTGCAGATAAGAAAAAGCTAAAGGAGTTCATCACCACCAAACCAGTATTATATGAAATGCTGAAAGATATTATTTAAGAAGAGGAAGAAGAAAAAGATAAAAGTATAAATTAGGAACAACAAATACACATCTATCAACAAATGAATCTAAAAATCAAGTGAATTAATAAGCTGATGAACAGGATAAACTGGTGAATGTAACAGAATCACGGACATAGAGAGGGAATGGACTGACAACTCTTGGGGAGAAAGGGAGTGTGGGAAGTGCAGCAAGAGACTGGACAAAAATCATGCAACTATGGGAGAGGACAGTGGAGAGGGGTGAGGGCGGAGGGTGGGATGGGTACCAGGTGGAGGGGAACTATAGGGGGGGAAGGGAACAATGTAATTAATAAACTGAACAATAAAGATTAAAAAATAAAAAAAAATTAAAAAAAGAAAAGTAAAAAAAAATAATAATAAAAGGAAATGCTGGTCAGTCAGTGTACAGTGCTAGCAAATAAGGAGTCTGTAGTGAAGCCCTTTCATGACCCACATGGTTCAGGATTCAGGCTCTGGAGGAGGCTGCACACAAATGAAAGAGACTGGACAAGAAAGTATAAATTTTGGAATATTGGGGGCCAGGTGGGAGCCCAACTCAAGGGGAAGGACTCCACCCCGCTATGGCTTTGCTATCCCTTTTATTAAGACTACTAATGGCCCAGTGCATGAAATTCATGCACATTAAAAGGGAAATAATTAGAGGAAATATTTTAATATTGCTATTTTCCCTTTCTCTATAGTAGAGGTGTCAGAGATGAAAGAAAATTAATAAAATGTATAAAAATTAATAAAATGTATCTCCATTTCTGTCAGAGTCTGGGGCATGTCGTGGGACCCAGAATCAAGTCTCTGTCCACCTGTGTTCACCTTGAAATCACCTTGAAATCACGCAAGACCCAAACTTGGCCAGCCCTACCCCTATGAAGCCCTGCAGGGCAGGGGTCACAGCCTCAGGACTCCCCCACCCCCCCGGGATGGCACTAGGTTGGGGGGTGCAGCCTCAGGTCCTCGATCAAGTCCTATTGGCAGGGAGCATAGCCTCAGGTCCCTCAGCACAGCCTTAGGTCCCCTGGCCAGGCACCAGGTCAGGGGGTGCAGCTTCAGGTCCCCTGGCCTGGCCTCATGTCCTTTGGCTCTGGCACCAGGGCAGGGGGTGCAGCCTTAGGACCTCCAGGTTGGCCTGAGGTGCCCCAGTGCTGAGGTGGGGGATGTGGCCTCAGGTGTCCAATCAAGCCCCTCTGGGCGGGGGTGCAGCCTCAGGTCCCTTGCTACAGTGCAGGAGCAAAGGGCACAGACTTAGGTCCCCTGGCCTGACCTCAGGTCCCCTGTCCCAATGCCAGGGGACCTGGTGCCGCAGTGCCACCGCCGCTGCCTGCACCCGGTGACACTGCCCGTGCCTTGGCCCCGCCCCTCCACCCCTGATTGGCTGGTAGCATAGTGAAGGTATGGTCAAATTTGCATATTACTCTTTTATTAGGTAAGATGGGATACAGCAATAGCTTTTAGGCAGGCAATTCCAATCATAGCCAATCAGCAAGAATTTACATAAAACCAAAAGGTGGAAGTTGCTTTTGCTATCATTGTCTCAACTAAACAGTGGGTGGTTGGCTCTGACCTTTCAGAGCTTCAAATTGACTAGCCTTCTGGGGTCTTTCCACACCCCTCTGTAGGGAAGACAATGGGCAGCTTGCAACAGGATTCTTTGGCTTTTCATGTGCTCTTGCTAAGGAATAGTAAGAAGGAAAATTAGAGTGAATGTGGTTGCTCCAAGTCAGTGAAAACTTTTTTTTCCTTTTAGACATAGTTTATATATATTCATGGCTTTATACTATAATTGCAGAGATTGTAAGTACATCAGCATAATTAGGCACATCTCAACATATTGGTGCAGGAACATGGAATCTGCACTGTCACTAGACTCTTTTTTATTTTATTTTAATCTTTATTGTTCAGTTTATTAATTACATTATTCCCCCCTTTTTTCCCCCTATAGTTCTCCACCACCTGGTACCCATCCCACCCTCCGCCCTCACCCCCTCCCCACTGTCCTCTCCCATAGGTACATGATTTTTCTCCAGTCTCTTGCTGCACCTTCCACACCCCCTTTCTCCCCAAGAATTGTCAGTCCATTCCCTCTCTATGCCCATGATTCTATTATATTCACCAGTTTATCCTATTCATCAGATTTTTAATTCACGTGATTTTTAGATTCATTTGTTGATAGATGTGTATTTGTTGTTCATAATTTACACTTTTATCTTTTTCTTCTTCCTCTTAAAGAATATCTTTCAGTATTTCATATAATATTGGTTTGGTGGTGATGAATTCCTTTAGCTTTTTCTTAGCTGTGAAGCACTTTATCTGACCTTCAATTCTGAATGATAGCTTTGCTGGATAGAGTAATCTTGGTTGTAGATTCTTGCTGTTCATCACTTTGAATATTTCTTGCCACTCCCATCTGGCCTGTATAGTTTCTGTTGAAAAATCTGCTGACAATCGTATGGGTACTCCCTTATAGGTAACTAACTGTTTTTCTCTTGCTGCTTTTAATATTCTCTCTTTTTCTTGTGCTCTTGGCATTTAAAAAAATCTTTATTGTTCAATATATTAATTACATTGTCCCCTTTATTTTTCCCCCTATAGTTCCCCTCCACCTGGTACCCATCCCACCCTCCGCCCTCACCCCCTCCACTGTCCTCTCCTATAGTTGCATGATTTTTGTCCACTCTCTTGCTGCACTTCCCACACCCCCTTTCTCCCCAAGAGTTGTCTGTCCATTCCCTCTCTATGTCCGTGATTCTGTTACATTCATCAGTTTATCCTGTTCATCAGCTTATTAATTCACTTGATTTTTAGATTCATTTGTTGATAGATGTGTATTTGTTGTTCCTAATTTATACTTTTATCTTTTTCTTCTTCCTCTTCTTAAAGAATATCTTTCAGCATTTCATATAATATTGGTTTGGTGGTGATTAACTCCTTTAGCTTTTTCTTATCTGCGAAGAACTTCATCTGACCTTCAATTCTGCATGATAGCTTTGCTGGATAGAGTAATCTTGGTTGTAGATTCTTGCTGTTCATCACTTTGAATATTTCTTGCCACTCCCTTCTGGCCTGCATCGTTTCTGTTGAGAAATCCGCTGACAATCATATGGGTGCTCCCTTATAGGTAACCAACTGTTTCTCTCTTACTGCTTTTAATATTCTCTCTTTGTCTTTTGCTCCTGGCATTTTAATTATGATGTGCCTTGGTGTGGTCCTCTTAGGGTTTCTATATATTGGGGTTCGGTGCGCTTCTTGGACTCCTAAGTCAATTTCTTTCACCAGGTGTGGGAAGTTTTTGGTCACTATTTCTTCAAATAGGTTTTCACTGTCTTGCTCTCTCTCTTTTTCTGGCACCCCTATAATTCGGATGTTAGTATGCTTGAGGATGTCACAGAGGCCCCTTACACTATCTTCAATTTTTTGAATTCTTTTGGTTTCTTAATTTTCAGCTGAGTGGATTTTACCTCTTTGTATTTCAAATCTTTAACTTGGTTCTTGTGGTGCTCCAGAGTACTTTTAGGTCTTTGTATAATATTTTTTATTTCAGTCAGTGTATGCTTAATTTCTAGTTGGTCCTTTTTCAAATCCTCGTGGATCTTGTTCATTTCCTCGTAGGTATTGTTCATTTCCTTGCAGGTCTCGGCCTTTTCTAGGAGCATCTTGAAAAGCCTTATAACTGGTTTTGAATTCCATGTCCAGTCATTTTTTTCCCTCCATTTCTTTCATATCTGATTTCTTTCCATGTCTCTGCATGGTGGCTGCTTTCCTGAGTTGGTCTATTAGCTTTGTGTGGTAGATGTCCTCTAAGGGACAGTGGCTCAGCCTCTTCAGTTACCTGAGTTGGATATGGGTTGCATGGTCTCATTGAAGTTAAGCCTAGATTATTGTTGTTAGCACTAGGAGGGTTTGACCTCCAGGCCAATTGGCTGTGAGAGTCACCCATGCTCAGGTTGGATGGGCGGAGTCTCGGGGCCGAGCAGGCAGCGTCAGTCCACCATATGTGGCACCTGGGACTCAGTGCCAGGTGACAATGGCTGCCAGCACCTCTGAGAGAGAGCTGCTGCCGAGCTCCACCCACTGCCGGACAATTCAGCCTCTCCTTAAATGAGTCTGCACACCCAACGTCTCACCAAGGGTCGTAAAACAATGCAGTCTGGTGGTTTCCCGAATGAGAGAGTAAGTCATGAGTCCTCTCTGCACGGTCACGCAGCTGTGCTGTTCCCAAGTTCACGCGCACTCTCCACAAGTTTGCCCTCTCCACAAGCTTGCAGACCCTTACAGTAGTTGCCTGTTGAATGACCAAGCATGCCTCCCCACTGTCCAGTTTTTACCCCGTATGATTGCAGGTTCCCTGGACTTCTCCCAGAGCTGGGGAATCAGTGCAGTAGGACGTCTTTGTCTCCCCCATTCGAGAAAACCGGCCGGGTTTGCAGCCGCCCGCCCTATCTGCTGGCACGTGCACGGCTCTAAACCTTTCTCTGCATGTATCTTCAACGCTGTCCTCCGCTATTCCTCTGAGTCACAGTGTCCTGTCTTCACTTTTATTTGTGGGATTTTCACTCAGCCAGCTTTCCAGTGATTCTGGATGATATTTGTTCTTTCATTAAGTTGTAGTTTTGAAATTGCTGTGTATGGCAGTAAGATAGGTGTTTACCTATGCCACCATCTTGGTTCCTCCCTACCTAGACTCTTGAGTAGTTATATGTGGGAGGACCTTCCTACATCCTGACAAGACCTCCATGGCCACACTGCCAGGCTGTGCACTATGCTCAAGAAGGAGGCCAAGAGTAATGACAGACTGTCTTGATTACATAAACCACGTTGCATTTTTCACTGAATGATTATTCCCAAACTAAAATAACAAAAGAAATGTGTAATTTAAAAATCGGTTATAAATTAAGAATGGCCCAGCCAGTGTGGGTAAGTGTTTGAGCATCAGCCCATGAACCAGGAGGTCACGGTTCAATTCCCGGTCAGGGCACATGCCTAGGTTGCAGGTTTGATCCCCAGTAGGAGGTGTGCAGGAAGCAGCTGATCAGTGATTCTCTATCATCATTGATATTTTTATCTCTCCTTCTCCCTTTCTCTCTCTGAAATAAATAAAAACATATTTGTTTTAAAGAAAAGAATGTAAAAATTTCAGTTGTGTGTGTTTGTGGGGGAGGGAGGACACAATAAATCTTTATATTTAAAATTACTGGATAGCTTTATAATGCACTATGTAGTCAACAGAGCCGAATATCAAGAGTACAAGGATCGAAAGTTCTTTTGAGAGCCAAATTTTTTAAACTTAAACTTCTAATGCCACTTCTTCAAATAGACTAGCCCAGGCTGTGGTATTTTGTGGAAGAGCCACACTCAAGGGGCCAAAGAGCCACATGTGGCTCGCGAGCCACAGTTTGTAGACCACTGCACTATGCTTTTAATAACAGTACAATCCAGAGGAAATAAATAAGGCTGCATAGGTGATATCATTTGAACCTTTCACAAAGCAGTCATGTGCACTAATTGATCTACTCATTACTCCAGGAAGTCAGTATTTGTACAGATAAAGAATTGCCAGAGGTCATACAATGTTTCTTTTTCAAATAGACAGATACTTTTCACTGGACTTGATTGTACCTAAGAGAGCTATCTAAGATTCCTGTTAGAAGTTAAACACAAAGAAAAATTAGAAGGAAAAAGAGATACTTACACAGACTCAAGAGGAAGAAAGTTTTTTTTTAGTCACTCTATGAAGTAATAAGATTTTAAAGTGATTTTGGCAGTAGTTGCCTGTTGAATGACCAAGTGGAAGCTCATTGTGTAATGTCATGGGGGAGGAAAGTGCTAGTGTGTCTTAACAGAAATGAAAACACTTGGACTCGGGCACCAACAAGTTCAATTCCATGTGCAGGAGGAACTGAGATTTCTAAAATCAGACATATTTGGGAGTAGCCAGTAGTGAATATGGATAGAAGTGGCTGTTTTTACTGAATTTTCAAAATAGTAGAAGTCACAGTGGGAAACTTGCAATAGAGCTGCCTTCCTAGTTTAGGGAATCCATCAGGAACCCTTGTGTTCTTGTTAATCATGATGGAAAACCCCAGCCAATAGAGCGTCTCATCACCTGTAAGACAAAGCAAGTGTGAAACCAGAGCCCCTTTAAGAAGTCAAGGAGAACCTTTTTGTCCACCTGTCCCTTTTATAGGCTTGGGTATTCCACATTACTTGAAAATATTGTTGGGTTAAATGGGTCATAAAGGCAATTAACTTGGCCTCTTTATAACTGTAATCGAAAATATTAAATCATAATGACCAGAATTATAGTTTAGGTTGCTACAGCTAAAGAAAGTCTTCATTTTTTTCTTTATAGAGAAGGAAGTCATTAATTAGCCTATTCATTGGTACTCATAAGATTGACGTCTGGGTAGAATAATTCTAAAATGATTGTGAAAAGAATCAAGTAATGAACTGGTGACTACAAAAATTTCCAGTATTTTATATTATTTTTAAAATAGTTATGTTTAAATATTAATTATGGGAAGATGTGAAGTGGAAAGGATCTTGTAGCTCATTTATCCCATTTTTCTGTTCAGAACCTGGGACCTAGGAGAGAGTGGCTAGCCGAAGGTTTGTGTCAGGACTGTTACTAAAAGCTTTATCTTTTCCTCCCCAGCTAAGGTAAGCTTAAAAGTAATGGCTCCTTGGATTTCCTTTGTATCATTAGAAGGTCTTTTTTTTTTTTTTTTGTCCTTTTGTTAATATGGCCTGTCTAAACTATCTGCAATTATCCAACTCTTTAGCTTTTACCTTTATATTATTTGCCTTTTGCCAAGTTAGTAGTTGATAAAATTGCCTGGGGTAGTTAAGAGGGTAATAAAAATGTGCTAAAACTTGAATCTACCAGTATCTCTCATTAGATGGTGTGATAGAAATTTGGTTAGGTATTTACCTGACTTTTGAAGTAAATGCGTGTTTTCATATACCTCTGCCAGTTAGCCATGGGATTTTGTGCTAGCTTACTATAGGTATTTAAGAATTGATTACCTATATTAAGAAAAGACATTTTGTTTAGTTTTTTTGTTGTAAGAAAGAGTAAGTGGGTGTTAACGAAAAAAAACCAAAAAACACTGAAACCTGTAAAGAATTTTTGTAAGTTTACTTCAGCCAAACTGTTGACATATGCCAGGAAGCAGAACCTCAATGAATTGAGATAATGCTCTGTTACATCTGTATTTATACATTGCAATAAAAGGAAAGGGACGTAGGAAAGTTACATGAAATTACATTGGTGATAGGGAGATGGGATAAAGCAAAGTGGGGGAATTTTTGGCATAGGGTAAAAAGTTAAATGATGGACTTGTGCTTCTTCTACAGAGATGGATACAGGATACTTTAATGTAATTAACGGTTGACAATTGATAACAATAACAATAAGGGAATGTCCCAGTGCCATTTGTTGTGCCCTGATAGGTCCGGGGCAAAAAGAAAGTTACAAGTTACCCAGACATCTCACAGATATGTTATCTTAGAGGCAAAAAGGCAAATGGCTCAGGAAAGATCTAAGTTGATCTTTGTCAGGGAAAATACCGGCCTAGGGCATGACTACCCACCATAAGCTGTTTGTAGTTAGATATGTAATTTTCAAACCATCTTTTGTGGTTATATCTGGTCTCTGAGTTTGCAAGACTGACACGCAGGCCTCCCCTGAGCTTGTCAGGTTAGCATGTGGCTCCTTTCGTCCCATACAGGAAATAGATTTTTGCCACCTTTTCATTTCAAGTCACTAATGGCTGCAGCTTGGTCACTAGAGTTGGTGTTTTATTTGGCACTGATGTTGAAACAGCAGGGATCAGGGAATGGTCAAATATTATTTTTTTATTTAATTTTTTAAAATATATATTTATTTATTTCAGAGAGGAAGGGAAAGGGAGAGGGAGATAGAAGCATCAATGATGAGAGAGAATCATTGATCAGCTGCCTCCTGCATGTCCCTCACTGGGGATTGAGGCCTCAACTCAAGCGTGTACCCTGACGGGGAATGGAACCGTGATCTCCTAGTTTGTAGGTTGACCTCAGTCACTGAGCCACACCAGCCGGGCTGGTCAAATGTTCTGATAGCCCTTTTGCTGTACGATGTCCCTGCATCCAAATGCATTGTTTTGGCACAGAGACTAGCTAAATTCAAGCATTGCAAATCCACGTACATTTGATAGACTGTGGTTTAGATACAGTATATCCATTTTTTTTAAAAAAAAAGGATAATCCAAAGCTGCACTGCCATCTTGACACTGCTTTCTGTTTGTGGAGGCTTTGTACAGCCTGATTGATTTTAGTGTTGGCCTCGCTCATCCTTGTGGAGAACAGCTCATTCGTGGTTTGGAACTGCATGTGTTTTCTGCCTTCTCTTTTGGAGATTGCAGTGGTGTGGGTAATGAAGAGTTAATTCTAGGTCATGCTGATTTAAAAGCTGATGGTTTAAGGGCAATGTAAGTGTTCTTAACTCATAAATCATTCAGCAGATTTAAGTATGGGAGTGTCTCCTTATATTCAAGGTTCCAAAATTACAAAAATGAGTAAGATACTCTGTCACAAGGAGCTAAGTACAGTGGGAAAGACAGACATATAAACAAATAACTACAGTGGCATGTGATGCATATAAAGATACATGTATGATGCCATGGAAACACTGAAGAATGAATGCTTAATTTTGTTCGTGTGAATTAGTTGTCAAGGCAACAGGCTAAGTAGTGAGAATGCAATTTGTATACAAAGGGAAGTTTTATGGAAATACGTTTGTATGTATAACCTTTTCTAAAGATCTTTCCAGTGCAATTTATACTACACAAAAAAACCTGTTGCTAAAATTGTGGCTGTTCAATATTGGCTATGTATCTTTAATAGGTTTCATAGCATGAATATGCTTTTTTGGTCAGAAGCAAAGTATAAGTTGAAATAATACAATTACGTTGATTCTACCATAAATTGATTCTGTGAATTATTTATTAACTGTATTTTCAATAGTAATTTAATAATATTCTTTATCGGATCTTTTAATAACATGACAAATATTAGAATTATGGATTATTTATCAATTATATATATTTATTTTTTGTTAATCTTCATCTGAAAATATTTTTCTAATTGCTTCTTGAGGGAGTGGAAGGGAAGGTGGAATGGGGAAGAGAGAGAGAAACATCAATATGAGAGAGACATAAATTGTTTGACTCCCACACCCACCATACCCAGGGGTGAGGAGGGAATCCATAACCCAAGTACATGTCCTTGACTGGTAACGGAACCTGCCACCCTTTGGTGCATGGAGTGATGCACTAATCAGGTTTCAGGTTGGATCCCCAGTCAGGGCGCCTGTGGGAGTCAACCAATTTATATTTCTCCTACTTCAATGTTTCTGTCTACTTCCCCCTCTTCCCTCCCTCTCTTTCTCTAAAAATCAATTTTTTAAAAAGCCTCATAGATACAGACAAAAGTATAGTGATTACTGGAGATAAAGGGAGATGGTGGGAGTTAGAAGAGGATATAGGGGGGATAAATGGTGAATGAAGGAGACAATTTTGGGTGGTGACCACACAAATAAAATGCATAATGTTGTATTATAGAATTGTACACCTGAAACCTATGTTATTTTATTAACCAATGTCACTCCAATAAATTCAATTAAAAATAAGTAAATCAATGTGCTAAGATTTTCTTTCAGTGAAACACACAATATAAATTGTTGCTATATTCTATGCCCTCGTTATAGACAATTTGAAGTTAGTACTGTGCATCTTTTTTCATTAACTCTTTTTCTAAATAAAAAATAAATTATATCTCTTGTAGACACTTAGAAAGTACAGATAAGTAAAAGAAGAAAATAATAATCATTACCTGTAACTCTAGTGTCTAATGATAATCTCTATTAATATTTTGGAATATATTTTTCCAGTCATTAGTATAAGATTTTTGGTGTTTGGTGTTTTTTTTTTGTTTTTTGTTTTTTTTTTTTGTTTGTTTGTTACCAATTATTTTTCTTTTTTTTCTTTTTTTTTTTTTTACTGTTTTTTTTAATCTTTATTGTTCAGTTTATTAATTACATTGTTTCCCCTTTTTATCCCCCTATAGCTCCCCTCCACCCTGTACCTATCCCACCCTCCACCCTCACCTCCCCCTCCCCACTGTCCTCTCCCATTGTTGCTAGATTTTTGTCCAATCTCTTGCTGTACTTCCCACAACCCTTTTCTCCCCAAGAATTGTCAGTCCATTCCCTCTCTATGTCCATGTCTCTGTTATATTCACCAGTCTATCCTGTTCAACCGCCTATCAATTCACTTGATTTTTATGTTCATTTGTTGATAGATGTGTATTTGTTGTTCATAATTTTCATCTTTACCTTTTTCTTCTTCCTCTTCTTAAAGAATATCTTTCAGCATTTCATATAATGTTGGTTTGGTGGTGATGAACTCCTTTAGCTTTTTCTTATCTGCGAAGCACTTCATCTGACCTTCAATTCTGAATGATAGCTTTGCTGGATAGAGTAATCTTGGTTGTAGATTCTTGCTGTTCATCACTTTGAATATTTCTTGCCACTCCCGTCTGGCCTGCATCGTTTCTGTTGAGAAATCCGCTGACAGTCGTATGGGTGCTCCCTTATAGGTAACCAACTGTTTCTCTCTTGCTGCTTTTAATATTCTCTCTTTGTCTTTTGCTCTTGGCATTTTAATTATGATGTGCCTCGGTGTGGTCCTCTTAGGGTTCCTATATATTGGGGTTCGGTGCACTTCTTGGACTCCTAAGTCAATTTCTTTCACCAGGTGTGGGAAGTTTTCAGTCACTATTTCTTCAAATAGGTTTTCATTGTCTTGGCCTCTCGCTTTTTCTGGCACCCCTATAATTCGGATGTTGGTATGCTTGAGGTTGTCCCTGAGGCCCCTTACACTATCTTCAATTTTTTGGATTCTTTTGGTTTCTTGCTTTTTCAGCTGAGTGGATTTTACCTCTTTGCATTTCAAATCTTTAACTTGGTTCTTGGGGTGCTCCAGGGCACTTTCAGGTCTTTGTATAATATTTTTTGTTTCAGTCAGTGTATGCTTACTTTCTGGTTGGTCCTTTTTCATATCCTTGAGAGTCTGCTTTATATCCTTGAGGGTTTCTTTCATTTCCTTGTAGGACTCATTCATTTCCACGTTGGTCTTGATCATTTCTTTGCAGCTCTCGTTTATATCCTGGAGGGTGTTGTTCATTTTCTTGTAGGACTCATTCATTTCCTTTGTGGTCTTGCTTATTTCCTTATAGGCCTCAATCTTTTGTTGGAGCCTCTTAAAAAACCCTATAACCGTGGTTCTGAATTCCATGTCCAGTCGTTTTTTTTCCTCCATTTCTTTCACATCTGATTTCTTTCCATGTTGCTGCATGTTGGCTGCTTCCCTGAGTTGGTCAATTAGCTTTGTGTGGTAGACTTCCTACTAGGGATAGTGGCTCAGCCTCCCCGATTACCTGAGGTGGATATGGGCTGCACAGTCTTGCTGAACTTAAGCTCAGTTAATCGTTGCTAGCACTTGGAGGGGCTGACCTCCAGGCCAATTGTCTGTGAAGCTCAGCTGTGCTCAGGTTGGGTGGGCAGATTCTCCGGGCCAAGCAGACAGCGTTAGCTCCGCCCTATGCGGCCCCGGGGACTCTGTGCCAGGGGCAATGGCCGCCAGCACCTCTGAGAAAGAGCCGCTGCGGAGCTCCACCGGCTGCCGGTTGCCGGGGAATTCAGACTTTCCCAAAATGAGTCTGCATGCGCAATGTCTCACCCAGGGTCGTAAAACAAAGCAGTCTGACGGTTTTCCAAATGAGAGGCAAGTCACGGTGTGCTCTCTGCGCCGTCACGCAGCCGAGCTGTTCGCGCAAGCTGCATTTCCACAAGCCGGGAGACCCGGCAGCACCCGAACTTGGGCGTGCCCTCCCACTGTCCAGTTTTCACCCCGTGTGATAGTGGGTTCTCTGGACTTCGCCCAGAGCTGGAGAATCAGTCCAGTGGGACGCCTTTGTCTCCCCGTTCGAGAAAACTGGCGGGTTTTCAGCCGCCCGCCCTCTCCGTGGCACGCACTCCAAACCTCTCTCCCTGTGAATCTTTCAACGCTGTTCGCCACTGCTCCTCCGAGTCCCCGTGTCTTATCTTCACTTTTTTTTGTGGAATTTTCACTCAGCGAGCTTTCTGGTGATTCTGGAAGGTGTTTGTTCTTTCGTTAAGTTGTAGTATTAAAATTGCTGATTATGACGGCAAGATAGGTGTTTTGCCTTTGCCGCCATCTTAGTTCCTCTGTTTGTTTGTTTTTAAATGTATTTTTATTGAGGTGTGATGATATATAACTATATTACTTTCAGGTATAAAACATAATGATTCCATATTTGTATATATTGTGAAATGATCACCACAGTCTCATTAACATTCCTCTTCTAACATGTTACAAATTTTTTTTCTTGTGATAAGAATTTTAAGGTCTACTTTCTTATATACTTTCAAATATACAGTATTAACTATAGTTACCATGCTATATAGTATATCCCTTTGACTTATTTATAACTAGGAGTTTGTATCTTTTAATAGCACTATAACTAAGTTAATTTGTAACCTACTTTTTAAATATACACATCTTTTCTTTTATATTAAATGTTTTGCAGTGGAATCATTTTAATGCCTCCACATTATTGTATTGTGTTGATGTACCATGATTTATTTAACTATTTCTTTATTGAAACACATTCTACTTATTTCTAGTTTTTTCCTAATAAAGCTTTCATTATCATAGGCTTCATGATAGGAAAATCTATGATTATTTCTCACAAGACTTCTAAGCAACTATTTAAATATTTGTAAATGAAAACCTAAGGCAAGGAAAAATTAAATAATTACATAGAGTGCATAATAAACTTTTAGCTTAATACAAAGTCTTAATCCAGTGATTAGTTCACTTTTAACCTGGTATTTAATTTAATCAATTATTTTTGTTTTTTCCTTTTTATTGAATTTATGGGGGTGACACCTATAACAAAATTATATAGGTTTCAGGCTCACAATTCTACAACACATCATCTGTACACTGTGTTGTGTGTTTACTACCCCTGTCAACTCTCCTACCATCACCATTGTTTCCCCTTTACTTTCCTCTACTTCCCCCCACCTGTCCCCTCGTAGTCACCACGCTATTTCTATGTCCATGAGTTTTTTCCCTTCTTTTTGTGAAACCTTCCACAGTCATTCCCCATCCCACCCCTGATAGCTGTCAACTTGCTTTCTATGAGGCTGTATCTATTTTGCTAACAAGCAAAATTAATTAACCTGGTATTTTAAATGGCAGTATATTTAGGTTGATTTTAGTTTGAGTTATAACTAGTTTCATTTTAACACAAGGCAGTTTGGAAACTGTATTTTTTATATTGCACATTAAACTTTTACTTCACATGTCATGTGTAATATTAATCAATTTATTATTTATGATTTTAAAATTTTTAATATTTTCTAATTATTCTTTTTATGAGGACTACTTATTTGCTTAAATAATTGAATAGTGAACACTGATTATATAAGCTAAGTATTTTATTGGTAATGTGTGTTTTTATGTCTTAGATTAATCACAAGATTTTATTAATAAATCTATAGTCCTTCTTACATGTATTTATATGCAAATCATTTAGGAGTAGTTGCTTAATATGTTACATAATACTTTATACTACAGAACATACTCTTTGCAAGTTTTATTATATACACCAATGCCATGTTAAAGTTTTTATTTTCTGTGTATACTATCAGAATTGGGTATGACTAAGATTTTTTTGTTGTTGTTATATGAATATTGGGAATACTGGTCTTTCACTCATCAACTGTCCTAGAAAATGGTACTAATCGTCATAGTGTCAAATCGGTTCATGTGATGCCTTCCTTCCCTCTACCCTGCTTTCTGCCTCTCTACCCTACTCAGGTGGAATTAATCAGTTTTACAGTACTTTGTTCATACCTCTATACTGATATTCCCTAGACTTCCTTACTTTACAATTAGGGATGCAAGAGACTAATTCCTCCTTAAGTTTTAGGTTCCCTAAAAATATAATTTTTATTCATATTTGTATGTGCCCACTTACATTTTGCTATGAGTTGGGCCAAATATTTGGGAATCAAAGCTTTTAGCGTTCAATAAATGTTCATTAAGTTAATAAATAAAAAAAATGTAGACTTGGTTACTTGACTGCTAGCAAAACTAATTCCTAAATAAAGTTTATTAGTAACATCAAATTTTCTGGAACAAACTTTTTATTTGAGATTGATCAACTGTCTTATTATCTACTCTTTTCTACTAAACAAATATTTTTCTTTAGGATTTGTTCATACAGATAGGATGAAATCCTTGAATGAAGAACATTTAAAGAAAAATATCCCTCTTGGGAGATTTAGAGTACCTCTTGATGTGGCACATGCAGTTGTGTTTCTTTTAGAATCACCGTATGTTACAGGGCATGTTCTGGTAGTGGATGGGGCATTACAACTCATGATGTAATTTACAGATTTCTCAGGTATTATGGTGATTAGAATCAAGTACACATTGTTAATTAGACAATCATATCTACATGGGTGACATTTGCTAATCAAACCTATTTATGTTACAAATGTTGATTTCCACCTTTATATGTATATATCTGAAAAGAATGTTGGACCAATTGTGTTTTCTAAATGGTATGTACCTTATAGACTGTAGCAATTTTAGTATACAGAAATTTTTTCAAGTGCTATAAACAGGTATTACCTAATTTATATAGTCTCAAAAGTGGAAAAATTATAAAGTTTAATTTTTAGGAGTTATTATATTAAGTTGAATGCTCTAGAACTTAACCTTATGGGCCATTGCCAAAATAAGAGTATTTACAGAGCATTGGTTAGTTGTCAATACTTTAGGCACTCTGCTAAAGTTAAACATTATATTATTTTCTATATGCCTTGTATAATCAAGGTAATGCCTTTCAACCAGTTTTAAACAGGTTTCCATCCCCCACCCCGAGTGGCATTACCACTGATTGAGCTGTTGAGCAAAATATTCTACAAATGTAAGTGTAGTACAATTGAACATTCTGTAGAAATTCTCAATGATGGTGAGCATTAACTCTTAATTTAAATATCTACTAAACTGAAGTGATTGAAGTATTAATTTTTTTTAATCTATGGAAAACTCAGTATAGCAACTACTTAAAAATAATATAAACCTAGTGACATTTTTAAAATTAAGGAGTAGTTCAATATGATTCTTACCCTAAAATTTTAGATAGTAAACACTTCATTACTTATGAAGAATCATAAATGATAAATATGTAGTAACAACAGATTAGATGTCTTATTAGGAACAAAAGCATTACTCTTAAAAGAAAATGTTTGATTGAGAATAAAGATTAAGAAACAAAATAAATGTGAAGTATCAGGCCACATCTATTTTGCATTGAACTATAGGGTGGCCAAAAATGTATACAAACACTTTGCATAATTATATAGGCAGTGTTTAATAAAATACATTTCATTTTTTAAATTGACCTATTAGCTGTTAAAGTGTGTATATACTTTTTTCGGATACCCTGTATTTTCTGGGGAATAGTGTGATATTTAATGTCATAGGATTCATGTTGATGTTTATTACTTAAATTTTTAAAATATTTATTGCATTTTATTTTATTCACTAGAGGCCCAGTGCATTAAATTCATGCACAGGGGTGAGGGATGGTCCCTCAGCTCAGCCTGCATCCTCTCCAATCTGGGACCCCTTGAGGGATGTCTAACTGCCTGTTTAGGCCCAATCCTAGTAGGATTGGGCCTAAATAGGCAGTCAGACATCCTTCTCACAATTCAGGACTTCTGGCTACCAACTGCTCACCTACCTGCCTGCCTTCCTGATTGCCCCTAACTGCTTCTGCCTGCCAGCCTGATCACCCCCTAACCACTCCCCTGCCAGCCTGATTGATGCCTAACTGTTCCCCTGTCAGCCTGGTTGCCCCTAACTGCCATTCCCTGCAGGCCTAGTCATCCCTAACTGCCCTCTCCTGCAGGCCTCATCCCCCACAACTGCCCCTCCCAGCAGGCCCAGTCTCCCAGCAGGCCCAGTCACCCCCAACTTCCCTCCTCTGCCGGCCTGGTCACCCCTAACTGCCCTCCCCTGCAGGCTTGATAGCCTGAAACTGCCCTTCCTTGCAGGCATGGTCCCGCCCAACTGCCCTCCCCTGCTGGCCATCTTGTGGTGGCCATCATGTGTCCACATGGGGGCAGGATCTTTGACCACATGGGGCAGCCCTCTTGTGTGTTGGAGTGATGGTCAATCTGCGTGTTACTCTTTTATTAAATAGGATAGAGGCTTGGTGCATGGGTGGAGGCCAGCTGGTTTGCCCTGAAGGGTGTCTTGGATCAGGGTGGTGGTTCCCTTAGGGCCTAGGGCAGCCTGGGCGAGGGGCCTGTGGTGGTTTGCAGGCTGGCCACGCCCCCCAGCAAACCAAGCAGAGGCTCTGGTATTGAATTTATGTATCTTCTACAATTGAAACTTTGTAGCCCAGAGTGGCACCAAGCCTCCTGCTCACTCCATGGCTGCTGCCATTTCTGTTGGGATTCTATAATTAAAACTTTGTAGCCTTAAGCAGAGGCCTGAGCTGGCACGGGCAGGTGGAAAGCTTGGCTTCCTCCATTGCCAGGAAACCCAAGCCTCCCTCCTATCCTCTGTGGCTGCAGCCATGTTGGTTGGGGTTTATTTGCAAACCCCTGATTGGCTTGTGGGTGTAGCTTGTGGGTGTGTCAGAGGTGCAGTCAATTTGCATATTGCTCTTTTATTAGATAGGATGTTTTTAAAATATGTTTTTATTGATTTTAGAGAGAAAGAAAGGGAGGAGAGGGAGAGATGGAAACATCCAGGAGAGAGAAACATTGATCATGGGCCTGCTGCACTACCCTTACTGGGGATTGAACCTGCAACTCAGGCATGTGCCCTGAACATGGAATCGAACTGGTGACCTCTTGATGCATGGGATAATGTGCAACTCAGTGAACACACTGGGCAGCCTAAAAAGTAACCTTTTTACAGTTTCATTGCAGCTGAACATCACATTATATAAAAACAGATTTAATTTTACATTAAAAGTCAGTGCAAGGCATAAAATAGGATATCCTATATATTAAAAGCCTAATATGCTAAGTGTCCATTCAGGCATTCAACCAATCAAAGTATAATATGCTAATGATATGCTAAGGTTACTCAGCCACTTGCTATGATGTGCACTGATCACCAGGGGGTAGATGCTTTGACAGGTTAGCTTGCTGATGAGGTCCAGCCAATTCGGACTGAGGGAGAAGGGCTGGATGTGTCCTGGAGCCCTCTCATGGTTTCTCCCTGGCTGGCCACTCTCCATCCCTCACTGGCCTCAATTGTGCACCAGTGGGATCCCTCGGGCTGGTCTGTGCCTTCTTGCAATCTGGGACCATTTGGGGAATGTCAGAGAGCCAGTTTTGGCCCGATCCCACAGGCTAGGCTGAGGGACCCCACTGGTGCATGAATTTGTGCACCAAGCCTCTAATAGTAAATAAATGCAAAGTAATTTAAAAAATAAAAATAAAATAAAAAGTAATAAAGGCAAATTCGTGTTTTAAATTAAAGTTGCTGGTTTCTTAAAATTACTTTGGAATTTATCTTTGAAATAGACTTCTTTATATACAGGATTCTTTTTAGGATGTGAGAAAGCCCATTAGGTTGAATAAAATTAGATTATTAATCAAACTGTCTACTTAATGGAAGCATGGTAACTTACAGAATTTATCAAGCATTAAAAATTCCAAGCACATTTAGGAAATGCAACACTGAAGATGGTTTCGAATGTGGTAGCTGATGCCTCTAAGCTAGGAGAGTTTATGCAGACAGAGCAGGCCATTTTCTTTTTTTTTTCTTTATTGTTCAGTTTATTAATTACATTGTTTCCCCTTTTTTATCCCCCTATATCTCCCCTCCACCCTGTACCTATCCCACCCTCCACCCTCACCTCCCCCTCCCCAATGTCCTCTCCCATTGTTGCAAGATATTTGTCCAATCTCTTGCTGTACTTCCCACAACCCTTTTCTCCCCAAGAATTGTCAGTCCATTCCCTCTCTATGACCATGTTTCTGTTATAGTCACCAGTTTATCTTGTTCATCAGCCTATCAGTTCACTTGAGTTTTATGTTCATTTGTTGATAGATGTGTATTTGTTGTTCATAATTTATATTTTTACCTTTTTCTTCTTCCCCTTCTTAAAGAATATCTTTCAGCATTTCATATAATACTGGTTTGGTGGTGATGAACTCCTTTAGCTTTTTCTTATCTGCGAAGCACTTTATCTGATCCTCAATTCTGAATGATAGCTTTGCTGGATAGAGCAATCTTGGTTGTAGATTCTTGCTCTTCATTATTTTGAATATTTCTTGCCACTCGCGTCTGGCCTGCATCGTTTCTGTTGAGAAATCCGCTGACAATCGTATGGGTGCTCCCCTGTAGGTAACCAACTGTTTTTCTCTTGCTGCTTTTAATATTCTCTCTTTATCTTTTGCTCTTGGCATTTTAATTATGATATGTCTTGGTGTGGTCCTCTTTAGATTCCTATATTTTGGGGTTCTGTGTACTTCTTGGGCTTTTAAGTCAGTTTCTTTCACCAGGTGGGGGAAGTTTTCAGTCACTATTTCTTCAAGTAGGTTTTCATTAACTTGCTCTCTCTCTTTTTCTGGCACCCCAATAATTCGGATGTTGGCATGCTTGAGGTTGTCCCAGAGGCCCCTTACGCTATCTTCAATTATCTGAATTCTTTTTGTTTCTTGCTTTTCCAGCTGAGTGGATTTTGGTTCTTTGTATTTCAAATTTTTGACTTGGTTCTTGTGGCCCTCTGGACTGCTTTTAGGACTTTGTGTATTATTTTTTATTTCAGTCTGTGTACGCTTGATTTCTAGTTGGTCCTTTTTTTTTATCCGTGAGGGTCTGGTTCGTATCCTTAGTGGCCTTGTTCATTTCCTTGACGGTCTGATTCATTTGCTTGAGGTTCTCATTCATTTCCTTGTAATTCTCATTCATTTGCTGGTTGGTCTTGTTTATTTCCTGGTAATTCTCATTAAGTTGATCGGCCTTTTGTAGGAGCCTCTTGAAAAGCCTTATAACCATGGTTTTGAACTCTATGTCTTGTCGTCTTTTCTCCTCCATTTCTTTCACACCTGATTTCTTTCCATGTCTCTTCATGGTGGCTGCTTTATGTGGTGGATATTTTCAAAGGGACAGTGGCTCAGCCTTCCCAGTTACCTGAGGTGGGTGCTCTTACTGCAATCCTTTATGGGTTGTATTCAGTATTTTTGAATTTAAACCCAGCTTTTTGTTGTTAGCCCTAGGAGGGTTTGACCTCCAGGCCAATTGGCTGTGAAGGGAGACTGTGTTCAGGTTGGATGGGCGGAGTCTCTGAGCTGCGCAGGTAGTGTCAGCGTCAGCTGTGTCCTATGCATTGCTCGCGCACGCGGGTCTCTGTTGGATGGGGATGGCTGCAGACACCTCCAAGAGAAAGCCGCTAGTCTCTTCCCCTTGCCAGACCACTCCGCCTTTCCCCAAATGTGCCTGCACATCAAAAGTCTAGCCCAGGATTGTAAAAATAAATGGTTTCCAGACCCAGGAGACAAGTTTCCAGGGGACAGGTCACGGGTTTGCGCGACCCTTTCACGGAAACTTGCAGTTCAGGAGCCTCTGCCGCACCCCGCTTCCAGGGTGCGTCCCCCGGGCCTCGGCTGGACCTCGCCTGACGCTGGGGGCTGGGGGATCAGGGCAGTGGGACGGACCTCGGCCGGATCTCGCCTGGCGCTGGGGGATCCGGACAGTGGGATGGATCTCGCCTGGTGCTGGGAAATCCGGGCAGTGGGACGGGCGTTGCTGCTCCAGCCCCAGCCCATGCGCGCGCGACCAGGACGGCTCCTAACCTGTTTCTGTCTGAAAGACTGCGCTCCCGCTGCTTCTGAGTTTCAGTGTCCCACCTCCACTCCAGTTATTGAGTTTTCATTCAGCCAGCTTTCTGGCGATTCTGGGTGCTGTCTGTACTGCTGTTATGTTGTAGTTCCTAAATCGTTGTGCAGGGCAGAACAATAGGTGTTCACCTATGCCGCCATCTTTGTTTTCCTCCAGAGCAGGCCATTTTCTAATGCTACCTCACCTGCAGGCTTTTGGCCACCTGCATGTCCTCATTTCGACATCCTCTCAGGCTGAATTCCCTTCTTTGGACACCTCATGTTCTGAAATTATCAATGAAGCTGTTTTGACTGGTGATTAGGAAGAAAGCAATGTATTTCATGGAACTGATGACACTAAAACATAGGCTAAAGATAGGTTTAAACTTTAAAAGTATATTTACACTTTAAGAAATATAGCCGTCTTAAATATTCAACTTGTTCCCCAGCCCTTATCAAGCTGCTGGTGTAATATGAAAATAAATTTTGAAATTTGAAAAAAGGAACTTTCACTATTCCATTCCAGGTGAATTTTCCACCAACTTCTACTGGTAGAATTTGTGTTTTAATACTTGCTAAAAAAAAAAAAAGTTGCCAGCTATTGTTTATGTTTAGAGATTCAAGAACTTCATTGAATTCTTAACAAGAAGTCACATCTGTATCTGCTCTGTGACAAATATGAGCCCATAATCCAACTTGTACTTAGCATGAACAAAAAAAATTTTGTGCTTAAAGACAATGCATTAAATTTTTGCCAGGAAGGTTTTAAATTTGGTGCTCCTGTTCATACTTTTATTCAGATTCAGTTTATGAGACAGTTTTTAACTGGTTTCTAGAGATAGAATTATATGTTATAAATTACTTTGAAAGGCAGTAACAGGCACAAGGAAAGTCAGTAAATTTACGTGCTTCTGTTATGTAGAATAAAGGGAGAAGTCTATTTTGGATATACGAGTTTTGCTTTACGTTGCTGAAAGATTTTTCAGGCTTGCAAAATAGAAATATGTGAAAATTGAGAAATTATACCGCTTACCCTATATTGAAAAACATACTAAAAATATTTAATATTTTTTAAGTTTCTTTAATATTAATTTCACTTTTAACGACATTACAAGTTCTTCATGGAAAATCCCTCTATCGTTTTAAGCAACTTTTTGTAGTTTTCAGCATACACATATTTCACAAATTTGTTAATTCTATCTCTAATCACTTCATGTTTCTTTAGAGATATAATGGCAACATATCTATATTATATTATATAGAGATATAATACAACATTCTATTAGTTTCAGGTGTTCAACATAATACACTGTTTGTATATGTGGCACTGATCACATAGTAAATTTACTGAATATTCATCACCACCCATAGTTACAGTTTTTTTTTCTTATTATGAGAACTTTTGGTGTCAACTCTTTCAGCAATTTTCAGATATAAAACACATTATTGTTAACCGTAGGCAATAGGTGTACATTGCATCCCCAGGGCCTCTAGGTTTATCTTTTCTGTTTTGTTTTTTCTTTTCTCTCTAGTCTTCCTGTATTTAGATATCTGTTTTCTTGCCCAGGTTAGGGAAATTTTCATCCATTATTTCTTTGAATATGTTTTTTGCCCCCATTTTCTCTCTTCTCCTTTTGGGACCTATATAATGTGATGTTCCACTTGATGTTGTCCCATGAGTCTCTTAAGCTGTCTTTACTCTTTTCTTTTTGTTCCTCTAATTGGTTGAGTTCCTCTTCACTGTCTATGAGTTTGCTGTTTCTTCTGCTTCATCAGTTCACTGTAGAAATCCTCTATTGCATTTTTCATGTCAGTTATTGTACTATTCGTCTCTGTGACTTCTATTTGGTAATGTCACTTTGTTGGAATTCTCACTTTGCTCATGTATTTTTCTCCAAGCTCTTTAAGCATCTTTATGACTGCTATTTTTAACTCTTTATCAGTTAAATCATTTATCTCCCTTTCATTAAGATCTTTTCTTAGTTTTTATCTTCTTTTGTATGGAGTGGATTCCTTTACTCATTTTTCCTTGACACTCAGTATGTTATATTAGGTAAAATACTCACTTCGCTAAGATTTGAAAGAGTGGCCTCATGTAGGAGGTGAACCATATTATTCAGTCCTGTCCAGGCTGTTGGTTGCCTCTCAAACCTTTGTCATTGTCCCAATAGCCTATTTTATTCTGAGTTGCTTCCACTGGTTGCAGGTGTTTCAAGATCTGTCAATGTCCCAATGGATAAGACCTCAGTCAGCACCTAGATTCAGGCTGATTGGAAGCCAAACTCTCAGACAGCAGTTTCTAAAGTATGGGAATGTGCCTCTTTGAGGGAAATACTGGGAGAGGGAGGTTTCTGTCTTCTTCTTCCAAACTGAGCCTTGGGTTATAGCCTTGGGTAAAGGTCTGTTTGTTGCTTTCATCTAGTTGATCCTGTAAACACGAAGTGCCGGGGTTCTTGTTCCAGCATTAAGAAGGGTTCAGCAATCTGGAGAAAGGCTGTGTGAAAATGAAATAAGAGTCCAGCGATAAAAGATAATTTGGAAAGGCATTGGGGGTCAGAGGAGCCCAGCTAAAGAAACTAAGTTCTCCTTGTCTCAGGACCTCTTGCTTTTTATTAACACAGTTAGTCCTAAGGCAAGGTGGAGATATACACTTCAAAGGGTAGTGTTTCATACAGAAGCATTGTCAGAATCGGGAATAGCCTATGGCTGTTCAGGTGTTTGGCCACCAGGAGGCAATAACATGTAGATTAAGATGCCCTGTGCTGTCGAGCAGCAAACAGTCATCCTTTTCAGGGTTGGGGAAATACCTTCAGTCATTCCCAACAGGTGATAACATATGTGCCTCAGCGCTTATTGAGTCCCCAAGTTCCATCAACCTCTTGATGAAGCTCTTGCAATTATGACATGCTGGACTGGCTTCCAGCAACAAAACCCACTCGCCACCAGGGCCATGCTCTCAAGAATGTGTCCTTTGGGCAGCAGCCACAAAAACTGGAGTGGTGGATGTTCCATAAGCTTCTCAAAAGAGACAAAAGTACCCTGGGCTGGGCAGTGTAGGGCACCAAATAGTGCCTGCTGGCCTTGCCATTTGTGGAAAGGATTTTGATCAGCCCCTGGAAGCCTGCCCCTTAGGCCATAGCTATGAAGACAAGCTAATTGTCTGCTTTCACAGGAAGATTGGGATATGTTTCAGTCTGCTGACTGTATGCTCTGACCTGTGGCTGGGTGTAGTTGGTTAGGAACTGTTTCTCAATTACAGTCCTAGGGGGCTCGCAAAGAGAAGCCCTGCTGGACACCAGAGCCAGGCGAACAAGGGGTATCTTCTGGGTGGTTGCTTCAGATGTGTGCACAGCTCTTTTTCTGGAGGTACCTGTGACCCTGGAGCGAGCAGATGGAGGGTGTGAAGATAGCACCTGCCCTCTGAGGTGTCTGGAGATGCACAGTCAGCTTTTAGTGTGTTTCATTAGAAGCCTGCCTCTTAGGATGCATCTATAGCTAGGCCCCTACATGGGTATTAAATTAGATGCCCTCCCTTCAGGCTGCCCCCTTAAGATAAGCAAATAGGTCTCTTTCCCAAAAAGACTGGCCACTTTTCAGTCAGCTGTCTTTGTGCTGGGCCCAGGGTGGGTGAGTCGGTGTGTGGGAACCATTTAAGAATGGTTTCTCTGACTGCTATTGCCTCGTTGGTCTTGTGCTCACAAGCCCCACTAAATTTTGAAGGGATACATTTTGGGGACACTTCTTTCATTTGCAGGTCTTAACCATTCGATTCAAACCTCTTCATTGCTGAGAGAGAAGCTTGGTGTCATGTTTCCTCCTAATGGTAGGCTGCTTTGCTGAGGGTGAGGTTTGGCAAGATTGTGTCTGAGCCTCTCTTTCTTGTGTCAGTGCATTTTAAAGTATTTTTCCAATATATTCATTTAGCTAGTATTGGGTTTCTTTCAGAGGAGATTATTATGTAGGTATGTTCAGGATCTTCCTGTGTTACCATCTTGAGCCATGCTGTATATTTAATTTCTAAGGGAGGAGATATAATATGTGGTCATAGAATACTTCTACCTGGGCCATCACACAAACCAATGTTATTTTCATGCATACATACAATGAACTAATGTGGTTTTCAAAATTCTAAGATGGTTCCCACTATCTCTTACTTGCTGGTGTACACTCACCTTCTCTCAGTTATGCAGTCAAACACACATTGCTTTGAAGTGATCTTACAGACATATTTACATCCCAAATCTAGTGGTTTTAAGATGGATTTATCTGAGTGGGCTTCACCTGCTCAGGTATTCCCTTAAAAGTGATTAGACCTCAGTTGCTATGAGATTCAAGAAGTTAGAGGGATTTGTCTTGGATGGAGCTTCTCATTGCTGAGTTTGTAGGTGGCAAGGAATGCAAGTGGTGGGAGGAGTTGAGTGGCCCCTAGTGACAGACTCAATCTGACTCTTGTCCTGTAGCTGTGAGGAACTGAATTTTGTCATAACAACTTGAGCTGGGAAGAGGATCTTGTTTCAGTGTGAACACAGCAAGGCAATTACATTTTCCATTCACCATGTCTTGGTGCCATTGAAAAAAATACATATGGCACAGACCTATTTTTGTCTCTATTTAACTCAAGTAAACTAGATGCTACAGGCAATATCTTATTTATGCCAATCTTACAGTCTCAGTCCATTGTCAACTTGCTCTGAACATCTGAAATCATCAACTACTACACAAACTCAGACAATACATTTCCATAGCACAGGTGCTCCAACTCCCAGCTGGCTCTAGATTCCCTGACTTGTGAATGGCTGTGTTTTCTCACCTACATGTGAGATTAATTTTCAAGAAAATCAAAGAAAACCTGCCTAACATGTCTCCTGCCCTTCTACTTTAATCTAAACGAATACAATGTACTCTTTTTCTTCATTCTCCTCCTTACTTATTTCAAATCCCTGGTTACTCCAAATGTTGTATACCTTGGTTATTTGAGTGGTTTGGATGCCTTTCCTGGAATGGACTGTAATATATTTCTGCTCTATTCAGAATACTTTATATTATTTATATTTAAATTAGCCATTTAATATGGTTTGTATATAAGCTTTATACGTAGGTAGCATGAAAAGAAAATAAAACACATAAAAAATGTTGAGAACTAAACTGTTATCCTTATTAGAAAGCTCTTGATATTATTAAAATTTAAGGGAAGTAATTCCCTTTTTATGATTTAATATAAAACAATTTGCAAAGACAAGGCATTAACTTGGATTTCTTTCCTCTTCCTTTTCTATCCTTACATATTGCACCGGGTTCACTGTAGCTGTCTGGGTACACTGCCACTTTAGAATCATTTTAGTATTTTCGTGGTGCAATTGCTTCATGTTACGCATTGCACACTATCATTTTGTGTAGCATTTAATGCTAATGTTTAAAGACTCCTTTGATAATATGAATTGTGGTTACCATTGAACAATTGGTTTCCTTTAGCATTTTGGCATTTCAAACACTTTATTTTATTTTATTTTTTAATTTTGAGCCTCATGGACCCCTTGGGTCAGTTGGGTCTTGGTATATTAGAAAAATAAAAGGATGTGAAGCTCTTGTCTTTGTATGAATGCTTCCTGCCTGTTGTTTGACATTTTCTGAGCCTGGGCAATCATTGTTACTCCTAATGCTGCGTGGCTGCCTCACCAGAACATGTGGAACTTGTTTCCCACTGGTCTCTGGCAGCCACTCCATGGATGACGGCTGCCTCTTCATATGTGAGCACTCCATCTCCATAAGTTCTTCATTTGTGGATCATTCTCCCTATTTGTTGGCAGAGTTTCCAACAGAGTAGAGTGGGTCTCCGAAATTGGTACTGTCCCTCCTTTTTTATTTTTATGAAATATTTTTATTGATTTTCAGAGAGAGAAGAAGGGAGTGAGACTGAGAAAGAAAAAAGTGTATGAGAGGGCTGAAGGAGGCGGGGGGGGGAGAGAGAGAGAGAGAGAGAGAGAGAGAGAGAGAGAGAGAGAGAGAGAGAGAGAGAGAGAGAAACAGACATTGATGTGAGAGAGAAACATCTATCAGTTGCCTCCTGTACATACTCTGACCGGGGATCAAACCTGCAACCTAGGTATGTGCCCTGTCTGGGAAACAAACCCCATTGCAACGTTTTGGTGTACAGAATGTTGCTCTAACCAACTGAACCACTCAGCCATAGCTGGGACTCTTTTTGCCAGGTGTATGGCCAGCTCTTCCAGGATAGCAGTGACAACTTTATAAAGGAATCCCCTCCTCCAGGGATGCTGCCTGGTTCTTTAAGGATGACTAACCTGAAGGTAGTAGCTAGCTCTCAAAAGTGGCATCTGGATTTTTATGGGTGATGGTGATTTCTCTTTGGTTGATCACAAAATCTCAGGAGAATATGGCCTTGCCTGCTTCATTTGAAATTTCTTATGAAGATCCCCAGATTGCTAGTTTTTGGTAAAAGAGAACTGCCCCTCTATAGTCAAGGAGGAGCTCATTGTAGATACAGGAGGACACATGGTTTTGGAGGACACCTTTGCCTGGGATTGGTGCCTCTTCAGGGACAGCATCTTCTTCTGGTACGAGGGTTACTTAATGATGTTTGGGGGCCAGTTCTATACCAGATGGGATTGTGTGATCAGCCAGTGTGCTGCTGTTGATTTATGATCATGTCCACACAATTGTGCTTTACCTAATGAGGTCTGGTAGCCTTCCCTGTGGGACAAGGCATGGCTCGAGCACTAGATACATGAATCCCAGTGTAGATATGGCAAGTGTTCCATGGTGATTTCCTCATTGGGCCTTCTCTTCTTCCTCATGGTTTGCTTTCTTGAGGACTTGGTAAATGACACCTAAGGTCAGTACAGGCAGGGGGGTTAATGACACATTCAGCAGGATCACTAGCAGGATGGAGGGGTGGGACAATACGTTTCAGTCAGCATACAGAAACAGGAAGGTTTTGGGGGGTATTATGAAGAGCCAAAAGCTCATGCTGTCCCAAGATATGACAATGTAGTAGCAGAGGCTGAAGAAGACACAGATAGGACCATCCAATACCTCATTATGAATATGAGCTTCATCATAATGAGGCTGATCCACAGGGTCATGAAAAAGTTGACTAGGAAAGTTGCTTTGCCATGGGCGATGGTTTGAAGGAAGACCCAGTAGTCTGGGGATCTCCACAAGAAATTTCAAATGAAGCAGGCAAGGCTATATTCTCCTGAGATTTTGTGACCAACCAGAGAGAGGGGCCAGTGATGTACAGCTCAGCCAACTCCAGGCTCTGCTTTTTGCACATATCCTGCTCGAAGAGCTCAATGTACAGACATGGGAAGATGGTGTACAACAGGTTGAAGAGCGCCAGGAACCAGCTTTCATACAGAGGCTGGGAAATGCAGCCACTATAGAAAATGAAATCACATCTGAACCATCATGCTGCCAGCGTCTTCTAGATGAAGTAGCATAGGAACTTGCAGACTAGCATATGGGACCAATACGCATGCACCAGCAGCAGCTGCCTCAGGAAGAAGAACTGAGTTAGCATGTACTACCTGCATTCGCTCCTGGTCCACCACCCCTACATGATGTTCACAGTCTTGATCATGTTGACTTTGTTGAAGACCTATTGCCAGGTTCTGGTATTTCTTCACCAGCAGCACAATCAAGGTCTTCTGGTTAGCCAGCACTCAGCAGCAGGTGATCACTTGGCATCTTGAGGCCAGGGCCATGGAGGCTTGCTCCTGCCATACCTTAGGACCTTGAGAGCTTGCTTGGAGGTTCTAGCAGGGGAGCGCAGCTACTCGCATACCCTTGACCGAAGACCGGTCCTCTCCTCTGGGGGGAAAGTCGTCCTCTTCGACTGAGCGCGCAGCTTCGGGAGGGATGAACACAGATTGGTGAGGGAGGAGGGGGACACCCTCCTAGCCAGCCAGATCAGCCGAATCAACCCTGGCGATCAATGGGGTGACAAGATGTCGCAGCCAGATCGCCCTCACATCCTCCTGCATACCTTAGGGATTTCTCCTGTGGCTCCTTGCTCATGGACAGCAGCAACTCGTTCAGAAACTCTCCATGAATGACCAAAGCCATCTTGATCTGTGGCAGGTTTTGTTGCTCTCCCAGGAGGCCTCCAGGTTCTGAACTATCTCATTCTCCTTCAGAATGGGCATGACCTTGGGCAGCAGCTGACAGGCAGAGTGAATATTCTTGACTTCTTTGGCTTATCTCCTGTGAGTACCCAGATTTGTGAGTATCCTTGCTTGACACACTGGATTGTTTCAAGGACTCCATCTTGGAGTCTGAGTTTAACAGCTATGGCTCTCAACAGCTGGAGGTTCTTCTTATCTCCTCGTACAGAGCATGGCCCTAGTTCTGAAAAAGGATGCTGGCCTCCTATTGTCCCTGGTACCAGTTGTCATACATGACCTCATCCACGTTTTTGCAGGCCAGCCACAGCATGAGAAGGGTCTGCTCCATTAAGGAGGTTAAGGCCTCTTCATGGTCCACTCTGTCGAGACTTTTTCACAAAAGTGATCAAAGTTTACAGTCATTGTCTGCACCTGGAGTTGTAGGGGTTTCAGACAAGCTCATACATCCACTGTAGGATGCTGTTGAAGCCATCATGGTCAGGACCTGGTACACCTACTTCGTCCCCAGTTCCATCACTATGATGCTATACTGTGTGCATGCCACAGGCTTATAGCAGATACTCCAAGGTCACTTTGACTAGCGCCTCCTTATTAAGGGAACCTGCCAGGTACTGCAGCTGGTTGTCTTTCTCCTGTACTATCTCTGTGTGTCAGATGGCCAGCAGGCTCCAGAACTCCAACACCATCCTGTCCTTGTTGCTGTGCACATCACTCAGGTACCTTGAAATTTGGGAGAGGAACTTCCCATCAGCACATCTGTTCCAGAGGTAGGTGTTCTCCTTAACATGGGGCCTCCTCCTCATCTAGGCAGTAGACAATGGCATTGATACAGCACTTCTTAAAGGCCATGAAATGCTGTGTGAGCATGCTTGTCTTCTCTGAGAATCCCACCTGACCCAGCTGGTTGTTGATGCTGGTGCTGTGAGGTTTGGCAGGCATTTCTTGGGGCTCGTAGTTTATATGCATGTCCAAATTGATGAAGATGCTATTCCCCAGATAGATGAATTTGTTGTCTATGATGACCATGGCTATGGACACCATGGTGCTGAGTAGGAGGGTAAGCGCCAGAAGATGAGATAGTGGAAGATGAGATGGTTGGCACACTGTATATGTGCTTCTCAGACACACAGTGGTGCTTGCACAACATTGAATTTTGTCATCTTGTCCTAGAAGCCCAAGGTCAAGCACCACATAGAGATCAGCACCTGAAGTTTAGGGGCATCAGCCTATTTAGTAGTCGGTCTATGTTGATTTTCGTCAATAGTGCCACAGTGCTTCAAGGTCTTTGTGTCAAAACTGGCTCAGATAATTATTCTGTAGCAGGTGTCTGGGTTCTGGATCCTAAAACTACTTGGGAGAATGTTGTCGCTGTCAGGGGAGTATTTTTGAATCTCCTACTTCCACATAAAGTTGTCCATCTGACTTTTGGGTCCTTCACACATGTGACCTTGCCAATTGCATGAAGTCTTGCTCTCACCACAACTCAGGGCTGTGTTGTGGGTGTTGGAGTCCTTGTTCTATGGCACCAACCACATGCTCTTCAGCTGGATCCCCAAGGACTGCCACAACAGAGACGTTCCTAGCCTGCAGGAAGTCTGTCTTCTCACTGGCTCATGCCAGGACTCTTGCTCACCCACATTCGCATATTGGATGACACTCGGGCCTCCTTGTGCAGGGACAGCAGCAGCTTGTTCAGAAACTCTCTGCTAATGACCAAAGCCGACTTTACCTGTGGCAGGTTTTTTTTTTTGTTTTTGTTGTTGTTGTTTTTGCTTTCCCAATAGGCTTCCAGTGTCAAAACTATCTCCTCCTCCTCCAGGGAGACCATGTCCTTGGACAGTAGCTGGCAAGCAAACCGGATATTCTTTGCTGTCTCCTGTGAGTACCCACATTTGGATGTTTTCTTCCTGGAGACACTGGATGATATCAAGGATGCCATACTGGAGCCTGTGTTTAATGGTTGTGGCTCTCAGATGCTGGCGGAGCTGCTTGATCTCCTCCTATACCTTGTAGAGGGTGTGACCCTGGTTCTGAAGAAGGATGCTGGCCTCCTGGTACCACTTACGCCACTCCTCATGCACTTTTTTGCAGGTTCGGCACAGCATGCGCTGGGTTTGCCCCACAAAGGAGGCTAACACCTCTTCCGTGGTCCACTCTGTCAAGCATATCTCACAAAAGCAATCAAAGGTAACAAAGGTAGATGTAGCTGTCGGGGCTTCAGACCAGCACTGACTCTCACTCTCAAAGCTGTTGAAGCCATCGTTGCCAGGACCTGGTACACCCTCTCCTCCTCAAGCTGCCTCACCAAGATACTGTCCTGCATGCATGCCACGAGAATGTAGCTGTAATGCTGGGGCCTGTGTGATCAGCACCTTCTCATCAGGAAAAGCTGCTTGCTAAAGTAGCTGGTTGCCCTTTTCCTGTAACATCACCACGTGGCAGATGGCCAGCAGGTGCCAGAATTCCCTCAACATCCTGCCCGTGTTGCTAACATATCGCTCAGGAGCCACACTTCTTAGAAGAGCAGCTTCAAATCAGCAAATTTGTTCCAGATGTAAGGGTATCGTTAGCATAGGCTGCCTCCTCATTTGGACCGTAGTGCCATTGATGCAATTCTTCTTCAAGTCATGATGTGCTGTGTGAGCATGCCAGTCTTGCCCAAGAAGACGTACCCACGTGGCTCAGCTGCTCATTGAGACTCGTGCTACAGGCTTTGGCATGTATGTCTGGGAGCAGGTAGTTCATCTGCATGTCCGAGTTGATGAAGATGCTGTTGCTCAGATAGATTGAATTCATCTGTGATGAACATGGCCTTCGGAAGTATGATGCTGTGCAAGCTGGGGAAGCCCCAGAGGGACGAGTCCATGGTCACACTGCTTCACAGACACACGGTGTTTGCATGACTTTGAATTTTGTCACCTTGTCCCAGAAACTCATGGTCAACGCCATAGAGATCAGTGCCAGGGACGTGAATGTCAGGATCACCAGCCTGTTCATTAGACTGTCTACCCTGGTTCTCTTAAGACGGACCTTACCGCAGTTCCTCATGATGTGTGCCAGACTGGTTTAGATAATTATTCTATAGCAGATACCAATGTTTTGGAACTTATAGACATGCAGGAGGGTGTTTCCATTGTCTGGAGAGTATTTCTTCCCTACCAGTTCAGGTGTATAATGTGGTATATCCCACTCTTGGGTTCTTCACACCCCTGACCTTGTCAGTTCCACAAAAGCCCTCTCCTGTTGCACCTTGGGGCTGTCTCATAGGTGTATTGGAGTCCTTGTTCTACAGCAACAACTCCATGCTTTTCATCTGGATCCCAAGGGTCTGCCACATCAGAGAGATGCACCTGTCCTGCAGGACATCTTTTCTCTGATTACCTGGCTCCTACCAGGACTCTCATTCATCCACATTCGCATTTTGGACCAGCTACCAGGGCTCCTTGTGCAGGGACAGTGGAAGCTTGTCCAGAAACTCTGTTAATGACCACAGCCATCTTGACTTGTGGTAGGTTTTGTTGCTCTACCAGTAGACCACCAGGGTCTGCACTATTTCCTTCTCCTCCAGAATGAGCATTATCTCAGACAGTAGCTGGCAGGCAAAGTGGATATTCTCTGCTGTCTCTGGCTTGTCTCCTGTGAGTGCCCATATTTTGATGTTCCCTTGCTTGAGACACAGGATGGTTTCGTGGATGCCATTTTGGGGCCTTTATTTGATGGCTCTGGCTCCCAGCCACTGGAGGTTCTGCTCTATCACCTCATACACCAGGGAGTGGCCCTGGTGTTGAAAATGGATGCTGGACTCCCAACTGTCACTAGTGCCACTTCTCCTACACGTCCTCATCCACCTTTTTGCAGGCTTGGCATTGCATAAGCAAGGTCTGCCTGTAAACAAAGTTAAGGCCTCTTTGTTGTTCACACTATCAAGCCTTTCTCACACAAATGATCAGAGATGAGAAACAGAGATCAGAGATGAAAGACAAGTGATCAAAGATGAGAAACAAGTGATCAGAGAGAGAGTGCTTTTGGTGAAAGGTAGATGGAGCTGTCAGGTTTTCTGACCATCATGAACATCTGATTTCTGATGATGTTGAAGTCCATCATGGCCAGGACCTAGTACACTTGTTCCTCATTCAGCTTTATCACTGTGATGCTATTTTACGTGTGTGCCAGAGTACGCAGCCAAAATTTTGGGGTCTCTGTTACTAGCACCAGCTCATCAGGTGAAGCTTCCCAGTACTACAGCTGGTTGTCTTTCTTGGGCACCGTCTTTGTATGGCAGATGGCCAGCAGGTGCCAGTACTACCCCCACCATTCTCTCCTGGTGGCACTGCACATTGTTCAAGAGCCTGGTGCTTTGGAAGAACAGCTTCTCATCAGCACATTTGATCCAGAGGTAGGTGTTCTTCTTAACATAACGCTTCGTCCTCATCTGGGCAGTAGACAATGGCATTGATGCAGCACGTTTGAAGTCATGATGTGCTGGGTGAGCTGCCTGTCTTGTCTGAGAAGATATACTTCACCTCGCCCAGCTCATCATTGATGCTGATGCTGTGGAGTTTGGCAGCCATCTCCTTGGATTTGTAGTATCCACAAGTCCAAGTTAATGAAGATAATATTCCCCAAATAGATGAATTCGTCTATAATGAACATGGCCATGGACACCGTGCAAGATGGGAAACCCCAGAAGATGAGGAAAGATTTGGTGTTCACACTATATGTATATGTGCTTCACAGACGCATAGTGGTGTTTGCATGACCTTGAATTTCATACCTTGTTCCAGGAACCCAAGGCCATAGAGATCAGCAGCAGGGATATGAGTGTCAGGATCACCAATCTGTTCAGCAGATGACCTATCTTCTTCTTTTTTTGTTGGCTTGCTGGAGTTCCTCGAGATTTCTGTGTTAAAACTGACATAGATTATTCTGTAGCAGGTGTCTGTTTCATATCCTACAGCCATGTACCAGTAGTAGGATATTGCTACTGTTAAGGGATATCTCTTCCCTACCACTTCAGGTGCCCCATAAAGTAGTGTATCGGACTTTTGGGTTCCTCACAGAAGTGATCTGGCCAGTTCCATGACGGCCCTCTCCTACTGTACCTTGGGGCTGCCTCATGGGTGGCAGAGTCATTGTTCTCTAGCACCAATTCCGTGCTTTTCACCTGGATCCCAAAGAACTTCCATATCAGAAAAATGCACCTGGCCTGCAGGACAACTGTCCTCTGCTCACCTGGCTCCTGCCAGGACTCTTGCTCATCCACATTCACATTTTGGACCAGCACCTGGGGCTCCTTGCTCTGAAACAGCAGCAGCTTGTCCAGAAACTCTCTGTTAATGACCATAGCCTTGTTGATTTGTAGCAGGTTTTGATGCTCTGCCACTAGGTTGCCAGAGTCTGCACTATTTCCTTCTCTTCCAGAATGAGAATGTCCTTGGAAAGTAGCTGGCAGGCAAAGTGGATATTTTCTGTTATCTTTGTCTTTTTCCCCCTGTGAATACCCACACTTTGCTTTTTTGTTTTTGCTTGAGACACCACCCTGGAGCCTGTGTTTAATGGCTGTGGCTCCCAGCTGCTGGAGGTACTGCTTGATCTCCTCCTATATCTTGTGGAGGGTATGGCCCTGGTTTTGAAGAAGGATGCTGGCCTCCTGGTACCATTTACACCACTCCTGGTTCATGTCCACATGCACTTCTTTGCAGGCCTAGCATTGGATGCTCTGGGTTTGCTCCGCAAAGGAGGTTAACACCTCTTCTGTGGTCTACTCTGTCAAGCATATCTCACAAAAGCAATCAAAGGTAACAAAGACAGTGTCTGTGCCTTTGGTGTAGAGATAGATATAGCTGTCAGGGTTTCAGACCAGCACTGACTCTCACTCTCAAAGCTGTTGAAGCCATCGTTGCCAGGACCTGGTACACCCTCTACTCCCCAAGTTGCCCCACGATGATACTGTCCTGTGTGCATGCCACGAGAATGTAGCTGTAATGCTGGGGCCTGTGTGATCAGCACCTTCTCATCAGGAAAAGCTGCTTGCTAAAGTAGCTAGTTTGCCCTTCTCCTGTACCATCACCATGTGGCAGATGGTTAGCAGGTGCCATAAGTTTGGCAACATCTTGACCTTGTTGCTCGCCCATCTCTCAGGAGTGTCCCTTTTTAGAAGAATAGCTTCAAATCAGCAAATTTGTTCCAGATGTAGAGGTCTTCTTAACATATTTGGACGGTAGACAGTGCCATTGATGCAGTACTTCTTGAAGTCATGATGTGCTGTATGAACGTGCTAGTCTTATCCAAGAAGATCTAACCCACCTGCTTCAGCTATTCATTGAGGCTCATGCTGCAGGCTTTGGCAAGCATGTCCTGGGGCAGGTAGTCCATCTGCATGTCGAAGTTGATGATACTATTCCTCAGATAGATAGAATTCATCAATGATAAATATGGGCATGAGCACCATGACACTGTGCAGATTTGGGAAGCCCCAGAAATGAGGAATGACTCAGTGGTCACAATGTATGCATATTTCTCAGACACTTTGTGCTGCTCCACGACCTTGAATGTTGTCACTGAATCCTGAGTTCAAGACCAGACCACGGAGATTATCTCCAGAGACATGAAGGTCAGAATCACCAGCCTGTTTATGAGACTGTCTACCTTTGGTTTCGTCAATGGAACTTGCCACAGCTCCTCATGATCTTCGTATCAAGACCGGCTTTGATGATTATTCTGTAGCAGGTGACTAAGTTTTGGATCCCACAGCTATGTAGAAGCATGTTGCCACTATCTGTTGAATACTTCTTCTCTCCCACCTCAGGTACCCTATAAAGTGGTGTGTCTGATTTTTGAGTTCTTCACTCACCAGTCCTTGCCAGTTCTACAAAGGCCCTCTCCTGTTGCACCTTGGGGCTGTCTCGTGGGTGTGATGGAGTCCCTGTTCTACAGCAGCAACTCCATGATTTCACCTGGATCCCAAGGGACTGCCACATCAGAGAGATGCGCCTGTCCTACAGGACGTCTGTCCTCTGTTCACCCAGATCCTGCCAGGACTCTTGCTCATCCACATTCACATTTTGGACCAGCTACCGGGCTCCTTGCTCTGGAACAGCAGCAGCTTGTCCGGAAACTCTGTTAATGACCACAGCTGTCTTGACCTTTTTTGCTCTCCCAGTAGGCTGCCAGGGCCCGAACTTTTTCATTCTTCAGAATGAGCATTATCTCAGATAGCAGCTGTCAGGCAAAGCAGATATTTTCTGCTGTCTCTGGCTTGTCTCCTGTGAGTTCCCACATTTTGATGTTTTCTTGTTTGAGACACTAGATGGTTTCAAGGACACTGTCCCAGAGCCTGTGTTTAGTGGCTCTCTGCCACTGGAGATTCTGCTCTGTATCTTCATACATCTTTTGCATGACATGACCCTCGTTCTGAAGAAAGATGCTGGCCTCCTGGTTATGCACAGCACTCCTAATGGGTATCCTTGTCTACTTTTCTTCAGGCCTGGCACAGTCTGCTCACAGTTTCCTTTTCAAAGGAGTTAAGGTCTCTTTTGTCGTCCACTCTGTCAAGTCTGTCTCATAATAGCAATCAAATATGACAGACAGGATCTGGGCCTTTGGTAGAGGGGTAGATATAGCTGTCGGGGTTTCAGATTAGCATTGATATCTGATTTTGGATGCTGTTGAAACCATCATGGCCAAGACCTGTAACTCCTACTCCACCCCCTGTTCCACAATGGTTGATCCTGTCCTATGTGTGTACTAACAGCACATAGCCAAAATTCCAATGCTGTTACCAGACCGGCTCATCAGAGGAAGCTGCCTAGTGCTACAGCTGGTTGTCTTTCTCAGGCATCATCTTTATGTGGCAGATGGCCAGCAGGTGCCTAAACCCTTGCACCACCCAGTTCTCATTTGCTTTGCACATCATTCAGGAGCTTAGCATTTTGGAAAAGCAGGTCCCATGAGCACATTTGTTCCAGAGGTAGGTGTTCTCCTTAACATAGGACCTCCTCCTCATCTAGGCAGTAGACAGTGCATTGCCGCAGCATTTCTTATAGGCCATGATGTGCTGTGTGAGCATGCCTGTCTTCTCTGAGAAAATGTACCCTACCTGACCCAGCTGGTCATTGATGTTGATGCTGTGGGGTTTGGCAGGCATGTCTTAGGGGTCATGGTTTATCTGCATGTTCAAGTTGATGAAGATGCTATTCTCCAGATAGATGAATTCATCTATGATGAACATGGTCATGGGCACTATGATAGTGTGCAGAATGGGAAAGCCCCAGAAGATTGGGTGGTCACACTACATGTGCTTCACAGACACATGGTGGTGGTTGCATGGCTTTGAATTTTATTACCTTGTTCCAAAAGCCCAAGATGAATGCCGTGGAGATCAGCAGGGACATGAAGGTCAGGATCACCAGTCTATTAAGCAGACTGTCTACCCTGGCCCTCTTCATATGGACTTTGCCACAGTTCCTCATGATCTGTGTGTCAGAATTGGCTTAGATGAGTATTCTGTGTCAGGAGTCTATGTTTGAGTTTTACAGTTGTGTTACAGAACGTTGCCACTGTCTGGGAAATATTTTTTGCCTTTCCACGGTGGTTGCCCCATAAAGAGATGCATCTGATTTTGGGTTTCTGACACACCTGACCTTGCCAGTTCCCTAAAGACCTGCCCCACCGTACCTCAGAGCTATCTTGTGGGTGTTGGAATCCCTGTTCTGTGGCACCAACCACTTGCTCCTCAGCTGGATTCCTAGTGATTACCATGTCCAAGAGATGCGCCTGGCCTATAGGATATCTGCTTTCTGCTCACCTGGTTAGTGCCAGGACTTTTGCTCATTCACATTCACATCTTCGACCAGTTCCTGGGGCTCCTTGCGTTGGAATAGCCAGAAGCTTGTCCAGAAACTCTCTGTTAATGACCACAGCCATGTTGACCTGTGGCAGGTTTTGTTGCTCTGCCAGTTGGCCTCCAGTGTCCGCACTATTTCCTTTTCCTCCAGAATGAGAATGTCCTCAGATAGTAGTTGACAAGCAAAGCAGGTATTCTCTGCTATCTGGTTTGTCTTTGATATTCTCTTCCTTGAAACACTGGATTGTGTCAAGGATGCCATCCCAGAGCCATGTTTAATGACTGTGTCTCCCAGTACCTGGAGGTTCTGCTCTATTTTCTTGTACACCTTGTGCAAGGTGTGTCCCTAGTTTCGAAGAAGAATGCTGATCTCCTGGTGCTACTGGCACCACCCTTTATAACTATCCTCACCCACCTTTTTGCCAGACAGGCACAGCGAGAGCACGTTTTGCTCAGGAGAGGACGTTAAGGCCTCTTCCGGGGTCCACTTTGTCAAGCCATTCTCAGACCAGCAATCGAAGATGACAACTTCTCTTGACTTTTCTTTCATGTTTTTCTAAGAAAATGTTTATGTCCAGGGTCCTTTTAGGTGAGATTTGGGTGATATCAGTATGCTTCTATTAAAGTGATTTTGAAACTTTTCTATGGTCTGAGTATTTGCATTCTCTCCCAGAGCCCCAATTTATATATTGAATCTGCAATGCCTGAAATGATGGTATGAGAAGGTTAGGCCTTTGTGCCATGCCTACCTAGCTCCTGAGGTTGCACCCCTCATGAATAAGATTAATGCTTATATAAAAGACATGCCACAGAGCTTTCGTGGCATTTATTTATTTATTATTAGTTTTAACGAAAAGAGTTGACATTTTTATTTTTACATTTCACAATGCAAATGAAAATTGCTCTTTTATTTTGTCCCGCTATTCCCATCAAACACTATTCTTAGATAGGAAGAGGGAGTGAGTCTTCCTTGTCTGCTGTTTCAAAACGCCCAGAGTCACAGCACCGCCATCTTCTGTGAAGTAGAACAAGTAACAGAAGCCTGAAAGAAAGAGGCTCCCCTTTCTCCTGATCTGTCTGGTCGGGTCATTCCGGGCCGGGTGGGCACCATCATGGGACGGGCCAGAGGTCTCATCTTTGGGGGCCCAGGCATCATTGGCATGTGCCCTCCCATAAGCGGCCTCATTCCAGGAGCAGGTCTCACTGGCATCATCCCAGGAGGAGGAGGACCCATCATTGGCATCATGGGAGGGCCCCCATATGGGGTGCTGGCATCATACCGGGGCAAGGTGGACCAGGAAGCCTTGGGGGAGGTGGGATCATCGCTCCTGCAGGAGGTGGAGCTGAGAATGGAGTAGGAGGTATTTTTCCTTGCTGAAATGCTGCAGGTGTTTTGTCAGTCAGGCTCTGAGCCTGCTCTTCCATCCATTTCTGATAGTAGTCTTTCACATTCTCTTTGTGTTTCCCACCACTGCAGTGTGTCTTTCTCACAGATATGGAGAGTCAGGGGTGAGGCATGTGTCGCAGTAATCACAATAAAACTTCGGCACGTTGTTCTGCAGGCCGTTGGCACTCCGTTGGACACTCTGCGACTGCGCCACCAGAAATGACCTATTATGTTTTGTTAATCCTCACCTGAGGATATTTTTCCATTGATTTTTAGGGAGAGTAGAAAAGAGAGGGAAAGACAGAGAGAAATGTCAAAGTGAGAAAAAAAAACACTGATTGGTTGCCTCTTGCATGAGCCCTGGGAAGGAGCCTGCAACCAAGGTACATGCCCTTGACTGGAATGGAACCTGAGACACTTTGGTCCACAGACTGATGCTCTATCCACTAGAGCTAGGGCTCTCATGGCTTTTGCATCACAGCAAAAGTTGCTTGAAAAGATCCTTACCCAACCTTCAAAATCATGTTCCTGGCCCCTTGCTCTTGAGCTTTCTGCTTCCAGAACTGTGAGAAATACATCTTTTTATTTGTTTATAAGATACCCAGTCTGTGGTATCTATACTAATAAAAGGTAAATATGTAAATTGACCATCACATCATGACATTCACAGCCAATCAGGAGTGAGTATACAAATTAACTAGACAAAGATGGTGGCAGCCCTGCTCCCTGATTGCTTTGGGCCTCCCTGCTGCACTCCACACCTGTCAACTGTCCTTGCAGCCTCCCTGTGGCCCAGCTCCTGACCTCAGAGGCAACACTCTGATGCCTGAGGTCATAGCTCCTGGTGTTTGGTGTCTTCCTCTGTCCCACACCTGCCCTGTTGCTCTGGTAAACCCTAATGTTGGAGCAGCCCTGCGGGAGTTCACCCACCGTGTGCTGGCAGCCAGGGAAGTAAGGCCTATTCTTGCACAAATATTTGTGTATTGGGCTTCTAGTTTTGTTATAACAATCCAAACAGATTTAGTACTGTAAGACAGTTTGCCATAGCTATATTAACAAAGAGTGAAACTTGGCAACCATAGTGTGTATTTGCATAGTAGCCATTACCAATCCAGCTTTTGTTCTGAAGAAGTTTTCCCAAGCTCTTTAATAATTATATATATATATATTACACCATTAATCCAGAGGAAAGCAGGAAATCCATTCAATTAAAGACAAGTGTAATTTTGTACAATTAATCATAATCTTCTTAAGGGAAATAAAAGTAATTTGTTTTTAGTAAGAGGGAGCCTATAATTATTCGTGAGAGCAGAAAACCCACTCATTAATACATCATGTTTACTTTGAATATGGTGACATATGTTGCAGTTTTGATGTTAGTCTGTGGCCTGAAAAAGTATGTGTTAAGTCTTGTCATTTCTGGCTCCATAATCTGCTTTGATGACAAATTAAAAATGCAGTTTGGCATTTCAGGACATAAATCTCAAATAATCAACCCAAGAGAACAGCACCAAACCCTCAGAGAGGTTTCCAACAGGAGACAATGGCACTTAATAAACTCCAGGATTCGTGATGTGACTTGTCACTGGTTCAGCCAGAAGGAGCAGGAGAATGTCACGTTGCTACAGTTGTGTTCTATAAATCTGGACAGTAGACTTCTGGAAACTCTCCCCTGGGATGAAGATACAGTGTGTGTCAGCCATGTATCATTAAACCTTTGATTAATGGGGGCTGTGATTTCGGCAGCATTTTTCTTGTGCACAGAAACAAGCATGGTGTTCCTCATTTCCCATCTCCCTGGACCTGAGAGACCTAAGTCCTTCATGAAACTTTATAGTCAGCTCTCTTAAAACATCCACTTTACAGCGAATCACAGACTAGTTTTGCATTTTTGTTCCATTTCATATCTTTGTTTTTGTCTTTCCTATGAACGCTGAATGGATTTGAAACATTAGCTTATATGTCAGTAAAGAAAAACTTTCTAAGATCATTGTTCATTTTTGAGGTGGAAAGAGCATAGCTCTACCATCCAGGGCAAGAACTAAAGCCCCTGGTCACAGTTCACCCACCACTTATTATCTGTGTGTCTGTGAGAAAGTTACCTTAATCTCAATAAGCCTCACTTTCCTTGTGCATAAAATTATGTCTTCCTTTCCATAATTGCTGTGCACATAAAGTCAAAATGTCATCATGGGCAGTTAGAGTTATTAAAATAAGGAAGAAAGCAAAAAAAGAAAAAAAAGAACTTTCATAAACTGGGAAGCAGGTATAAGTAACAGAACAGAATTTCCATCTAGCTTACTGTTAAATAGACCCATTAACACACTCTAGGGATAGCGGGGCAGGAAACCTCCTTAGAAATGCCAAAAGCTAGGTAAGGGAGCTGGGCGGAAGGAAATTCCTCTGCTAGGTGCATACTGGATAAGAACTAGATGATGTAATGAAACTTTTGGACATGAGTTACTGGGAGTCAGAGTGAGGAAACGGGCAGGGCCTAGCGAAGGAGCAATGGGAAAGGGAACTGGATTGGACAGAGGGCTTGAAACCCCCATCGAATTTACTGGGAGGAGGGCCCAATTCAAGCCTGTGAAAAGTTAGAAGTTTAGGTTGGATAACTTAATGATTCTGCCACTTCCTTTACCTAAACCAAGAAGACACATGGAGGATTAACAAAAGTCTGCTTCTAGAGCCTGCCCATCCTCTAGGTGCCCAAGATGTATTAATTTCCCTTAATTTACAATAAAATTTTGTCATGTTTAAACTTTTCCACATGTGAATTATCCAGCAGTGCTTTGGAGTTTGGATGTAGAGAAGAAAGTGAATGGTCACAACATATTATTCTGCTGGGGCTGCCATAACAAAATCCCACAGAATGGGTGGCCTAAATAACGGATACTGACTTCCTCCTAGTTCTGGAGGCCTAGAAGTCCAACGTCAAGATGCCGTCATGGTTTGTATCTGGGGCGATCTTTACTCCTGGCTTGCTGATGGCTGCCATCTTGCTGTGTTCTCACATGGCCTTTATGTGCACACAGAGGGAGAGAGAAAAAGAGGGAGCTTCTTCCCCTTATAATGACACCTGTCCTCTGAGATCAGGGCCTCACCCTTACTGTAGACTGAATGTTTGGGTCTCCCTACAATTCATCTGTTGAAATCCCAATCCCTGGTGTGATGACATTAGGCAGTGAGGCTTTGGGGAGGTAATTGGGGCCTGAGGGCAGAGCCCTTATGAATGGGATTAGTGCTCTTCTGAAAGAGACCTTGGAGAGCTCCTTTGCCCCTTGTGCAGTGAGAGATTATAGTGAGAAGAACCAGGAGGAGCATCCTCACCAGACACCGAATCTGCCAGCGACTTGGTCTTGGCCTTCCCAGCCTTCTGTGGGAATAACTTTGCTGTTAATAAGCCATCCTGTATTTTTATTTTATTTTATTTTTTAAAATCTTTATTGTTCAGTTTATTAATTACATTGTTCCCTTTTTTTTCACCCTATATTTCCCCTCCACCTGGTACCCATCCCACCCTACGCCCTCACCCCCCTCCACTGTCCTCTCCTATAGTTGCATGATTTTTGTCCAGACTCTTGCTGCACTTCCCATACCTCCTTTCTCCCCAAGAGTTGTCAGTCCATTCCCTCTCTGTCTGTGATTCTGTTACATTCACCAGTTTATCCTGTTCATCAGCTTATTAATTCACTTGATTTTTAGATTCATTTGTTGATAGATGTGTATTTGTTTTTCCTAATTTACACTTTTATCTTTTTCTTCTTCCTCTTCTTAAAGAATATCTTTCAGCATTTCATATAATATTGGTTTGGTGATGATGAACTCCTTTAGCTTTTTCTTATCTGCGAAGCACTTCATCTGACCTTCAATTCTGCATGATAGCTTTGCTGGATAGAGTAATCTTGGTTGTAGATTCTTGCTGTTCATCACCTTGAATATTTCTTGCCACTCCCGTCTGGCCTGCATCATTTCTGTTGAGAAATCCTCTGACAATCGTATGGGTGCTCCCTTATAGGTAACCATCTGTTTTTCTCTTGATGCTTTTAATATTCTCTCTTTGTCTTTTGCTCTTGGCATTTTAATTATGATGTGCCTTGGTGTGGTCCTCTTATGGTTCCTATATATTGCAGTTCGGCGTGCTTCTTGGACTCCTAAGTCAATTTCTTTCACCAGGTGTGGGAAGTTTTCGGTCACTATTTCTTCAAATAGATTTTCATTGTCTTGGTCTCTCTCTTTTTCAGGCACCCCTATAATTCGGATGTTGGTATGCTTGAGGTTGTCCCAGAGGCCCCTTACACTATCTTCAATTTTTTGGATTCTTTTGGTTTCTTGCTTTTCCAGCTGAGTGGATTTTCCCTCTTTGTATTTCACATCTTTAACTTGGTTCTTGGGGTGCTCCAGAGCACTTTTAGGTCTTTGTATAATATTTTTTATTTCACTCAGTGTATGCTTAATTTCTGGTTGGTTCTTTTTCATATCCTTGAGAGTCTCCTTTATATCCTTGAGGGTCTCCTTCATTTCCACGTTGGTCTTGATCATTTCCTTGCAGGTCTCGTTCATATCCTTGAGGGTCTCGTTCATTTCCTTGAGGGACTCATTCATTTCCTTTGCAGTCTTGCTTATTTCCTTATAGGCCTTGACCTTTTGTTGGAGCCTCTTGAAAAACCCTATAACCGTGGTTTTGAATTCCATGTCCAGTCGTTTTTTCCCCTCCATTTCTTTCACATCTGATTTCTTTCCATGTCTCTGCATGGAGGCTGCTTCCCTGAGTTGGTCAATTAGCTTTGTGTGGTAGACTTCCTACTAGGGACAGTGGCTCAACCTCCCCAGTTACCTGAGGTGGATATGGGTTGCACAGTCTTGCTGAAGTTAAGCTCAGGTTAATCTTTGTTAGCACTTGGAGTGGTTGACCTCCAGGCCAATTGTCTGTGAAGATCAGCTGTGCTCAGGTTGGATGGGCGGAGTCTCCGGGCCAAGCAGACAGCATTAGCTGCGCACTGTGTGGCCCCAGGGACCCTGGGCCGGGGGCAATGGCCGCCAGCACCTCAGAGAGAGAGCCGCTGCCGAGCTCCACCGGCTGCCAGGGAATTCAGAGTCTCCCCAAATGACTCTGCACACCCGATGTCTCACCCAGGGTCGTAAAACAAAGCAGTCTGTCGGTTTTCCTAATGGAAGACAAGTCGCAGATCACTCTCTGCGCGGTCACGCAGCCGAGCTGTTCGCGCAAGCTGCCTTCTCCACAAGCTGGGAGAGCCCTGCAGCACCTGAGCTTCGGCGTGCCCTCCCACTGTCCAGTTTTCACCCCGTGTGATAGTGGGTTCCCTGGACTTCGCCCAGAGCTGGAGAATCAGTCCAGTGGGACGTCTTTCTCTCCCCGATCGAGAAAACTGGCCAGTTTTCAGCCGCCCGCCTTCTCCGCTGGTGCGCGCTCCAAACCTCTCTCCACGCGAATCTTTCAACACCATCCGCCGCTGCTCCTCAGAGTCATAGTGTCTTATTTTCACTTTTATTTGTGGAATTTTCACTCGGCCAGCTTTCTGGTGATTCTGGAAGGTGTTTGTTCTTTCGTTAAGTTGTAGTATTAAAATTGCTGAGTATGACGGCAAGATAGGTGTTTTACCTATGCCGCCATCTTGGTTCTCCCAAGCCATCTTGTATTTTGTTATAGAAACCAAAATGGATTAAGACAGCTCTTATGAGCTCATCTAGTCTTAACTAATTTTCCTTAAAGGCTCAATTCCAGTCAGTAACATTGATGGTTAGAGCTTCTACACTGTTCAGTTCATACACATGAATCACAACTGGCAACCTACTTTAAGTAAAAGTTTTTGGGTATGTCCGATAAGCCCAAGCTTCTACTCTGCATAAATATTTAATCAAAATGCAAGCTGAGGGATGGGTCTCTGTAGCCTATGGATAAGGAACAGAAAGTGGTAAACATTAAAATGAGGTCCCCACAGTCCCATATGTGCAATATAGAAATGCAGAAGCCTTACATTTCAGTTCAGTTTCAAATATTAAAACCATTTACTGTAGATTCTGGCTTTCCCAGGTGAAGTTGGAAGAGTGAGAATGTGCAGAGCCCAAGTGCAGTCAAGGGTGCCAGGAGTAGTCTGTTAGGAAGTGGGTTGTCCCAGGGCCATGCCAGGGCCTCTCGTGCAAATCTGTCCTCCTGAGAAGTCACAGGGCCAGAATGAGAAATGCTCCCGTAAATCCGGGAAACACAGCAGATGAATTGAGAGCCAAGTGAGACAGTGCAGCTCAAAGGTGCTGAAGAAGCAAAGATGTGGAAATGGAATGGCGGGAGGATGGGATCAAAGGATTGAGGCTGGCTTCAGAACCAATGTTGGGAACATTGAGTTCTCTTATGTGCAGCTTGGCACACGTGCTACACAGAGGGCTTGATCTTGGCAGATAAAAAGAGTTTTATGAAATTTTAGGCATTATACTCTTTCACGGCACTTCCTGATGAAATGTCCAAGCGAGGTGATCTCATCTAGGAATAATACTAACCCTACTTTGACTAAGAATCTTTTTCATCATTAAAAGTGAAATTTTAAATTAGGATTTTTATTCTTTATATATAAATTATGCAATCTTAAAGCTAACCTTGTACTATAGCAATGAGTAGTATCTAGAGTTATTTTTAATATTTCTTAGTTATTATTCATTTACTTTATGAACATTACAACCTCAAAGAATCCTTCTCTGATCCCATACTGGATCAAAGCCCCCAGTCATGCCCTCTCCCAGCAGCCTGTACTTCTCCTTTATAGGCCTTCTCACTATAGCAACTAAATAGTAATTGCATGTTTGATTGTTAAATGTCTTTTTTCCCTGCCAGATTATTTCCCCAATGAAAATGGGAACCAGGTTCGTTTTAATAATAGCCGTATCTGACATTGGTTCTTGCCCATAGAAATACGTTTTGTAAAATTTTTTTTCTTCAAATTTATCGATTTCAGAGAGGAAGGGAGAAGTAGAGTGAGACAGAAACATCAATGATGGGAGAGAATCACTGATTGCCTCCAGGATACCCCACACTGGGGATTGAGCCAGCAACCCAGGCATGTGCCTTGACTGGGAATGGAAACGTGATCTCCTGGTTCATAAGTTGATGCTCAATCAGTGAGCCACGCCAGCCAGTCTTAACAATACATTGTTAAAAAATGAATTCTTTCATTCACTCATTTATTCATCCATTAGCTAATGTTTTTGTATTTACAAGCCCTAGGACCTGTAAACTATAAACAGGGAAGCAAAAATTAATGTGCATACATTCAAAAAGTTCACAATTTAGTACAGAAAGTTCCTCTTGAGAACCTGATGACCTCATCAGCTATGTTCACGGATCCCTAGAAGTCTACTCACTATCTTCCTTGAATTCTGACATCAGAATCCTCTTCAGAAAGGTAGACTTGAAAACACGTACAGGGTAAGGGGAGGGATAGAGAAGGGCATCAGCATGTCCTGCTGTGGGTCAGAAAGGGCTTCCGCTGGAAATGAGGTGATTTCACCAGGAGAAGAAGTGAGGGCATCAGAGGTTAAGGAAGACAGTGTTTGTTTGGAAAAGCATGGAGGCATAAAAGAGCACGTACCTTGTATTGATGGCAATGTGTGATTGGGAAGAAGTTCGGTGGTGAGGAGTAGGGGAAGTTGTCAGCAGAGGATACTGTGGAGGTAACTAAATCTAACCAGATCAGGAAGGACTTTGCTTCATCCTGGGCTTTTTGTTTTTGTGTCTTAATTGCAGGGTGTTATTCAGGGAGTGACAGGATGAGTCTTGCAGTTTAGAAGGAGCCCTCTGGTGGTGGTGTTGAGGGCCCATTGGAGCCTGCAGACCAGCTGGACAAGTCATTCAGGCTCCAAGGCCTGAACAAAGGTTAGACAATGGGATTTAAGGAGAGGGTAGAGGCTGGAGTGATATTTAGGAAGGAGAATCAGCAGAGCTCTGTGGGGTGGATGTGGAGCGTGTGAGAGAGGGTAGGGATAAATTACGTTTTGCCTTAGGCCGTTGAGTGCACACAGGTGGTAGGTTAAGTCTCCTTGGGCAGCCTCTTTGGCATGAGTGCCAACTCATCAAAATGAAAGTGCCCACAGACATTTCTCATTCAAAATGCAATAAGCTGTTGTAAACGCTGAAACACGCATTCCTTACAACTTAGAGTACAAGGCAGACTGAGTGGGGAACTTCAGAAAAACCAACGCTGCTTGTGACTCACTGCAGGGGCGTCTGTGCAGTCACACCGAAGCAGCGTTCTGATCTTTTGTCTTGCAATGAGAGCATGGGCTGTACTGAGCAGCTAGGGTTACCACATGCAGTCTGGGTACTGTGAGTTACTCATTTCTGGTAAATAACATTTTCAAAGATTTGGATTCTTGCGGATTATAATTCTTAATTTATGACATAACTATCTGTGGAAGCTTCAGCCTACTTACCTTTAGCTGCAGTTTCAAACTTCATCTACTAGGATAGTGGACTTTCAGTGAAATTATTATTTTTATTGTTGTTGTTAATCCAACTGGAGGATTTTTTTGTATTGATTTTAGAGAGAGTGGAAGGGGAGAGAGGGAGGGTGAGAGGAGAGAGAGAGGAACATCCATGTGAGAGAGCCACAGTAATTGGTTGCCTCCTGCACCTGCCCCAACCGGGGCAGGGAACCTGCAACCCAGGTATGTCCCCTTGACCAGAATTGAACCCAAGACCCTTCGGTTTAAAGGCCGACACTGTAACCACTGAGTGATGTTGGCCAGGGCTAACTTAATTTTGAAATAGCCACTTTATTGAGATAGAATATACATAACGCTATAATATACCCATTTAATGTATACAATGCTTTAAATTAACTTTTTATATTTAAAAATATTGTTTTCTCTAAAATTCTTTTGCAATTAAATGGTATTCCTTTCCTAACCAGACAAAATATTACAAAGTATGTATATTAAAAATTTTGCTAATTGTCCTTATCCATAAAGAATATTCTCAGGTGCCTCTGGTTATTGGAGTCAAGAAAGAATATAGTCTGATGTGGGTTTAAATTAAAGAAAAATAAGCTATATGGTCCAAATACTATCAAAAGTGACACGTGCAGCGAGAAGAGAAGACGGAAGGGGGCTGTGCTCCTGGCTCTCTGTGTTCTGCTGGGATGAGCAGACCCAGTGTAATTTACAGCCTCTCAGCTCCCCGTCAGGGGGTTAGGGGTTACCTGCCCCTTCGGTACACCTGGCTCGTGGTGGATGTGTGGTGATGGGTGTATTCTCGCCCAGGTAGCAGTGCTGTTATATTGAAAGGGGAAAATAATAGTCGTGGGTTTACACTAAAGTATGTATTGAAAAAAGAAAGCTCAACCTAACCATTACTGTAGATACACAGTGAGAAAAAAACAGAAGGTTTTGAGAAGTTTGAATGCCACCTCACATTGTGTGTTAATGATTTTTGAGGTCACTGGGATAGATCTCATAAACAATGCTTTTTGCTGAGATAACAAGTGTAGGAAAAATATAACCCTTTTTTCCTATTGAAATCAACAAAACTGTCCACAAAGATCAAACAAATCTTTGGTTTCCCCAGAAATACTAGATCCCAGAATACTCTTAGTTTTTAGGTTGACCCACATATTGGTCAGTTGTCTAAAACAGATTTGTCTTTCCAAGGTTGCTTATGTGTGAGTAGTGAGATAGGGGCTTAGACAAACTTGCTCCAACTCATTCTGATAGCATTGCTAGACTATTGGTTCTTAAATGCAGTTTTTATCTTGTAACTTTTGGTGTCAAAGGGCCTCCCTATTTAATGCCTACATCTGCCTTTAAGGTCTGCTATCACTCAGCACCATCCCAACTATCCCACAACCAGCTTTATTTCCTTTTTGTTTCAGATGTACAGAGCCATTCTTGTGTCTGTATGCTTGCTTATATCTATTAACTTCCTTTTGTCTTTGTTTTCAGTAAAGTCTGCTTTGGTGTGTTGTCCTCTGCTTACAAAAATAGATGCTATAAAAATAATCTTATAATATACTAGAAGCCCAGTGCAAGAAAGGGGAGGGAGGTTCCTTACCCCGGCCTGCACCCTGTCGCAATCCGGGACTTCTTGCGGCATGTCCGATCACTGATTTAGGCCCAAACCCACAGTCAGACATCCCTCTTGCAATCCAGGATCACTGGCTCCTAACTGCTCGCCTGCCTGCCTGATCACCCCTAACCACCTCTACCTCGGCCTCCACCTATGCAGCTTCATCCAGAAGGTTGTCTGGAAGGCCGTTTGTCCAGTCTAATTAGCATATCATGCTTTTATTATTATAGACAGTGTTTCATGACAGCTAAGTTTGTTATATTGCTTTATGAGGACCTACGAGGAGGAAATTTCACTGATCTCTCTACTGCACAAGTGTTTGTATTTCTTATAACTATTATTACTTGTAACTAATCATGTTTCCTTAGTGGGTTGGCCACTAGGCAACTTGGAATCACATATGCAACTCTTCTTTAGTATTGATTATATAACTGGACAATCAGTGGATTTGTACTGCCTGCCACTACTTAAGCAAATTAAGCAGAGAAAGGGTTGAATCATATATAAGCATTTATTCCAATACTGCCAGCAGTAGGAGAGAGCAGCAGGTCACCCACAAAAATTTGCTCTGCACCCACCATAAGCTACCTGCTTATATTGGGTAGAAGGACAAAGGTTTCTTGGGGAAGTAGGCAAAAGGGTATGCCAAGAGGGCAGTTTACAGGTAATGGGGCTGGAGATTTGTAAAGGCCTGTGGGTATGCAAAGGCTGGGGATCTTTAAAGGGCTGGTGTCTCAGGTTTCTCCAACAAGGTTGTTAATCTTTCCATGATAATAGGCAGCTGCCAGATGGGGAGGATGGGCCGCATTTCCAGGTGAGTTCCCAGGTCCATGTGCAACTGCCAGCCAGATTAGAAAGTGCCTTCTTTAATCCAAACAAAATAATCACAGTAAACAGAGCATGATTAGTATTTCTTAAAATTATAGCTCGTCCGTCCCCAACTATGTTTTGTTTCTTCTCCTATCAAATATATTCTTATGGCTTGACTTTATTTTATTTTTTTGGCTCGACTTTATTTGTGCAACTTTTCCACTGACCTTATGTTATTGTTCTGGCCTTGGGGTTGAAGGTGGTCCCTTGCCTTGTAAAGTTATTTTCTAATGAATTTCAAGTGACAGTCCCAATAAGAGTACACAAGAGTTCCAATTTCTCCACATTCTCATCAACACTTAATTTCTTTTGAATAGTAGCCATCCTAATGGGCATGAAGTTTTACTTATATATTTTTGCAAGTCATTTCAAAATCCTTTTGGATCTAGGTGGAATAAAAATAATATTTTAAAAAGAATGCTTAGTTTGCTTAGTTTTTCCCCCTCTTCCCCTCCTCTTATTCTGCATCCAGCCCTCAAATCTAGCTTCCCCATGCATTCATATCTTCTCCCTTTTCTCAGATTTTTTATCTTAATAAAATTTTGCACTCTGTTTCAGAATATTTAGAATATATATAATTAGTCCTATTGTTCCAGGTTTTTGTTTTTGTTTTGTGTGTATGTTTTAAGTAGTAGGGGCTATTTCTTACACATCATATCTAATATTATATCAATAAATGCTTCCTTTTTACAGTATAATTCTAACAAGTGCTCAACATTTAGTTAACTAACTCTAAGTATTTAGCACCTATATTTGTTTGCAGCAGCTGATGCTTGTTTTATGAGTCCTGCAAGAGTATGCAATCATTTAATTAACTTTTCTTGAGTTCCTCTTACATGGTGTTCTTCATAGAGCAACACCTTTTGAGATGAATGGTAATGTCCAGCTGAGCTGAGGCCCATTTCTGTGGCAACTTGGGGGAAGGGACAAGTAGGATAGATTTTGGTATGAGCCTGATATTTAGGGATCACTTCTTTAAAGTAGGGCATGTATTCCACAGCCAAGGACAAACCCTGGGTGAACGGCAGACACTGGAACTCCGAAGAGTATACAGTTGACCCTTGAACAACACTGGGGTTAAGGGCACCTGCAGCCATCACCCCAATAGAAGATTCACTTATAACTGTTCTGTTGGTAATCAACTTGTATCGTTTTAATGAGGACTGTCCTGATTTTAAAACGTAAAATCCAGCGTCTTACCAACCCAATTATTTCCAGGAAAACTGGAGTGGTTGGTAATCAGAGCTCTAATTTTGACTACAGCCCAGTCTACCCCGCCCTCCTCATCCCTGGGAGTAAGGAGTAGATTTTTCATTTAGCAGCAGGCCTATGCCTCCTCCCATTCTGCATCAAGACTACAAGTCCCAGCATGCAACGCAGCTCCTTTCTTAACCAGTCCTTGGCCAGCCTGGCTCATTCTCGCCGGTGTCCTCTTGGGGCGCGGCGCCTGGGAGCCGGTGCGCGCTGACGTCGACGCGCTGACGCCTTACTCGTGGTGCCTCTTTTAGCCAGAGTCCGGGGCAGGAGGCGGGGAAAGGCTGCTCTTTTTTCTCGGGGCTGTTAGCTTCCCCAGCGGCGGTGATATAAAAATCGCGAGTCTGGAAAGGGGCCGGCACTGCAAGTGTCCTACTGCCCTGTCCAAGATGGACAAAGTCTGTGCTGTTTTTGGAGGCTCCCGGGGCATTGGCAGGGCAGTGGCCCAGTTAATGGCCCAGAAGGGCTACCGAGTGGCCATCGTCGCCAGAAATCTGGAAGTGGCCCAAGCCGCCGCCGGTGACCTCGGCGGTAGGTATCGAGGTGGAGGAGTCCAGTTGTCTGGCTCTGGTCCCAGCTCCTTAAGTCCCCTCCTTTGGACAGGGAGCGGGTCTGGCCTTCAGGGCTCTGGGGTTTAGCCAATTCGGCTGCCCACGTGCAGGAGCAGCCCCCCTGAGCTGTGCAGAGACCTCCCTCCCTCTCCCCCGCCACACCCACGTTTCCCGCAGGGCCCCTCCTGCCGGGCTGGACGCTCGGGGTCATTGAGACTGTCTTGTGAGGCCCCGTTAATAGGCACCCACGCCCCAAGTGCTGGCCTTGGGAGCTGCTTTGCTTTGGCGTCTGGAAGGAGAGAGCCGCACAGCTAACTTTGTATGTAGGGCAAAGGGCTCACCCATCCGGGCCAGCTCGCAGGCGCCCGGAGGCAGGGCTGGGCAGAGGGAGTTGAGGCTGGAAAGGGAGGCGCGTCCACACCTGGCCTCTTTTGCTCAGGGCTGTTCCTGCTTGTCTGGGTGCGCAAAACTGATGCATAGAGATGTTTTGGGTACCAGCCAGCTTTGTTTAAATACCTCCGTAAGCATTTAATTCGTTATTAATTCTTGTGGTGACTTTTACAAGTGGGCAGTTGAGATTTTGTTCTACCAGATTCCTTTTAATTACATTTAAATCTCACTTTTTTTTTCCTGTTTTATAATGGATCAGTTACTTGTTCTCCGAATTTAAGTCTCTTGGTGGTAAAGGAGGTATTAAGATGCGGCCGTTTGTTTAATTGCTAGGATGGACAGATGCACCTCGTTTACTGCCAGGAACAGAGGCCTGGGGGTGCATCTGGTGGCTGGAACCTTTAAAATAACCTCACCTAATTGGTTACACTGGTTAGGAGAATATTAGATTTTCTAAAAGAAATGCACACACATAGGTTACTGACCAGGGGGGATTTCAGTGAATGCTTCTTGCTCGTATTCCTTGCTATATGTTACTATGACAAAGGGGTGAACAAGGTGGTCCTTATGGAGTCACCGCAGCCATCATGTTTGCTGGACTAGATGGAAACGGTTGGCTGAGCTTTCAAGGGTGGTGGACCCCACAGCTCTTCAGCTGAAAGCCAGGAGTGAGACACAGGATGGTGTGGGCTGTTCATTTCTTTGAATCGTGTTGCAGGAGTGGTTTCCACCCAGAAGTGTGACTTCCCAATGATTCACTGTTTTAAAAGGCTTGAGGGAGCACTTCCAGTGTTAACTGGTAGGCAAGGTCTGCCAGAAAGAAGTAATTAAAAAAAAATCTACATTTTAGAGAGTTAAAATTATGTATTATTAAATAGAGAGTGCTCTTTTGAAGTGTAACTTTGTTTATTTTTAACATTTGAAAAAATGAACATTAGAAAAGATAAATAACTGTAGCTTTTAATAAAAAGTTTTCATGGTTTGTAGTTTGAGCATTTTTTAAAAATCTCTTCTAATGGTCAGGCTGGAATAATAGTAATAGTGGTAGCAGTAGGAGCAATAACAATAAAACATGTACCATAATGAAGAAGAAAAACAATAAAGGAACCCTAGATTTTATGCTCAGGGCAAGACTCGGAAAATAACTGGACAAAAGAGAATTAGACATAAATTTCAAGAAAGGAATATGAAACCTAGAAGAGTGATGACTTGAGTAGGTGGGGTCTGTATAAAAAATAAAAGTATTATTAGATGAATTTTACAAAGCATTATGAACCCCATAAAAGGCTTTCCCCTTAAATTTTTGTTGATGAAAAACAAGTTTTAAGATGTACATTCTGTAGTCTTACTTTATTTTTCCTTGTTCTCCACTTGCCCTCATCCCAGTTTTATTAAATTGAACTTCTTGGGAGCAGGAACTCATGACATCATCTTTTATCTCTATGTTCTAGTTTAGCACATGCCAAGCTCATGGTAGTTGCTTAACAAATGTATACTAAACAATTTTTAAGTTCCAGTTACAACTTATCCCTCATTCTTATCTTTGTTTTGTAGGTGGTCATTTGGCATTTAGCTGTGATGTTGCCCAAGAACATGATGTTAAACGTACATTTGAAGAGATAGAGAAAAATTTAGGTCCTGTTAACTTCCTGGTAAATGCAGCTGGAATTAACAGGTTGGTCCCTAATTTAAGTACATATATATATACATCCTTCTATATAATAAAAGAGAAACATGCCAATTTGACCATACCTTCGCTCCTGATTGGCTATGCTACCAGCCAATCAGGAGCAGGGTCGGGGCCAAGTGATATGAGCGCCAGGCCCCGGGGGTGATGAAACGGCAGTGGCAGCGAGCACCCAGCCCCGGGGCACTGTGAGGGGAAGTGGCAGCAGCAGCAGTGGGGGTTGCAGCGGCAGGGAGTGCCCGGCCCCTGGGCACTGTGAGCGGAAGTGGCGGTGAGCACCCAGCCCCCGGGGCCGGATGGTTGCAGGCAGCTGGGGCTGAGCTGAGCAGGGTGATGGCTGGGTGCCCAAGGCCTAAAGGGCAGGCTGGAGGTGAGCCATCAGTTGGACACCCCCTTAGGGCTCCCAGTATGTGAGAGGGGGCAGGTTGGGTTGAGGCACCCCCCCCCCCAGTGCACTAATTTCGTGCACCAGGCCCCTAGTATGTGTGTGTGTGTGTGTGTGTGTGTGTGTGTAAATGGTTTTATTGTTTTTAGAGAGGAAAGAGAGAAACATCAATGATGAGAATCATTGATTGGCTGCCCCCTGTTTGTCCACCTACTGGGGATTAAACCCACAACCCTGGACTAGGAGTTGAACTGTGACCTCCTGGTTTATAGGTTGATTCTCAACCACTAAGCCACATAGGCCAGGTACTTGTTTTACTTCTAATTGGAATAAAAACTCTATTTTAAAATTTATTTTGTAAATCCCTGGTCTTTTTTTTTTTTTGAGATAATACAATAAGGGCACAGTTCCATCATTTTTTTTTTTTTAGTTTAATTTTTCGGCTTTTATTTAATTTTTTTATTCTTTAAAGTATTACAAATAGTTGTACATAGTTTTTCCCCATTGTCCTCCCCCCAGCCTCCCCTACCCTCTAGCACATGTCCTCACCTGTCCCCCCTCCTCCCACACTAGTGTCTTGTATTCATTGGTTATGCTTATATGCATGCATACAAGTCCTTCAGTTGATCTCTTACAGCCCCTGCCCCTTCCCCTCCCCAGCCTTCCCCCTGTAGTTTGACAGTCTGTTCAATGCTTCTTTGCCTCTATATCAATCTTTTCCCCCTGTTTCTTTTCTTTAAAAAGATCTTGCATCTGCCTACTGGAAATAAATGTATAAGAACAAAAAATGTTTGAGTCTCAGTTTCAATGTCCAACTGTTCTGAGTCCCAGTTTCAATGTCAAATAGTTCCTTATGTGTACATGTCAGCAATGGTATCGGGATGGTGGACATATGGTGGCAATGCAGGTTCCACCCTCTCTGGTTTGATCCTGGGCCACCTGTAGATGCACAGCTGCTTACACCTAGCATGGCAAGGTGTCATCAGTGTCTCCCATCTCTGGACTGTCTTCGCAGTTGGAACAGACCTGTCAGTTCCTCATTGTTGCAGGAACCCATATCGTCTTGGAGTTGTTTTCTGAAAATATACCAACATATTCTCGACCAAAAGTTAATAAAGGGATCTTTTCTGTAAATTAGACTTGGGATTCTTTTTATTTTTGCCCAAATGATTTTCCTTTGGCTTATTTTGACATCATGTGTGTTTTTCCTGGGTGTCCTGCTGTTGGCATTACAAATGAGTTCCATCATTTTTTAACATTGTAATCAACATTCATCTTGAACTATAGAACCTTCCCAGTGCTTCAGAAAGCTCTCTTTTTCTTCCCAGTTAATAGTTCCTTATACGTAACACCTATTTTGACTTCTGTTATCATATATAAGTTTTGTCAATTCATGAACTTAACATTAGTGGGATCCCAGCTAGTATTCTTTTTCTCTTATGGTGAATTTTGAACAGAATATTTAGAATAATATGTTATTTTGTTAAACAAGGAAGACTTAATATAGTAATTGCTCAGTCAATTCCAGCTGTTTTGGTTACGTGGCACCAGTTTTCACAGTTAGGAATATTTGCAACTCTACCTGAGGGGAGAGGAAATTGGCTTCCAAGCAGATCCTTTCTGGCATATCTGTTTTGTTAGTGCCTCTCAAACCAAGTTTAAAATGGGACGTTCTAGGTAGTCTAGCTCAGATATGAAGCATTTTTTATACTCTACTTTCTGTAAAAATGTTATGTATTTATTGATTTTTTAAATCGTGTTTTTATTTTTTTGTGCTTTTTATTTCTAGGGATAGTCTTTTAGTACGAGCAAAAACTGAAGATATAATATCTCAGCTTCATACTAACCTTTTGGGTTCCATGCTGACCTGCAAAGCTGCCATTAAAACTATGATTCAACAACAGAGAGGATCTATTGTTAATATAGGTGAGTCTTCACCTGTGTGAATTTGTAGTTATCTTTTAGTACCATAAAAATATATAATTGACTAAATTGGAATTTGTTCATGGCTGAAACTTGGATGAAATGTGTCCTCTTATTATCTGTGGAGGAAGGAATTGATTAACTGATGAGTGGGTAAAACAGGAATCACAAATTCACATCTGCACCGTGGTCAAGTAGGTGTGGAATGAGTTGACACCACCAGGTGTTAGAAAAATGACAGCACAAGCCATGTGTAAATGACAAAAGACCCAGCGTTGGTGTCCAGAGGCCGTTGGAATGGCAGGAGCTACCACTGCTCAGATCCAGTAGAATGTTGCTGTGCACAGATGTGGACCCAGTTTTGCCAGCTATTTTTATTTTTAATTTAATCTTTATTGTTCAGATTGTTACATAGCTCCCCTCCACCCAGTTCCCACCCCGCCCTCTTGCCCTTACCTCTCCACCTGTCCTCATCCTTAGGTGTACAATTTTTGTCCAATCTCTTTCTGCACACCACCCCCCCCGCCCCCCCGACATCCCTTTCCCCCTGAGAATTGTCAGTTAACTCCCCCTTTTTTAAAATATATTTTATTGATTTTTTACAGAGAGAAAGGGAGAGGGATAGAGAGTTAGCAACATCAATCAGCTGCCTTCTGCACACTCTCCACTGGTGCCTGCAACCGAAGTACATGCCCTTGACCGGAATCGAACCTGAGACCTTCAGTCCGAAGGCCAATGCTCTATCCACTGAGCCAAACTGGCCAGGGATCCATTCCCTTTGCATGCCCTTGATTCTATTATATTCACCAGCTTTTTCTGTTTCTTCCGATTTTTAATTCACTTGATTTTTAGATTCACTTGTTGATAGATATGTATTTGTTGTTCATAATTTTTATCTTTACCTTTTTATTCTTCTTTTTCTTCTTAAAGAATACCTTTTAGCATTTCATATAATACTGGTATGGTGTTGATGAACTCCTTCAGCTTTTTTTTTTTTAAATCTGTGAAGCTCTTTATTTGACCTTCAATTCTGAATGATAGCTTTGCTGGGTAGAGTAATCTTGGTTGTAGGTTCTTGCTATTCATCACTTTGAATATTTCTTAAAGTCCCATCTGGCCTGCATAGTTTCTGTTGAGAAATCAGCTGACAATCATATGGGTGCTCCCTTATAGGTAATTAACTGTTTTTCTCTTGCTGCTGTTAATATTCTCTGTCTTTTGCTCTTGGCATTTTAATTATGATGTGTTTTGGTGTGGTCCTCTTTGGATTTCTTTAGTTTGGGGTTCTGTGTGCTTCCTGGACTTGTAAGTCTATTTCTTTCACCAGATGAGGGTAGTTTTCAGTATTATTTCTTCAAATAGGTTTTCAGTATCTTGTGCTCTCTCTTCTTCTGGCACCCTCATAATTCGGATGTTGGTACGCTTGAAGTTGTCCCAGAGGCTCCTTAAACTATCTTCAAATTTTTGGATTCTTTCTTTTTGCTTTTCTGGTTGAGTGTTTTTTGCTTCTTTGTATTTCAGATCTTTGACTTGATTCTTGTGTTCCTCTAGTCTGCTGTTGGGTCTCTGTATAATATTTTTTATTTCATTCAGTGTATGTTTAAATTCTAGTTGGTCCTTTTTCACATTCTCGAGTGTCTCACTAACTTTCTTGGCCTTTTCTAAGAAATTTTTGAAAAACCTTATAACCGTGATTTTGAACTCTATATCCAGTCATTTGTTTTCCTCTATTTCTTTCGTTTGTGATTTGTTTCTTTGTCTCAGCATTTTTGCTGCTTCCCTGAGTTGGTGGGTAGCTTTGTGTGCTAGGTGTCCTATATGGCCCAGTGGGTCGATCTCCCCAGTTACCTGAGGTGGAGACTCTTTGTGCACCCCTTTGTGGACTGTGTGTACAGCCTTGTTGTAGTGAAGTCTTGATTGTTGTTGGTATCACTGGGAGGGTTTGACCTCCAGCCCAATTGGCTGATAGGATCAGCTGTGTCTACATCGGGAGAACTTCTGTGCTGGAGACAGCCTTATGAGACAAGACTTGCAAAATTGCAAAAGCCTCTGTGCTCAGCTTGGATGGGGCGGAGTCTCAGGGCTGAGAAGACAGTCTTGGCTTCCCGTCAGCCCTGCCCTATGGGCCCCCTGGTCTCAATGTCCCTTGATAATTGCTGCAAGCACCTCTGAGAGAAAGCTGCCCTTGAGTTTCACCCGCTGCTAGACAGTCCAGTTTCTCCGCCAATGAGATTCTCGCCTAGAACTGGAGTTCAGTGCAGTCAGAGCTTCCGTTTCCGTCCCACTAGAGAAAGTCAGCAGCACACTTAGCAGTTAATCCTCTCTGCGTGCCCTCGTATGTGCACCTCCAGACCTCTGCCTTTTGTGGCTCCACTGAGTTTCCACCTGACAGTCCAGATTCCCCCTGTATGAGCCTGGGTCCCCAGGGTCTCACTCAGAGCTGGGGTTCAGTGTAGTTGGAACTGGGGTTCAGCACAGTTGGGAGCTCTTGTCTTCTTCCCGCTAGAGAAAGGCAGCCAGGCACTCAGCCGCCCATCCTCTCTGTGCGCATGTATTCGTACCTCAACCTTTTGCCACTCCTCTGATTCTCCGTGTGCTTTTCTCTTTCCTTCTAGTTGTAGAATTTCCACTCAGCCAGCTTTCTGATGGTTCTGGATGATGTCCGTTTTGTCTTTTAGTTGTAGTTTTGAAATTGGTGTGCAAGGCAGCAGTTTAGGTATTTACCTATGCTGCCATCTTGGTTTCTATCCAGCTATTTTGATTTTTAAAGAAAAATTGGACATCCTGATTTTTATGTGAAACCTAGTTTTTAAAGCATAGAGAAGGAATTGAATATATACTGGAGACTAAAAATGATGTCTGGAGCAGCTGCCTGGGTCATTGATAAATCAAGTACAGAGGTTTCAGAGAAAGCTTTTAAGAAAAGATAGTAACTTTTTCAGTTTTTTTTTTTAGCCTGGATATAAGTAACCAGTGCATCTGACTCATGGAGTGGATCAACTGTACTATGTACCTATAGACCTTAAAGTGCAAAATGATTTGAAATTTTATTTCAATTTGGCAATTGAAAATAGTGGCATATCATCTATCTGTTAATTTTAGGTGGTAATACATTTAAAAGCCACAAAAGGAGAATATTTCCTTATTGAAGTAAATGACCCTATTCATTTTAATATAGGAAATGTCTTTCCAAGCCCAATGTAGGGTTTTTCTTTTTTGAAAGTGAGAAAAGAATATTGTGCTTATAAACATTAGAATATTTTTGACATTTATCCTTAAAAATATGAGATTGTTTTCTTATAAAAGATTATTATGTGAACCGAACTTTGCTTTCTAACACTGCCAGATAGTGATTTAGGTTCTTGTAAGCTGCTGGTATACTGGCCTGTATACATCACCCAATAACCAGGGATGTATTTGTTTAACTCCAAAATTATCTTCTTTTCAGATGTATTTAAAAAATCCTTGTCACTCCCTTGTATGCATGCAAAAATTTAGAATTGTGCTAGAAGTAAATAAAATTAGAATTTAAGTTAAGAGAATCTTATTACAGAAAGGACTATTTTAAACTTCTAGAAAGTTGATGGTATTTCAGAAGTTACCACCTTTGACCAGAAGAACAATAGTATGTGACATGAACCAAAGCTTTTTTTAAAAAAAATACATTTTTATTGATTTCAGAGAGGAAGGGAGATAGAAACATCAGTGATGAGAGAGAATCACTGATTGGCGTTCTTCTGAACACCCCTAAGTGGGGATCTAGCCCCTAACCCAGGGATGTGCCCTTGACCCAAATCGAACCCAGGACTCTTCAGGCCACGCGCAGAAGCTGTATCCACTGAGCCAAACTGACGAGGGCTGAACCACAGCTTTTATAGCTTCCTTTGGAGTTTTTTCCATGGCTATATATATTTTTTCTTTTTTTGTGTTTCTGCATATTCCTCTCTCTTCCAAATCCACCTTGCTCTGTCCATCTTCATTTCCTCTATCTGCTCTCTTTTCTCTTTCTGTACTTCACATTCTCATAATTTGTTATTAAGTGCAATGTAGATAAACATTTTAATATTGGACTTGTTGATTATAATGTAAAGTATATGGAATGTTTTCTAAAGTAAAATAACTTCAAATATTTTGTGAGATTCTTGCTTAATTTTATATCATAAGTACAGGTCACTCACTGGTACAGAAAATTACTTCCCACTTAAGTTTTGTGTGAATTTATTTGCATACAGTTGATATTTGAATTATCAATTATTCTTTCATATTCATATAAATAAGACTATCTAAGAATCTTTAGTAGGCAGTGCGAGTTATACTATATAACTGCAAGTTACTAAATTGCAATTTTACCAAAAGTTTGTAATTGAAGCTTTTCTTAGTTAGATGGACAGTAATTCACATTTAGTGAGATTTAGATTTAGATGACCTTTTTTTTTAAAGGTGGAAATGAATGCTTCCTTATGTCTGTGTTGTAGAATCATAAAATTATTGAGCCATTAACTGACTTTTTCTGGTTTTACTCTCTTTCTACTGGAAGCTGTTATAAATAACTGTAAAATTGTTTATTATGTCTGACCTATTCAGAAATATAAGTGGGTTTCCTTCATTTAATGGATCAATTCTCAAATCCCATTTGGCATTTGATGTTTCAAATAAGTGTCTTTCAAATCCTGTTTTTTGTGTATCTGGAGCAGATTTAGATTCTTACCTCTCAAGTGACAATGGCTACAATTCCTAGCAAAGAACAAGGTGAAATGATTTGTACCTTTTTTTTTTTTTTTTTTTGCTTAGTATAAATTATCTCCATAGTTCATAACCCCAGTAAATTGGTTTTGATTTGCTTATTTTTTTCTTTCTAGGGAGTATTATTGGGTTAAAAGGCAATGCTGGTCAGTCTGTGTACAGTGCTACTAAAGGAGGATTGGTTGGATTTTCACGTGCGCTTGCTAAAGAAGTAGGAAAAAAGAAAATTAGAGTGAATGTGGTTGCTCCAGGTCAGTGAAAACTTTTTTCTTTTAGCCATATATATTTATGGCTTTATACAATAATAGAAGAGATTGTAAGCATCATTAGGTACTTCTCAGCATATTGGTGCAGGAACATGGAATCTGCACTGTCACTAGACTCTTGAATTATGACATGCCGGAGGACTCTCCTGCATCCTGACAGGACCTCCATGGCCACACTGCCAGGTTGTGCACCATCCTTAAGAAGGAGGCCAACAGGACTGCCAGATTGTTTTGCTTGCATAAATCATGTTGCATTTTTTACTGAAAGATTATTCCCAAAATTACAAGATACACGTCTCATTTAAAAATCAGTTATAAATTAAGAATGTAACAATTTCAGGTGTGTGTGTGTGGGGGGGGGGGAGGGTGGGAACACAATACATCTTTATATTTAAAATAACAGAATAGCTCTGTAATACAATATGCTTTTTAAAAAATATATATTTTATTGATATTTTACAGAGAGGAAGGGAGAGGGATAGAAAGTCAGAAACATCAACGAGAGGGAAACATCAATCAGCTGCCTCTTGCACACCCCCTACTGGGGATGTGCCCACAGCCAAGGTACATGCCCTTGACCAGAATCAAACCTGAGACCTTTCAGTCCACAGTCCTATGCTCTATCCACTGAGCCAAACCGGTTTCGGCACAATATGCTTTTAATAACAGTACAATCCAGAGGAAACAAGGCTGCATAGGTGATATCATTTGCACATTTCACAAAGCAGCCATGTATACTGACTGATCTAATTACTTCAGAAAGTCAGTATTTGTACAGAAAAAGAATTGCCAGAGGTAATATAATGTTTTGTTTTTCCCAAATAGACAAGATACCTTTCACTGGACTTCATTGGACTTAAGAGAGCCGGGTTCATGTTAGAAATTCAAAACAAAGGGAAAAAAAGATTTACACAGACTCAGGAGGAAGAAAGATCTGTTTTTAAAGTCACTCTATGAAGTAATAAGATTTTAAAGTGATTTTGGCAGTAGTTGCCTGTTGAATGACCAAGTGGAAGCTCATTGTGTAATGTCATGGGGGAGGAAAGTGCTAGTGTGTCTTAACAGAAATGAGAACACTTGGACTCTGGCACCAACAAGTTCAATTCCATGTGCAGGAGGAACTGAGATTTCTAAAATCAGACATATTTGGGAGTAGCCAATAGTGAATATGGATAGAGGTGGCTGTTTTTACTGAATTTTCAAAATAGTAGAAGTCACAGTGGGAAACTTGCAATAGAGCTGCCTTCCTAGTTTAGGGAATCCATCAGGAACCCTGTGTTCTTGTTAATCATGATGGAAAACCCCAGCCAATAGAGCGTCTCATCACCTGTAAGACAAAGCAAGTGTGAAACCAGAGCCCCTTGAAGAAGTCAAGGAGAACCTTTTTGTCCACCTGTCCCTTTTATAGGCTTGGGTATTCCACATTACTTGAAAATATTGTTGGGTTAAATGGGTCATAAAGGCAATTAACTTGGCCTATTTGTAACTGGTAATCGAAAATATTAAATCATAATGACCAGAGTTATAGTTTAGGTGGCTACAGCTAAAGAAAGTCTTCATTTTTTCTTTATAGAGAAGGAAGCCATTAATTGGCCTATTAATTGGTACTGAGAGATTGACCTCTGGGTAGAATAATTCTAAAATGGTTATGAAAAAAATCAAGTAATGAACTGGTGACTACAAAAAATTCCTATTACTTTATATTATCTTTAAAATAGTTATGTTTAAATATTAATTATGGGAAGATGTGAGGTGGACAGGACCTTGTAGTTCCAGTCATTTTTACTGTTCAGAAGACTGGGACCTAGGAGAGAGTGGCTAGCCGAAGGTTTGTGTCAGGACTGTTACTAAAAGCTTTATCTTTTCCTCCCCAGCTAAGGTAAGCTTAAAAGTAATGGCTCCTTGGATTTCCTTTGTATCATTAGAAGGTCTTTTTTTGTCCTTTTGTTAATATGGCCTGTCTAAACTATCTGCAATTATCCAACTCTTCAGCTTTTACCTTTATATTATTTGCCTTTTGCCAAGTTAGTAGTTGATAAAATTGCCTGGGGTAGTTAAGAGGGTAATGAAAATGTACTAAAACTTGAATCTATCAGTATCTCTCATTAGATGGTGTGATAGAAATTTGGTTAGGTATTTACTTGACTTTTAAGTAAATGCGTGTTTTCATGTACCTCTGCCAGTTAGCCATGGGATTTTGTGCTAGCTTACTGTAGGTATTTAAGAATTGATTACCTATATTAAGAAAAGACATTTAGTTTAGTTTTTTTGATTGTAAGAAAGAGTAAGTAAGAAATAGATTTTTGCCCCCTTTTCAGTTCAAGTCACTAATGGCTGAAGCTTGAAAAGTAGAATCAGTGTTTTATTTTGCACTGATGTTGAACCAATAGAGATCAGGGAATGGTCATTTGTTCTCATAGCCCTTTTGCTGTACGATGTCCCTGCATCCAAATGCATTGTTTTGGCACAGAGACTAGCTAAATTCAAGCATTGCAAATCCACGTACATTTGATAGATTGTGGTTAAGATACAGTATGTCCATTTTTCAAAAAAAGAAAAGACAATCCAAAGCTGCACTGCCATCTTGGCACTGCTTTCTGTTTGTGGAGGCTTTGTACAGCCTGATTGATTTTAGTGTTGGCCTCGCTCATCCCTGAGAATAGCTCATTCGTGGTTTGGAACTGCATGTGTTTTCTGCCTTCTCTTTTGGAGATTGCAGTGGTGTGGGTAATGAAGAGTTAATTCTAGGTCATGCTGATTTAAAAGCTGATGGTTTAAGGGCAATGTAAGTGTTCTTAACTCATAAATCATTCAGCAGGCCTATGTATGGGAGTGTCTCTTATATTCAAGGTTCCAAAATTACAAAAATGAATAAGATACTCTGTCACAAGGAGCTAAGTACAGTGAGAAAGACAGACATATAAACAAATAACTACAGTGGCATGTGATGCATATAAATATACATGTATGATGCCATGGAAACACTGAAGAATGAATGCTTAATTTTGTTCGTGTGAATTAGTTGTCAAGGCAACAGGCTAAGTAGTGGGAATGCAATTTATATACAAAGGGAAGTTTTATGAGCTGTTATGGAAGTACATTTATATATATAACATTTTCTAAAGATCTTTCCAGTGCAATTTATACCACACAAAAAAACCTGTTGCTAAAATTGTGGCTGTTCAATATTGGCTATGTATCTTTAGTAGGTTTCATGGTATGAATATGCTTCATTGGTGTGAAGCAAAATATAAGTTGGAAGCAAAGTATAAATTGGAATTGTACAATTAAATTGATTCTATCATAAATTGAGTCTATGGATTATTTATTAACTTTATTTTCAATAGAATTATAATGCTATTCTTTACCAGATATTTTAATATACCTGACAAATATCAGAATTAAAAAATAGGTTTAGTTTTATATCAATTTTCCTGGTCACCTTCAAATGAAATTTCCAATAAATGAACATAATTTAAAAAGTAACTCATCATAGGCAAAGCAAGGGAAAAGAAAAATAATACATTAGGCTGTCATTTGCTGCTTAATATCATCATTATTTTTAAAAGAATTCTCACCCAAGGGTATGTATTTATTGATTTTAGAGATGATGTAGGGAGGAAAAGAGGGAAGAAGTGAGGGAAGGAGGGAGGGTTATGGGGGTGGGGGGGGGGGAGAGAGAGAGAGAGAGAGAGAGAGAGAGAGAGAGAGATAAAGATAAAGAGAGAAGTACCTAAAATTATTTTAATTTTTTCTAGGTTCCAGAGGTTTGATTTCTGAGCTGGTAGAAATATCTAGTAGTCACATCCCATAATTGTTAATACTGGTGATAGTATAATATGCTGATATCTTATTTAAACATAAAGTCTCTGCTTTAGTGGCCAAATAATATGAAATTTAGAAGCTATTATACTATACTAGAGGCCCAGTGCATGAAATTTGTGCATGGGGGGGACCGGGGGATATCCCTTAGCCCAGCCTGCACCCTCTCCAATCTGGGACCCCTCAAGGGATGCCCGGTAGGATCGGGCCTAAATGGGCAGTCAGATATCCTTCTCACAACCCAGGATTGCTGGCTCCAAACTGCTCATCTGCCTGCCTCCCTGATTGCCCCTAACCACTTCTGCCTGCCAGCCTGATCACCCCCTAACCACTACCCTGCCAGCCTAATTGATGTCTAACTGCTCCCCTGCCAGCCTGATTGTCCCCAACTTCCCTCCTCTGCCAGCCTGGTCAACCCTAACTGCCCTCCCCTGCAGGCTTGATCGCCCCCAACTGCCCTCCTTTACAGGCCTGGTCCCTCCCAACTGCCCTCCCCTGCTGGCCTAATCGCCCACAACTGCCCTTCCTTGCAGGCCTGGAACCTCCCAACAGCTCTCTCCTGCTGGCTATTTTGTGGTGGCCATCTTGTGTCCACATGGGGGCAGAATATTTGACCACATGGGGGCAGCCCTCTTGTTTGTCAGAGTGATGGTCAATCTGCAAATTACTCTTTTATTAGATAGGATAGAGGCCTGGTGCATGGGTGGGGGCCAGTTGGTTTGCCCTGAAGAGTGTCCCAGATCATGGTGGGGGTTCCCTTGGGGTGAAGGGAAGCCTGGCTGAGGGGCCTGTGGAGGTTTGCAGGCTGGTCATGCCCCACAGCAACCCAAGCGGAGGCCCTGGGATCTAGGAATAATCTATGTCTACAATTGAAACTTTGTAGCCTGGAGCGGAGCCAAGCCTTCTGCTCGCTCCCGAGCGGCAGCCATTTCTGTTTGAAACTTTGTAGTCTAGAGTAGGAGGCCCAGGCCGTCAACAGCAGGCTGAAAGCTTAGTTTCCTCTATTGCCGGGGAAACCCAAGCCTTCTGTTCTCTCCATTCCAGTGGCTGCCACCATTTCTGTAACTTTTATAATTGAAACTTTGTAACATTGAGTGGAGGCCTAGGCCGCCAATGGCAGTCAGAAAGCTTGGTTTCCTTTGTTGCCGGGGAAACCCAAGCCTTCCTCCTGCTCTCAGTGGCGGCAGCCATCTTGGTTGGGGTTTATTTACATAATCTGCTCCTGATTGGTTGGTGGGCATGGCTGTGGGCATAGCTATGGGTGTGGCGAAGGTGTGGTCCTATTTGCATGTTACTCTTTTATTAGATAGGATAGCTAGCCAGGAATGGATAAAGGAAATACATTTTCTTTAGACTTTGCCACATAAATTTTTATTGGATTAGAAGCACATACCACACTTGTTTTTATGAGTGTCGCTGTTCCTAAAGAGTTCATTTATGCTAATAAAAGGGTAATATGCTAATCAAACTGGACATCTTCTGGATGTCCTTCCAGACAAAGCCACAGTGGCGGGCTGAGGCAGAGGTGGTTAGGGGTGATTAGGCTGACAGAGGAAAACAGGGACTATTAGGCTGGCAGGGGAGGGCAGTTAGGGGGTATCAGGTCAGCAGGGGAAAGCTGTTAGGGGGCAATTAGGCTGGCAAAAGGGAGCGGTTAGGGGCAATCAGGCAGGCAGGCAGCCAGGCAAGCAAGCAGTTAGGAGGCAGCAGTCCTAGACATTTCTTGAAGGGTCCTGGATTAGAGAAGGTGCAGGCTGGGCTGAGGGACTCTACCCTACCCTGTGCAGGAATTTTGTGCACCAGGCATCTGGTCCATAATAATAAAAGGGTAATATGCTAATTAGACTGGACGTCTTCCGGATGTCCTTCCTGATGAAGCCGGGGCTGGAGGGAAGCCAGCCCAGGCCCCGGGTGCCTGTGGGTGGCCTGAGGGAAGCCAGCCCGGGTCCCGGGTGCATTTGGGCAGCCAGAAGGAAGCAGCCTGGGTCTCGGGTGCCTGCCTGCAGCTGGAGGGAAGCCTGGGTCCTGGGTGCCTGCCTGCGGCTGGTGGGTAAGTGGGGGGGTCCCAGGTGCCAGAGGGAAGCTGGTGCTGGGAGCCGAGGGAAGGGAGGCCTATTCTTGCACTAATTTTGTGCATAGGACCTCAAGTATTTTATAAAAAGCAATAATGTGTATATCATCATTTACTGAATTAAAGAAGCAGTATTCTTCTTGTTCTATGTTGGTTGAGTGCATGCCATTTCATTTATCTGTTAAGCTTTGTAGCCAGCTGGAAACCTCTAATTGTGCAACAAGTGATCAGTAATAACACCATCAGTTGAATAGTGGTACCTACTGGTAGTTTATAATTTTTATAGTCCAGCTTGAAAGGCATTGTAAATATGTATGTAAACTGAGGAGTAGAGCCAATTTATGAAACATTACAAGTAAAGTGAAAGTCTGTGGGGCTAAGGAGAGGAAGCACAAACTGAAAAGCAATAGGAACATGGGTGTGTGAAGTGTTAAAGAGCTACTAAGAATCTAAAGGACTGTTGATATGCAGTGTCCTGTGGTTCATGTACTGCTGCATAAAATGACATTGAAATTTGTTAGAGCTGAAGTAATTTGTCAGAGACTAGCTTCACATTTTTATTTGATTTATGATATTTTGGGGATGATATATGGGTTTTATAAAGCTGCAGATAGATTTTTAGAGCAGTAAAACTATTCTGTATGATACTGTAATGGTGGACACATGACATTGTGCATTTGTCAAAACAGAATGTACAATCCAAAGGATGAATCCTCCTAATACTGTATCCATATTGGTTCATCAAGTGTTCATACTAAGGCAGGATGTCGGGCAAAACCAGATGGTGGGGAGAGGTGCAGGGTGATAAGGAAGTATATGGGAATACTTTGTGCTCTACTTTCTAATAAACCTAAGCTGGTCTTAAAAATATAAGTCTGTTAAAAAAGTTGCCGATAATTAGGTCTTTGGGCATGTTCTTGCTGTTCACATCAAACATCATAATCAAAGAGGAAAAGACATTATTGGTAAATTCGTCCATTTCTTTTCAACTTGGCCTCTGACAACTACTTTATTTTAGGCTTTACTGTAGAGTTCAGTAAAGGCTAGCTGCTGCCCCACGAGGTTTGTCATTCCAAGTACAGGGTTGGATAGAGGCTATGGCACTCTTATCTTCCAAGCTTGAGTAGTGGAGGGAGAATCTTCCTGTGAGGCGTGTGCCTGAACATCGTGATCCTAGATCTGGACTCGGAGGGCACCTCTCTCCCTCATTTACAAATCTAATCTAACATGGACACAGACCATTGCCACGCTGAATCCAGGCTGTACTCTGAACAAGATCATATTAAAAGCTTTGAGATAGTAACCTTTTTCTAGTCCATATATCTGGCATACGTGGTTGTTACTGGAGGATCACTTTTTATGTAAGGTTTGTGCTCCCACACCTCTTGCCCTGTTCTAGATCTGCCCCCTTTTCCGAGTGAAAACGCCTTTAAATAGTTCAGCCTTTGTCTAAAAGGTCAAACATATCAGCACTACCACCTACCCAGAAGCAGGGCAAATCAGTCTCTTTTAGCAGACAGAATAAGGAGAAAAACCCAGATAAGCATGTTGAATTAGGATATTCTAACCTCCAGTGTAAGAACTGAGGGTCCTTTTAAGAGGTGTTCATCTACCTAAACTTGAAGTAAGAAAGCCATAAGGACCACTTACTGGGATCCAGTTTTCATTTTTCTGTCGTAGTTTGTAGAGCTAAAAGAAGTCTCGCTAATCAGTGATTCAGAAATAGCCACATAGTTTTAGGGACTTTCCGCAGGTCCTAACTTTTTTGATAGTGCTAGCAGAGTAGGGAACAGAATCTAATGTTTCCTAATCGAGTGGCCTTTTTACCGCAAAATGCTGCCCTGAGGATAAGTCACCAGAGCCAATGAGAAGTTGAGACTAGTGTTTGTTAATCATAGTTGCAAGGTCTCTCAGTAAACCATTTTTACTCTAATTTGTTGATTTTTTTCTTAAGATGGAAATACATAATTCTTTGGTTTGTTTGCTTTGTTTTTGCTGAGAGTTTGATAGTAATATTTGAAAGTAAGCGGGGAAATATTTTATGCCAACTTTGCTGGAATTCAGAATGACCTTAAAATAAAGGATAATTGCGTCATGAACTCTTAAGGAAGAAACAAGCTTTAAATGTTAGACTCATACTTTTAATTCATTCAACTATCTTAATATGTGGGGTTAATTTTTCTAATACGCTTTTGGTGGTATCTTTGAAAGTGTGTTCAAGGCCATTGAACTTTGGATATCAAGGAGCCCCATGGTCATTCTTTTTGAGATGGTTGTATTGCCTTTTGATTATTGACTCCTCACTGTAGGTCAAGCTTCATTTATAGCTCACTTAAAATTATGCAAACGCTGGTTATTCGTTTTATCATTATCTGCGTCAGCTGCTTCTTTTATTCTTGCATCCTTCTAGCCATCTCATTGTTCTTCAAGATGAAAGAGAATGAGGGACATGTTGCAAACTTTTAAAATAAATGTGGTAAGATTTTATGGTAGAGGAGATTTATTTCATAATGCAATTTCTCAGTAAAACACAAAAATATAATTTTTTTTTTTTATTCCAGGCCCTCATTTTAGATAATCTGAAGTTAGTACTGTGATAGTATATATGTGTTATAGACATTTAGGAAGTTCAATTAAGAACAAAGAAGAATAAATAACATTATCTATAATTTTAGTATCTAATGTTAATCACTGTTAATATTTTGAGATATGTATTTTTTAAGTCAGCAGTATAAGTATTTTTTGGTTTTTAAAAAATTTATGTATTTTGTGAGGTAAAATTGACAATCTACATTTCTACGATCTATATTTGTACATATTGTGAAATAGTCACCATTCTGTCTAGTTAACGTATGTCCCCAAACATCGTTACATTTTTTTTCTTGTGATGAGAATAAGGTCTACTTTGTTAACCACATTAAAATATACAATAGAGTATTAACTGTAGTCACCACATTTATTATTTATTTTATAACTGGAAGTTTGTACCTTCTAATAGAAGTATGACTGAGTTTATTTGAAACCTTTTTAAATATACAAATGTTTTCTCTTATATTAAGTACGGTATCTTCCTATAGAAACATTTTAATGCTTGAACATTGCTCTATTGGGTAGGTGTACCATGACTTCTATAGCTAATTTCTTATTGAAACACATTCAACTTATTTCCAGTTATTTTCCTAATAAAGCTGTCATTGATAGGCTTTTTGACAGAAAAAAAAACAACACACAAAACTATGATTTCTTTTTTAAAAATTTTCTTTTTTTTCCTTATTGATTAAGGTATTACTGATACATATATGCCTATGATTATTTCTCACAATACTGTTAAGCAAATGTTTAGATATTTATAAGTGAAAACTTCAGGCAAAGAAAACCCCCCCTGCTGGCCTGGTCACCCCACACAGCCTGCTGCTCAGTAGTGCATAATAAACCTGTGGCTTAATTCTAACTCTTAATCCAGTGCTTAGTTCACATTTAATTGGTATTTTAAATGGCAGTATATTTAAATTAATCTGTAGTTTTAGATATAAATTATTTTTAACATAAGCCAATTTGGAAACTCTATTTTTGAGACAGCACATTAAACTTTCACTTCACATGTCATGTCTAACTATTAATCCATTTATTATCACCTTAAACATTTTTATATTTTTCAAATAATTTTTCATTTTATGAGGAATACTTACTTGCTTTCTTTTTTTTAAGATTAAATTATTGAATAGTGAATACTGATTATATAAAATATTTTATGTATAACTAGAGGCCCAGTGCACAAAATTTGTTTATGGGGGTGGTGAAAGGAGGGTCCCCTCAGCCCAGCCTGCACACTCTCCAATCTGGGACCCCTCGGGGGATGTCCGACTGCCAGGATCGGGCCTAAACTGACAGTTGGACATTTCCCTCACAACCCTGGACCACTGGCTCCTAAGTGCTCACCAGTCTGTCTGTCTGATCACCCCTAACTGCCTCTGCCTGCTGGCCTGATTGCCCCCAAATGCTCTTCCTCCGGCCTCCTTCCCATCCTGCCCACTGGCCTGGTTGCTCCTCACTGCCCCTACTGCTGGCCTAGTTGCCTCATGCAGCCTGCTGCTTGGTCGTTTGGTCGTCCCTCACTAACCCCCCTGCTGGCCTGGTCACCCCCCACAGCTTGCAGCTTGGTTGTCTGGTTGCCCCTCACTACCTCCACCCCCCCCCCTGCTGGCCTGGTCACCCCACACAGCCTGCAGCTTGGTTGTCTGGTTGCCTCTCACTACCCTCCCCCCCGCAACTGGCCTGGTCACCCCACACAGCCTGCAGCTTGGTTGTCTGGTTGCCCCTCACTACCTCCCCCCGAACCCGGCCTGGTCACCCCACACAGCCTGAAGCTTGGTTGTCTGGTTGCCCCTCACTGCCCCTTCCCCCACTGGCCTGGTCACCCCACACAACCTGCTGCTCAGTTGTTTGGTTGTCCCTCACAAACTCCCCTACCAGCTGGTCACCCCATGCAGCCTGTTGGATTGTCCATTCAGTTGTGATGGTCGCTTAGGCTTTTATATAGATAGATATGTGTTTGTGTGTCAGACTAATCATAAGATTTTATTAATAAATTTATAATCCTGGCATATATCTATAATATGAGTCATTTAGAATTAGTTGCTTAATATATTGCATAGTACTTTATACTATAGAATGTTATACCTTAGACCATGTTCTCTGCAAACTTTATTGCACACTCCAATGCCATGTTAAATTTTTAATTTTCTCTGTATACTTCTGTCAGACTTGGATATGACCCTAAGATTTTTTCTTATATGAATATTAGATATACTAGTCTTTCTAATCATCAGCTGTCCTAGTTATAGCAAGTGGAACTAATTTTGTCATAGTGTCAAATCGGTTTGTGTGATGCCTTCCTTCCCTCTACCTTACCTACCCCCCTTATATCCCACTCAAGTGAAAATTAATCCATTCTGTAGTACTTTGTGTGTACCTCTATAAGGATATTCCTTACATTATAAATAGGGGTGCAAGTGACTATTTCCTTCTTAAATTTTAGGTTCCCCAAGTAATATAATTTTTATCCATGTTTTTATGTACCCTCTTACATTTTGCTATGAGTTGGGCCAAATATTTGGGAATCAAAGATTTTAGTGTTCAATAAATGTTCATTAATAAGTCAAATACTAATGTAGACTTGGTTATTTGATTGCTAGCAAAACTCTCTTGTTTTCTAAACAGGTTTATTAGTAATATATTTTCTGGAGTACATTTATTTTTATTTGATATTGAGCAACTGTCTTAGTATCTACTCTTTTCTACTAAACAAACATTTCTCTTTTAGGATTTGTTCATACAGATATGACGAAAACCTTGAATGAAGAACATTTAAAGAAAAATATCCCTCTTGGGAGATTTGGAGACCCCATTGAAGTGGCACATGCAGTTGTGTTTCTCTTAGAAACACCCTATATTACAGGGCATGTTCTGGTAGTGGATGGAGGATTACAACTCACCATGTAATTTATAGATTTCTCAGGTATTATGGTGCTGAGAATCAAGCACACATTGTTGATTAGACAATCATATCTACATGGGTGACATTTGCTAATCAAACCTATTCTTGCTACAAATGTTGATTTCCACCTTATTTGTATATATCTGAAAAGAATGTTGGACCAGTTGTGTTCTAAATGGTATGTACCTTATAGACTAGTAATTTTAGTATACAGAAATTTTTCAAGTGCTATAAACAGGTATTACCTAATTTATATAGTCTCAAAAGTAGAAAAATTATAAAGTTTAATTTTATGAGTTACTTTATTATATTAAAGTTGAATGCTCTAGAAGTTAACCATAATTATGGGTCATTGCCAAAATAAGAGTATTTATATGATATTGGTTCATTGTCAGTACTTTCGCAACCCTGCTAAAGTTAAACATTATATTTCTTTTAAAATGCTTTTGATGATAAATTTTTATACAGGTTGAAAAAAAAAGAACAGTATCAGTTTGATATAAGCATGAATTTAGAGTCTTCCTCTCCACCTCCCTCTCCCTCCCTCGCCCCAGTGGCATTATCCCTGACTGAGCTGCTGGGCAAATAGTCTACAACATAAGTGTGGTACAGTTGATCTGTTCTGTAGAAATGCTCAGTGATGGTGAGCAGTAAGCATTAACTCTTAAGGTTTCGTTATCTGCTAAATTGATCTTATCAGTTAGGAAGTGGAAGTGTTGTGTGTGTTTTTAAATCCACAAAACAGTATAACAAACTACTTAAAAATAGTATGAAAAAATGAGATTTTAAAAATTTAAGAGTATTTTGAATGTGATTTTTACCCTAAAATTTGTTAGTAAACAATTACTTACAAGTAGTCATTAATTATAAATATTCACTAACAATGAATTAGATATTTTACAAGGAACAAAAGCATTAGTTTTAAAAGAAAATATTTGAGAATAGAGATAAAGACACAAACTCTATGTAAAATATCAGGCAACATCTCTTTTACATTGAACTATTTTGTGGGGAGTAGTGTGATATTTTAATGTCATACTTAAAATGTTTTGAATATTTACTGCACTTTAAAAAGTAATATTTTTTTTCAAAATTTCTTTATTGATTAAGGTATTACATATGTGTCCTAATCCCTCTATTAACCCCCCTAACTCTCCCCCACTCATGCCCTCACCCCCCTGGTGTTCATGTCCATTGGTTAGGCTTATATTCATGCTTCCAAGCCCTTTGGTTGATCTCTCCGTGTTTTTAAGTTAAAGTTGCTGGTTTCTTAAAATTACTTTAGAATTTATCTTTGAAATAACCTTTATAAACAGGTGCCTTTTTAGGATGTGAAAATGTCTGTTAAGTGTGAATAAAATTAGATTATTAATCAAATTGTCCACTAAATGGAAGCATGGTAACTTACAGAATTTATCAGGCATTAACAATTCCGGGCACATTTAGGAAATGCAACACTGAAGATGGTTTCGAATGTGGTAGCTGATGCCTCTAAGCTAGGAGAGTTTATGCAGACAGAGCAGGCCGTTTTCTAACGCCGCCTCACCTGCAGGCCTTTGGCCACCTGCATGTCCTCATTCCGACATCCTCTCAGGCTGAATTCCCTTCTTTGGACATCTCATGTTCTGAAATTATCAATTAAGCTGTTTTGACTGGTGATTAGGAAGAAAGCAATGTATTTCATAGAACTGATGACACTAAGATGTAGGCTGCAGATAGGTTTAAACTTTAAATATATATTTACACTTTAAGAAATATAACCCTTTTGACTAGTCCACTCTGTCCCCTAGCCCATATTAAGCTGCTGGTATAATGTGGGGATAAATTTTGAAATTTGTAAAATGAGCTTTTACTATTCCACTCCAGGTGAATTTTCCACCCACTACCACTAACCTGGTAGAATTTGTAATTTAATACTTGCTGAAATAAGTTGCCAGCTGTTGCTTATGGTCAGTTGTTCAAGAACTTCATTGAATTCTTAGGAAGTCTCATCTGTAGCTGCTCTGTGACAAATATGAGCCCATAATCCAACTTGTGTTTTGCACTTTAAAAAAGAAGATTTGTGCTTAAAGACAATGTATTAAATTTTTTGCAGGAAGGCTTTACAATTTGTGCTACTGTTCATACTTTTATTCATATTCAGTTTATGAGAGTTTTTAACTGCTTTCTAGAGATAGAATTATATGTTATAAATTACTCTGGAGGACAGTAACAGGCACAAAGAAGGTCATTGAATTTATATGCTTCTCTTATGTCGAATAAAGGAAGTCTATTCTGGATATAGAAGTGTTGCCTTACATTGCTGAACATTTTTCCAGGCTTTCAAAATGGAAATATATGCAAATTGAGAAATCATACCACTATCCTATCTTGAGTATTTAATACTTTTTAAGTTTCCTTTATATTAATTTCACTTTTAACTATATTATAAGCTCTTCATGGAAAATCCCTGTCTTTATTTAGGATGATCTTTAAGCAACTTTTTGTAGTTTTCAGCATACACATCTTTCATAAATTTGTTAATTCTATCTCTAAGTATTTTGTGGGTTTTTTAAAAAGATAAATGGCACATATAACATTCTATAAGTTTCAGGTGTTCAACATAATACATGTTTATATTGGGAAATGATCATTTAGTAAGTCTACTGAATATCCATCACCACCCATAGTTACAAAATTTTTTTTCTTGTGATGAGAACTTTTAATAATTTTTTTTAGCAATTTTCAGGAATAAAATACATTATTGTTAACTATAGTCACAGGATGTATGTTGCATTTCCAGGAAATAATGATTTTATAACTGAATGTACCTTTGGACCCCCTTCACCCATTCCCCCCTCTCTCCCCCTACCTCCCAACTTACTGCTGTCCTCTGGCAAACACCAATCTCTTCTCTGTATCTATGAGCTCCATGTTTTGTTTTTTGGAAAATTTAGGGCACTTACATTTATTTTTTAAATATTTTAATCTTTATTAATTACATTGTTCCCCCTTTTCCCTCCTATAACTCCCCTCCACCTGGTACCCATCCCACCCTCTGCCCTTACCTCTCCCCATTGTCTTCTTCCATAGGTGTATGATTTTTGTCTAGTCTCTTGCTGCACCTCCCACATCCCTTTCCTCCCCAATAATTGTCAGTCCATTCCCTCTCTGTGCCCATGATTCTGTTATATTCACCAACCAGTTTATCCTGTTCATCAGATTTTTAATTCACTTGATTTTTAGATTCATTTGTTGATAGATGTGTATTTGTTGTTAATAATTTTTATTTTTACCTTTTTCATCTTCCTCTTCTTAAAGAATACCTTTCAGCATTTCATATAATACTGGTTTGGTGGTGATGAACTCCTTTAGCTTTTTCTTATCTGCGAAGCACTTTATCTGACCTTCAATTCTGAATGATAGCTTTGCTGGATAGAGTAATCTTGGTTGTAGATTCTTGCTGTTCATCACTTTGAATATTTCTTGCCACTTCCGTCTGGCCTGCATCATTTCTGTTGAGAAATCTGCTGACAATCATATGGGTGCTCCCTTATAGATAACTGTTTTTCTCTTGTTGCTGTTAATATTCTCTGTCTTTTGCTCTTGGCATTTTAATTATGATGTGTCTTGGTGTCGTCCTCTTTGGATTCCTATATATTGGGGTTCTGTGCACTTCTTGGACTTTTAAGTGAATTTTTTTCACCAGGTGGGGGAAGTTTTCGGTCACTGTTTCTTCAAATAGGTTTTCATAAGCTTGCTCTCTTTTTCTGGCACCCCTATAATTTGGATGTTGGTATGCTTGAGGTTGTCTCAAGGCTCCTTACACCATCTTCAACTTTTTGGATTCTTTTTGCTTCTTGCTTTTCTGGCTGAGTGAATTTTGCTTCTTTGTATTTCAAATCTTTGACTTGGTTCTTGCAGTCCTCTAGACTGCTTTTAGGTCTTTGTATAATATTTTTTATTTCATTCAGTGTATGCTTAATTTCTAGTTGGTCCTTTTTCATATCCTTGAGGGTCTCGTTCATATCCTCGAGGGTCTCGTTCAGATCCTCGAGGGTCTTGTTCAGATCCTCAAAGGTCTCATTCATTTCCTTGAAGGTCTCATTAAGTTCATTGGCCTTTTCTAGGAGCCTCTTGAAAAACCTTATAACCATAGTTTTGAACTCTATGTCCAGTCATTTTTCCCCCTCCATTTCTTTCACATCTAATTTCTTTCCATGTCTCTGCATTGTGGCTGCTTCCCTGAGTTGGTTGATTAGCTTTTTGTGGTAGAGGTCCTCTAAGGGACAGTGGCTCAGCCTCCCCACTTACCTGAGGTGGACACTCTTGGTGCAGCCCTTTATGGGTTGCACAGTCTTATTGAAGTTAAGCTTAGATTATTGTTGTTAGCACTAGGAGGGTTTGACCTTCAGGCCTATTGGCTGTGAGGATCAGCTGTGCTCAGGTTGGATGGGCGGAGTCTCTGGGCTGAGCAGGCAGCCTTGATTTCCCGTCAGCTCTGCCCTATGCGGCACCTGGGTCTCTGTGCCTGGTGGTAATGGCTGCACGTACCTCGGAGAGAAAGCTGCTGCTGAGCTCTTCCCGCTGCCCAATTCATCCTCTCCCAAATGAGTCTGCACACCCAAAATGTCACCCAGGGTTGTAAAACAGTGCAGTCTGGTGGTTTCCCAAACGAGTCCTCTCTGCACGCTCACATGCTTCTGCTATTCCCAAGTTCATGTGCCCTCTCCCCAAGCTCATAGACCTCTGCAGCACCCGAATTTCAGCTTCTTCCTTCTTACTGTCCTGTTTCACCCTGTATGAGTGTGGATTCCCGGACCTTGCCCGGAACTGGGGAATCAGTGCAGTGGGATGCCTTTGTCACCCTTCCCGTTCAAGAAAACCAGTGGGTTTGCAGCCGCCCGCCCTATCCGCTCACTCGTGCACTGCTCCAAACCTCTGACTCTGTGCGTTTCCTCAACTCTGCCCTCCGCCGTTCCTCTGAGTCACAGTGTCCTATCTTTATTTTTATTTGTGGAATTTTTCCCCAGCCAGCTTTTTTGTGATTCCGGATGATGTTCGTTCTGTCATTAAGTTGTAGTTTTGAAATTGTTATGTGGGGCAGCAACAAAGGTGTTTACCTATACCGCCATCTTGGTTCCTCCAAGGCACTTACATTTAAATAATTATTGATTGGTATGTACTCACTGTCATTTTCTTGTCTTCTGACTGTTTTGTAATTTATTCTTTTCTTAACCTTATTTGTTATGATTTGATAATTTTTTATAGAGCTATGTTTAGATTTCTTTATCTTTTGGGTAGCTGCTATAGATATTTACTTTGTAGTTACCATGAAACTACATAAAGCAATTTATATTTAAAATAGTCTATTTTAAGTTGATAACAACTTAAATTGAATGTATTTTAAAGCTCTATTCTTTTAAAAATATATATTGTTATTTAAGAGAGGAAGGGAGTGGGAGAGAGAGATAGAAACATCAATGATGAGTCAGAATCATTGACCAGATGCCTCCTGCATGGCCCTTACTTGGGATTGAGCCTGCATCCTGACTGGAAATGGAACCTTGACCTTCTAATTCATAGGTCAATGCTCAACCACTGAGCCACACTCAGGCAAAGTATATATATTCCTAATTCACTATCTTACATTTTAAGTTTTTGATGTCACCATTTATATAATTTTATCTTGTGTATCCCTTAAAATTATTGTAGTTATAGTTATTATTTATCTTTTAATCTTCCTACTAGCCTTATAAGTGAATAATTTACCTCATTAGATTATTCTGAATTGTATATTTACTTGTACCAATGAGATTTATTCTTTCCTATGATTTCCTGTTACTAATTAGCCTCCTTTTGTTTCCTTAAAAAAATTATTTAAAGTATCTGGTAATGTCTGTCTACTGGTGATGCTTTTGCTTGTTCAAAAATCCTTTATCTCTCACTTAATTCTGAAGCAAACTTTGCCCAGTAGAGTTTGGAAAATTCTTTTCTTTCAGTACTTTGAATATATCTTGCCACCTCCTTTCTGATCTGCAAAATTTCTGCTGAGAAACGTGCTTTTAGTTGTATTGGGGCTCTCTTGCATGGAAAAAAGTTGAAGTCAAGATGGAGGAGTACGTGCAAGAGCCTTGGCTGGTGAATTATGGATAACTGTGGTGGGGTCTTCATGATGGGTACCATAGGGGGTGGCATTTTTCAAGCCATCAAAGGTGGTCACAGTTCTCCAGTGGGAGTGAACCACAGACTAGGAGGGAGTTTGACAGCTGTTGAAACCAGGGCTCCGAAGTTGGAAGGAAGCTTTTGCATTTCAGGGCGATCAGTTTTCCATGATCAACTGCAGTATGTTTCAAGTTGTGGGGAAAGAGAATACCTGAAACTCCAGTAACAGTGCAGCCTTAATAGGAGCCACTCTGGCAGCAAGAAATGGACCAGGGGTTGTGGTTGGGTGAGCTGTGATAAGTGGCATTCTCTAGCTTTAATTGAAGGAGCTGGTGTTTTGTTGATACGATTTGCCTCTGCACAATTTCTTAATGGTTCTCAGTTTGCTCAAGTCTCTTCCCAGTTGCCTTCAGCCTTGTTACCATCCTCACCTTTTAGGGATTATGGACAATATCAGTAGGACTTCTCTAACAGAATGAGTTCTAGGTCAAGCAAGGATCTCAGAACATCAAGTTGCAAACTGTTTTTAAAACCGTAGGTGGGACAGCTATGGCCAAATAGGCTCTGAAGAGACATTTCGTACTTGTTTTCTATTTAAAGGAACATGGGAGACATGTGAAAAGGTTATTCATTTATTTGTGTACATGTACTAGTAAATTGCATTTTCAATCAAAGTTAAATGTCTAGTATATTTAAAAGAAAACATACTAAGTGCTTAGAAGATGAAGGACCTGAGGGCAAACAGCAGTGAAACATGTCCATCATCTTGTTGGTGTCCCCAAGCAGCAGATACAAAAATTGGGGGTGCTAGATGAGTGTAGAAGCTTTTTTCTGGGAGATACTGCCAACCTGGAACCAGGTAGAGGGAAAGAGCAAAGATGAGACTGACCAGTCACTTGGAGAGTGACTCAGGTGGCCCCCAGGATGTATGCCTGCCCCTCTGCCCAGACTCCAGGACAAGCAAATAGGCCTTTTTCGCAGATTCTAAGGTTGAGATTCTGCAATTGAATCTACTTACTGGAGAGAATAGTGACAGGAACCACATGCAAGTGGAGTGGTGATAACTCCTGCATGTTACACCATTACATTGCTGTGGTGGATTAGAATGGTGTATAGAGAGAAGGGAGTGTGTTGGCCACACAGTATCTCAGCATTTCATGACATATGGGGCAAATTATGTTTATGGGGGCTGTGGAATGGTTTGTTACTTCCTACCACTGATATGCTTGAAAAAAAGAAATGACAAATTCAAGTCAGGCAGTTACCAATTTAGGACACAGTGTGACAATCAGTGGACACTTCAAAAACATCATTTTTTCTTTTTTGTATTTAGATAATAGACTGGACTGAAGAGGAGTTTTTAAGTTGTCTTTATGGACAGTAAGAGCGTGAGTCACTGAGGAACGTAGTATAATTAATAGATAGTATTGAGGGCCAAATTTGAAGACTACAAATGTTGAGACATGGTGCATTTAATAATTAGGTTTTTGCCCATTCTCATCTTTTGAGATTATCTAGAGTTAATAGTTGTTTATTTTTATATTTGTTTAGTTTAAAATGTCTTTTATCAAGATTCTATACCCTGTCTCTTCAACAGAACTGTGAAACTCAATACCATGGCTTGTCAGTTTTTGTTTGAGATACCCTTCCTGATACCCCCCTCCCCCCAACACACAAGCATTTTACCTCCCTCAATCTAGCCTAAATACTTGTTAGTGACCTTGAGATAGACAAAGATTACTTTGATAGGACACAAAAGGCAAAAATTATACAAAAAAAAAACTTATAAAGTTGAGTTTCATTAAAATCAAGAATTTTTGTTCTTTGGAAGATGTTAGGAAAATGAAAAGACAAGTCACAGTCTAGAAGAAACATTTGCTATATATTTATGTGAAAAAGGACTTGTATCCAGAAAAAATATATAATAAGCTATTATAACAAAATAAGGCAACCAAATAAAAGTGGCAAAAGATTTGATTAGCTATATCACAAGAGAAGATATATGAATGGCCATAAATACATGAAAAAGGTTCTCAGTAGCTTTGTTGGTCAGGGAAATTTAAATTAAAACCTCAATGAGATACAACTATCTACCCATTAGAATGTCTAAATCCTATATAATAAAAGGCCAGGACCATAAGTGTAACGACTGGAATGACCACTCGGCCAGTCGCCATGAGGTGCATTGACCACCTCGCGGTCAGTCCCTGCCCCGCAGGCTCTGATTTCATACAGCATGGTGAATGGGGAGCCAAGGCAAATGCGGGGAGGGAGGGGCGGTGGCAGGGTGGGACTGGAAACTGTGGAGCCGTGGTGGGCGGCGAGCCAGCCAGCTAGCTGTAGGCATCCCGCGGTGAATGGCAGCGAGCATTGCGGGATGGTGGCAGTGAGCATTATGGAGCACTGTGGGGTGAGGAGCACTGGGGAGTGTTCACGGGGTAGCTGTGGGGAGCATCATGGAGCATTGCAGAGTCACGGGATGGGCATGCAGCGGAGGGGAGCGTCGTGGAGCTTCAGGAGGCGGCTGTGGAGAGCGTTGCGGAGAGTTGCGGGGTCGGGAGCTTTGCGGAGCCTCTCGGGGTGGCGGAGGCAAGCATCACAGAGCATCGGGGAGCATCGTGGGATGGTGGCAGGGAGCGTCGTGGGGTGGGAAGCTTCATGGAGCAGCAGAGGAAGTGTCACAGAGCTTCATGGCTGGCGAGCATCCGGGGCACCACAGGGTGGCGGTGGTCAGTGAGCCTCGTGGGGCATCACAGGGCCTCGGACACGGCGTGATTGCAGGCTAGGCCTAGGGACTGTACTTCACACAATTTCGTGTGCTGGGCCATTAGTTGGAAAATAATGAAAATATTATTGAGGATGTGGAACAACAAATGCTGCTGATGAGGATGTAAATTCTTATAAACTCTGAAAAACTGTTTAGTAGTGTCTTCAAAAGTTAAACATACATTCATCATACAGCTCAGCCAATCTACTCCTGGATATTTTTGCATAATACTTACAAACATATGTCCACACAAAGATTTGTACATTATTTTTCACAGCAGCTTTATAACTAGAGGCCTGGTACACAAAATCCGAGCATGGGGTATGTGTCCCTCAGCCCAGCCTGCACCCTCTCCAATCTGGGACCCTACCGGGATCAGGCCTAAACGGGCAGTTGGACATCCCGCTCATAAATCCAGGACTGTTGGCTCCCAGCTGCTCGCCTGCCTGCATTCCTGATTGCTCCTAACTGCTTCTGCCTCCCAGCCTGATCACCCCCTAACCTCTCCCCTGCCAGCCTGATTGATGCCTAACAGCTCCCCTGCCAGCCTGTTTGCCCCTAACTGCCCTCCCTTGCAGGCCTGGTCCCTCCCAACTGTCTTCCCCTGCTGGCCATCTTGTGGTGGCCATCTTGTGTCCACATAGGGGCAGGATCTTTGACCACATGGGGGCAGCTATATTGTGTGTTGGAGTGATGGTGATTTTCATATTACTCTTTTATTAGATAAGATAGCCAAAATTGTAAGCATCCATATACTCATGAATAAGAGAATGATTAAACAAAAAGTAGTATATATCTATACAATGAAATACTACTCAGCAATATAAAGAACTAACTACTGATACACTTGGGTGAATTGCAAATTAAGCTTAATGAAAGAAGCCATCCTCAAAATTTGAGTACATACTGTGTGACTGTAGTTGTAAAAATAATAGAAAATGCAAACTTATCTAAAATTAAGAAAGGATTGTTGCCTCAAAGTTTATTAAATTATATATTTTAATGCCTGAATTATACCTCAATAAAGTTGATGAAAGAGAAAGGGAGATTGGTACTGATGGATTTATTAATTTTAGGTGAGAACACAACTCAGGGCACAGCATTTGGAGATCAGAATTTCCCTCTTGTCTACCCTAAGGGGCACAGTGACAGTTTAATTAATTATCTTGAAAAAACATGTCATATACATATATCATCTAGTATGACATTTAGTAAAAACAACCAAACTGATTAATTAGTCTTTTAAATAGATACTTCTAAATTGTGTAAAATAATAAATAAAATCACTTTTAGTTTAGTCTAAATAGAAGTGTATAGTGGTAGTTGTTTTTTTTCCTGAAAGGTTTTGGGTGACAAAGGCCTCAAGTGAATGGTGCTAATGAGGTGTTCAGACTACATCATTAAGGGGCAATTACTTCCTTCCTGAAAGGGATAGTACTCTGTGCTTTCTATTTAAATTATTTTAGCTGATTAACTTATCTAACTCTGAGTGGGTATATTTGATATCAATATCTCCTACACTTGCCAGGAATATGACAAGAATCATGTTTGCGTATATTGCATTGAAATTTTGAGTAACCTTTATACTTAACTAACCTCTCACTTTCTAAAAGGGGATTGTCACTAATTTTTAGTGTCCTTTCATAAATGTTCAAGCCCTTGTCCCGGTAGAGGGTTTCACATCTTTACAGTGAGGTTAGTGGAAAGATACAGGTTTTGGAGCCAGAAAATCCTGGTTTCAAGTTCCAAATCTATAACTAATTGACTGTGATTTAGTCTCGTTACATTTGTCCCTTGAGCCTGTCTTCTCATCTGTAAGAGAGACTAACAATTGTAGAGTTGTAACGATTAAGGAAAATAGTATTAATGTACTAGTATTAATGCCTGGAACATAGTAGGTGTTTAGTAAATGTTATTTCCATTTCTGGTAACCATGCGTCTGGTACATTGTATCTGGAGTCCTCCTAGTACTGGAAGCATTATGTATTAATACTCTAGTATTTTCCACTTTTATTAATGTGCTTCCTGAGTTTTATATTTCAAGTGCTGTTTTTATCTATTCATCTTGATTTCAAACATATGTGTTATGAGCAATATGGTTTCTGGTTTATTCACAGAAGGTTGACTCTGATCTGTATCTCTGAGCATATCTCAGAGAGTGAAAGCTTGTTCTCAAAGCAGTGCTGCTGTGTAGATTGCATTATTTACACCAGACACTTTACTTCCCTTAGTTAAGGGTTCAGTTAGAAGTAAATATATGTGCCCTTAGGCTATTAGGGAACTGGCAAGCCACCATGCAACTTTCCCATGGCGTCCCAGACTCTGACTCATTTTAATCATACCTTTCCCTGTGGTTCTGTTGTACCGAGCCCAGACTAACCCTTGTGGCCATTGTTCCATGGTGGGCAGCATTTAGGCTCTTGGCCCCTGCTCCATGGTCTGGCTTGACCTAAATTATCTTGACATACACACATGATGTCAGTTCTAAGGCTGGTTGTCCCACCCCTTCACCTTTGACCCAGAGTGAGGGTGGGCAAGAGCTAGGGATATCCTTCCATAGAATACTTTGGAATGCTACCTTCTACAGTGGTTCCACTTTGCTTTTCAGTTTTCCACAACTGGAAAATAGTGTATCAGTCTTGTGAGTGAGAAATGTGAAAGCAATTGAAGAGAAAATCATCCTATATAATCCCATATAATAAAAGAGAAACATGCAAATGTGACCATACCTTTGCTACGCTACCAGCCAATCAGGAGTGGGGGGCATGGCTGAGGCCCACGCACAAGGCGAGGGGCGGCGGTGGGAGGGGTGTGGCCACCATGGCGCAGGGCCCTGCGGAGGGACGGGACGGGGTGGGTGCTGCAAACCGGGTGGTGGTACAGTGTGTGCTCCCCAGGCCGGGGCCCTGCAGAGGGGCGGGACAGCTGTAGGAGACCCGCCTGGGGCTGCGGGGCATGCTGTCTGCGGGGTGTGCTGTCGGAGAGGCGCCTGCCTGCCAGGTTGGCGCAGGACCACCCAGTTCTGGATGCATTTCTCTGCTCCTTCAAGTGGTGCGTCTGTGGGACCCCATGCCGTTGTCAGTGGCAGTGTGTGTGAGTCTAGTACGGTCACCCTTTCCCCAAGCACCACGCACACTCCTTGGCTCCCCGCCTTCTCGCTGGCATCAGGACTGCTGTCCTTCTGTGGCTGTGGACATTTTCTCCTTTGATGTTTAGAGAGAGTGGGAAAAGGGGGAGAAACAGAGAGAGGAGCATCCACATTAAAGAGGTGCATGGATTGGTTGCCTCCCACACACGCCTGGACCAGGGCTGGGGATTGGGCCAGGATCGGAGCCGGGATCCCTCCAACCACAGCGCCCACCAGCCAGGAGTTCAGGTTTCTGGAGATGCTGAGGAAGGCGTGCCCTCAGCGGGGCTACAGCATCTCCAGTTTCTCAGCTCGAACCCTCTCCCCAGGAGGCTGGGGAGAACATATTTGGCAAAGTTCTTTAAGCCACGGCGGTCAGAGTAGTGGGACTCAGCCAGGCAGGCACATAGAGGGGCAGGGGCCCTTTCTGACCTGGGCTTAGGCCACATGCCCTGTGGTCCTGGGTGCCTGTGGCTGCCTGTGGCTGCCTGTGGCTGCCCGTGGCTTTGGCCGGCCTGAGTGAAGCTGGCCCAGGTCCTGGGTGCCTATGGGAGGGAAGCATGGGTCCCAGGTGTGGGGGCAAGGCAGAGGCAGTTAGGAGCAATCAGGCCAGCAGGGGAGCACTTAGGGGCGACCAGGCAGGCAGGCAGAGGTGATTAGGGGTGATCAGGCAGGCAGGCAGAGGTGATTAGGGGCGATCAGTCAGGCAGGCCAGTGAGCAGTTAGGAGCCAGTGTTCCTAGATTGCGAGAGGGATGTCTGACTGCCAACAGTCAGACATCTGAATGCCAACAGTCAGGCATCCCTGAAGGGGTCCCTGATTGGAGAGGGTGCAGGCTGGGCTGAGGGAAACCCCCCTCCAGGCATGAATTTTATCCACTAGTCCTATCTAATAAAGAGGGAATATGCTAATTGACCATCACACACTGACAAAGATGGCAGCACCCACAACCAATAAGGAGGGAATATGCTAATTGACTGCCACACCTTCAAAGATGGCAGCACCCACAGCCACAAGATGGTGGCAGCCATAGCCACAAGATGGCACCCAGTTCCCTCAGCCCCGCCTGGGCACCTGCCTCTGGAATTCCCCAGTCTCCTAAATCCCTCAGCTGCCCAGGCCAGCCTGAGGCACAGGCAAGCCTCAGATGGCAGCTGTCCGGCCACCCAAGGCCGCCCAAGGCACAGGTAATAAGGGCTGGCTGAGGTTTGTGTTGCAGTGGCAGCAGCAGAATTGTGATGGGGGCATTGCCTTCCCCTGATCGTCAGGTCGCCTCTCACCCCTGAGGGCTCCCAGATTGTGAGAAGGGGCAGGCCAGGCTGAGGGACCTTCCCCACTCCAGTGCATGAATTTTCATGTACCAGATCGCTAATCTGATATAATAAAAGCCTAATATGCTAAGTGTGTTTGTCTGGTCATCCATTCAACCAATCAAAGTATAATATGCTAATGATATGCTAAGGCCGCTCAACTGCTCCCTATGATGCACACTGACCACCAGAAGGCAGACACGCAATGCAGGACCTGCTTCCGGATGGTCAGTGGGCTCCCACAGGGGGAATTTTGCCCAGTCAGAAGCCGGGCCGATGGCTGGCAAGCACCGCGGTGGTGGCGGGAGCCTCTCCCACCTTCGCAGCAGCACTAAGGATGTCCAACTGTTGGCTTAGGCCCGCTTCCTGCGACAGTCGGACATTCCCTGAGGGTTCCTGGACTGTGAGAGGGTGCAGGCCGGATTGAGGGGACTCCCCTGCTCCCCCCCCCCAATGTTTACGAATTTCATGCACCGGGCCTCTAGTAATGGCATAAAATACATTCTGCCATCTTTGAAAGAGTACCTACTATTGACAGTGCTAGCAGTCTCATTTTTATAGTTTGGTAGATAAAATTAGTTTTTTTATAAAATATATTTTTATCGATATTTTGTTTTTAAGAGAGAGAGAGCAGAAGGAAGAGGGATAGAGAGAAGGAAACATCAATGAGAGAGAAACATCATTGATCAGCTGCCTCCTGCATGTCCCCCACTGGGAATGGGCTCTATATTTTGTGGTGTTTTCTTTCTTTTTTTAAATCCTCATCCAAGGAAATGTTTAGAGAAAGGAAGTAGGAGAGAAAGTGAGAGAAACATCTATCAGTTGCCTCCGTATGTAGCTTGTCAGAAAATTTGAATTTCTAGTAAGTTTCTGGTGGTCTTGGAAGTTACTATTCTAAGAGCTAACTGCACCTTGAAACTTCCCAAAAGAAGGAATTTAGTGAAAGTATGGCTAGTATTTAACTTGGAGTTATATCTAATGAAGTAGGCAAATATTTTTAATTACATAAAATTTTAATAGAGAACAGATCAGTGAATATGCATAAAACAGTATATCAAATGTAGGTTAATCAGCATCACCATATATGGTTACCATTTTTATTCTTGTGATGAGAACTTTTAAGATTTACTTAGTAACATTGAAATATAGAGTACTAACTATAGTCACTATGCTATTAATTACATCCTAGTACTTAATTATTTTATAAGTAGAAGTGTGTAAACTTTGACCACCTTTACCCATCTTACCCACTCATGACTCTGAAGACTGCCGATCTGTTTGCTGTATCAGAGTTTTGTTTTTGCCATTCTACATATAAGTGAGACCATATGATATTTGCCTTTCTCTATGTGACTAATTTCACAAGAACACTGATTTTATGGTCCATCCATGTTATTAAAATGGCAGGGTTTTCTCCTCTTTATGGCTAAATAATATCACACACACACACAGACACACACCCACACCATATTTCTTCACCCATTCACTGATCAGTGAACATTTAGTTTGCTTCCATGTCTTGGCTATTGTGGGAGAGAGTATGAGGGTGCATGTATCTTTGCAAGGTAGAGTTTTCATTTTCTTTGGCTATATACCCAGAAGTGGAATTGCTGGATTATATGTACTATTTTTAACTATTTGAGGAACCTCTATACTGTTCAGTTTATATTCCCACCAGCAATACACATGGTTGTTTTTATTTTCCTCCATATCCTGGCCAACACTAGTTATCTCTTATTTTTTTAATAATAGTCATTCTAACAGGTGTGCGGTGATATCTCATTGTGGTTTGACTTGCATCTCCCTGATTATTAGTGAAATTGAGCACATTTTCATGTACTTGTTGGCTATTTGTATGTCTTCTTTGGAAAAATGTCCCCTGCCAATTTTTAATTGGATTTTTTCTACTGAAAGAAATTAATTTTTAAATGTACTTATGATATTAATCTCTTACTGCCTTTTCATTTTGTTGATGGTTTTCTTTGCTGTGTAGAAACTTTTTAATTTTCAATCATACTAATTTATTTTTGGTTTTGTTCTTAGTGTCAGATTTAAAAAAAATCATTGCCAAAAACTATGTCAGGGAGCTTGCTGTTTATATTTTCTCGTAAAAGATTTATGGTTTCAGATCTTATGTTTATGTCTTTAATCCAATTTGAGATAATTTTTGTGTATTGTAGTTTCATTCCTTTGCATGTGGCTATACAGTTTCCCCAGCACCATTAAAGAAACTTCCCCCATTCAATATGTCTTTCCCCATTCCATATTCTTGGCTCCATTTCTAAATTTATTGACCACATGTGTATGGTTTATATCTGAACTCTCTGTTGTGTTCTGTTGATCTATGTGTCTGTTTTAATGCCAGTATATACTCTTTTGATTACTGTAGCTTTGTAATATAACTTGATATCTGGAAAGTGTGGTGCTTTCTGCTTTGTTCTTTTGCAGAATTGCTTTGGTGTGCGCCTCGAGGTTCATCTGTTTTGGAACTCTCTAGGCTTCCTGCATCTGGATATCTGTTTTCTTGCCCAGATTGGGAAATTTTTCATCTATTATTACTTTGAAAATGTTTTCTGCCCCATTTTCTCTTCTCCTTTTGCAGCCTTTATAATGGCAATAAATGTCCTCTGAATCCTTTAAGCGATCTTTACTGTTTCATGTTTTTTTCTTTTTGTTCCTCTAATTGGATGAGTTCCTCTTCACTGTCTATGAGTTTGCGTTTCTTCTGCTTCATCAGTTCACTATAGAAACACTCTGTTGCATTTTTCATGTCAGTTATTGTACTGTTCGTCTCTGTGACTTCTATTTGGTAATGTCACTTTGTTGGAATTCTCACTTTGCTCATGTATTTTTCTCTAAGCTCCTTGAGCATCTTCATGACTGCTCTTTTGAACTCTTTATCAGTTAAATCACATATCTCCCTTTCATTAGGTCTTTTCTTAGTTTTTATCTTCTTTTGTATGGAGTGGATTCCTTTATTCATTTTTTTTCTTGACACTCAGTGTGTTTCTATTAGGTAAAATAGTCATCTCTCTCAGTCTTGAAAAGAGTGGCCTCATGTAGGAGGTGAACCATATTATTCAGTCCTGTGCAGGCTGTTGGTTGCCTCTCAAACTTTTGTCATTGTCCCAATAGCCTATTTTATTCTGAGTTGCTCCTAATAGTTGCAGCTGTGCCAACACTTGTCAATATCCCAATGGATAAGACCTCAGTTAGCACCGAGATTCAGGCTGATGGTTGTCTAAAGTATGGGAATGTGCCTCTTTGAGAGGAATACTGGGCGGAAGAGGTTTCTGTCTTTTTTCTCCATACGGAGCCGTGGGTTATAGCCAGTAAAGGTCTGTTTGTTGGCTTTCGTCTAGTTGAACCTATGAACACAAAGCCCACTCGCCACCAGGGCCATGCTCTCAAGAATGTGTCCTTTGGGCAGCAGCCACAAAAACTGGAGTGGTGGATGTTCCATAAGCTTCCTCAAAGGAGACAAGAGTAGCCTGGGCTGGGCAGTGCAGGGCACCAGCTAGTGTCTGCTGGCCCTGCCATTTCTGGAGAGGATTTTGGTCAGCCCCTGGAAGCCTGCCCCTTAGGCCATAGCTATGAAGACAAGCTAATTGTCTGCTTTCACAGGAAGATTGGGATATGTTTCAGTCTGCTGACTGTATGCTATGACCTGTGGCTGGGTGTAGTTGGTTAGGAACTGTTTCTCAATTACAGTCCTAGGGGGCCCGCAAAGAGAAGCCCTGCTGGACACCAGAGCCAGGCGAACAAGGGGTGTCTTCTGGGCGGCTGCTTCAGATGTGTGCATAGCTCTCTTTCTGGAGGTACCTGTGACCCTGGAGCGAGCAGATGGACGGTGTGAAGATAGCACCTGCCCTCTGAGGTGTCCGGAGATGCACAGTCAGCTTTTAGAGTGTTTCATTAGAAGCCTGCCTCTTAGGATGCACCTATAGCTAGGCCCCTACATGGGTATTAAATTAGATGCCCTCCCTTCAGGCTGCCTCCTTAAGATAAGCAAATAGGCCTCTTTCCCAGAAATATTGGCCACTTTTCAGCCAGCTGTCTTTGTGCTGGGCCCAGGGTAGGCGAGTCTGTGTGTGGGAACCCTTGAAGTACAGTTTCTCTGACTGCTATTGCCTCGTGGGTCTCGTGCTCACAAGCCTCATTGGAGTTTGAAGGGAGATATTTTGCAGGCGCTTTTTTCATTTGCAGGTTTTAACAGTTGGGGTGCTCAGTGTAGGGTTCAAATCTCTTCATTCTTCAAGAAGTTTGGTGTTTGTAGGTTCTGCTGAGGTGGGGTTTTTGGCAAGACTGTGTCTGAGCCTGTCTTGTCTGTTTGTGCATTTTTAAATATTCACCCAATGAATCGGAATCACTCAGCTAGTGTTGGGTCTCTTTCAGAGGAGATTATTATGTAGGTATGTTCAGGATATTCTTGTGTTACATCGTAAGCCAGCATGGTGTATATTTAATTTTTAAGGGAGAATATATGATATGTGATCACAAAATACTTCCACCTGGGCCATCACACAAACCAATGTTATCTGCATGCATACATACAATGAACTAATGTGGTTTTCAAAATTCTAAGAGGGCTCCCACTATCTCTCACTTACTATTGTACACTCACCTTCTCTCAGTCATGCAGTCCAACACACATTGCTTTGAAGTGATTTTGTAGATATAATTAAGTCCCTAATCCAGTGGTTTTAGGAGGGATTATCTGAGTGGGCTTCACTTCATCAGGTCTTCCCTTGAAAGTGTTTGGGCCTCTGTTGCCAAGAGATTCAAAGAGTGTTGTCTTGAGGGAGATTCTCATCGCTGAGTTTGAAGGTGTCAGGGGATGCGCGTGGCCCGGAGTTCAGTGAGACTCATGTCCCGCACCTGTGAGGAACTGAGTTCTGTCATAACAACTTACGCTGCAAAGAGGATCTTGAGCTCCAGCTATGAACAATTTAGTGGATACATTTATTTTAGCCTTGTAAGACCCTGAGCAGAGAATCTAGACATATTGTACCTGAAACTCTAACCTAGAGATCCTTGAGCTAAGAAATGAGTATTGTTTTAAGCCTTGGTTTGCACTAATTTGTTACAGCAGCAATAGAAAACCAAAACAACTGAATATTTTGCTTCACAAAATTGCAACTATTATTTGTTAAATATTTATTGATGTTAAATCCACATTATACCAGCACAACAACCCAAAGTAGTATGATAGTACTATTTTTTTTATAAATACAACATAAAAGATGGCAAAATAATGCTACTTAATCCCAAACCCAGAAAATTAGCAAAAAGGTCACATTCAGAAAAATTTGGCAAGTAAGATATGACATAGGTCATAGTACTACAATATAGGTAGGTCCATGAGGGACTTTGTATAGTATCTTAAATTCCATATTAGTAATGCATATAAGTGTGGCCAAAGACGCGTGTACCACTGCATAGAACATCTGCCTCCCGGTGCTCAAGCCTGTTAATCATTCAAACCTGGTTGGTTGCTATTCTTACAAAGAAGTAGAAAGCTGTACATGTGAAGCAGTAAAATGAAATATATGGAGTGGTATACAGATAAAAAGTTACTGTAAAAAATACTATGTATTGAATTGAGTAACTGAGCTTAGAGAGTTCAACATTTTTATTATAAATAATGAAAGATATATGTGTTTTGCATAAGGAATACAGTGTTTTCTTTTCATAGCAAAGTACCATTAAAACCTCAGTTTTATAAAATTAGGCCAAATTGTTGTTCTTCTTTTTAAAGTTTACTGGTTCCGACTTAAAACCACCAAGTCTGGTCAGAGTCATCTCAGTCTAGCTGATGCAAAACCATATGCATTTAAAAATCAGTCTTTGCTGAGATGCCTTTACAAACTCCTCAGAACGGCGAGGCACCTTCTTAAAGCAAGGTTTCATGTGAGCAGGGATGTGAACTGGTATTTTCCATTCACCATGTCTTGGTGCAGTTGAAAAAAATGCATGTATGGCACAAACCTGTTTTTGTCTCTTCTAAGTCTCCATTTCCTTCAAGTAGACTAGATGCTACAGGCAATGTCTCTCTTGCACCAGTCTTGCAGTCTCAGTCCATTGTCAACTTGCTCTGAACATCTGAAATCATCAACTACTACACAAACTCAGACAATACACTACATTTCCATAGCACAGGTGCTCCAACTTCCAGCTGGCCCTAGATTCCCTGACTTGTGAATGGCTGTTTTCTCACCTACATGTGAGGTTAATTTTCAAGAAAACCTGGCCTTTAACATGTCTCCTGCCCTTCTACTTTTATCTAAATGAGTATAATGTAGTAAGTATGTTGGTAGCCTTTTCCTTCGTTCTTCTCTCCTTACTTCTTTCAAACCCCTGATTCCTTCAAATGCTGTATGCCTTGGTTATTTGAGTGGTTTGGATGCCTTTCCTGGAATGGACTGTAATATATTTCTGCTCTATTCAGAATACTTTATATTATTTATATTTAAATTAGCCATTTAATATGGTTTGTAAATAAGCTTTCTACCTAGGTAGTATGAAAGGAAATAAGACACATAAAAAAAGGTCGAGAACTAAGGTGTTACCCTTATTAGAAAACACTTGACAGTATTATATTTAAGGCAAGTAATTCCCTCCTTATGATTTAATGTAAAACAGTTTGCAAAGACAAGGCATTAACTTGGATTATTTTCCTCTTCCTTTCCCATCTTACATATTGCACTTGGTTCACTGTAGCTGTCTGGGTACACTGCCATTTTAGAATCATTTTAGTATTTTTGTGGTACAATTGCTTCATGTTACGCATTGCACACTATCATGTTGTGTAGCACCTAAAGCTAGTGTTTAAAGGCTCTTTGATAATACGAATTGTGGTTACCTTTAGCATTTCAGACCACTTTAATCACAGCAATTCAAAAGGTTTCCTCCTGTGCAATGTGTACATTTCTATCAGCATCACCTACTCAAACTCTAAGTTTGGTATATCAAGTAAAAAAAATATTTTGGTTTCTTTTATTTCTTATAGTCAAAAGTATGGTTTTGCCTTTTACACAGTGACAAAGGCATATGCTGGTCAAGGCAAGGGCGTTTCAGTGTTTCAGCTTTAACAAGAACGTGGGATTACAGGTCCTCACTCTCCACCAGGCCGGCGTTCAGTGTCAGGTGGGATGGGCTGGCTTCAGGCTGGAACGCCGCTTTGATGTCTAGTCCCTGGTCCGAAAGTGCTGCGTAGCGACTGGCTGAGGGGCGTACTTTTTTTGGCTTGGTGCTCTGTGGCTGCTGATGCCACTGGGCTACAAAAACAAAAACAGGCGTTTTTAACCATGATTACCGGAACGCCCTTAGACGTTTGAAGTAAATACATGTCTATGACATACTCCAGGCACATGTTCCTTATGAAGGCTGGACACATTGATGGTAGAAATCCTAAAATTTCAGAAGTTTTGCATTTTATTCATAGGTTGTCGAGTTACTGTCTGTACAGGGTATTGGGGCTATAACAGCTGGATAATAAAGACCAAGTGTAGTTTATTTTTATTTGAAAATAGATATTTGCCACAGCACAGGGAATTCTTTGAGATAGTCTCTAAGTTTCTAATTTGCCTTCTTCCTCTTTTTTAACTTTCAGAGTTTATAATGTATAAATGCCACAATAATTAGAGTAGTTTGGTTTTCTGGATGGATCTTTTAGCAGTGATCTATCGAAAGGAATTAGACAGTCGGGAAAGTTGAGGTTACTCATTTTCTGAAAAACCTCACATAGTTATTTCTCATTTAAGAAGAGATAAGTTCTTAAATTTTTCTAGTGGTTTTCTCTATGTCAATAGATCCATAATGCTATTGTACTAGTTCGTAAATTCAATAAAATGATTTTATTTAAATTTAGGATGCATAATCACAAATCTGTTGTTCAGCTGCTTGATATATATTAATGAGAAAAGCACTAAGCCACAAAAGTATGCATTCCAGAATCAATGGTACACACATTCAGAGTGCAATAAGACACTGTGATAGGATTATAATATAAAGAAATGTTAAAAAAAAAAAAGCAGTCATTTGCAAAACACAGTAACAAGCGTCATGTGAAAAACATATGGTTATGCCTTAGCCTACAGTTAACGCCTAAGGTATGCTTGAGTAAGGAAGCCACAACTGACTAGCCAACATGCATAGTTTACTAATAATGCAAAGTTTCTGCATGATACTTGGGTGTTTGTTCTCCTGGTGTAGTTCACTATTAATGTCGAGAAACTATAAATGGAAAGAGAAAGAACAGTATGAAATTTTTTGGCAGAAAAACACTAGTTTATAAGATTAAATAACAGTAGTGTGATTCGCTGAGTAGATGCCTGATTTTCCTCATATAATGGATAAATGCAGTAAGATGGAGTGGCACTTACTGTAAACGTCCAGTCTGGCGGTGCAGGATACAATCCCAGCTTCGTTCTTGGCTGACACGGTGTACCACCCTGCGTCTTCTTTTGTGGCTCCCTGAATGAGCAGGCAGATGTAGCCATGATTGTCCTGGTGCATGCTGGAGAAAAGGATAAGGCCATTAGGGTTCCAAATTTGTAAAAAGTGGCTTTGAACACGAAGCATCATTTTTAATTAGGTCATTAGAAACAGAATAGTGTGAGCAGGCGATAATAGGGCCATACTTATTCTGGAGAGGCTGCCAGCCCCATTAAAGTTAATGGGAGAGAAGAGCAGATGTCAAGAGGTTGAATAAATCTGCACACTTAATTTCTGGTTAAGGATCTGCTTTTACCAAACCACTGAATAGTTTCTATCACCATTGCAGCAAATGAATTCGTCTTTTCTTTTAGGTATAAAGATGAACACAAAAAAATCAACATGAGATTAAATTAGAATTTGCTTCATCACATACCATTATAGCTTCTTTCTACAGGCTTAATCACACATTTGAGAGTGATTTTTGTTTTGGATGTCATCAGTAGCATGACTCCCACACAGATTTACGTGCTACGTGAACCGTGTCTTCTACGTATCATTAGGATTAAATTCGTCCTGAGTCTCACCTCACTCGGTCAGTGCTGTGAGTGAGTGATTCATTTTCTTTCTTCCAAAATATCTGAGGTGGTGGCACTCCTGAAACACGGCATTCCAGTCTCACTGGGTACCCGTCAGCAACGCCGGTGTTCTGCAGCTTCTCGATAAACACGGGGGGTTTGTGTGCCTCTTTAGCTAAGAAAACACAACACGAATGATTTACCAGTGATAGATGAAAGGAGCACTACGAAGAATTCAGAAGCTTTTTGAAATATTCCCTGAACGGATCTTTTATGATACTATTTGTCACTTCAGAGGTGGCATGATGCTAGTCCTCTCTCCACATTATTCTTTCATCAAGGAAGGTTACTATGCTTCGTCCCACTCATTTGTTTCCTCAATGATTCAAGCCTGACAGGCCCATGCAGTCCACTGGCCATCTGCTCCACAGAACGCCTTTCTGACAGACTGTGTGAGACTCTAAGTCATTGCCAGCATCTGGGATGGCTTCACTGCTAATTGTGAAGCCTTCCACACGGGCCAGCCTTTACCAACCACTGCCACCTAGTGGTGCTGAGGAGGACACATGTATCTAGGAATTGATCTACTTGAATTTCTCTCCCTGCTATCTGAAATGTTTGCTATGAAGATTCTGAAACTTTGTAAGTGATGGCTTCAGTGAGAAGTACTGTAGGATTTCAAAGGGGAAACATTAAGGAGAGGCATTTTCATCTAACTTTAGCAGCTTTAACTAGTTATCTATAAATTACAGATTCCAATTTGTATTGGAAGGGCTATAAAAAGACCTTGAAGGAAGGATCACTTCATTAGTCTGAAAATTGAGAATTGACTGTTAGTAACACTCTAATATCACCATCCAATGGGAAATTGTTTTCTTGGATCTGAGGTAGAAACAATTTCAGAGAAAATAAGGTTTAGTTTTATTTTCTTCTGAGCTACCAATAATGAATTTGAGGATACATGTCTTTCTCCACCATTTTCTACCCTCAGGAGTGACAAACATATCAAAGCAAAAGGAAAAACAGGTGAAGATGATAAACATTGTATCTGAAAATTTCAAATACCCAACCAAGTCTATCTAAAAAAAAAATATTTTTTATTGATTTCAGAGAGGAAGAAAGAGAGAAAAATCAGTGATGAAAATCATTGATTGGCTGTCTCCTGTATGCCCCCTACTGGGGATCAAGCCTGCAACCTGGGCATGTGCCCTGACAGGGAATAGAGCAATGACCTCCTTGGTTTATAGGTCGACGCTCAAGCACTAAGCGACAGCGGCTGGAGCAGAGGGTAGTATTTGTATTGGACTTTACATGGTTATTTGACCTAGGCCAGTGGTCGGCAAACTGCGGCTCACAAGCCACACGCGGCTCTTTGGCCCCTCGAGTGTGGCTCTTCCACAAAATACCACGGCCTGGGCGAGTCTGTTTTGAAGAAGTGGCGTTAGAAGAAGTTTAAGTTTAAAAAATTTGGCCCTCAAAAGAAATTTCAATTGTACTGTTGATATTTGGCTCTGTTGACTGAGTTTGCCGACCACTGACGTAGGCTATTTTGGGGAAGTAGGAACAGACCCCACTTAGTATTCTTCCTGGGTCCAGTTTTGAAAAGAGCGTAAAATGTATACAAAATGTCTTAATATCATAGCTACTCACCGTTAAGAGTAGCAGTTACCATCGCAGAGCATTGCTATGGAGGGTACTGGTGATGCAGAGCTTCATAGATTTAATCCTTATAAAACATGTGAGGCATCATGTCCCCCATTTTTCATATGGAGAAATGAAGCGGCAGAGTTGTTTTAAATGTGCCCAAGGACACAGCTAGTAAGCGAGAGCTAGGATATGGCAGATGTCAGCAAAGCGTCAGAGGCTTTGCTTCCGATCACTATTGCGCTGCCGTGTTCTAACGGAGATGTCTCTTGGACCTCAAGGGTCAGTCCAGAGGACAGGCAGCACATTTAACAGGAGAAAACCAAAGGATTTATTCTGATGAGGGAGAGTTAGAGGAATGAGGGAAATCAATCCTAGTGCATAGTACACTGAACACTGCACACATGATTGTAAAGCATGGCCAACAGAGCACCATAGTCCACCTATTGACTGCTACTCTCTTTCCTCAAAGAACTCAGTGGCTCTCGGTGTTTGGAAGAGCACTAGGAATCAGCAGACCTTTTGAGACTGGCCCTTAGCTGACTAATGGGACCCGGAAAGTCACTTAATCTAATTTCCACATCCCTAAAATAGGATGAACATTTGCTCTAATTATCTCATTGGGCTGTTGTAAGGACTAATTGAGATAATGTATATGAGGAATATACATTGTTTCTTTTTTTACAAGAAGAGATATCAGAATCTTATGTTCAACTCCTAAGGATGGTATAAACCTTACCATAAATACACTGTCCTTATCTAAAGGTAAAACTTCATATAACAATACTTTTACAAAGTTTACCAAACAGTATAATCACTTAAAAGGCAATTCTGGGTTTAATATGACTATGATATTGGGGATAATGAAATGTTTAAAATTTTGGATTTTGAAATTGGTATGCAGTAGTTCCTCAGGTTATGTTGGAGATCTGTTCCTATGGCGTGACACAACATGATTTTCGCCATAACTCAGAACCCACCTACCTAAGCACCTGTGTCTCTCACATGGAGCACATACACAGCAGTAATGAAGTGAAACAGTAAAAAGAAATATAAAAGATAACAATTCCTGACCTTTACTTGTGGGAAATAATAAAAAAATAAAGTACATAGGTCAAAATGATGAACTCTTAAAAAAATAAATGGGAGACGGTGATGTCCAACATAACCCGAGGACTGCCTGTATGTTACTTTAAAAGCTGAGTCTATCTTCAGAACTTCATGCATAAGCAAATTCTTACACATCAAGTTTGGTTCTTAGAGCCCTTGCTGCTGCTTACTGCCCTTTCCTTATGTAACACTGATGGTCAACACATATATTCAAGTAGGATGACCCAGAAAAGCCCAAATCCCTTTCTCTCTTGGCCAGGCTAGTGGGAGAAGGAAACAATAAATAATAATGGCTACACTGAAGAAAAATTAGTTTCTGATTTGCTAAGCTTTACAACATGCCCTAATTAGCTATCTGATGATAAAATCTATTTTTCAGCAGTTTGAATTATTCTCCATATTGGTTACTGATGTGGTATTATTTCACATTTCTAAATCCGATGGTCATTCTTGGAGAGAGGGGGATTCCCAGCTGAGCCTACCTGCAACCACAAGCTCCAGGCTGAACGAGTTCTGTCCTGCTCGGTTAGTGGCTGTACACGTGTAGATGCCGGCATCTCGGGATGTGACGGGCTCTATGATCAGAGAGTGCACCCCGTTCTCACGTACAAGCATCTTGTGAGCACTGTCGGGGCGGACTGGCTTCCCATCTAGTTGCCAGCTTAGATCTGGGGTTGGTAACCCACTGACCTAAACCAGAAAGAAAATGCATATAAATTCCTCAAATATTAAAACAATGAAATCAAGAGCTAAGAAACCATCATAAATTCCTCCCTAGGTAGTACAAAAGATGGCTTTTAGTATCAGCTCAGGTTCTTTTTTGCTTAAAACCTCTCAATGGCTTCCTAAGCACTTGTGAGCTCACTTTTAAACATTTCTTATAGAGCAACCTAGAGAAATGGGGATTTAAAAAAACTTCTGTCATCATCTTACCTCACTGAGGATTATAAAGGTTACTGGGATGATGTCAGCGTAGGGCCCTGAGCTCTTTGACAAAAATGCCCCATTAGAGTAACTGTAACGAATGAATGCTCAGCTGGCATTTATCCACTATGAAGCTTCTCGTCAAAGAGTTGCCATAGCTGTGGAGACTGTGGTGCATCCATCAGCAAATAGGGCTATTACTATTATTTGATAATCCTTGAAACTAGCAAGAACAATAAAAAACTACCCAGAAAGCCATATCAACAAATTAGCATCACAATGAAAACATCATAAAATCTTGAGACGATGACAACTGATTATGTAGACCAGAGATCAGACAAAGCACATTTAATTGCTAATCACCAGTTGTGCTGTGAAAGGGATGGATGGCTACCATCTGTCAACTCTTCAAGCCTTGCCTATGAATGGTGAGAAAAACACTCCTAAGGAAGGCCTTTCTACCCAGCCCACAGTTACTAGTGGGGAATTATATACAGAAAGATGTCAGCTGGACTGCAAAACGATTTTTTTGAAAGCCCAGTGTAAAAGGGCCCCCTAGGAAGACACATGGACATTTCTTTAATTATTGTCAGCTGAACTCAAGGCGACAGGCAGAGCCATGCCCTGGGAGCGGCTTCACAAAAAAGGCTATTGTGTAATCGGCTTGACCTTCACATTTGCCCCAGGTGTCAGTGAGTGAGACTTTTGATATGTAAATCTAGTCAGGCACCAGGAATGCTCAGGCCTACTTAAGAATGTAAATAATCTGCTTTGATCCTAACTTTTGGTGTAACTTCCTGGTATTTTGGGGATATAAATAAACGGGGCTTCTCTGGCTGGGGTGGGGGTGAGGGGTCCCTGTCTCTCCATCAGAGAGAAGACAGTGTCCACCCGGCTCCAGCTTTCTCCTATTCTCTCTTCATTTTCTCAATCCCCGGCCGCCTCCATTCAGAACCGGTTTCATCTCTCTTTCTGTGCTGGATGTGGAAAAGGGAGACCCCTACCATATCTGGCTCCCCACACCACAGCCCAGCTCTGCCAAAATCAGCCAGAGAACTCAAATTCTCTTTCCGCCGCGTGACACTCATTTATACTTCCTAAAAGATGCCTCCCCCCACATTGTCACAAGGGTCTAGAGAATTTAAAGGAGAAATGTTAAATACATTTGCATTATTGGTCAAAAGGATGCAGAGATTCGGAAGCAAACAGCAGTAGTTAGGCCGCGTGGCTTCTGAGAGGGTCCCGCTCTTAGGTTCTCCCGTCTGTCCACCCCTGTCCCAGCTCTGCACATACACTGCTCCCTGTCGAAAGCCACTGGAAGTGGAATGTAGAAAGAGGGAGTAGATAGTTGGGGTCAGTTTCCAGGCCTTTCCCAAGTGTAGAAACGAAGGGGCTCCCACTGTACCAGGTTAGAACCTAGACAAGCAGGACCGTGTACTGCAGAGGTCACCGTGTGTTTGAGAGAGAGCCCTAAGGCACTGTGCACTCTCAGCCCAGCTCATTCACAGTGCACCTGTGCCAGTGGACAGAGTTTAAGGCAAAGGGAAAATGCTGGATTCTGCTACCCCTTTTCTAACCCCAACTTTCGTGGCTGCATAAGTAAAGAAAGCCTGACCTCAGGAATTTAAGGTCATTATAATCAGGTCATAATATAAATAGATCATTTTAATCTTTTTATACGATTCTACAAGATATAATTTTTGTACAAAGTGCTTTTCTAGGATATAGTGGCACGTGGAAAAGCTTAAATATATTGATTTACTTTTTGTAAAAACAAACTGCCCAAATCCTTTAAATCTACATTTGTGCTTTGCAATCCCAAAGAGAACCAGCAGAGGGAGCCTAAATAACGTTTCAAAACCTCATCCATATTTAAGAGCCAAATTTTAAATTTAAGATCAATAAGTAATGGGGAAAACAAAAAGTTTTCCAGAGCAGTGGTTTTTAAACATTTTTTTTTTGCCTTAAGCTCTTTTGAGAAATGGATGAAAGCTTTATCACACACACTTGTGTGCAATTTCAGAGTTCACACATGCAGTAAAACCTGGCCTCTCAGAGTTCAGAAGCCCTGCTGTAAAATGGGTGAAAGACAGCTGTCACTCTCATTTCTCTTAGAAATGCCATATGACTGATTAATACATATATTATTTCAACAAAATGAGAAAGGATAAAACCTCCCTGCGGCTTTCTAGAGCATTGTATATGGCGCCTTAAGGAACAAACATATTTACTGAATGTTTAAAAGTGAAGGAAGGCAGTGTATTTCACTGCTTTTTCTTTCTCTTAAGCTGGAATACATATTAAGGATGTCTGTTTTACATAACTTTCCCAAAAGAAACTAAAGAGAAACAGTAGTGAGGGGAGAAGGGAGACGAATGATTTATAGACAATGGCAAACTCTTACTTTGCAGTCCATTCTGCAGAGCTTTCCTTCTTGCACAGTCAGGTTTCCAGGAGCCTGCAGGAAGTGAGGTCTGAAGAACCGCTCCTGGATGGGTTCATTTTCATCTCCACTGTCCCTGGATCTAGAACGAGGCCTTAGAACAGGATAAATGGTAGACAGTAGTTATTTCCAGGCTCTTAGTCATCCGTTGTTTTTCCTTAAAATTATCCTATCTAATAAAAGAGTAATATGCAAATTTGACCGTACCTTTGCTACACCCACAAACCATGCCCACCAGCCAATCAAGAGCAGATTATGCAAATAAACCCCAACCAAGATGGCTGCCACCACTGAGAGCAGGATGAAGGCTTGGGTTTCTCTGGCAACAGAGGAAGCCAAGCTTTCTGCCTGCCATTGCTGGCCTAGGCCTCCACTCAATGCTACAAAGTTTCAATTATAAAAGATACAGAAATGGCGGCAGCCACTGAGCTGGAGAGAACAGAGGCTTGGGTTTCCCTGGCAATGGAGGAAGCCAAACTTTCTGCCTGCCATTGCCAGCTTAGGCCTACACTCTAGGCTACAAAGTTTCAAACAGAAATGGCTGCCACCACAGAGCAAGCAATAGCTTGGCTCCACTCCAGGCTACAAAGTTTCAATTGTAGACATAGATTAATCCCAGATGCCAGGGCCTCCGCTTGGGTCGCTGGGGGGCGTGGCTGGCCTGCAAACCTCCATAGGCCCCTTGCCCAGGCCGCCCCTCGCCCCAAGGGAATCCCCACCCTGATCTGGGTCACTCTTCAGGGCAAACCAGCTGGTCCCCACCCATGCACCAGGCCTCTGTCCTATCTAATAAAAGAGTAATTTGCAGATTGACCATCACTCTAACACACAAGAGGGCTGCTTCCATGTGGTCAAAGATCCTGTCCTCATGTGGATACAAGATGACCAGCAGGGGAGGGCCATTGGGAAGTTCCACGCTTTGCAAGGGAGGGCAGTTGTGGGTGATCAAGCCTGCAAGGGAGGGCAGTTAGGGGTGATCAGGCCAGCAGAGGAGGGAAGTTGGGGGAAAACAGGCTGGCAGGGGAGCAGTTAGACATCGATTAGGCTGGCAGGGTAGTGGTTAGAGGGTGATCAGGCTGGCAGGCAGAAGCAGTTAGGGGTAATCAGGGAGGCAGGCAGGTGAGCAGTTTGGAGCCAGCAGTCCTGGATTGTGAGAAGGATGTCCGACTTCCCCTTATAGGATCGGGCCTAAATGGGCAGTCAGATATCCCTCGAGGGGTCCCAGATTGGAGAGGGTTCTGGCTGGGCTAAGGGACATCCCCCATCACCCGTGCACGAATTTTGTGCACCAGGCCTCTAGTATATATATGAGAAATATGCTAACTGTGATGCCATAATGGGTTGATTGGACAGGAGGAGGTTGTGCAAGCAGCATCGGGGGTGCGGCGGCAGGGTCCTCTGTGCACCTGTGCTGGGGAGGACCTGGTCAGCAGCCAATGAGGCTGCTTCAAGGGCTGGAGGGAGGCAGGGGCAGACCTGCAGAGGCTACAGCTGCTGTGGGGCCCGGGGAGCCAGGCAGGGCCGGACCTGCGACTCCAGGGTGGGTGGCACAGCCTGACAGCAGACAGCAGGTCCTGCCTGGCTGTAGCTGCAGCGACCTGTGAGCAGGCAAGCAAGCCTGCAGAAAGCACCCAGCAGGCTTGCTTGCCCATTGCCACGGTATGAAGCAGGCAGGCCCCGCTGAGAGCAGAGAACCATGGGAAGTGGGCCTAAGCTATCAGTAGGACATCCCCTGAGGGCTCCTGGATTAGAGATGGGGGAAGGCCGGGCTGAGGGATCCCCTTTCCCCGTGCATGAATTTCGTCCACTGGGGCTCTAAGTGAGGTAATAATATAATACTCTTGCCTGATTTTTACCTCCAAGGTTTACATATAAAAACATCAGCAAAGCAAAATCTTGTTTTATTTAAATTTTTTTACAAATTTAAAAGTTTGCTAATTGCACATCTTACACAATTCTGCTCTCCTAATCTTAAAGCTAGTGTAAATCATAAAAGGGGAAATTGGAGAAAATGGTATATTTTAATGTCTTTTTTATCTAAATAAATATTTTGAAATCAGTATGAGAAATAGCAGTAGCTGTTGCTCATTTATTTATAACCAATTCTTTTTCAACAAAAATTACTGTAACTTTCCACTGTGATTTTAAATGTATAGAAATTTAAGTTTATTATTTTATGAAAATTTCATATCCTTAGAATCAAAATTCCTTCTCATATTAACCAGGAAAACAAACTGCATCTTAAGGCAGGTTTTCTTTTATATCGGTTATCCATGTACTAAAGACACTTTTTTTTTTTAGTTCCAAATAGTGTGCAAATCTCCCAGATCTTGTGCTTCTCTTTTGTTTTTAAGTAGGTTGCCAGAGGCATCTTTAAGAGCAATACAATTTTAAAGACTTAAGAGCAAGATGTTGAAATCAGCTTAGAAATATTGAAGACCATAAGAAAAGCAAAAGACAATAATACAAGAGAATGGATATGCTACTAAATATGTGTGTGTGCAGCTATAGATACAGGCCTAGGATCCTGTGAACAGATGTTCCCACAAACAAGTTAGATTTGCACAAGCTTAGCTGCCTGAGCTGGCCTTTTCAAACATTGCACAAAGGGCTCTATGGGTCCAATCACATGAGGCATCACAGACACACCATTTGTTTGGTGCTTACTCAGTTCTTCCTGGTGCTTTCTCTGAGCCTAATTTAGGATTTGTTCTTTTCATCAGGGTGTTTCCATCTGTGGCCCCTCATTTACTGTCATACTCTGTCTATAAAATATCTAAATAGGAACCAAGATGACAGACTGGTTGACTTACCATATTCTTTTCGAAGTGCAAATGTGTTACTAAGAAGTAATATCCTTTCCTCAGCCCTGCTAATCAGCACCCTTACATAAACTCAGGGCTATTAGGAATGGAAAGCACACGTTATTGTTAGCAGATATTTGTTGAACATTTAAAATATGAAAAATATTACCTATAAGGTCAGGTCTAAAATAAACTGTTTTGAATGAACTATCTGAAAAATGAACACTCATAAGTCAGCTGGTTTTAAGAAATCTAGTGTCAATAATTCAAAATGGTCAATCCATACAGCCCTTGGTTTTGAATATTTGTGTAGCATTTACTAGTATTTTCGTGCCATGTAAAGATGCTGAGTTTTGCTTTCCTCATGTATAAAGTGGACCCTATTTAACAAACTAGTGACGGTGTATCTGAGCGGGCTTAGCATACTTTAGTAAATGTTTGCTCCCTTCCTCTTTCTGAATTGCAAAGTAGCGTAACTGTATATATACACTATAAGGTTATATTCACATTCTGTCTTCAACTCTGTGACTTTTATGGTCACCATAATTCTAAAAGTGTTGAACTTATAGTAAGAAAATAATAGTGACACTTCCGGAAAGGAACATCTGAAATACCTTCTAACATGAGGAAGGCCGGAGGGAGAGCGGGGGCTGCGACCTCTCTGGTTGACAGCCTGTACCATTAGCCGTCCAGTGCAACTGACGCGGCCCTGTTGGGAGACATGAGGAGAAGAAGTTAGTTGCTATGCAAAATAACCGTCCATTCTCCTATTCCCCATAGCAAATCAGTGTGCCATGTTAGTGATGACGCCACCCCTTCTCAGAAATGTGCTTTCCCTGGGTTCAGTAAGCTTCACTGGGATGGTATTTATCTGGGATGGTATTTAAAATGACAGCCTCCCTGGATTAACTGCTAAGGTCTCCCTAACACAGGAGGCTGAGTTGTAAAATAGAGCAGCAGGACATTACCGTCCTGTGATGATTCCACTTTCACGGTCAAATAACTACTGGTTGTAGCTAATTTTGAAATCAAACGACATGATTTTAGTTTTCTGTTAGATCTTCTCAGTAATATATTTAATAAATATTGGTAGTATCCCTTTAAAAAAACCACACAGTAAAAGAGAAGGCAGCATGGTAACATGAGCATTATGAAATAAGTATGCAAAGGGATGACAAGGGGAGCATAATGAGTATGGGACGCCATGTTTGCATGAAATGAACGTGTTTGAGATTTGAAGACTGGAAGCAGTTAATTACCTAACATGTGTAGGTCATATGATAAGGGCCTATCTAATGAAAAGCTATATTTTATCTCTGAAATTTGTCAGCCGAAAATGTGATAAATGCTGTCATATGGATAGACAAAAGTAATATTTACATGACCCACATAACATGAATAAATCATCCACAGTTACTCTGGCTTTTTGTTTTAGCCCTTTCTCCTAGAATTTCCCTCACTATTACAAGCAGAATTACAAACAAGATGGTTTTTCTCCTCCACTCTCTCAGCTCCCAAGAGAATGAGCAGATGCACTTATAAATTCAGATAATGGCCAGAAGGGAACAGCAAGGAAGTAAAAATGAGAAGCTGATTTATCATGGATTAGACTAGGGAATTCTCTCTCTCAAGGTTGAAGAGTAGCCCACATGTGCCTTTATAGTCAAAATTTGCCATTGACTCCTATTTTCACTCTAAACTGCCAATACAGACAGGTTGTAGAAGCAAGAGGTGCTCTGTATGGTCTGAAGAACTGCTTTCCGAGTTCTCCCTGAGAGAGGGCTGGGATGAGGGGGAGGACACTGGTGGAGGGAACACAGGAAAGAACCCATAGCAGAGTGTAGGGAGAGGCAGGGACTCAGGTAGTGGAGTCTCCAGATCTTCCTAGAGCCAGAACTTCTTGAGGGCCATTACCACTCAGAAAAGGCAGAGAGGTGTAATGTGGACAAGAGGAATGTAATACAGACAGGAGAAGACTCAGGAATCACCCAATAGAATGAGGTGGTCATATGAAGCACTCTCAAGTAGTCTTTATACCATTAGACATGTAAATTCCTCTAGCACTCACAATATTTGCTGTCAAGGTCACAGTTAAAAACATGACTTTTTCTGAAAATTTCCAGGGAGACATGAAGTATAACATTATGAAGAGGAATTATTTCTGACTTAGATTAATTGTAGCTGAAGTTCAGGCCACATATATAAATTCTCGTGTGCTAAGTTCTTGGCAAGCATTTGATTCCCTAAGCTAACTTGAAATCTGAAAATTAATTTCATCTAACCCTTCCAAATCTATACCTGCCATAGAAATCTAAACTTGATTTGCTTAGAAGACACCCATTATAAATTACCCATCTGACGCATCCTGCTAGTTACTGTAACAAATGAACATGTAAGAGCCATGATTTTTTTTTGGAGCCTGAGGACAAGACAGTGTATGATTTGTTCTACACAAATACCTTAAACTGTACTGACATTTGGGATATGGCTTGTTTGATTTGCTGCTTACAAATAATTTTAATTTGGATAGATTAAAATAAATTTGTGTAATCTGGATAGATTTTCTCCCTTGTGTTTTAAAACCCAGAGTGTCCACAAGGGAAGTTAATATTAACGAATCATTTATTGTAAGTTAGAAAAAAAAATCCTCTAGCCTGGATTTGAATCTTGGCTTTCTTAAAACTTTGAGCAAATCACTGATTTTATTTAAGCCTTTGTTTCTTCTGCTGTGAAAACTGGGGTCTGGCTCATAGGCATCTTGTAAAGATTGATGATATAACCAAAGATACTATAAATATCAAATGGTACAATAATCCACCCTTTTCCACCCGGCATACATGTAAAGACCCCCAATGGATAGTACCAAACTCTATATATACTGGTTTTTTTTTCCTATACATATACCTATGATAAAGTTTAATTTATAAATTAGGAATAGTAAGAGATTAACAATTATAATATACCATAATAAAAGTTATATGAATGTAGTCTCGTAATCTCAGAATATCTTGTACTGTATGTACAGTGTGCATATGCTGGACAAAGGGATGATTCATGGTCTGGTGGGGCAGAGTGGGACATCACACTACTCAACTTATGAATTGTTTATTTCTGGAATTTCTCTTTTAATATTTTTGAATCACAGTAACTGAAACTGTGGATAAAGGGGACTATTATACCTGATGTCATAAATTATCATTAAATTCACCATTGTGATATTGTATCACTAAGCACTTGAGACATTATATGTGCATGGACAAGGTGGTCAGCAGCTTGGCTGACTCCAATCTAATTTTCCAAGTGGATATACTTTAAAGTATGCTCTTACCTCCTATTTTTGGATTCTCTCAAATATCTCTTTCAACCAGTGCCTCCCTTGCTCCTCAGTGCTCTTAGTGCTGGGATGAGCCCCAGGCCTCTTTGTCTGACACTCCCTAGGTCTGGAGTTAATCTGGGTTTGTAAACCAGTTTTGTACTTTATTGCTGAGTGACTTCAGGCAGGTAACTTAATTGGCTAAATTGCCTTATTTGTAAAATGGAACCATTCAGTTAATCCCTCATGGGTTCGCTCTTATGGAGATTAAATGAGTTAACAGATGTGAAATACTTAGGACTGTGTCTTACATGTACTCAGTGCTCTAAATGTTGAATATAGATATTATAACAAGATGGATATGAAGCATCCCTTAGAATTGTTTTGTGAAGTACAATGTTTTCTCCATGTAATGGAGTTCTGTCCCTCTGTCTCCTGCCCTTTCCTCTCTCTCTCTTTCTCTCTCGTTAGGATGCAATTTACTCCAAAGGGAAAAAAAAAATACTCTCAGCACAGGGGACAGAATATGTGGAGAGGAGATCAATCTTTTTAACTTTTGCTGGTGCTTGAAAAGTGCCATGCACACAGAAAGATTCAGGAGTTGGTTTATGTGAGGGCTGCATCTGAGGTATGAGATGAAAAAAAGATATCTTACTTCACTCCATTTGACAACGCTTAGGGTAAGCTCTGCTTCCTGCCCTCTCAAAAAGGAAAAAAAAAAAAAAAGAAGAAAAAGAAAAGGGTATACAGAATGGCATCCTACTCTAAACATTACACAGTTCTATAATGTTTTCACTGTTACCTCTTAGAACCATATACATAACTACTGCCACAGATATTTCCATAATTTCCCAAATTTAAGAAAAAGGAATGTCACCTTTTTACTCCTATATCATTCTTCACTTCTGAACATAAAGGGAAAAGGTATGGTCTTTGGGGGACAGACTTATTGTTTGATAATACAGTATTGGTTAACTACACTGTGGGCCAAATATAGGTTTACAGTTGTGAGTACATAAAACAGTTTATTGTATTATTATTAATCATTGTATTATTTTCCATATGAACAACTGTAAACCTTTCTTTGCCTCTACCCTGTGTATTATTAAATCAATAAGTGATTAGGAATATTTAAGGAACGTGTAAACTAACAAGATGCATAATTTTGACATTTGAAAGAAAAAATCCAGAATTCAGTGAAGCACTTTTGAAAAGATGCTTCTAGTGTGTACAATTAAAAATGCAGGCTTTTAAGTCTGAATGTTTTACTTATGAGAAAAATCATACCACATTAGCATTAGGTAATTTTAACCATACCAATGTACCAATTAACCCAATAATCATCACAATTAGAAGGCTCCGCTGCACATCAATGCTGCTACATTTGCTGTTAACTTTCTCATTTCTTTCTGCTTTATTAACACATGAAGTAATAATGGGAGTGAATATTTAAAGTGAAGATTGAAACAAGTCAAGCAACATTATAATGCTAAGACAATACACAATCAACAAACTATCTTTTTAAATTTAACTCAGCTGTGTGTTCCTTTTGTATCCCAAACAAATCCACAGTTTAAAGCCACAGTACAAGTAATAAGTTTGAATTCTTAAAGGGATTCTCTATTAAACATCTAGCTTGTAAAAATTGTTTGATGCCTCATGCATGCAAGGCCAATTATTTATATAATATGCAAATAACATTTATATTTCCTTGTTTGTGAAATGTAACTTGTGGCACACAGATCTTCATAAAAGCTTGCCACTTGTATACATAATGCAATTTGAGGAAATATCAAACTGCAAAACAGCCATTAGAATCCAAGTGCGGTACAGAGTAACCTAGCAACACAACAAAACAAAGTGAAACATTCGTGTTTAGATTTAGTTGTGTCTTAAATACAGGATTACTGTCTAAAGTAAATTGTATTTGTGATCCTCATTTTGGCATTGTGTTTGGTGCAGCACTGCACAATCACTCATCATTTCACTGAACTACGGGATTGTTTTGGCCTCTTAGGAATTGCCTGAGCGGCACACACCGCGTGTGATACACAGTCTAGTGTATGGTTAGGGCTGCAGAACTTGGATGTAGTCAGCAATACCTAACGTGTTTCTTATTCCCCAAAGATTAACCCAGGTGGAAAAATATTCTGCTGTACTTCAGTGTTTTCCTCTTTCTTTGGTTCTCACCCTTTCTGACTACTCTCTGTAATTATTTCTCACTGCCCAGGAAAGCTATGCTGTCGGTGTTCATTATGAACCAGTTTTTCCACTCCAGCCTTTTCCTCTTTCCCTTGGTCATTTCACACCATGTAGGCTATGGTGTACCAGGGAAAATAGACGTAGTTGTCTCCAATTCAAACTCAAATACTTTTAAAATGTTAAACAATTTCAGATAACCACAGGGTATCAAGAAAACAGGGAGTCAACTTCAGTTTTCTGTTGACTACATGTTATGTATGCTTTTGGGATTAATATGTACCTCAAAAAATTTCTTTTTTTCTTTTGAATTTTTTTCGATGCCTACTGTGTCATGTTTCTTTTAGATCATGGTTTAATCCACAAATTATAAGAATGGCAAAATACTTTAGTATACAATAACAGATGTTATAAAGTTGAGATTATGATACTGTTAAACAATTCTATTTCAGTATTCCTAAAGCAATATTTTTCTACCTAACTATGCCAAGGGTTAAGTAGAAAAATGGTCTGCCACTTGTTTAAATACTTATGCTTTGGCCCTAGCCAGTTTGGCTCAGTGGATAGAGCGCCTGCCTGCAGACCAAAGGGTTCCGGGTTCGATTCTGGTCAAGTGCACACACCTTGGTTGCAGGTTCCTCCCCAGCCTGGGCCCTGGTCAGGGCTTGTGCAGGAGACAACCAATGGTTGTGTTTCTCTCTTTCTTCCACTCTCCCTAAAAATCAGTGGAAAAATATCCTCGGTGAGGATTAACAAAAAATACTTATGCTTTGTTTTTCTAATGGGTAGTGAGGTTAATTTCCAGATGACAACTCACAAAACCTATATCTGTCATATTTGGACATACCTGTTACTGATGTCCCCAAGACAGAGGAGTTGGCAGCATACTCAGAAACTTGGAACAGCGACTCACTACTACCAAGTGCTATAAATATTCTCTCACAACGATTTCAACTTTAGGCATAAATGCCCACTTTTAGGATTTCCTCAGATTCTCTTCCTGAGTTTCCCCTGCTATGCCTGCCTTTGGTCATTTAGATAGAAAAAGAGATTTTTAACCTCACCTTTTAATTAGAATAAAGATCCAATCCACTAACCTTGGGAATTCTAGACGTTAGACGTTGCTCTGGTGGCTGGCCACTGGGGTGTTTTGACTCTTGCTCCCTGAGAGCAGTCGTATTACCATTTGCTTAATCACAGGAGTCCTGTGGCACCTGCTGTAAATGGGTCCACTTCTGTCTTTGTCTTCTCATCCAAGGGGAGTCGAGTCAAAGCACCAGTGAGGGTTAGATGGGGCTCCTCTCTGCAGCCAGAATGAGGGCAGCAAGGCTCTCTTTGGGGCCTTCTCTTGGCCTGAATGTGCTGGGAGCAGAGAGCAGCTGCTGCCTTCATGTGTGGCCTCTGTCGGCTGCTGTGGCGCGGCTGTGCGCTAGCTCAGGGCTCCCTCCCCCTCCACCAAGCCCATCGTTGTGGCAGAACCATGTCTGCTGCCTTACTCCTATCCCCTGGAGGTAGTAAAAGGGAAAAGCCAGGAGGTCAGAAGACCACACATCAGCAACATTTTGGGTAGAAATTCTATCCCAAACTGACTTGTTTACTCTCTAATGGTACTGTGGGAGCAGGGCACCTAGAAACAGACTGACCCTTTATGTCCTGATTCCTCAGGCTTCTGCCATCTCTTTGGGCTGTTTCTCTAAGACAGGGTTATTGGTGTCTTTGAATTAAAATGACAATAACTAGCATTTATTGAAAGCAAAATATGTGCCATGTAAAATATGTGCTTTATATGTATTATTGAAACGTTTCTATATATATAAAAACCTAAATGACCGAACAGCCAGGCGTTATGATGTGTACTGATCACCAGGGGGCAGACGCTGAGTGCAGGAGCTGCCCCCTGGTGGTCAGTGCACTCCCACAGTGGGAGCACCGCTCAGCTGACTGATGGGCACCAGAGGCCGGGCTCACGGCTGGCAAGCACAGCTGCCATGGTGTGAGCCTCTCCCTGCTCTACGGCAGCACTACTGAGCCGCTGGGCGGGAGTGGCATGGCGCCGGCCCGGGCTTGGGCTCCTTTCTGGCCACCTGCCACTTCACACACTACTACATCCTTCGGGGGATATTGGGCTGCAGGTTTTAGCTTAAACTGACCCCTGAAGGGATGGGGCCGAAACCGGCAGCCCAGCATCCCCCAAGGGGTCCCGGATTGCAAGAGGACGCAGGCTAGGCTGAGGGACCCCACCAGTGCACAAATCTGTATACCGGGCCTCTAGTATTATAATTTCATAGAAGAGGAACAGAGAGGTTAAGTGACTTGCTGAAGGTCACACAGATCAGGAGAGGCAGAGCTAGAACTCCAGCTCAGGTCTGGTTGCTGCTAAAGTTCCTGCTTTTAACCTTTGAACTGTAGCCTCTAGGCTTTTTAGTACCTTTTGGTTTCTATCCATTTCTCCTTCTCTTTGTTTCCAAGGGGAATTAATCTTTAGCAGCCCTCTTTTATCTAGTGAGCCATCCTAGTTTAAATGCTCAGAGACCCTTGAGGCAGGGCTGCTGTCTTCAACTCTGCACACTTTTCACAGGCCCTGTGGCCCTGCAGAGGGAGACCTTCCCCTTTACACCTTTTTCACTTATGAAAATTCATTGGTATAGTTTGAAGAAGATGAGAAGTAGACTCATAATCAAAGTTTTAAACTGCTTACTCCAGTAACAGTTTAACACATTTGCCAGGGAAATATGCCTGGAAATCCTTAGCAGGATCCCAGTACTGATGTGCTTAAGAAACATGGTTAATTCTACCTCCATAATATATCCCAGCCTTCCTAGGGGACAGAGGAATAAAGAACCCAACAGAAAGAAATATTTTAGATTTTTGTTGAGTTCTCCACTTTTAGGCAGAGAACTAAAAATTGAAATTTGTTTATAGTCAAGGAAGCATACTGAAAATATAGTACGAAAAAAAAAGTAGGTTCCATTTTTGTTTCCATTAATAAACATTAACATGTAACTTTTCAGTAAAGGTTGTGATTTTGACTAGTTTTCAAGGTGGTTGTTTTTTATTCATTGATTGAAAACATTAGAACCTTGAGAAAGTGCACTAATATGGAAACTGTCCACTGACAGAAGAGTTTGCTGTGCTCTGTTACAACCTAAATGATTTGAGGTTCATTCTAATCTTAGTATTACTCTAGAAATGTATCTTTATACAACAACGTGATATTAGGATAGGAGGATACTGAATGAACTTAAACATTTGTAAAATTTGCTAAAATTATCATTTTCTGACATTTAATATTTCCTTAAAAAGAAATATGGTATGATAGGAATGTTAAAAAATAATTTTGGAACAACCTTCTGAAAATGTAATTTTAGCTTTTTAAAAAAAGGCATATTATTTACATGACTTCCCCTGACTTTGTAAAATATCCTGTCACAGAGTTCTTTTTTTTTTTAAATATATTTTTATTTTTTTGCAGTATAACTTATATTTAATAGTAGTATATGTTTTCCTCCCCCCCAATATCCTCCCTCCAGCCTCCCTTACCCCCCAGCACATGTCCCCACCTGCCCCCCTCCCCGCCCCAGTGTCTTTCATTCATTGGTTATGCTCATATGCATGCATACAAGTCCTTTGGTTGATCTCCCCCAGCATCCGCCTCCCATCCACCCCAGCCTTCCCCCTGTAACTTGACAGCCTGTTCAAGGCCACCCTGCCTTTATATCAACCACTCTCCCATTTCTTTTCTTCAAAAATATCTTGCCTCTGCATACTAGAAATAAATGTATAAGAACAAAAAATGTTTGAGTGTCAGTTTCAGTGTCCAACTGTTCTGAGTCCCAGTTTCAATGTCAGCAATGGTACACACTGAGTTCTTAATGTATAAGTAACTTAATCATTTCTGTGTCCCTAGCATAGTGCCTAAAATATATAAGACATTGAATAAAAAAAAAAATTTGCAGTTTTGAAATGATAACATGATACCCAGGTGGCGGGCCTATTAAATTCTAAATAGTCGATTACAAACAAAAAATCCTAAATGCTATAGTAGTCCCCGCTTACCTACAGGGGAACTCTTCCAAGACCCCCAGTGGATACCAGAAACCATGGTTAATGCCAACGCTGTGTATACTATGCTTTTCCTCTACATACACACCCATGATTACATTTAATTTATAAAATTAGGCACAGTAAGCAATTAGCAACAATAGAATAATTTTATAATAATATACTATAATGAAAGTTATGTGAATGTGATTTCTTTCTCAAAAAATCTCACTGTGCTAGACAAAGGGGTGATTCATGTCCCAGGCGAGACAGCTTAAGATTTCATCATACTGTTTAGAAGGGCGTGAAATTTAAAGCTTATGAATTATTTCTGGAATTTTACATTTAATATTTTTGGACTGCACTGACCATCAGTAACCAAACCTGCAGATTAGAAGGGACTCCTGTATATGGGCACTATACATATCAGAATTATGACTTACACTTATACATTATTTAAATTCCATTAGATTTAAGTGTGGGAATATATATGTATCTTTTAAATATTGTACTTTTTTGTTTTTTACTATGGCATAATACAACTCATCCTTTTCTCCTTTTTTCACTTTATAGTCTAAATCCTATCTGAACTGATATATGATTTATATTTTTTCACTGGCTTATTTTCTGTGTCAGGACTTTGTCATGACCATCACCTATGTCACAGGTGTACATGTTAGGCCCTTGGTAGTATTTGTGGAAAGAGGTACACCTGCACTAGAATTACGAATATAGAAAAACCCCTGGTGCAATAAATAAATACTCATAAAAAAAGAATTTTTCTACCCCTCCAAATGGAGATGGTATAGAAATTGGGAAAATAGTTTCAAATCAAAGAGGTAATATTCCACCTTTTAATCAAACAGTTCCCCTGTTCAAATAAATGGCTATAAGCATTAGACAGCTGACTCTTGAACACATGGTGGTTAGGGAAGCTGACCCCCTCCCACATTTGAAAATCTCCATATAACTTCTGACTCTCCCAATCTAATAGCCTCCTGTTGACTAGAAGCCTTCCTGATAACATAAACAGTCATTTAACACATGTTTTTTTGTGTTATCTGTATTCTTAAATTGAGTAAGCCAGAGAAAAGAACAAGTTATTTCGGAATCATAAGAAAAATACATTTACTGCAATTACTGAAAACAAACAAAAAACCACCACCACCACCAAACACACATATAAGTGGACCTGTGCAGTCCAAACCTGTATTATTCAAAGGTCAGCTGCACACAGAACTGAAGCAAAACCTATATATACCCTTCCTTACCTGAGGGTTTGCAGCCATAATGGTGTAGTTCCCATCATCATCTAGGGTGGAGGCTGTGGTGTGGAGAGAGCACGTCCCATCAAGATCTCTCTGAATGATGTAGTGATCATTCTTGGGAGAGATCTGCTTTCCATCTTTAAACCAGTAGATCTGTTAAAAAAAAAAACAAGATTAAAAATTAAGGGTGTGCGTAGTACTGTGTTTAGGGGACTGATAAATAATAATAACTGTGTAGTCTGCAGAGCTGATCTGAGTTTTCACTTTCAAATGCTAATTGGAACATCTGAATAGGCAAATGAATTTTAAATGAAAAGAGTACATTAACAAGCAAATCTAATTATATTTTAGTTTTAAAAAAATCATATATCCTCCTTTTACTTTTAAAACATGTAAGTAGGTATTTATATCCATATAAATATGTGGATTGCAAATGTACTCAATTAGAAGGTAGTACTTGTACAGTGAAGGTAAAAAGGTTATTTTAGAGAACACAGATCCAAAACTCTAATCATTCTACTGAACCATGTTAGACACTAAAATGGTGGTGAGGAGAGAGGTAACAGTTCAGGGCTGTTGGCGGGTGGAACTCTATTGCTCTAATTCCAGGTCAGGAGCATAGGACCAAAGGTTCAAAGTTTGACAGCTCTTCCCACTACATTAAAAGAAGACACAATAGTATTTAAATGTAATAATTTTTAAGTAATATTTTAACGGGTTGGTAGAAAATTAAATGTAAAAAATAAAGTAAAAATGAATCTTGGTGAAATAAAAAACATTTAAATGGTCATATGATATCTTCTATAGATCCTCTTTCCTTCCTTCACTGGATCGCTCATCCTTTTTGATTATTTAAGATAGCTCTAATATGATTGAAATACTGCACAAATGCCTACCCAACTCCAGACTAACTGGAAGGGAAGGAAATAAATAATTCCGATTTTAAGCTACAATAAGTTCTTTGTTGTCAGTTTTGTTCCTTGCAACCAAAAGCATTCTTAACAGATGAAAACTCCTTTAGAGCCTTCAATTTTTAATGCCACCTTGGCACTCAAATTCATCTCTCTGTCAGAGCCTTTGAAAAATCTTTTGAAATGTCCATTTCAAAATATAGGAAAAGGCCTGAAACATATAGCCCTAAATAAGTACATGAATAATAAGGGTCTAATTGCTATAACTTTTCCAGCCTCTATTTTTCAATAGCTCAAAATTTATAGAAACTGTATTTTCAGTCTCCAAAACCTAAAAGTTAATCAACTAGGCTAATAACTTTTAGTTCTAAAAAATTAAGCCATATAAAGCATTATACTTCCATGATTGCTGATGGAACAGAGAAGCTGTAATTAGTATCCAGTTCTTCAGAGTAATTTCCTTAATCATATTTTTCACCTCCATTATACTTGGAATACAACTTTCAAATGAAATTTAAGGAATAGTTCCAAAATTTTACCAAGACTACTGTTTAGTTTTCTCATGTCTCAGAACAAGCATGTCAAGGGCATAATGCATTTTTAAAACATAATAAATGTTCCATACTGTAATAATCTGAATTTATATATATATATACACACACACATATATATGTATATGTGTATATATATATTAGGAAATATATATAATATATTGCATATGTTATATATAATATATATAATATGTAATATTATATATAATTATATACACTATATACTATATACTATATAATATATATCATATATTATAATATATCATATATTATATCATATTATAATATATTACATATAACATATGCAATATATTACATATAACATATACGATATATAATATATTACATATGCAATATATTATATATCATACATTTGATATATAATATATTACATATGTAATATATACTATATAATATAATATATGATGTGAAATATAATATGTATTATAATATATAACATAGCATAGTACATATTATATATTCTATATATAATATGAAATATATTACATATATAATATGTAATGTTATTATATATGCAATATACTATATATTATATATGATATATAATATATCGCACTATATATTATGATATATAATATATAATATATAGCATGTAATATATGTAATATATAATATATAATATATTAATATATAATATATGTAATATATAATATATATGATATATAACATATAACACATAACATATAACATAATATGTAATATATTATATGGTATATGGTATATGGTATATATTATATATAATTATACATCATCTATAATATATGATATAATATATAATATATAATATATAATATGTAATATATTATATATTATATATTATATAATATATAATATATAATATATAATATATATAATATATATAATATATATATATTAGGAAAAAAGAGCAATTCTTCAATAAACCAGGGAGGGAAGAAAAAGAATGTCAATGAGTAAAGAAGGGAGGAAAAAAGAAGGAAGGCGGAAGAAGAAAATCTAATTGACAGTTTTTAAAAAATAATTAAGCCTTTTTAACCGGAGAAATATTTAAATTTGTACTAGAAAAAACACAGTTCTGTTACTTACAATAGCCCATCTTCAAGTTGAACATAATATCCTTTAAGAATAGGAATCAGTAACCTCAGAACTACATCAGTGATCTTAAGTACTAAATAATGTTTAACATAGGATCTTTTATGAATATTATGGAAGTTCAAGATACAATTTCTTATTCAGTTTCATTCATAAGCTGCCAGTTTATTTTTAATGCATGCATTTGGCATCATGTTTGTGAATACCCAGCAATTGCCAAAATTATGCCAAGAATATAATAAAGAAGTTTTCTCTAATAACAGTTTATTTAGAAATCTCCTTTTATTAGGGGTGGATTTGGAAATTTAGGGCTCTCCTCCCCCTCCCCCCCGCCATGTTTCTCTGACTCTCGGCTTAGAATTTGGTTTTAAGGAAAGAATATTATGGTAAAACTTACGTTATTGAGAAAATAAGACAACAGTATGGAGCATTAACACACAGAAGTTTCAGGTATTTTCATATCACTTTCCACTCTTCCATTCAACTGATTCTTTTAATTTCATTGAGTCTATTTTTCATTTCTGTGTGCTTACTTTACAAATTTGCCTTGTCTTTAGTATTGTCCTGTTCTTTCTTAAACTTCCTATTCTTTTAAAAATTGCTTCAGTCATGTTGAACAGTTATTTTTATAGTCTCAAAATTATTCCATATAATGTGATTGACTGACTTCTGTTTTCCTGTTTATTTCCTCATATGGGTTTGTAAGTTTTTACTAGGAACTCATTTTTCTCTCTCCCTCCCTGTAGAAGTGTGCTATGTCCCAAACTGTCCTATGGGACAAGATAACTTTTGCTTGCTTCACCAGAAACCTAAAGATTTCAATTATTCTGGACTCAGTTTCTTATTAATTTCTCAGCTTTGGGCTCCATATCATGTAATAGGGTAAATTTGAAGTTTAAGTTTCTCGTGTGTGTGTGTATGTGTGTGTTTGTTTTTTTAATTCTCTCAAGTTCTAGGGAAAAGTGTTACTCTCTTACTGCTTTGCTGGGCTACTAAGCAGTGAATCTCATCTCCCTTTTAAAGACAGTACAATTCTCTATCTGCATTTCTACATTTCTGTATGGAGTGGTCCTGGTTAGGTCAGCCCAGGCTTCCTGAGCACCAGATGTTCCTTTGATTATCCTTTCTCAACAGTATTCCCTCCCCCTTTGTAAATATAGGAAGTTTTGGGTTTATAATTAGCGGGAAGGACACTTTGCTGAATGTTACTGTGCACAGGGCTCATGTCCAAGGCTGGCCACTCACCAGCTCTCTGCCCTGGGGAAGTTAACTAACCTCACTGAGCTCAGTTTAGTCATTTGCAGCTTGGGACCACCAGTGATGGCATCACATGAGTAAATGATGTAGGTGTATGAAAAGTTGTCAGTTATTCAATTCTATTTTTTAAACACAAACTGTACCCCGTTCCACCCTCACTGATTGCCAATGCTTTCTGAAGTTGGCTCTGAACCTACAGTACTTCAGGCATTTTACATCACGGGTATTGAGAAAGGTGGTCTGGATCTCTCTCTCCTACCATCTATGCCATAATTTGGAAACCAAACTCGACCTCAGGAAACATGACTCCTAAAAAGCCATGTTTTCAGCTCACCTTTGGCTTTGGATTCCCAGTCACTCTGCATGTGAAAGTTACAGGCATTCCCTCGTAGATCTTGTAATGTTTCAGCTTCATCTCGAAGCCTGGTGCCACTCCATTTTCCACGGGCACATCGGCACAGTGGACGTCGTCGCCTGATTCATCCACAGGAGACCTTTCCAGCCTGTACTCGATCTCACTGATGAGTCTCTGTTCACAGCTGGAGACTTTGTATTCCTGGATCAAACAGAGCAAGATCTTGTTAACAGCCTCGGTCCCTGGTGGCACAGTGTGTCCCGAGCCTCATTCCCTCTCCAATGAAGGCACGTAAAAGATAGTGATATTTTTACTCCAGAGGCTACAATCGGGTCTGAGCCCACTTCAGTTGCATATGAAACAGAAAACATTTGGAAATAAGTGTATATGATATTTCAAATTATCTTCATCCAAAAAAACAAAGTACAAAACTATGAAGATAAATGTCTTTTTCCTTTGGGGGTGGGGGACAGGGAGAAAGGCAATGGCTATATTTCCCTAAACTGTTCCTAAAAATAGAGCATGCTGGAACACCGATTTCTCTCTGTGGGGAATGCTGACACTGGGGTGCACTTCTCCGGAAGGGCAACGCCAGTACCTGTGGCCAGCAGCTGCAGTACTGCACAGCACTGTGTGAAACAAACCACGGAAAAGTGGCACCGTGGTTTTCTTGTTCACTCAAAACAATCTGCAGCCACAGAGCCTCTGAGTCCCTCAGCTCTGCAGCTATTAGGAACCATTTTCCACTCTCTTCCAAAGAAACATAAGACTGACAGTCTAATTAAGTGTTGGTTGCAAAAGCAAAGGCCCCACCATCATCCTGTGGTGATTATTGTGGGGGCTGCAGTGGCTGGCTTACAAAGTACGAAGACGACAAGGCAGCCATTATACTTTTTACCCAAAGTAAATAGGAGATTGTTTTTACTAGGTTTTCTCTGAAAGAAGTTACTCTTTCTTTAAAAAAAACAGCTCTTTGGCTTGAGAGAAGAAATATAACACTGTGAATAAAACTGCAAAAAGGACGCAAATTGCCCAGCTGGTTTGGCTCAGCGGCTGAAGCTGTGAACTAGGAGGTCATGGTTCGATTCCCGGTCAGGGCACAGGCCTGGGCTGTGGGCTCGATCCTGAGTAGGGGGCGTAGAGGAGGCAGCTGGTCAATGATTCTGTCTCATCATTGATGTTTTCATCTCTTTCTCTCTTTCCTTTCCTCTCTGAAATCAATAAAAATTATTTTAAAAATACTCAAGTTGTTTTGTCCAATTACTATCAAATTAATCCACTGAAGAATTAGCACTTTTTCCTAGAAAGGTATAACAATGAGAAACTTTTCACAATTTAAAATTCAGAGTATCCACTAATGACAGTCAAATTCTAGTTTGTAATAAATGACAAGGAAAAACACATTGCACTATTTTTTTTTCACTTGGCATTAACGACAATAGACACTGTCATAGTATTTAAGATTCACACATGGCAGCAAATAAGGAAGCACACAAGAAACCAGACAGAGTGAAAGACTGAACAGAGAAGAAAGGTGAAAAGCTTAACCTTTTGACCATCCAGAGGACTCCCTACAGAAGCATGAGGAGACCCAATATCCTGTAATGGCAGAAAAAAAGAAGTGAGGACTAATAATAGAAATAATAACCTAGTAAGAGTTTTAGGGTTTTTTTAAAGAGATTTTTACAGTAGCTATATTTAACACAGGAAAACCTTTCAGATCCATTTCTCTACAGACACAAGCAAGAGTTTGATTTTTAAAACTTTCTTTTATATGGAGACTACATCTGGAGACAGAAGCAGTAGAGATGAAAAACAGTGGCTTACATCAAATGACTTTTTTTGGTGGTAACAGGAAAACATGTTAGGTTTTCTGTTGACTAGTGATTTATAACTATGTAAGTGAAGGAAAATAAAGATACAGTTTTTCTGTACATAGATATTTTACTTTGACTTGATATTAAAAATATAATTGGAAATAGTCACTAGATATTTCAAACAATTTCAAGAAAATAAGTTACTCTCCACACAAAATTATTTTGCATGAAAGCACAGCACAGGTCAGGAAAAACAGAAAGATACTTGAAAGGAGAAGAAACTGATCAATAGGAAGGTAAAAAGAACAGATTTCACTGACTGAAATAATTCTATGCATCATTTAATACAACGTCTGCCATATAGTATGTGCTCAAACACAAATAAAGTAATGCTTTTCTTTGACCAGCCCTGCACTTTCCACAGAGTCAAGCCCAAGAAGAGTGTCCATAAAGACTAGCGGGAGAGGAGACACCGTCAGTTTTCTAAGAAGTCCAGAGGAACACAGTACCTGGTTAGTCATTTCCTCTTCCGGCTCCTGAACGTTAAAGACGGTGGCACTGTCAGCACCTAGTAATCGACGGGCCATTCTTTCCTCATACGTTAACCTCTGAACAGAGCACATCACAAAGAATACATTAGAAAAACCACAGTTGTATATCACCTCATGAAAACCCCCAAACAAATGAGTTTTGCTGTTTTCTGTAACTTTATCTCCACCTGCAGATACCTGTGTGTGAAAGGAATGTTTCCTCCCCTGGCTTTAGTTATCCTGACTTTCACAATCCCCTCTCCCTTCTGCTCCTAATGGCCTAATGCAGTGTTGGGACACGGGCTAACTCAGTGGTTGGCAAACTGCGGCTCACAAGCCACATGTGGCTCTTTGACCCCTTGAGTGTGGCTCTTCCACAAAATATCACATGCGGGCGGGCACGTACAGTGCGATTGAAACTTCATGGCCCATGCGCAGAAGTTGGTTTTCGGCTCTCAAAAGAAATTTCAATCGTTGTACTGTTGACAATTTGGCTCTGTTGACTAATGAGTTTGCCGACCACTGGGATAATTAATCTTTCAAGCCACCAACTGATTGAACACAAATTCAAGGTAAGTAAAATAAGCAACAAGGCAGAAACCACACAGAAAATGTGTGTCCCAAACTTATTCTTAACGATAAACATCGAGACTAGCTGGCAGTGATGGGGGTCCTACCTCTATGAGCAATTTTCTAGGTTGCTGTGTGACATAGGGGAATGGAGGCAAATAGAATAATTCACAAAGAGTGACTGCCCATGGCTGAGTTAGCAAACAGACTATGAAAGATACTTTCTAATACCCGCAATTCATGATTCTGCTCAGAGGAAAACTGCTTGCCTATCAAGAAATGAAAGTAGTCATGTTTTTGCACCTAGCAACCAGCACTTTTGGATTTGGCCAAAACCATTTTTTCTAGGACAAAATAAATGCCAACATTTTTATTCTGTCTATTGGGCTGATTCCTGCTCTTGAGCGGTTTGAAAATGCCTTAGAATTACAGGTCTGGGATGAAATTTAAGAGACCATTTCCCATCAGGAGCATTTTACAAACAACTATTTGACTGAAAATAAAGAATAATTGGTAAGGTAGGATCTAAAATATAGTACAGAAATTATTTTAGATAAACTTCTAAACTTCTGAATATGGATACAAATTCTTTTGGAAACTCTCTCTAAATCAGAAAAATATGTGGGGTAAATTTATAATTTCCAGTAATCGCTGGTTCCAGGCCCAACTGAAGCCGGGAATTGAAACAAGTCAAGTGCCAAATGACAAACAGCCCTGAAGTTCAAATTATTTCATTTAACAAAGAAGGGCAGAGGACAAGAAGAGGGAGGTATGCGTTTGGTGTATGGAGTGTCTCAGTCCAGTATGTTGTTATATAAATTAATTTTCTCATGTTTCTTTAAAAACTTTTTGTTGATTTCAGAGAGAAAGGGAAAGGAAGAAAGAGAAACATCAATGATGAGAATTATTGATTGGCTACCTCTTGCATGCCCTCTACTGGGGACTGAGGCCTGAAACCCAGGCATGTGCCCTAGACTGGAATCAAACCTGGGACCCTTCAGTGCCGAGGCCGACGTTCTATCCATTGAGCCAAACTGGCTAGGGCTATTTTCTCATGTTTCTTAAAAAAAATAAAAATAATGAATTCTTCCTTAAAAGTCTCCCTAAAGTTTCATGGAGAACCGCATCAACAGCAGAGAGAGGACTGGAATAATTCCCACTCTTTTCCTCATAAGCAGAGATATCAGTTTGACACAGTCCTTCACCTGAATGCACTTGCATCATTAGAAGCCCACTGTGCTCCACAGTTTGTTTCTAAGCACTGTGCCATGTGGATACACAAGCCCTGTCTTTGGAAGCCAAAAAGAAGTAACAATAAATGTAACATAAGGGAAAAGTTGCTTGAGAGTCTTATTTTCTAAAAGGGGAAGTCTTACTTTCCTTGTCCTTTTTAACTCTCCAATATGGAAATCTATGGCCCTTATTGTGATATCATTCACTGGGAAATATATATATATATATATATATATACACACACACACACACACACACACATATACACATATATATATGAATGATATGTAACATAAATAAAAATACTCTCTACATACAATATACATAGTATGCCATAATATAGAAGTCTTATACTTTAACCAAGGGACTTTTAGTTCATAACGAACATTTAAACAGCCAAAAAGGAACAAACTGGAGATGTGCCATTCCTTACCTGGCCTAAAAAGTTCCCATAAATACTTGCTTTAACCTTTCAAAGGCTTCATTGACAGAGTCTGGGAAAATGTCTCGAGTATGTGCATGGACACCCGCAACTATTCCAGGGAGAAGCACTTCCCTTTGTAAAGTCTGTTCTCAGTGCGATGAGTAACTAACTCAAGATCTCATGAGAATTTTAGTCTTCCCGAACTCAGATCAGGATGCCCTGATAATTAAAATCAGCATTCAAAACCTCTCCTATGTTCCCCACCTTTATAATCAAACAGGGTCTGTTCTCTCATTTTCAGTTCTCAATGCTTGATAATTAAAATTCCTAGAAAACATAATTAGCACTTGCGATTTCCATTCTGAAAAAGATGCCTGAGAGGGAGACTTTATACAGAGGCCCTTTTCCTCTTGTACTTAAGAGCCAAGCACATTTTCTGGTGCTAATTCCATAATAAAGCCACACAAAGGCTCCTTTCCTTTATTGGGGAAATCCTGCTAGACTTGGTTTCCTGTCCTCTTAAAATATTCTGATGAGATAAAAAAAAAAAGGGGGCAGTAAAAAACATAAAAAAAAAAACAACTGATGAGGAAACATTTAAGTCCAATGGAGAAATCTTTATCTACTCTATATTCTGCAGCCTTCAAACATAATTTTTTTTTTCTTGAGTCTAGTTGTCTTGTTCTGACAAACCAAAACAAGACTGAAACATTCTTACTCTTTCAGATGACTGAGTCAATAGTGATTGTCGAGTACCGTGGCTGGCAAATTGCGGCTCTTTGGCCCCTTGAGTGTGGCTCTTCCACAAAATACCATGGCCTGGGTGAGTCTATTTTGAAGAAGTGGTGCTAGAAGAAGTTTAAGTTTAAAAAATTTGGCTCTCAGAAGAAATTTCAATCATTGTACTATTGATATTTGGCTCTGTTGACTAATAAGTTTACCGACCACTGGCAAGTGGAAAGAACTGGATTCCACCAATGATTTCCTTAGTAAAGGTATTTTTTGTGTAGCATCAGTCCTATAGAACTCCAACTCCCCAATTCTCCTTTTGGTACTTGAATTCCAATTTGCTGCTTTGGGGTAGATAGATTGCTCCAAAGCATACCTCTCTCTCCCTCCCAGGTTTTTTTTCTTTTTCTTTTTTCTTTTAACATCACAGTTCTGTATTATTCTACCCCAGACCTTAAAATCAGCCCTTCTTCCTTTATCTCCAACTTGGAATCCTGTCTAACTCCAATCATAGTGTATGGAATAACAGAAGGAAGCCATTTCACTGTCTCCTTTTTCCCGGATTTAAGTCTTTATACTAAGAGGAATGTAGAGATCCAAAGGCAATGAAATTAAGTTTGTGGACAAGTCTTAAAAACCTAAGTCTCAGTGAAGCCAGGGAAGAGCTCTGATGTGGGGAGCGCGTGTTTCAAGCCCAGGCCCTGAGCTCTCCCTACCGGCTGGCCGTTGTTTAGGAGGTCCTCCTTGAAGCGCAGTTTTCGTTCCAGGTCTTGAATGACAGCGTCCTTGGTGCCTTGGATCTCCTCATCAGAGGCTATTCGAGCAGTTCTGCTGGCCTTCTTTGGAAATCCCCTGCAGGGCAGAAGCACAAGGTGGAAGAGTCTTTTTGTCAGGCATATCAATCTAAGCTGAACATTCAAGTCCAGCAAAGAAAGGGAACATGTGTCAGTGTGTTTCTTCCCACTCTTTTTAAAATACTACATCTATTCCAACTAATTTTCGAAAGAACCATGAAAGCTGGATTCGGTGTTCAGGTAACACTAATTGGAACCCGTTTTCAGAGGAAGTTCAGCCACCTTAGGGGAGTGTGCCTTGGTGGTTAGATAAATGCCAAGGATAGTGAGGGTCTGTGTTCTAGCTGTAAGGAGGTAGCCGTAAAGGGAAAATAGGATGTGATCTGTAATCAGACCTAGGCTTACAATCTGGCTTTGTCTTGTATAAAGTTTGTGACTTTGAGTCAGTTTCTCAACATTTCTTATGAGCAAGAATAAAAACATATACCACATCTGACTGTTAAGATGATTTGAAAGAGAACATTTTTTTTCATACTTTGATTAATTCAATGCTTCCAATTCTCTGAAATGAATGTATTCAACAACAGTACTTAGCTCACTCTAAGCAGATACTAATTCTGTTACCGTTTTTGTCTCTCCTACCTTGATTAGGGAAGCTGTTCTATGCTCGAGGACCTGGAAGGCCTGCAGGCCCTGCTGTGCTAGGTGCATCCCAAGCCTCCTACACCTCCTTCTCAGGATAGGTGACATGCCAGAGCCTTTCTCTTCACGATGAGTGACAGGACCCTGAGCCACATGAGCCGGGGCCTTGGTGCTGGGTGCTTGTGCGTCTGGAATCCACTTTTGTTGGTGCCTTAAGCAATTTCCTTCCTATTTCTCCTACTTTCCCTCACAAGGCTGAGGGTAAAGAGTAAGGAGAAATGGCATACCTGTACCACTGCCTCGTGAGGCCCTGCACCTGGTCTTCCCAACAGCCATCCTCTCCTCTTGTCGTCCCCTCCCCCTTGTGTTCTTGCTGAGCTTCGGCTGATTTTGTTGGGTGTTTATCCTTTAGTGTGCTTGGGAAAGGTGATCCCCACCCCTCTCCAAACTCAGGGTTGGTTAATCTACGTCAGTTTGAGTGGTCTCAATCCTCTGGACAGCAATGAGCCAGAGGTCTATGGTAGAGCCCTAGTCAATGAGCTAGGGGAATAGAGGTGGGAGTGAGAGAGTGTGGTGCCCCAGTTAAAAACTCCCCATCTCCAAGAAAAAACATACAGGAGGAAATGTTCCTCCTTATCATTATGTCCAAAGTGTAATGCTGCAAACTGCTGTATCAGCTTCGTGACCACGAGGGGAGTCCACGACATGCCAATGACGACAGCTTAGAAAGAAGAGCCTGTGTCCCTGGATTGATTGCGGGACGCTGTGTTAACCTTCTATGGAACTGCCTGACCCCACTTGTTATGCTAAACAATAAACCTCATGCATTTAATCTGGTAGTTGAGTCTTCTGTTACTATAACGGAAACATTCTGATAGCTTTTCCAGGTCCTTCCTTTCTAGTCATTTGCCTCTAAAGTTCAAATAGGATGATGTGAGATATTGGTTTAAAAACAAGAAAAAAAAATATTGTGATATCCTGTGTTAGTAATATCAAAGTGGTTAGTCAAACTTTAAATTGTTCCCTGGGAATGGGTCTTGATTTTTAAGGAGCTGGGCAATGAATTTGGGGCACAGTAATGGCAAGGGCCTTAGAAATTATGATTTGCAACCCTTTAACAAAAAATGCATATAGTCTGCCCACTTTCCTAAGCCTGGAGCCTCCCTCCCTCACACTTTCTCTCGGGGCAGTGTCACCAGCCTAATGTCTCCGCGGAAAGGAGGGCCCTAAGTCAACCCCATTCACTATTGCACCATGTCTGTTCCCATCATAACCCTTACCACACGTGCGCATGACATGTCCTGTTGGCTGCTCTCCCACCATGCCTCCTTGTAAATAGCAGGCCTCCGAAGCACATGGGTGGAGTGTGCATGGATGCACTGTGTCTCCCTCTCCAATTCGTTCCTCTCTCTGTGTTCCCTCCTCAGGCAAGAACATTTGTGCCAGAGCCGGGGGACACTGAACCACACGTTACAGGTCATGTTCAGAACAAGTAAAAACATTACACACTTTTGGAAATAAAGTTCTTTGTTGCTTTTGACTACAACCTTGCATGTGAGAACTAGAAGAGCTAGCTAGGTTCCGAAGGCACCTGAAAGCTGGTCCGAAAGACGGGAAAGCTCATTGAACACCGGCTTTCTTGGGAACACACACACGTTCCCATTATTCATTTGCACCTGACACCATAAACCAGTTGCACAACTGTGTGACAGTGAGCAGCCCCGACGACAGGAGGCTTGCCCGTGGGGCTGCAGGCAGACATGCCGAGAGCTGTGTTCTCTGCGCAGATGAGCACGCAAGGGGCAAAAGGACGACTATAAAGGGCAGGACGGAGCCTGAAGTAGAGAGGCAGGGAACTGTGTTTTTTAAAAGGACAGCTGCAGTTCTCTTGGACAAGTAAACACCTATTTGCTATGGAATCAATCCCGTCACTTCAAAGGCATCTCTCAGTATGCTTGTCTCTCAGGGGACCTCAGCACCTAAGGACCACCGCTCTAGGAGTTACGTGTAGGGGACACTCATTTTGGCACGGGTTCCTGCCACTCGGTGTTTTATAATTTCAGATACAATTAAAGCTACTCTTTGATCCAAATACAAACACCCCGATGGTTCTACATTTCCTTTTTAACAAGCCAATTCTTTAAGCATAGGAAGATCACCAGCATTCGAAGTACTAAATTTACTTCATCCCTGTTCCCCCTATTTTAAAAGACATTATTTCCCCTTACTTACAGAAATTCAAGGCACACATATTTTCTTGATTCGGAGCAATTAACACTGAAATGAATGAAGCAATTGGAAGATTTTTAAATGCATGAATCTCACAGCATTATTGGAAAAATTACATGATGTATAGCTTACAGAAACTAGCTTGTGTGCAAGTGAACCTCAAAGACGAGATTTGCTGAGGGAAATGGGATGAAAGAAGGAAAGGAGGTACAGTTTTCAAAAATGTGGAAATAACATTTACTGATGGCCTTTTCAGTGCTCAACTCTGCTCTAGGAATACAATGCTGAACAAAACTTAAGTGATTATACTCACAAAACTTACATTCTACAGTGGAGAGAGGGGTGGGAAGGAAGGGAGGATGGAAGGAAGGACATATCAGGAGGTGGTCAGCACTGTGAAGGGACAGGACTGTGAGGAGATGACTAGATAGGGCAGTTAATCCCAGTTCTGAGCAGCTGACACTACAGCTGAGGCCCAGGGGACAGGAAGGTGCCATCTGTGTGAGGCCTATGGGTGTGTGAGGACCTATGGGAGAGCTGGGCAGTGCAAAGGTCTTTGCCAGAATGAGCCTGGCAGGGATGACAGGGTGTTGTGAGCTTTGGGGAAAAGGTACAGGCACAGGTTACAGTATTTCTCACACTTGTTTTAATATGGAACCTTCCCCCCGCTCCTCCCCACCAAGAGTATCTCATTTGGACTAATGCATTTCAGGAAATACTTAGAAATTGTGTTAGAAACTGAGTACAGAGTTAAAGGGTTAGCATATAAAGTTTGGGCTAAGAGCCAAAATGGAGTATTTGGAAGGGGGAAGCACCAGGAAAGAAAAGTAGTTACAAGTTTTTGAGGCAAAGTTTTGGTAAATGGGTTGTTTTCCTATAAAGCTAAATCTGTGTTGGACTTCAAGACAAAATGGCTGTGGTTTGTTCCCCCAGATGGCTCCTACTTTTGATAAATGAAGAGCAACAACTCATCAGAAAATGAGTGATGACAAAGAGATGATATGTACAATTAAAAAGTAAAATGCTTATTCCAAGAAAACCATTATCCAAAGCAGCACCCTTCACAAAACCCTTACCCAGAAGCAAACTTCAACCACTCAACAGTCCATCCAAGCCTCCCACACACAGCCTTCAGATATTCACACACTCAGCCCCGCTGTGCAGAAAGCAGCACTATTTACTCTGGCTTCACCAGAAAGTCACTTACTGTTTACAAATAATACCCATGTGGCGGGGGTGGGGCAGAACCAGCTCAAGCATTTGTGCAAGCATCTGAGAGGTCAAATCTTCCAGATTCAAACAACCAAATCCCAGAAGATTTACCTCCCCCCTCCTCCACCTTGGCTACTGAATAATCTTAAGAGCATCCTCCCCTTGATATACTAGTCTAGGTCAACTCGGTCACTGTATTTCAGGAACTCAAATCTCCAGAGTACAACACTGACTTAAGAGGTCATGAACCTGTCTAGCAGCTGGAGAAAACTTTTACTACTTAGAGTCCTCTCACAGTCAGTGATTATCTAATGGTCACGAAATTCCACAACAGTCCAGAGTGAGCAAAATCATTAATGTGTTGGGATTTCATTATCCCTGTTTAAGAAAGTAATTTGTCAATTAATATATAAGAGAGCCCAAAATTGTGCTTGCTTAGGCAGCACATATACTAAAGTTGGAATGATACAGGGATTTGCATGTCCCCTGCGCAAGGAGGACACGCAAATTTGTGAAGCGTTCCAAATTTTATAGAAAGAGCCCAAAATACACCAACTGAGTTTCTGCATACCTAAAACCAAAGTGATTAGAGTACAGTGAGCACCTGAAGCTCATGCTTAAGGAAAATAGATCAATTTATACTACTATTAGCTTCTCTTCACATCTTCTTTAGGGTTCTCTGAAGAATAAGCACACACCTGTGTGCTACACCTATTTGTTTACCCCATATAAATGCACATAGAGCCATCCAGGACGGAGCGGGTCTCATTCTGAGCAGACATTTTAACAGAATTGTCACTTGTCACAGCAGACCCCAAGACCTCTCCTGCTAATTTACTGGAGTTGGTTGCAACTTCGTGTAGATTCTTCTATGCACAGGACCCTAATGAGCCCAATGACAAGGCCCAGGGGCAGCCCCCGGCCCTCTGAGCCTCCGCTCTAATGGAGATGGACAAGGCCCCGCCCACCAGTCTCCTGCAGGACAGGAACCCTGGGTCATGTCTAGAGTCCAATGCAGCTTTTGTCTTTCATACTAGTTACTATCCAACCACTGTCTTGACTGGAAAACCGAAGTGCATCTGCATCTGTTTATGAACTTTCCCTTAAGGCTCGGCGATTTCGCTTTGTTGGTCTGCAGCAGTTTTCTTTCATTAAGAAATAACACATCAGATGTTTTAGAGATGAACCGGGGCAAGTCATTAGATCTAATGACTATCCTCCTTGCTTAAGCTTATTCTAGCACTCTGGGAAACCCCTGCACCTCTCGGTGCCTGTCACCTTGAATAAGGACAGTGTTCCCACCTACCTGTTTCTTATAAACGGGTGAGGGGTGGGGGGAGACAATGAGATCATGCCTATAAAGGGCCGTGTGCCTGTAGAATAAAAGCTCTCAATACATGTGTATAAAGGCTCTTACTGAGACCTGCTTTTATTCTTGACAAACATGGGGTAATGTTTCAATCCAAAGCTCTACTTCTAGAAGAGAGGCAACGAAGAATATGCAATAGTGCAGCACTTAGGCTATGGGCACTCCTTTATGAGAACAGATGCCAAGATGTCAAGGTGGGCAAAAAACAGTACCAATAGGTTCTCGGGCTGGATCTGGTGTGGTTCCCCTCAAGGGTGGCCCAGCCACTCAGAGACCAGCACTGACAGGGCTTGCAGCATTGCCTCCGGGTGCCATTCCCAAGTGCTCGGGATTTCACCAGCTCTCAGGGCTGATGGACTGGGTTTCATAGAAGAACAGCGTTACAGCAATGGAAGCTGTAAACCTCTCAGCAATTGTGAGGGGAGCGGAAGACATTCCTTCTATAAACGTGCACACGTTTCTTTCTAAGGCATGTTCTCCTCGCTGCCTCCATCTGAGATCCAGTCCCCTCAACATCGCGTGTGTCCGCAGCTTGGAAGAGGACGGTATTTCCTCTGTTGGTGACCCGAGAACCTTCGGGAGGAATGTGGCAGACTGAACCCTTAAGAAAGGCACCGGGGGTTCCCCAAACCGCAGTCAACCAGCTACTGAATGCTGCTGCTTCCAGGCTGCTTGCTCTCCGTTGTCTTCCTGACTGGTTTGTCACCAGCACCCATGGCCCGTGTTCCCCGCCTCGACCTCTGCGACCCAGACACTTGAGAAATAGAACCTTATCGCTACAGGCCATTTAGAAAGTTAGTAAACAACCAATCTATTCTTTAACAAGTTGGACAATGGTAAACATGCAGACAGGTTAAAATGGCTGGTATGCAGCTGAGTCAGAAAACAGGCATCTGAAATTTATACAATTTTGGTAAAACAAAGCAGGCCAAAAAAAACCCCAAAAAACCCCTAATGTTTTTCTACTTCACTGAGATGTGTCATCCATCTGTTTACTACAACTTGACACATACGTCAGAACTGTCCAATTAGATGCAGAGGTGAGCAATGTGTGGCCCGAGGGCCACATAAGGCCTGACAAATCATTTCGTCTGGCCCTGCCAAGGCATTAGGGCCGAGTTAATTAAATGTTTGAACAAATATAGCAGGTTAGTTTTTAAGTTGATAATTTTGTATGGCCCTCACATGATGTTATGCGTATACGATTGGTACTTGACAGGAAAAGGGTTCCCCACCCCTGAATTAGAGAAATAACATACACAAGTGACACTGAACTTGCTGTCACAATGACCACGAGTAACCAATGACATATGAATAAAAGTAATTGAAAAGATTCATCTCACAAGAGTTTGGCAGTTCCTCCAAGTTCAAGGATGCCAGTTAGTTGTGGCAGCCCTGAAAGTTTTTTTGCAAGTTATGTGGCTTATTATCTTATATAATAAAAGCCTAATATGCAAATCGACCAAATGGCAGAATGACCAGTCACTATGACTAGGGGGCAGACCATAGGGCAGACGTTCAATGCAGGAGCTGGTCCCAGCCCGCAGGCCCCAATGGTGGTGGCAGGGGGGATGGGATGGTGGGGCTGGTTGGTGGGTGGTGCCAGGCAAGCTAAGGTGGGTGCCAGTGGCCACACCCCACCCATCGCCCTGCCAGTCTCCCCACAGATTGGCCCTAATCACCAGCCAGACCTAGGGACCTACCTGTGCAGGAATTTCCTGCATTGGGCCTCTAGTAATGAATAAAGAGCTACCTTTTTGTTTTTCACTCAGAATGCAAGCAAGGAAAAAAAGGTTCATTACTTTATGCCAGAGGAAAAAATGTCCTACAAGTTACATGTGTCAAACCCAAAGAAAGAATTCAAGTATGTGACTTAGCAACAGGAACATTTCTAGAAGACAGAAGCTAGCCACATAATGATGGCTGGTTGGGCTGGCATAGAGCTAAATATCTGCTGCCTGGTATTGTCACTTATCTTCGGTGTCCCAGCACCTATCTATCTCTGGGGACAGTTGTGTACAGCCACAAAACCAGCATGACTTCTCCATTGACTTAAAAGAAAAGGCAGGAGCTACTGGACTCTTGTGGAGGCAAGTATAAAATATTTTTACTCTATAAAGTGAGTCACTGCAATACATGCTAATAAGAAGCAAGTGCTTCCATTACTTGAGGTAAGATCTTAAAACCTCTTAAGGTTTTTATCTTCTTCAGATAATTTCCAAGTCCAAGATCAGAATAAAACCACTGTTCCTACTTAGGAAGATAAAAGGCATGACCACCCACTGGCTTTGACAGACTACTCTTTGATCAAAGTCCTACATGAGGAGTAGTAAATTCTTTATATAGTACTTATCTTCCTAGGAAGCAAGATTTGGTACCATTTCGTCTTACAAGAGGATAAAGTGTCATGCAACAAACACCCACTTTTTGAAGCTAGCAGTTAGTGTCTTTGTATAACGATAATCCTTCATTTCCTTGCTCAGAGAAGGGGGGGGGGGTGGAGAAAGAGAAAGGTTTTCTCAGGCAATCCGACTTCCAGTAGAAGCCCATTATCACATCATTACTACACAGACCTCTCCTTTATTTCACTTATTTACGTATTCATCTGACTGAACTTTTTCCAATAAAGATTTGAGAATAAGCCAGATTTTGAATTCATGTAATCAACATTTAGAAGGTGCCTGACAAAACAGGACACTGCTAAGCAAAGCGCCTTGACACGCCTCCCGTCAGACACAGCACGTAAAAGTCAAACACAGCAATGCTCGTTCTAAGGCGGTGTGAGTACGGCCAGAGAGGAAAACTTGTCCACACAGATGAAAAGAGCCTGCATCCTAAGGTCTTCTCACTTATATTCTTTAGTAGAGCTTCCTTCTTTTCTCTCTGAACAATATTGGGGTTCCGGCAGACCCTGGAGCAGGGATTCAGCCGGAGGAGTTGAGGTGTGGGAACTGGCTTGACCTCTGCTAGCACATACTGATTTCTGAGCTCTTCAGTAAAATGAGCGGGTGCTAGCTTTTACACACTTACTCTTCAACAGGACATGCCAAATACCCCTATGATGTTCCTTTGAAGACTTTACTGTACCTTCGTAGATGGCATCGTGTTTATCTGCATAAATTTTCTATTTAAAAGTTTCGGAGGGCTGCATGGCATCATTGTAAGGAAAGACAGGTCTGAGATAATCCGCAAATAGAGAAACAGGATCCCCGTCACTCCCCTGAGATCCCTGCTGGCTGGGGTCAGAACCGGCACCATCATTTCTTCACTGGATTGCACACGGCCTCATTTACTTGCATCACCAACACGAAGACACTGACATGCACCCCCTTCCAATCAATCACTACCTAAATGTAAACTAACTTTGTTAGACAGTTCAAAAACAATGTGTATACTTAATAATCAAGCCCCTCTACCTCTACTGTAATACTGATCTGAAATATTCAGATACAGAGGAACCTAATTTCTCAAACTCAGTTCACTCTGGAAGGCTGATTGAAAAAGCGATTGTTCAAAAACCAAATCCTTTTTCCCCATTAGAAATAATGTAAATGGAAATGATCTGTCCCAGACTTCCAAATGATTCCCTGTTTTAACCTTTCTTATATACAGTTCCTCTCTCATGGACTGTTTAATCGTTAAACACTTCTTAAATTTATGGAACCACCCCCTACCAGCATTAAAGGGATTTTTCATATGTCACCACCTTCGAAATACTGCCCCTGCCTAACTGCCTTCCTTTATCCGATCAACAGTTTTTCTCCCCAAACAGCTGTCTGGGATTGTTGTTTTTGTGAGCACTCTCACATCCTTGGCAACCCTAGCACTCTTGATGGCCTCTTTATGTTTCAAAATGGTGCTAACTGTGGATTTTGCCAGCAACAAAAGCATTCTCTCCTTTATCTGTTGCCTGAGAGATGTTTTTTTTTTGTCCTGCTGAGATATCAACACGAAAGGTGGAAAACTGAGGTTTGGGTCAATAACGGAGGCATTTTTTTCTGGGAACAACGTGGTCAAGAACCGGATTGTTGGCGATGGAGACATCCGAGAACCGGTTTTGACTACATAGTTGGGTGGTATGAGCATGAATGTGGAGTCAGACAGGCTCTTCGAATCCCCATGTGATGGCTGCTCCCTGCCCACTGTTGAACTCCTGGGATCCTCCATGTGTCTCAGGAGTGTATGCAGAGAGGGAACAGCAGTGAACTGCACTGCGCTCAGGAAACAGTAGCTGAGGCCACCGCCATCCAATTTAAAAGCACCGCTTAGCTTTGGGAAGGGCTCCTGTCATTTGATGCAGAAGAAAGTGTTGCTCTTAGTAACGGGCAACGAGAATTTAAACATCGGAAGAAGGTAGGTATGTAAAAAGGCGACAGCGGCACTCCTGGGGCTGCAGGTCAGTGGGTGCCTGGGGAAGGGGCCAGGCGACCTCAGCGGGAGGGAGAGGGGGCGGCTGTCACTCACGCGGGGGTGACGCCCTTGGGCAGGCCCAGGGCGTTGACGGCCACGGGCGGCGGCTGCGAGGGCAGCATGGAGCTGAGGAAGGCGGCGGGCGAGTGGCTGTAGCCGAAGCGGGCGGCGGGGGAGGCGCCCTGGGAGGCCGGGGCCGAGCTCGGGAGCGGCGGCGGCGGCGGCGGCAGCGGGAACACGTCGGGCACCGGGAAGGCGGCGGTGGGGCTGAAGACCGGGGGCGGCGGCGGCGGGGGCGACGGCGAGGACGGGCTCCACGGGGCCTCGGCCTCGGCGCCGAAGGGCTGCGCGAAGGGTGGCGCGGGCGCGCGGCCAAAATGCTTGGGGGTCGGGGACATGGGCGACGGGAGGCTGGAGGAGCTGGGGCTGGAGGCCGGGGTGCCTTGGCTGGACGCGGGGCCCAGGTTCTGCGCCGCGATGAACTGCTTGGGGCGCGCGTAGTTGAAGGAGCCGGAGGACTGCATGGCGGGGGCGGCGCGCGAGGCGAGCGCGCTCATGGGCTCCGGGGCCGAGGGCGACGCGCAGGCCGCGAGCTCGGGGAGGGCGGGCGGCGGCGGCGGGAAGGGCGGCGAGGGGGGCGCGCTGCGCGGGGGGCCGGTCGCCGGGGGCCGCGCACTGGCCTCCTGCTCCAGGCGGATCTGGTTCTGCAGTTGCTGGATTTTCAGAGGGTCCCTGGGAAGACAAAAGCGACAGCGTCAGAGAGGGCGCTGGGGGAACGAGCCCTGGGTGCAGCGGTGCGGCTGTGAGCGGCCACCCCGCAGCCCGCAGCCCGCAGCCCCGCACTGCACCCGAGGGCGAGGCGCAGGTGTCAGCCCGGAGTGCGGGATCTGCGCGCTCGGGGTCTGATTTCAGTTTTACCTGATGACTCAAATCAGTTTACAAATCATGATGGGAATTCGGTCCGACTTCCAAGAGCCAATTTCATTTCCATGAAACCCAAGTATTTAAAGAAAAACGTTGGACAGTGAGTCTCAGTCCTCTCATTTGTAGCCAATTTTTAGAACAGAATGTTATCAGAATGAGAACATTAAAGGGGAAAAACCCACTTGATACGAGTTATTTTTGGCAGACTTAGGTTAGTCCATTTTGCCTACTCCGTGCTGTCAACTCGGCCTTTGATAAATACCACAGGCTGACGGGAGGTGAGATCCACTGCAATTTCTGCATTTGTTCCCTAAAAAACGTGCACAATTTACCATGCTTGAAATACTAGTAATCTGAAATGCAAATTTTTATACAAACCTTAATATTGAAAAAATATTAGCTCTTCTGTGCCATATCTAAAACATACGCAAATATCTATTTTTAAAATGTAGGTGCTTAATAAGAAATAACAGATTATTAACTTTATAATAATGCTGTTTTAATTCCCCAAGTATTTTCCACCACCAAGAAGAGAGTGATTTTTTGTTTTTGAATTAAAATTTAAATTAATTTTTGAATTTTTAAGGTTAGCAATTAGCCATATTTTACTCAGACACTTTCCTTTTTAACTGAATTTTATATATAGTTTTCGCTTATTCATTGCCCAGTGACCACTGGCTGTCAAAACGAACTTCAACAGAAGATGGCACTCTAACAAGTAGATGAAACAGGCCACATAGTCATTCCACCAATAGGGGAAAAGCTATGTCCCCAACTGTAAATCTTTTCTTTAGAGAAAGGAAGGTAAAGAGAGAGAGGGAAAGGGAGAGGGAGAGGGAGGGGGAGGGGAAGGAGAGAGAGAGGGAGAGAGAGAGGGGGAGAGAGAGGGGGAGAGAGAGAGAGAGAGAGAGAGAGAGAGAGAAGACATCAATGTGGGAGTGAAACATATATCAGCTGCCTCCTGCATGCCCCCTACAGGGGATTGAGCCCTCAACCCGGGAATGTGCCCTGACCAGGAATCGAATCCACAACCTCTTGGTACACTGGACCAACTGAGCCATACTGGCCAGGGCCCAACTTTATACCTTTTAAAACGAAATAAGACTCCAAAACTCAAAATCGTCCTTATCCAGAGGTATTTCATCTTCAAAAATCAAGATTTTATACATCCAAAGCAATATTAGGAATTGAAGCTGATGGTAAAGGTATAAAACAAGATTTAGATCTGTTATTAAGCATCATTAGCTGTGAGAACATCAGCAAAAAAAAAGTCCTATTTGCCTTCCTGTGTTTGCTCTTTTTTTCTGTAATTACCCAGTAAAGTGAATGCTGGGTGATTACACCTTTTGGGGAACTAAAAATTATAAAGAGAAGATGATTCCGCATGCTTAATAATGTGCAGAGCTTCCAAGGTTCCAACACCAAAGAACTCTGTGGTCCCATGGATGTACTCTCAGCATTTTACAAGCACCCTGCCACTGCGGGAATTCACCAGGACACCGAAGTCCGGTGTCTGTGCGCGGCTGGGGTAGGCTGTCCAGCACATGTGCTCCTTGCTCATGTGTTTAGAACTGGCCCAGGAATAGAACTCATAAAAACCACCCACCAGCTCTAAAACCCATCATGCATGCTCTCATTCTCAATCCCCAAACACTCCTTTCTGACTGCCCTGCCTTTACCATCTCGTTTCCTAGCTGTGGCAAAATGCAGCCCATTCCTGGAATGTTCTTCATCAGCATTCACCTGCCCTGTGCACCTGGGCGGGGAGTGGTCCGCGGGGTCCTGCTCAAAGCCACAGCGCCCCTACCCTGGGCCAGCCTGCATTTTGAGGGTCTTTAAGGTTGGCCTGACATCAGCAAATCTCTGTCTAGCGGCGCTGGACATCACGTCATACCTTGTGTGTGGTGTGATGAGTCCTCTACCCAGGGTTAGGGAGTGGCTCCGGAGAAGCCAGTCTTCAAAGAAGCCAGAGCAGCAAAGCCCAGACCACCACCGTACCGGTTCTAACTTTCTGTACAGGCTCCAGCCTACTCATTCCGGCATTAAAAAGAACCACCCAGTTTGCAAAGCCAAGTGGGCCCAAAGCTGCTGAGATGCTGCTTTTAGTCGTGACAGTTCTAGAAAGTATTAATGTAGCATTTCACAAGAAACGAGTAGGCATTCTAGTGTTTTGGCTACTAGTGTACACTGCCATGAGGAATGCTGCTAGGGTTCCACTCTCCCGTTTTGCACTGGGTAAGGAAGACAATACTCAGGGAATTTGAGGGGTGGGGGAAGGGAGAGCAAAACAGTTAATTTGAATCTTCAAGGGTCTGACTTGATTTCTGTGCAAATCATCATTTACAAAAATACTTTAATTAAATGGATCTGACATCTGGATTCTGGGTGATGAAATGCCCAATTCTAAGTCATTTTCTCAGTCCTCATTAAGTTTAACCTATCTATCTATCTATCTATCTATCTATCTAATCTATATCTATCTATATACCTATATATATGTATGTGTGTTCATACATGTATCTCCTAACCGGTTTGGCTCAGTGGACAGAGCGTTGGCCTGCGGAGTCAAGGGTCCCAGGTTCGATTCTGATCAAGGGCATGTACCTTGGTTGTGGGCACATACCCAGTAGGGAGTGTGCAGGAGGCAGCTGATCAATGTTTCTCTCTCATCGATGCTTCTAACTTTCTATCCCTCTCTCTTCCTCTCTGTAAAAAACCAGTAAAATATTTTTTAAAATATAAGAAAAAATAGATATTTACTTATTGACACAGAGAGGAAAAAAGCGGGAGAGAGAGATAGAAACTTCAATGCTGAGAGAGAATCATTGATCAGCTACCTCCTGCATGCCCCACACTGGGGATCGAGTCAGCAACCTGGGCATGTGCCCCGACTGGGAATCAAACTATGCCCTCCTGGTTCATAGGTCGATGTTCAAGCACTGAGCCACACCAGCCAGGCAAGTTTTTGTTTTGTGTTTTTGTTTGTTTGTTTGTTTGTTTTTTAAATAAAAATTGAATTTACCAAGATAAAAAGGCAAAAAGAAATAAAAGGTACCAGAAAGGGAAGATTACCTGTGACCTTTGGAAATTACTTAAAAGTTATTTATTATAAAAAGTCATCACTTTTCAGCCGAAACCGGTTTGGCTCAGTGGTAGAGTGTCAGCCTTTGGACTGAAAGGTCCCGGGTTCGATTCCGGTCAAGGGCATGTACCTTGGCTGTAGGCACTTCTCCAGTAGGGGGTATGCAGGAGGCAGCTGATCGATGTTTCTCTCTCATCAATGTTTCTGACTTTCTATCCCTCTCTCTTCCTCTCTGTGAAACATCAATAAAATATATTTTAAAAAAATTCATCACTTTTCTGGTTTCCTCATTTTTTTCAGCAGCTCTTTTCTCTGAAAATGAAATAAAATGACATTGAGTTGACCCTCTCAGAAAAACTGGGTAAAGGTTGAACATTTAGATGAGTTCTAGACAGCCCTAGTTGCAGCTACACTTTGAGTGTCAAAGTTCAAGTCTTCCGTTTTGCACACCTACTCCATCAAACCCCACCCAACTTTTTTCCCCCTCTCCACCACACCCTCAATTCAAAAGGACTAAGAAAGGCCCTACTCCAACCCCTCCTTCAATTGTAAAGTTTTAAATACTTAAGGAAATGAGATGTCTGGATTTTTTTTTGTCATGTACCTGTCACAGTCCCTTTACAAATGGGAAAGGAATTTTACTTGTAAGTAACTTGCTTAAGGTCACGGAGCATTACCTGCCTAAGCCAGGTTAGACCAGTCTGTCCCTGGCCCCTTTCCCTACACCAAATATGTCCACATCACAGAACCCTGACCTCATACTGGTCTTTTAGGGGAGAGTGCCTCATAAGTTATATAAATGTCTAACTACTGCACTGTCCACCTGAAATCATACACTACTGAATGCCAGCTGTAACTGGAAAACATTTTTTTTAAAGAAAATAAAAAGAACCCTGACCTTCAATATGATATTTTTAGAAGTCTGTGGTCATCTTTGCCTCCTAAGGATTTAACTCCATCGAGGCTTTAGGGTCTGGATAATCAGTCAAGATTATGATATTTACATATTTAAGAATATACTCAAGAATACCTGACTTCAAATTTGATTTTTTTTTCTTTTTTTAGGGTGACATGGGACCACCATGAGAGAGGATCTTGGCAGCTCAGGAAGGGAATATGTAAATACTAGCTCAGCGGATTCTCCTACATTACAGACAACCAAGACCCTGCTCCCTTAGAGAGAACCCTCCCACCCCCCTGCAATGGTTTGGGCACAGGTTTTAACCAGAGTTTCACAGATTGTCAAATGAGGTCAAGTTTCAGGTTTGACAGACAGTTGTAGAACGCAGTTTACTTCCCACGTCAGGCATCTCTGCCACCCCCGAAAGCCGCCTGGAGACGGCAGCATGGGGTAACAGGAGAAAAAGGCGCCTGGCAGTTGGGTGGCACTGGCCTGGAACACGGCTCTGCCAGCTCCTCGCTGTGGGGTGACTGAGGATTCAGTGAGCACAGTGTCGGGGCATCGCGGGAGCTCAACAAAAGTCCTGCAGTATATGAGACAACCCATCCATCCTGGTTACTTTACACAATGGAGGTTTAAAAATGGAGATAATGTTCTCCTTATTGCAGGGAACGCCCCTCCTCTGTGCGCCCTGCAAGGAGCTGGCAAGGGCAAAGGCAGTGGGGACGCAGGGACTAGAGGTGGGGGGCGAGATGGCTGACCGTGGAGCTGCTCGCCGTCTGCTCACATGGCCACACGTGGGGGTGGGAGCCGAGGGGCAGCGCTGGTCATGCTCCTGCACGGGGCTGACTCATTCACGGCCCGGGGAGGGCTGCTGTGATTATCCCCATGTTTTAAATTCCCCACAGATTAGTGAGGTCAAGTCACCTGTCTAAGGGCAGAGCCTGGTTGGCTCCCTGGCGCGCCACATCATTCTCCCTAAAGCGCTCCGGAAAGAAGAAAAGACTGAATACAAGTAAGTCATTGTTACTGCATATCACTCTTTCTTTCTCCTTCTCCCCAAGCTCCAAATAAAGGATGTGAAAGTGCACTTTTGGAAAACAACTTCTATGTAAATTGGAAATTCCCAGTCTGCCTCTGGAGCAGCGTCTGGCCCGCGAACAGCAATTTATCCCCTGCTCACACCAATAACGACGGAGCATTTGTCACTGTCTGGGGAAGCTCCTGGGACAGTGACACTGGAAGACATCAGTTCTTTCCGAATAAATATGTTGCTGGTTGATAAATCCCCTTTCCTTTCTCACTGTGCGATACAGAGGCGGCTGCAGGATGCAGGGCTGCCATACGGCACCCTCTGAACGGTGAGCTGCTCTGGTCCTGCTGTTCATACGCACAAGCACTGTGACACTTCAGCGTCCTCACAGGCTCAGCCAGCCCCCTCACAACACCCCAGCCAACACGAAGCATGGCGGATGCGTCAGTGACAACCCCGATGCTTGTTCCTGGCTGCAGGTTCGATACCTGACTGTGCGGCCCGGCACAGCCCACAAGGCAGTCCCTAGCAGAGCGCCCCGCATGGGCAGGGGCATTTAAACATTCCCAAATGAAGATAATTAGGGGGTAAACAACACACTCCTCTCCGACTGGGATGAGCTCAGGATCTTATGTCTGAGACAGTTTACTATACTAATTCTGAGAACTGATAAAATAGGATATGCAACTCCCACAAGGGCTGCATATTGAGGTTGTACTCATTAAAGTTCCATCTACAAGTTGATTAGATTTGTGCTTCCATGGGCTGGTTCTTGCTCTGTTGCTCATGCTTCCAGTTAGGCCTTCACGTCACAGAAGCCAGGTCCACACGGCTCCGTATCTAGCAACTTACTTGAGTTAGCACTCAGTTCTGGCTGCCCCTCTTACGGACATCACAATACAAATAGGTTAATAGGAGCCAAATGAGGGTGTACTATGTTGGGTTTAGGGGAGGATGTAAGTAGAAAAATAACTACGAATACATTCCCCATAAAGTTGGGGGAAAGGACAGAGGTAGGCTCGGGTTTTCTGCAAAAATACAAATACAAGAATGCTACTATCAAAACCGACCGCTTTGGGAATGTGTATTTAACAGATATTGCAAAATGACATAGATTTCTTTCTAAAAGACCATTTCCTTGATCTTTAGTTCATTCTGAGCCTTCTGTAAATCACACTGACTCTAGACAGAGCCAGTACTGAGTGCAGCGAACTGCCTGGGAGGGTTTAAGGAAGAAGTGAAACGAGCACAGGACTCGAGTCTCTCCCGCCTACAATGAGGCCTGCAGTAGCTCTCTTATGTCTTCATGCGTAACAGATCTCTACGTGAAGTCACTCCATTCACCATGAGCAAGAGAGGGAGCAACTGCTGACCAAGTCATTACCCCCCCCCGGGAGAGTCCCCGGAGTACACAGGCTGGCTGTGCGGTCACAGGCACAGGGAGTGAGGACGGAGAGGCTGGGAGAGGGTGTTCTGATGAAGCCCGCAGCCCACTGGCCCTGGCGGAGAATTCTCCTTTCGGAGGTGCGGGGAGATCCGGCGCTCCGTGGGGCAGGCGGGCACCTGGCTCTGGGAAGGCTGCAGGGCCCGAGGCAGGACGTGGCCCAGGCAGCGAGAGCCCCACGAGAGGGGAGGATGTGTATCCCAATGCAAATCGCCTGTGATAAGGGACAGGCTCCGGCGGTATTTACGGTCCTGATAACCCCGGTGAAGCCCAGTGACGTGGAGCTCGGGCATGTCAGCCTTAGCCTTTTCTGGGGGAGGAATGCGAGGTCAGGTTCTAAAAGCATCAACTCCACAGCACAGTGAAATGCCTTAAGTAATTTTCATTTCTGTTGCCACACAGGCGGGTGAAAACAGGAAGGTTTTAGCTGCTGATTCTTACAAAAACGATGCTAATTTAGTGGGCATGAAAGGAAGTAATATGGACTATTTCCAACTAAAAACGTTTGCTATTAAATGTTAATGTAGATGAAGTACGTCCTTAAGAAAAAAATCCATTCTCCGATCTTTTCTGTCAATGCTTGAAGCAAAATCAGTCATCTCAGTTCTAACTAGAACAACCAAGGAAAAGCCACCTGAGTGATAGATGTGGAGGAACTTAAATGTAAACTTTCTCTCGGATTTTAAAAAATTGGGGGATGGGGGGAGGGAGATAGACAAATACTCAACTTTCAGCCTTACAATGAAGTAAATAATTTGTATATTTTAGGGTTTCATTTGACTCTACTCAAATTTCCATTTTTATCATTGGTAGACTTGTCCCATCCTGTGTCATTTCCATGTTAGTTCATGTTTGCTGAGTTGAATATCTCTAAAACAGTGGTGTTTAGTTTGTATTTGTAAGAATGAATTATTATTAAAGGCAAAAGAGCCATATCTTTCAAAAATAACAACCATTACCTATTCATCCGATGGCTTTACTCTATACTTTTTCACCAAATGGCTTTATTCTACTGAAAGACAAATAACAGTATTTTCACTTCTCTACCCCTTTCAAACATTTCATCTTCAATATCTCCCTCTCTGTACACCCGTTAGATGCTCAATAAATATGGTCGAATCTTATTAAAATCCCCAGATTTCTGTTAAAGTACAACACTGGCTATGCCATCAAGTTATACAGCACTCAGGGTCACACAGCCGTGTTTTCCTAAGGTAGTTCTTAGAAAAACTGTGTTTCTCTAAGCCGTGTTTTTCTAAGTGAGATATCTTGCACAGAGAAAGCCATGATCACACAGGTTATTTACAAGTATGAACACAGACTCAACCAAACTAGAGAAATGTTCAAATAGTTCAACTGCGCTTGGCTATGAGGTATTTATGACTTTGGATAATTCACTTATCCTCTCTGGAGCCCAGTTTCTCTACTTTAAAGTGAAAATTTATAATGTAAAAGTTGTAAGGCCCTAATAAATTTTCAGATTTTATGATCCTTACTCTTTAGCCCAGGAACATTTAAACATTATGAAGGGACTAGTGTTGAAGGAACTGTAAACAACTCACCAAGTTCAAGTATATTGCTCTAAATCCATATACATATATCAGCTTTATACTTACGCTGTTTTCGCATGTTTCAACTGTTTTTGAGAGATGAATATATATATATATATATATGTAACAATAATAGATTTTGAAGGCATTAGAGGCAAGCTAAAATAATTCCATAGTAAATCTTATAAAAAGAATACCTTTGGGGCGGTACTTTTATACTAAGAATAATCATCACCTAATTGGTTAACAATAGTTGCATTTTTTTTTCTTAAAACACATATACTTGTAGATAAATTCTGTCCAAAAATTAGGAAAAAGAGCTTTTGGGTTTTGTGTGCCTCGAACAGCTCCCATAGGAATTGGGTTGGATGTGGTTCTGCTATAATGTTCTCCCTTAAAGAAACGGGAGCCATTTCAGTGGCCCAGTCGCCACTGTTCTGTTAATAAGCCTTTCCCCTCTTTCGGCCACAAAACTTTTTTGGTCCTTTGGCTTGATTTTATAAACCTTCTAAAAATTATTATTTTTGTTAGTGTTAATCCTCACCTGAGTATATTTTTTCCACTGATTTTGAGAGAGAGTGTGGAAGGAAGGGAGGGAGAAGGCAGAGGAAGAGGGGGAGAAGGGGATGATGGGGAGACATTGACATCTATGTGAGAAAGATACATTGATTGTTAGCCTTCATAAGTGCCTGGGCCAGGGCCAGGGATCTAACCTGAATCGCAGGTACATTTCCTTTATCTGCATCCAGCCCGAGACCTTTCCATGTGTAGGCTGACACTAACCACTGAACGACACCAGCCAGGCCTAACCATTATTTTAAGGTGTTCTGTTTAACATGAAGACAGGGTTATGTTGTGCTTGGACCTGCATTCAGCAGTCCCAGCCCTTCCTCTGTCATTCCTATCTTTGTACCTCCTGACACTGTGAGCGCCCACCCTTTCCTTCCCCGCCACCACTGACACCACCAACCATTCTTGCCCTTCCACCTTGAACATGGCACCCATTTCCCTCACTGGTCCTTTGCCAGCTCTCTGTAGACATCCCATTAAGATATAAATGCTCTTTACCTTCTCTTGGTACAAGGGGTTAACAGCATTACCAGCAGCATTACTCTCTGTCTCTAGCCCAGACCTCAGCCTTGAATTCCAATTCTTTTTTTTGTTTGTTTGTTTCAGCAACATTTACTTTACTTCTAAATGATTTTTAAATTACACTTATTTGTTGGATCAATAACAACCATACCTACGAACCACAATTTGTGCCACAAAGTTCAATCTATTTTTGGTTTCACAATATCTTGAGCTAAAGGAGAATATCATTGCATTGTTCAAGTTGGGTCATAAACAGTCTCCAAAAAATAAATAAGGCAGAACAACATAAAATACTATATAAACCAAAAATGATACAAAATATGAAGAGATTCGGGTTCTAACAGCTGCTACATAAATGGAAACATAACTGCGCTCATCTTCAACATCAACTCCCCCTTTATATTCGCACAGAACTCCATTTTTACATCAATTATATTTCTTTTTTTTATTACCTATTTCTATCTAGCCTAAACATGTCACCCCACCTCAAAACTTAGTATGTCTAAAATAGAGTCCCTCTCACCCGAACCTGGTTTCTCCCCCTAATAATGCCTGATATTTGAAGATTCTCAATATTTGACCCAATATTGAGATACTCTCTCTCCACTTTTCCATTCTTCCAAATTAGTCTCATTGTCTCCTGAACTCACCTTGGGGTTTCCTTCGTCCTGGCCTTTATTCCCGTACTGCTCTCTGTTCACAACAATCTCTCTCCATCCGCCAAGGTTGTCTTGATCCTTCTGTGCCCCTTTCAACATCTATCTCTTCTCAAAACCCCTCCTCATTACATCTAGCAACTCCTTCTCCCTCCTCACAGCCCCAGTCCACAGGCCGGTCTGGCCCTGTCAGGGCTTGGCAGGGACATTATCACACCCACAGCCACGTCCCCCAGAGCCAGGCTTGTGTTCTGAGTGATTCCCATAGTGCTTTACACACGGATGTCACCAAACACCTGCGAAGAGATCGCCAGGTGTCCTTTCATGGGGAACATGGGGGAGGAAACAGTCAGAGCTTGTTGATAATGATGACAGTACTTAAACATCTGGCTTGTTAGTACCTAAAATATGAAACTCCCATCCTCCATATGAGAGTGTGTGAACCTGGTAGCACAGTTCCTAATTTGGCGTCTGGGAGGCACTCTCTCTCGTCCCAGGCAGCTCAGCCTGTACCAGCGCCCATTTTCCATTTTATTTGGTTATCAGTCAAAAATGCCCCAAGTTGGTGTTTACCTTGAGGAAAAGGCCTTGGGATATTTTCAGTACTTGCTGAGAACTTGAGTCATCTCCAGGCAATTCTCTGCCTTAGTGGGGCACTTTCCCCCCATTACTGCAAAGGCTCTACACTGTAGAGTCTACAGCCACTCTTTCAAAGCATAGACCGTATCCTGAGATAACAAAGAGGGTTCCTGGACAGAAAGGGGAAGTGGTTTCCTGGTGTGTCCATTGTGTAGCGGGTCATAAAGATCCAATAGTGTGACTACCCAGGCAGCAGTGAACTCCCCGTGCTGGGGCTGGGATCTGAGGCACTGATGTCTAGACTTGTTCAAACTGTTGCGAAAATACTGCTAGGAGTTCTTAACTGCTGATAGGAAGTTAAAGAATGCGTAAGGGAAGGTCGCCCTTTATTGCTGGAAGGAGAATGCAAAAGGGCATTGGTTGGGGACATGGCAGTGAGCATTCATAAAAGCAAGCGATGACTCAGGACTCAGAGAAGAACTGAAGGAGTTTCTTCTGAAAATCACAGTTGCCTGAAAATCCAAGAGGAGGAGACATCTGCTTTTATTACCTACCATTGTTCCCTTCAGCTGGGAAACATTCCCCCTTTTCTATAACATTCGATTCTTCCCTACTCCTTGTGAGTCTGCCAATCGCAAATCCCCAACCCTTGCTTCCAGTAAGGTGAGTGAGGCTAGCTCCTCATTGTATGGCTTTGGCAAATTCTGTAAGGATGAGAACAGAACAGGGCGGGGCAGAAGTAGGTTTCCAGTTGTTTGTGTGAAAAAGACATGCAGGTTGTGATTAGGACAACAGCTCTATTAACTCTGTGTTTGGGCACTCACAACGTAAGCCTACCACTGCCCCACCCTGTACAGAGTCCAGGTCAGGCGAGACCAATCAGGATTTTTCACACGGAAGACAACAGGGGAGTATGTCCTCTGTCCTTTGACAGCTACCTACTAGGGCAAATCCCCCAGAGTTGCTACAAAGACCTTACAAAAAGAAAACCAATACATACAAACTTAAGCCGTGTGGGGAGATAACAGACAAGAGAGAGACTTTCAAAACAGGTGCTGTCTCGGCATCTGATGCAGGTCTAACCCTCACACCAGGTTTATCTCTGACTTCCAGGCACAAAATAGTTGTTCCCTCCCGTCCCCCCAGGTTTCTTTTTTCTTTCCTAAGTTAGTTTAAATCTCTCTAGTACTTCTATGGAAGTGGCCTTGGAAACCAACTCTGTCAATTTCCCTATTTTATAGACACAGGAAAAGAAAGAGATTAAGTAACTTCACAAAATTATTGGCTTGTTAGTACGAAGGGCAGAACATCTTGCTGGTAAGAATGATATTACAAATTAATCTAATAGCACTATCTGAAGTGGGTCAATCACTGAATGGATGAATACATAGACTGTTCATAAAGTTGTGAAAGAACCACCAGAAATACTAAAAAAGAAATAGTTAAGAGTGTTTATCTCTGGAGAATGAGGTAGAGGGAAGTCATTTTTATTCATTTTTTTAATTGAGTTCAGAGAGGAAGAGAGAGGGGGAGAGAGAAACATCAATGATGAGAATTACCAATTGGTTGCCTCCTGCCTGTCCCCAACCAGGGATCTAGCCCAAAACCTGGGCATGCCAACCAGAAATCAAATTGTACCTCCTGGCTCAACCACCTCAGCCACACAAGCAGGGCAGAAGTCTTATTTTTGTATTTTATACTCATCTAAATTTGTAGTTTGAAAATTTTTAACCTTGTGCATATAAAAATTAATGTAATGGTTAAAATATATAAAAATCTTAAATCATCTACACTAATAAAAGAGAAACATGCAAATCGACCATTCCTCTGCTACGCCCACTAGCCAATCAGAACGAGTATGCAAATTAACCCAACAAAGATGTTGGTTAATTTGCATATGCAAGCACAGAGCAAAGATGGAAGACACTACAGAAGGAAGCCAAGTGCTGGAGAAGGGAGCGAAGCTGCGGAGAAGCAAGTGGGGTGGTGGGAAGTGGGGAGGCAGAGTCGGGAGGGAAATGAGGTGGCAGGAAACTTTGCTCCAGCTGCAGGAAGCCCTATTCTTGCAGGAATCTTCCTGCAATGGGCCTCTAGTCTATATATATATAAGCCTAAATGACCAAACCATTGGTCACTATGATGTGCACTGACCATCAGGGGACAGATGCTCAATGCACAGGATCAGGCTCCCTCCTGTCTGGACCAGGCCTGTGGGGATCGGGCCAAAACTGACTCTCTGACATCCTCCAAGGGGTTCTGAATTTCAAGAGGGTGCAAGCCAGGCCGTGAGACCCCACTGGTGCACGAATCCACACACCAGTCTCTAGTGTAAGTTATAGATAATTCTTAAAATAAATGCAATTCCAGAAGCTTATATTTTAAAGAAAGTCACATCATGAAGAAAGATACAGTGTTACTGTCTTAGATCACACCTAATACTCTGGAAGCCTGAGCACAACCACTCCCTGTGTTTGAAGTCACCAGGGAAGCTCTCCTCCAAAGAATGTAATCCTATTTTGACTCTTACTACTAGTACCAGCACCACCAGTGTCACTACTACCGCTACTGATGATAACAGCTGACTATTACTGACCGCTTGCTATGGACCAGATGCCCTGGTCTGTGCTTTGTCTACATTGACTCATTTGATTGTCAGAAAAACCCCAGGAGATAGACCTCTTTTATTATCTTCATTTTACAGACGAGGAAACCGAGGCACAAAGTTATACCAAGTTTCTCAAGGTTACCCAGCTGGAAGCAGTGCAGATGACTATCATGTTATGGCACCTCTGCTTGAGATGCAGGTCTTGTCTAGTACGTCCACGGGCATTCCGATTTCTTCAGCCACAGAGGACCTTTCTAATGCGGGTCCCACCCAAGCATAGCTGTAACTCTGTCACTTCTATCCCCTCTGTTTCTTTGCTCCTGGGATATCACCATTACGATGGAGCTCAATACAGCTACAAATAGAAAACAACCGGGCCAAGTCCTAAAGATATTTCACTGGTATGATTTTAGGAAGGTGACGTTTATGGTCCATACACTAAGTTTTACAAACTTATATTTACTGGAGAAACTATAAGAATACACAAAGCAACTTGAAGGAGTTGGTTTTGAAGCTAAGAATTAGTTGCTACCCTAGCTGGTTTGGCTCAGCGGATAGAGTGTCAGTCTGTGGACTGAAGGGTCCCAGGTTCGATTCTGGTCAAGGGCACATGCCTGGGTTGTGGGCTTGATCCCCAGTGTAGGGATTGCAGGAGGCAGCCAATCAATGATTCTCATCATTGATGTTCTATCTCTTTCTCCCTCTCCCTTCCTCTTTGAAATGAAAAAAATTTTTAAAAAGCAATTAAATTTGTCCCCAGAATTTCTTATTTCTGTATTTGCATTATCCACCAGCATGCAGGACATTGAGAGACTGTTAAATGCTTGGTCTCTACTAATAATCAAACACCATCTAATTATAGCCATACACTAAAGGCCGAAAATGCAGAGTAGGGATAGGACAGTGAGACTAATTGGGAGAGATTCTCCATGCACATTTTTCAAGTTAAAAGTGAATCCAAATTTCTGAGATTTAATAGGCATGTCACATAACAGTAATAAATACAATAATGGAGTTCCTTGGCACAGAATACCCACATACTTATTGTCCTGTCCCATATTCTCCTCTTTGAAAAAGATGCTCACTGTAGAAAAAAATCCATAATATTAAAAGCATAATATGCTAATTAGACTGGACATCCTTTTAGGATGAAGCTGGGGCTGCAGCTGCCTCGGCTGTGAGGGAAGGATTGAGGCCCCACTGCGAAGGCCTACTCTTGCACGAATTTCGTGCATCGGGCCTCTAGTAAAGAAATAAGTGAACTGTGTTCTCAGCAATTGGAACTGAACTCTTAAAGAATAGCTTTGTTTCTGAAACTGTACACAGCCCTTTTCTGCATCTCCTGCCAATGAGCCACTTAGTGCTGTCCCGAGCATTAGTGATTATGCCACCAATTATTTGTGTGGCCTGGACTAAGAGAGGCCCACATCTCTTCATATCTGTGAAACAGAAAGTTGGACTATTTTTAAATAGTCCCTTTAAATACGTTTCAAATTCCCACCAGGCTGTAAAATCCACTATGTAGTCTTTCAGTATTGAATAGCTGAACACTATTATGTTGCTCTATCTCCCTGAGAGATTTCATTACTTAAATGTACTGGAATAAAAAAAAAAAGTGTTGTCCACATGATGAACAACACTGACTTATAAAGATGACTTTTTAGACTTCTATTAATATCGACCTATCACTGAACAACTAAACATGTCTGCATACATAAAAAGCTGCCAATGACATTTTCTACATATTTCAATCTCACGAGAGCAAATGATGACAGGAATGTACACTTGGACCTGGGTACTCAGAGGAGTAATTTATTTCTTCTTAAAGGCCGACCATTGCTAGTTTAATGTCAGTGGCCAAGATACACAGCCAAGGGTCCCAGAGTGTGAATGCAGGCCCCACCCTGCCAGATCACAAGGCTCCAATTTTAACCTCCCATCCAAAGAGCGGAAAAAGTTCTTAAAAAAAAACAACCCCAAAAATGTATTTTGGCAAACTCAAGAGACGTCACTTAGCAGCATGAATTAAGAGACTTGTGGCCATGAAGAAGAATTGTATATTTTAAATGGCTTTGACCCTTCTTAGCTTTTGACCAAGTGACTTTGACATTCCTTTGAGGCCAGAGGATGAGACAGATGCCGCATGACAGCACTGTCCTCCCCCTCGTGAGGCAGATCACTTCTTCCCCACAGAAAACGAAGACCATCCAAATGTGTTGTGGGAAGAACAGTTAATAAATGAGGTTCCCTCCCTGAGAAATGACAAAAATAATTCTCAGATAAAGCAACCCAATTATTTAAATGTAATTGCTCTTAAGGAAGAAATGGAGAGAAATGTATCATAGCTGAAGTTTCCAACATGGTTATATATGACTGTGTACTGTGTACTCTGGCACTGTAGCAAATGGAGCCTTCTAAATATGATATTTACAGCCATCTCAATATGACAAAAACTGTGTAATATCCTGAAATGCCTTTTGGTAGAATGTACGGATGTAATAGAGCTTATTTCACTGTATTTTATTCATCTTTTCCAAATGCTGTCACTAATGAAGTTTGTTGTACACCACACTGGGTTTTTACGATTCTACTGTCAGATATTTATACATTATGTGGTCTTTCATTTAGGGAGGAAATAGATACACCCAGATCTAGTTGTTCTTTTTAAAATGTAAAACAGGTCATGGACAAAACCGCTTGAGAGGGTACAATATGTGTGATGATGTGCACAGGAGGTTCATGAGAGCTACACACGGAAGCCACTGATCACACAGTCCAGCAGCGTAACGAGAAAGTCTGTCCACGTGTTGCACACGAGGCCAATGACTGAGCTTCACTGAATAACGCGGTTTTTCTGCTCTTAGTCTCTTCGAGGAAGCCATCAAGATACGGACTTTCGGCTTTCACTAACAGCTAAACCAAAAAGCCACTTCTAACAAGAGTACAGGTGAACAGTCCAAAGAGCAAAGGAAAGCCATGTTCCAGAGCGGTCAGGTCCCACAGGGCTGCTTCCTGCTGCGGCTGAGGATGAGCCTCGCCTCAGGAATAACAATGCAGCCCCGTCTGCCCACCAGTTACAGCCGGGAACACAGCACATCATTCTGTGTGCGGATGTGTGCGCATAGCCACATAAGTGACTCAGCATAATGCATGTTTTCCAAGTTTAAATATGATGATATTTTTGTCTGAGGGATTAGTACTGAGTAGAAATAATACAAAGTATATTTAGCTACAATATATTCCTAACTTGACTTCTTAACATGCTCTATTTTGACTGTGACCACTGGTAAAGCAAAGCACACCCGTAATCTCAGAAGCACAGCAGTTCCTACCAGGGCATCAATGTTAATAAGTATTTTTGTTGTTGATGCCTTCTCAATAAGACAGGATTACTGTAATAGGTATAAGTACAGCGATGTCAACGTTATGAATTTACCAGTGATTTTTTTTTCTTGCCATGGACATTTGTTGATATCTCAAATAATCATAAGGGTAAATTAAAGATCCACAGAATCTTTAAAAATGTCAGACATTACAATCACTTATGGTATATGTTAACAAATTAATAAGTAAACTTCTGTCTTTTTTTCCTTGCAAGAGCATCATGCTATTAGCTTTAAAAAGATTACTGCATAGCGTGCAGCAGCAGGAGATTAGGGCACGGAGGGAGCAGGCACTATGCCCTTCACTGTGTTTCCACGCAGGGACCTTCAGGAGAGGAGCATTCCTGGCCTGTCGCCTCTCTCCCCTTTTGGTCGGGATGGGCTCAGATCAGCCCTCCTTGCTCTAGATCTGCTGCTCATCAGGGAGAGGGGTTTCTTCTCCCCATCTTTGGAGGTAGGAGGTCTGCCCAGTGGAGCTGAACAGTGCTGCCTGTGGATGGGTAGGTCAGCCACTGAACTCAGGGGTGAAGTATTAGCAAGATTATTGGCCCAGCAACACATCTCCTTTTCCTCCAGTTCTCCTCAGTACATATCTAAACCTTGGATCTCTCTCTCTCTTCTTAAGTTTATTATTCAAATGGTCCTAAACTTAAGTAAGGTAAAAAAAAAAAATAGCCTTCCTCAAATATACATTATTCATGCATTTTAATGGTCTGAAAGAACCTTAGATATTAATGCATCTTCAAGTCAACAGTCATTTGCTCAACATGTATCTGGAGAGGCTAGCCCCAACTCTGTAAAGGGCAAAGAAGGTGTGCATGGCCTCAGGTTAACTCAGTGCAACAAAATATTTAAAGCATTAAATAGACCTACTTCCTCTTGGAAGGGAATCTGTGGACCATCTAGCGATAACTCAACTTGTGTCTTTGGCGGCAGGGCTTCATTCCTTACCTAGGGATACGAAAGACTTCCTTTCCATCATCTCCCCGTAAGGACGTCTAGTACTTGCGAATTAATTTATATCCTTCATTACCAGTATCCCTACCCTCTCCTGGAGATAGAACATTTACCTTTATACCTCTTTTTCTTCAGTTGATCTAAATGTCTGTTTCAAATTTACCCTGACAAATGGCATTTTTAGTTTCTTACCCGTAATACGACCATCATTTTGATTATGAAATAGGTTGAAGAAACAAGGCATCAACACAATCTTTTGACCAACAGAATTTAACTTTTTTGGCTTAGAGAATTAAAGCATATGTGATAGTTCTTGAAAATCAATAACTAACCTTTTTCTTTTAAAAACTGAACTCATAATTATAAACAATAAGTGCAGACTGTCATTTCTATACAGTATTTCTCTTTTGAAATTAAATCCTATTTCTAAAAGTGCATGTGATAAACAATTCGAAACAAAAATCCTATTGGATTTTTATATGCCAAAAAGTGAACCTCAACTCAACTCAAACCTTATACAGAAATTCACATTTATGAGCCTTTGACTTAAATATGAACCTGAAACTATAAAAGTTCAAGAAGAAAACAGAGGAAAATCTCTATGACTACAAATTAGGCAAAGATTTCTTAGATGAGACCCCAAAAGTGTAATCCAGGAAAGAAGTGTAATCCAATTGATCAACTGAACTTCATTAAACTTAGAAAACGTCTACCCTTTAAAAGGCAAAAGATACATAAAGGATATCTTGAAAAGCAGGTCTTCATTTCATACTTCCTTCATCACGATCCAATTTCCCTTCCCAGATATGAAAATGAATACAATAACCATTTCTTGTGTTTCCTACCAAACTACCCATACACAATAAGCACAGATATACTACAGAGGTTGGCGAAAGTAGGCCGACAACTGTGAGTACACGAAACAGAGCTTATTCTTATATTATTTAGTAATTCTTGTATTATTTTCCAGATGAACAACTGTAAACCTACTTTTGCCCACACCATATATGATAGTTCCATTGCTCTTTATACCAAGATTTTTTCCCCCCCAAACACAAAACTGTCATATTCAATACATTTATTAGATTATTCAGTATAGTCCTACACTTTGGACAGCATTCACTGGTCAGGCACATAGTTGAGACCAAATTCCATGGAAGTAATTAGCTTTGAAATGTAAGCAAATATGAAACAAGAGAAAAAGATTTTTAAATTTGTTTGCCTCAGTTAAAACAACAACAACAAAACATTTCCTAAGTTTGGTCTCACTATGTATTATTTAGGTCATGCTTCGTATTTTATCGATGTCAGCTATTGCTGGGGGAGAGATGTCATTGGGTTTTCGAGTTCATAGAACCCAGGTTCTCCAGTTGCTTTATTTCTTTGGGTATTGGTGTTTTTAAATAATGGAATTATCTTTTAAGAAATAGTTGTTTTGATAATTAGAGGAAGTATTTGTCTAAGGTTGAACTGAAACGTATTTCCCATCACACGGCCCCATTCACTTCCTAAATGACTCATTTAATACGTAAGTGAGCAAGAAGGATACTCCTATCTCACTCTACCTCATTATCCTGTTTATTTCTTCACAGCCTTTAACATTGAAGTTATTGCCTTTAAGTATCTGTTTTTATACTTTCTATCTGAATGCCCAGCCCTCTGCACCACCCTACCCCACCCCACGCCATGCCAGCTCTGGGAGGTGAGCGCTTTAAGGGAGGGACTCTTCTCTCCGGTTGTACACGCCTGTGTTTTAGGACCCAGATGGGCCTCTGGCGCACAGCAGGCACTCAACGGACTCCATTGAATGAACTATGTATCGACTACTGGGATTGGCTCTTATTCCTGCCATACAGTTTGTAAATGAAAACATGGAGTTGACCATTTAGAATATTTTACACTGTTTCTGCTATACTGGTTTGGAGCATAAAGGTTGGCATAGACCTAATTTTATGTCGCCTAGAACTGTGCTGACCAAGTAGCACAGCCACCAGCCAGCCACCTATGGCTGCGGAGCACTCGAAACGTGGCCAGTCCAAACTCAGGTGCGCTGAATACCAAACATGCGAGATGTTGAAGACTTAGTTCAAAAAGAGAGTATGAAATGATGTCATTAATGTTTACATTCACTTACATGTTGAAACTATTTTTTAACACATAGGGTTAAATAAAACATACTATTAAAATGCATTTCACTTTTTTCTTTTTCCTTTTGAATGTGATTACTAGTCAATTAAAACTGCATGCTGTGGCCGGTATTTTTGAGTCATATTATATTTCTAGTACACAAAGCCCCTAGAGGACTGGCTGGTTCTAAAAGTTCCCTCACTACTTCTCACAAGGCTTTTATCCCATTAGGCACCCCCCTGGGGCCCTGCTGAACTGGAAACACGTAATGCAAAGTCTTAGGATCTGAGGACTCGTTCTCTGGGATGGTGGTGACGGATTTGTCCACGACCTTGGCAAAGTGTTACCCTCCGTTTTCTTCCGTATTTGTTGACTTCCCAGCAAGTAATATCAGAAATTACTCTCTGACTCTGTTTCTCGAACTGCTCCACTCTCCTGAGACAGTCACCCACGGTGGGCCCGTTTGGGACACCCTCAGTGCTACTCCATCGCCTCCCGCAGAGCCTTCCCCTCCAGGCAACACGCACAGACTCCACTTCCTAAGCAAGCCCCACTGGTTCACATGGCACTGCAAGGCCAAGGTTACACGGGAAAGCTGGCCCTGCTGGCTGCAGGGAGTATGGATGTCCACCAGCCATGGGGAGGAAGGCAAGAGAGAGCAGGCTTCAGGGTGGGGGGAGGCAGTTTGAATTTTCTCTCACATGAAACACAGGATAAGCTTTGGATAATGTATTAGAGCAAAATAAAAATGTAACATGTCAAAAAAAGTTACAAAGCCAAGGTTTTATAATAAGGGTACAAATTTGATTTTTCCCCCTCCAGTTTATAGAAGTGTTTGAATGAAAGGCTTAATGAAAAAGGACAAAAACAATAGCCCACTTACCTTAAGATGCACCTGCTATTATTACATTTACAGGAAGTTTAGGGGTGGGAGAAGAACCGAGAATGAACAGTGCCAGACAGTGGGTACTGTCCAACGTGCATATCTTATTTACAAAAGACTACTCTCTCTCACTATTGCCTCCTTGGTTAGTGCACCCTGAAAAGTAAATACAATTTTCTGAACTATGGTATTATTATCATTAAGTATCTACTCTCTTGGCCCAAAAATCATTATCTTGGAGAAAAGTTAAAGAGGGATGGCAACAGACACTTTCTTCATCCTCAAAGTAAAAGGTGAAGTGTTAATGAAAGTATTATTTATGCTTGCTCAAGCTTTATAAAGTCAAGATGCCTGGAACAACATCTTATGGTGTATTGATGGGTGTATAACTTTAAAAAAATGCCTCCTGGTAGGATTGCCTTAGTTTGGCTAAATATAGTTGGCAGTCCTCGTGCTTAGCGCATTTCCCCCTGAAATTCAGCTAACATAAACAAAACAAACCGAGGAAACCTGGCCCCCCTCCATGGACATGACATCATTCTTCCTTATTAGGAAAACTTCTTCAAATATGACGTTTTGTTCTAAATAATCAGAGTTTAATTCTTAATGATCTTCTCTAGGCAGGGAGCTGTTCTAATCAGGAGGGTTGCTGCATGTCAGGAGAAATGGGGAGGACATACAGGCTCGTTTTAACAATGACATATTAATTCCCTACACAGTAGCACCTTATGGAAAGCAGTAAGAAGATACATTCAATGTTTCCTGTGGACGGTACATTTAAGAAAGCACATTTAATGTTCCTCAGGTGTTTGCTTTCTATACATGTTTTGATAGATGCCTGTGTTATGGTGAACAGAAACAAGAGAAATTCTTAAGATTCTTGAGTGTTGCCTTTGATTGATCTTAAGTGATGTAGAAATTAGTAAGTTAAGTTGCCCCTGAAACATTCCTCAATGTAATGTTTAATTTGTCAGACAATGTTGGGATATCGATTTTGCTCTGAGATATTACCATAGTACCAGGCTAATCTGGCAGCACAAGCAAACAAAACAAAACAAAACAAAACAAAAACAAAAACTGAAACTACCTAACTAAAAGTTTCTGCACAGCAAAGGAAAATATCAACAAAATGAGAAGGTAATTTAGCATTAGTAGACAATATTTTCAAATCATATATCTGATAAGGGGTTATATTAACTATTGCAACTCAATTACATAAGAAATGGGATAAGGAAGTGAACAGACATTTTTCCAAAGGAGACATACAGAGAGCCAACAGGAACATGAAAATGTGCTCAATATCGCTAACCAGGGAAACGTAAATCAAAACCACAAGGACCTATCACCTCATGCCTGCTGGAATGGATACCATAAAAAAAAAAGACAAGAAATGACAAGTGTGAACAAGGAAGGGAAGAAAAGGGAACCCTTGTACATTGCTATTGGGAATGTAAATTGGTACATCCAGTATGGAAAACAGTATGGAGGTTCCTCAAAAAAATTAAAAACAGAACTACCATATGATTTAGCAGTTCTACCTCTGAGTATTTATCTGAAGAAAATGAAAGGCACTGTGTACCTCCACATTCACTACAGCATTATTTACAATAACCGAGACATGGAAACCTGTGGATGAATGAAGAAAATGTGGTACGTAGATGTGCGCGCGCGCATGCACACACACACACAGTAATATTATTCAGCAACAAAAATGAAGGCAATTTTGCCATTTGTACAACATAGATGACCTATGAAGCCATTATGCTATATAGTGAAATAAGTCAGAAAGAGAAATCCATATGATTTCACTTATGTATGAAATCTAAAAATCGTGCAAACTAATAAGAACCGAGAACTGACTGGTGGTTGCCAGACATGGAAGAAGGGAAGGGAAATGGGTGAAGGGGGTCAAAAGGTACAAACTTGCAGTTATAGGATACTAGAGGCCCAGTGCATGAACTCATACATGGGTGGGGCCTGGCTGGCCGGGGGAAGGGGACAGTGGGAGGTTGGCAGGCCAGCCCCACCCCTGGCTGGGATGGGGGAGGCTTATTGGGGCCAGCGCTGGCTGGGGGTGGAGGGAGAGGCCATGGGAGATTGCCCGCCAGCTCCACTCCCGATCAGGGGTGGGAGGAGCTGATCAGTGTGGGGCCAGCTGGGAGGAGGAGCCATAGGAGGTTGGCCAGCCAGGGGGAGGGGCCATGGGAGGTTGGCAGGCTTGCCCTGCCCCCCACAGTGCATGTCATAGCGACTGGTGGTTCTGTTAGTTCTGGTTGCTTAGGGTTTTATATATATAGATAAATCCTGGGGATATAATGTATAGCATGACTATAGTTAACAATACTGTACTGTATATTTGAAAGTTGCTGAGAGAGTAAATCCTAAAAGTTGTCATCATAATAAAAATTTTTTAACTATGTGAGATGATGGATGTTAACTAAACTTACTCTGATAATCATTTTGCTGTACATTATTTATACATATATACAACTGTTACACAGTATACTTTACACTCATGCAATGTTATGTCAAGCATACCTCAACAGAATTGGAAAAAAGCAAGATGTTGCCTAATAAACTTGTTTGCAAACAAAACAAAACAACCCATACACAAACATTAACTAATCCAGACTTCTTGGTGTGAAAGGTAAGATTTATAAAGTTAAAATGTATGTGTAAAATAAAAATCAATCAGAACAAACCTCTCCTTTAAACAGTTACTTGCCCATGAATACAAGTAGTGTTATTCATCAGTTTGCTATTCTACCTAGTACTTTATCCTTCTTTCATCTTGACATAAAGACTATTTTCATGAGAAATAAGAGTTGAAAAAATACTCTAAATTTCACAATAGTGTTGGGGGAGCTAATACTGCCTTCTGAAATGATTAATTTATAAATAAACAACCCTCAGATGCAATGAGTTGAGTGGGTAAGGTGCTATTGCAAAGACGGAGCCTTCTTACACAGTGGGCTACGCAGGCAGTAAGAAACTGCTTGCTTAGTCTTCATCTTCTGCTTTGGTTCACTGACAACATCAGAATGAGCACATGTTCATGGGAACGTGGAGGCTGAGGAATGGCTAAGAGAGAAGGTTGTGGAGAGAGGGAAGACCGGCCTGGACAAAAAGGGAGGAAGGCTCTAACAGTACCAAGTTTATAGTTCTAAGTTTAGCCTATTACTGACCTTGTTTCTTCTAATTTTTTCCCCCAAAGGAAAAGAAAACACACACACCTGAATCTCTTGCCCTCAGTAAATCTAAACTGGATGGTGGACCGTCTCATCGGGCCCAGCACCTATACAGTGGGGAAACACCGTTGAAGACCTCAGATTGTTACTCAGTCTAACCAGGCCCTTCCATCTCCTGGGAATGTTCCCACATCACCTCTCCCTCTGTTTGGATGAGAGGGCATGCTGGACCGCACAGGAGTGTGGACTCTAGGGGTTGACTGCCTGTGTTTGAATGACTGGATGGGTGTTCTTGATCACTCAGCTATCGGAGCCTGTGTCCTCATCCATAAATGGGAGTTATAGTAGCACTTGCCTCAGTGGCTGTGAAGATGATGTGAGTCATTTATCACATATTCAGTGTGAAGTAAGCAAAGTTTGAGCAAACCTCCAATGAGAGTTAGCAACTAATATTCAGGATGCCCGTAGTGTCCGAATGTGGACCCTTTTGTCTGGAACATGTGTTGAACTTGGCTAGAACCCTCGGACCACAGGCAAACGGACATCCCTGAGAAAGATGGCTTCGTGGTGTTCCCATTCACATTCTATAATGTCGAGGTCACATAAAGTAGGGATAAACCGACTTAACAAAGTGAACAAGGTTTGCACCTCAGTGGATACTAGAGAGTACAAGATTCAAAGATCTGCACTCTCTAGTGTCCACTGATAAAAGGGCTTAATTTCAAAAAAGGGCTTAATTAAAAAAAAATCCTAACTGTAATTTGAAGTGTTCATCTTAAAATAGACCTAACAGTTACATTAATCATCCACGTGTTGAACTTAGAACATTCCTTTCCAACATTATCCCAAATACATGGTAAAGTTTAATTTAAATCATTTAAGCAATGCTTTCATTCTTCCTCGTCGCCCCTTTCCCACGGACCTCAGGGACTCTGGGAGCCGCGGAGGAGAGAAAGGTGAATGAAAAGGTGAACAACAGGACAGTGTGCTCACCAGGCACCGGCGGTGCTCAGCACAGAGGACACAACTGCGCTCCCCGGGGAACCCGCGGGCTGCTGCCCGGACTGGGGAGCGTCCCTCAGGCCACCGTCAGTATAGAAACAGAGAAAACACATCTGTGAAAAATGAGCTTTAGTGGAAAAAATTCAGCTGGCATTCTCTTTTCCTCCCGTCGTCTTTTTTTAAACGGCGTCTTATGTAAGTCCTTTACTATATATAGTAGAGAGCAGGGAGCCCATCCGACCTGTTAAGCGGCTGTCAGACTTGGCCGTTTCCTGCCCCTGGGGCCCACAGGCGGCTGTACCTGAGGGACAGCGGAGCAGCCGGCCCCGGAACCCCGGCTCCTTCAGACCCAGACACCGGCGGGCTGCTGTCGCCCCTTTTTGGATCGTCAGCCTCCCCACCTATACAACTGGCGAAGCGCCTGTTTCTGACCTAACTCACTGGGGGTGCCTGCGGAACCTCAGAGAACATCTGGGAAACATTGTTTGGGGCTTAGTCTATAATGTGTATCCTCCCCCCTTCCCCAGCTCCATCCAAGATTTATGTAAGAGCTAGAATGCTAATGCTTCCTAGGCCATCCTCCCACCCCTGACCAGCAAGGTAACTGCCCATCATTTGTCCTTTTCCTCCACTAGGCTGCACACAGGGTCCACATGTGTTTTATTCCCCAGTATACTATCTAAAGTTGAGCATGCAGTCCATGAATGAATGGAGGAATCAATGAAGCAGAAAAGGCAGGAGTAGCTAACATTTAGTGAATACTTGACAGTTGCCAGATACTGTCTTGATATATATATATAATCAGATTATTATGATCTCTGAGAGAGAAAGAGAGAGAGAGAGGCCAGATTATTATGCATTCCGAGATCATAATAATCTGGCATATATATATATATATATATTAGAGGCCCAGAGCATGAATTCATTCATGGATGGGGTCCGGCCAGCCTGGCTAGGGAGGGGATATGGGCCATTGGCTGGTCTGCCTGCTGGTCGAACTTATGGTTGAGGGGACAATTTGCATATTAGCCTCTTATTACATAGGACTAGGGGCCCAGTGCACCAAATTCGTGCACTGCGGGTGGGTGGTCCCTCAACCCAACCTGCCCCCTTTCACATACTGGGAGCCCTCAGGGGATGTCCAACTGATGGCTCATCCCCAGCCTGCCCAAGGCCTAAAGCCTCTGGCAAGGCTTTAGGCCTTGGGCACCCAGCCATCACCCTGCTCAGCTCAGCCCCAGCTGCCTGCGACCACCCGGCCCCAGGGGCTGGGCGCTCACTGCCACTTCCACTCACAAGAGCCTGGGGGCTGGGAGCTCGCCGCCACTGCCATTTCATCTCCATCCCCAGGCCAGGTGCTCATGCCACTTGGCCCCGCCTCTGCTCCTGATTGACTGGTAGCATAGCCAATCAGGAGTGAAGGTAGGGTCAAATTTGCATGTTTCTCTTTTATTATATAGGATATACACTGAGTGGCCAGATTATTATGCATTCAGAGATCATAATAATCTGGTCACTCAGAGTGTGTGTGTGTGTGTGTGTGTGCTTTCTCCTTCCCCCATCTCTCATACTATCTAGTAAAAGAGTAATATGCAAATTTACCATATCTCCGCTATACCCACAATCCACACCCACCAACCAATCAGGAACGAATATGCAAATAAACCCAACCAAGATGGCTGCGGCCACAGAGAGTAGGAGGGAGGCTTGTGATACCCTGGCGATGGAGGAAGCCAAGCTTTCCATCTGCTCTTGCCTGCTCAGGCCTCTGCTTAAGGCTACAAAGTTTCAACTATAGAATCCCAACAGAAATGGCAGCAGCCACAGAGTGAGCAGAAGGCTTGGCTCTGCTCCAGGCTACAAAGTTTCAACTATAGAACATAAATAAATCCCAGATACCAGGGTCTGCGCTTGGGTTACCAGGGGGCATGGCTGGCCTGCAAACCACCACCCTCGCCCAGGCCACCTCACACCCCAAGGGAACCCTCACCCTGAACCAGGACACCCTTCAGGGCAAACCAGCTGGACCCCACCCATGCACCAGGCCTCTCGCCTATCTAATAAAAGATTAATATGCAGATTGACCATCACTCCAACACACAAGATAGCTGCCCCCATGTGGACACAAGATGGCCACCACAAGATGGACTGAAGGGGAGGGCAGTTGGGGGCAATCAAGCCTGCAGGGGACGCAGTTGGGAGGGACCAGGTCTGCAAGGGAAGGCAGTTGGGGGCACAAGCCTGCAGGGGAAGGCAGTTAGGGGTGACCATGCTGGCAGAGGAGGGAAGTTGATGGGTGACCGGGCCTGCAGAGAAGTGGTTAGGGGCAATCAGGAATGCAGGCAGGAGAGCAGCAGTCCTGGATTGTGAGAACGATATCCAACTGCCCATTTAGGCCCAATCCCAGTGGAATTGGGCCTAAACAGGTAGTCGGACATCCATCGAGGGGTCCCAGATTGGAGAGGTTGCAGGCCGGGCTGAGAGACCACTGTCCCCCACCCCCACTCCCTGTGCACAAATTTCGTGTACTAGGCCTCTAGTGTATATATGTTCTCTTCAGTACCTACTAGCTGTGTGATGTCTGATAATGTCTCTGTACCTCAGTTTTGTCCTCTGTATAAGGGAGCAGTAACAGAACCTATGTAATTGGGCTGCTATAAAGTTTACATGAGAACAGTGCTTGGCACAGAGGTGCACTCTGTTCTCTGCTGTTTCAATCCTCTCTTCCTCCTTAGTAAATGGCACCTTCACTGACACACCTTCCCAAGTCAGAGTCCCAGGTGTCATCCCTGCCTGTCCCGCACCTGCCTTTCTCTCACCTAGACATCTCCCCCACCGTGTTCTATTCATGCAGCCCAGACTTATTTTCAAATTGCACATCGAATCTGGTGACTCACTTACTGGCCCCTAATAGCTTCCATTTGCTCTTGGGATAAATTCTAAATTCCTTCCCTTGGCCCACAGGCCATCGACTGGCCTGAGCCTCCACTCGCCGCCTCCCCGCACCCCGCACTTGCATTCTCTGGGTGCCAGCCTTCCTCTTTTATGTGTGACTAAGGCCTCCTGACTTACACCTGTCCCCACTCCCCGTTCATCCTTCAGACGTCAGTTCAAGCATCACTTCCTGGGGAAAGGCCCCTCCTTCATGCCTCCGAACTGGATGAGGCCCTTCCGTTTCCTGTCCTCAGAGGCCTGGGCACATTTTGCTCACGCATCTGCCCTAAGAGCCCTCTCTCCAAGGCTTTATCCAGCCTCTGCGGCTTCACCTCACCGGACCCTCAGGGGTCCTGCCAGCTTCAGCAGAAGGAGAAGCAGGAGGCAGCGTGACAACGGGAAGACAGGGACACTGGCTGGTGGAGGAAAGGCCTGGGCTCTGAGGGGACTTCTCCGGGGCGGCTCTCACTTCAGCCGTAGCGTAACATAACCTGCTCCACACTTTCAAAGCCAAAGTTTTTACTAAAAAAAAATCTCTGCATACAGTTGGGAAAATCTAGCAGTTCTTCTGCACAAAATAAAAAGTTACAACGTGACATGCTCAGAGAGTTGAGTTCTCTTAGATGCTGCTGCCTCACCTCTCGTTTTCCTGCAACTGGCTGGCGGGGACTCCTCACCCTTCACAGAGCAACATGGTCTATTCTGTTTCTCCCCCAAAGACTAGATTTATGAAAATTGGTTTCATTGATCACCAAAAGTAAACAACATTTTTTGCAAAGCTTAACATTGAACGAACAATTAATATTAGCAACAATAATTAAGGGAGAAAAAGGGCTATTCCCACTCCAAGGCTTACTATCCACTTACTATGAGTGGGACAGACTCATGAGACAGACATAAATATTGTAAGTATAGTGTGTAGATTTCTTGATCACCTACAGCCAGAAAACATTACAGGGTGTTAGGAGAAATAGTAACAGTCCACAAAACAGGGTATTGGGAGAAATAGTAACAGTCCACAAAACAATCCATCTAATTATCATGGCTCGAAGAAAAAATTAATGCCTTTGCAAAATAAGAAGATTCAAACTTACTTTTTTTTAAAAATATATTTTATTGATTTTTCACAGAGAGGGAGGGAGAGGGATAGAAAGTCAGAAACATCAATGAGAGAGGAACATCGATCAGCTGCCTCTTGCACACCCCCTGCCGGGGATGTGCCCGCAGCCACGGTACATGCCCTTGACCAGAATCAAACCCGGAACCCTTCAGTCCGCAGGCCGACGCCCTATCCACTGAGCCAAACCGGTTTCGGCCAAACTTACTTTTTTGTTAATCCTTACCCCATGGTATTTTCCCCTTTTAGAAAGAGGGGAAAGGAGGGGGAAAGACAAAGAGAGAGAGAGAGAAACATCAATGTAAGAGAGACACATCGATTGGTTGTTACCCACACTCACTGGACAGGGCCAGGGATTGAGCCTGCAACCAAGGAACATGGCCTTGACCTGGAATCGAAGCCAAGACCCTTCAATCCAGGGGTCGATGCTCTATCCTCTGAGCCAAACCAGCTGGGGCCAAAATTCAAGCATCAAGAGCAAATATAAACTTTTGTTCCTACTACTGACTTTGGGAGATGGTCCTTTATTTTTTTATTCTGCGTTCCGGCCACTAAGCCTGGCACTAGGAATCTAGTACTGTACAGAACAGACACGGCACTTGCCTCCACGAAGCCCCAGAAAGCCAGCAAGGGGTATGTGGCCTAAAACAGGAGGAAGAGTGTTCAGCTGCCTTAAAGCACTGGGACTCATGTGGCTGGGCACAGGCCACATTTCCTTCCTATACAATGTAATGTGTTTAGCGTTACACTGTGCAGCACTGCATTCTAATATAACGAGCACTGGCATTCCTAGTCAGATGGCACTGAGCGGGGATGTGGGGGGCATGTCTTTGGCCCCTCATTTCTCCAGCCTTGCCCGGTAGCTTCTCTATGTCAGACTCACTCAGGAGGGCAGTTGGTTTCCAAATCAACTCCACGGTCAGCAAGAGCTCAGCTCTGGTGACCAAGCTGGCATACGTGTCACCAGAATTTCCTGGATCCCCCCTTCAATGCCCTTAACAGCAAGGTGCTGCCTCCACTGTCCAGAGTCCTAACACATTTGCAGGAGGCAGGGGTGTGGTGGGCGGGTCTAACGTGAGCATGTTGCCAGGACCACCTATTTAGGGTTTCCATGTGCTCACCCAATGCGGATAAAAGAGTCACAGCTAGGGTTCTGTGGTGGGTTTCTTTCTTTTTTTCTTTTTTTAACGTCTATCATTAATGGTTTTTGATAACTTTACTCACTAGAGTGCTAGCATGCATGCCTTTCAATTCAAAAAGGTTTGAAATGAACTCAACTGCACAAGAGATTGGATGACTGTCCTGCTAACTTGCCAGATGAGGTTTTCTCCTGCCTCTTTCTTTTGTCTTATATATGTAGGTCACTTCTAATGTGTGGGAGTCTGAGGGGAAGACACATTCTGGAGGTGCAGAGAGGTCAGCAGTCTCCAAAGCAGAGCATGAATGGGGGTGTGATTGGCAGGAAGGGAAGAGAGGGAGGGGCTAATAACTGAGACAAAGACAAGAGACTATAGGAAACGGTGCATATGCTGCCTGGCAGAGCTGGCCCCACTGGCCTTATCCTCAGTGACGCCCTGGTCAGATTCATTCATTTGGCAAATTTTTCTTTTTCTAAAATATATATTGATTTCAGAGAGGAAGGGAGACGGAGAGGGAGAGAGAAACATCAATGATGAGAATCACTGATCAGGTGCCTCCTGTACACCTCCTGCTGGGGATTGAGCCCACAACCTGGGCATGTGCTTTGACCGGGAATCGAACCCTGACTTCCAGGTTCATAGGTTGACGCTCAACCACTGAGCCACGCCAGCTGGACTCAGCACATTTTTCTTGCCTTCCCACAATACATAGCAGGTACTGCGATAGGATCTGGGGACATTCATGCTAAGCCAGAGTTAGAAGTGCAGTTTGTTGTTCCGCACTTGGCTACCGCTGTCCTCGCCCCAGGAGAACACGTTACCAATGACAGAATTAGAAATTGTATCATTAGAAATTACATAAGTGGCAAAAGGACATCGACTCTCCCCACAGTGGATTGGATTCTCCAGGCCTGACAAGCATGGTTGGAATGTGAAGAATTGTCATCCCTTAGAGGACTTTTATGGGGGAGTTTAATAGTGTCCGCCTACAGACACCATTGAAAAACAAACCTCTCTGCAGTCAGGGACATGTTTTCCTCTTAGATTTTGAATTCTCGGTGGAATGGGGGCTGCCGGGAGAGCATGCGCTCCCTCCAGGAGGAGGGCTTCAGACAGAGGCCTGAGAGATGCAGGTTGCAGGCCTCATAATCGTCCCCCTGCTCAGGTTCTGGCAGATCACCTACATCTCAGGAATGAGGCAAATTAAGTTTGCCGGCTCTACACTCAGACAAAATGTTTTCTTTCTAATCAGATCCCTCATGTCTTCGTAGTTTTCAAGTATGAGGGAGAATGAAGGGAGCTGATTGCATTTTACAATTAAACAAATACACTGAACAACTGGTTAGGAGTTTATTCGTTATATTTTATGACACCGAAATTTAGCTAATTCATTCATAGGTGTACATTATAAAAGAGAATAAGTATACTGGTGGGGGTGGGGGTGAGGAGAGGGAGTGGAGGTAGGGCTGGGTTACATTCTTATCTTACTTTGTACAGTGTGATAAGTCAGCAGCCACATGTGGTCTGAATCTCAACCCTGACAGTTACGGAATCTCTCCAAGCATCAGTGTTTTCTTCTTTAAAAACGGGCAAATAATACCTACGAAATGAGGTCATGAACATGAAAGGATCATGTCAAACCTGGCTTTTGAGAAATTATAGTCTCTTTTTCACTTTCCCTTCAATATTGGTAAACTATGAACATGCAGTGCGGTTAGTGCTGAAATCCTTTCTGAAAGTCTCAGAATTTAGTCGAGAACTCAATTCAGACTTTTAAAAGCAGCCATCCATTTCTCTGCAGGTTTGTCAATGAACTCGCTGTTACTACAAAAAATTGCCAGGTGCCAAAACATACAGTCTCTTCCTCTTCTCCTTTCCTTCCACAAGGAAAGGCTGCCGGAGCATTCAAGAGATCGCCTTAAAAATGTACACTGCTGTCCCCTCCGCAGTTTATACAGTGAAGAAAATCTGATCTGGCTTTTCGAAAAGTAAACAACAGCACAACAACCCAAGCACTTCACATGACCCCGGAGCCTTCAAAAGCAGGGTTTGCACAATGGGCATGCGGAGGTCTGGGACCCATTACAGCGCAGTTCTCCAGGGGCAGCTTATCTCCTCCTCAGATGCTATCAGTTTCCAAGGAGAGAGAAAGACAAAAGTCAACTGCTGTACCCAGTTGGAATGCAAATGGTTCAAGAATGTTGCAATACACGGAGGACTCGTTTATGTCTGGATGTGAGGGGCTCTCATGCTGAGGACTGAATCAGTATATTCTGTACACCCTGCAGGAAGGTGTAAAAGAACCCTGCCCCCCGCTCTCTCCTGAGGGTGGTTAGTACTCTCTATTCTGTTGCATTTTAGGGGAGAGCTCACTTGTGTCTGCAATGAATTCGTAAGTGATTGCACTAGGAAACTGTGGAGAGTGAATGTCTGGAAATTATTTCTTTCTTTCCTGCTATCAGAGCTTCATGTAGCTTATGGCATTGATAAAGTCCAGAAATGACATACATATACTCATATTCTTGAATCTTCCCATCATTTGGCAAAAGACAACGATTCAGAATACTTATGCAGTGTGAGTGACTCTAAACCTTTCCTTTCAACTATTTGTGGAGCAACATAGAAGTATATTCTACCCTGCAGGCTTGCTGCATTCTACTAGTTTTTAGATCTCGTTTGTCAACTATCCTTTTTGCTCTTAGTATTATCTCCTTTCATACACTGAGTGTATTTACATTTCCTTCAAATAACTTTATGGTCAGTTATTTTAAGAAAAAAAACGGCGGGGGGCGGGGGGGGAGAGCAAGAGAAAATACTTCCAAGTAGAGCTGTGCCCAGATCCTATGGCCTACTTGTGGGGGGTGGAAGGGGGTGAGAATGGGTCTTGTGCAACAGCTTTGGTTCCCAGTCCCAGACCAAGATCAGTACATTCAACCTCTCATTTACACTTTACTTATTACCCCTCACGGATAAGCACTAAGACAAAACAAATGGCAGGCTCATATTTTTATGAGTGACCCTGGATGGAGAAAGTATGACACCCCTTTCAGCTTTACCCACTTTCACCTTGCCAGGGGAGGGGGCGCAACATAAAAGAGTACTAATCTCCATCATTTTCTCTGTTGCAATCTCAGGGGGCCGCTCTCTAGTCAATTAGCCCCTCTGGGCTCGGTTTCCTCACAGGTAAAACGAGTAGATCAGGTTAAATTCTAGCTCTATAAAATTCTGAGTAACTGTGATGGAAAACGAAAATAATCCCGATGACACTGACTGAGAAATAGGAGATCAGAGCATCGCTATTAGCTCTATTGCTCTTAGCTGCCTCGTAAATATTCCCAGGACTGTTTCCTCCTAATCTTTTTTTCTAAAGGAGTAAGTATCCATTGTGGGAAATTGAAGTATAAGCAGACTGATGAATCTCAGAGGGAAGGCCAGGATGGAGAGGAGGGTGGGAATTTATATGCATATATAACTCATAACTCATGGACACAGACAATGGTGAAGGTCTGGGAGGGGTGGGTGTGGGTTGAAGAGGGTCAATGGGGAAAAACAACCAAGGGGACATCATCTGTAATACTTTCAACAATAAAGATAAATAAAAAATCCATGTATAACTTTTTATTCCCCAAAAATTTAATTACTGAAAAACTCTCTGACTGTAGCCTACTGTTGCCAGTGTCAGAAACTAATAACATAAACAACTGATTAACACATATTTTGCATGTTATATGTATAATGTACTGTATTTTTTAAAGATTATTTTTTTAAATATATTTGTATTGATTTCAGAGAGGAAGGGAGACGGGGAGAGAGATAGAAACATCAATGATGAGAACCACTGATCGGCTGCCTCCTATACACACCCCCACTGGGAATCGAGCCCACAACCCAGGCATGTGCCTTTGGCCAGAATCGAACCTGGGACCCTTCAGTCCACAGAGCGATGCAGGGGATCAGCACCCCTAATTCCCACACTGTTCAAGGGTCAACTGTACTGCTTATTTCCAGAAGTGGGTAAGAAATGAATGTTCTGGAATTGGCATATCATTACTTATTTTTTAATTTATTAATTTGAGAGAGAGAGAGAGAGAGAGAGAGAGAGAGAGAGAGGAGAGAGATATTAATTCATTGATTCTCATATGTGCCCTGATTGGGAAACAAACCCACAACCTTGGCAAATCAGGAGGATGCTACAACCAAATGAGTTTCCCGGCCAGAACACTGTATCAATCCTTCCCAATCTCACTTATGTAAGGGAGACAAATTCCTTCACAGCAGAGGTTCTAAACCTTTCTTGAACCTCAGAATTATCTGGAGGATTTGGAAGATCATAGATTGCTAAGTGCCCCCTCAGAGTTTCTGATTCAGTAGGTCTAGGATGGGGGCCCAAGAATTTTAATTTCTAACAATATCCCAGGTGATGTGAATACTACTGGTGTGAGGACCATTTCTTTTTTTAGAACTACTGCTTTCCAGAATGCTCTATAATTATTGGGCATAAAGTTGCAATTATCTTACTCTGGTTAAACTTTCATTTACTTGAGTTTGAATGATAATCAGTCACCTTAGTTACTGTAATACATCTTCCTTTTGTTAACTTCACTACTGTGGCATATAGGTTCTTAAACCTGTAGCCAGCAAGCTGCAAAATTCCCCATGGAGGGTTCCCTGATGACATCTTCTGCACTATACTTACTCCCCCTCACATAACTGGTGTTTAAAATTCATATAAAACAAAAGCAAAATAACCCCACCTCTTTATCATCTTGCAAAGGAAACTCTTTGTTGGTCAGATGTTACTGGTATTGGCACTGATGCCTTAAATGTTCTCTAAAGCCTTAAGTGTATGATAATCACCGGTACCCATAACTGCTTAAATCACACATATCAAACAGACAAATTTAGCTCTCAGTTACCAAGTTATAAAAGCAAACGTGAACATGAATGACACACAGACTTGATCCTTCACTCTGAGTGTGTGGGATGGGCCTATAGAGCACTTCCAATATATTTCCTAGGAAAGTGTGAGGTGGATGTAAACGGAACAAATGTACGAGATACTATTTCACATACATGATAGGACTGTGAATTTTATTCACAGGGAGGAAGAAAGTAGAATTTGTGTTTTAAGAAGCGATAGCCAGATATGTCAGGATGCATGATCTAACTAGACCTTTCACCAATCAGTGGTGATACACCTGGTCATGGTGTATTTTAAGAGCTGAAGGTACAGCAGTAGTAGTTGAATTCATGTTAGAGAAGATAATTTAGTAACTTCTCTTAGGCGATCACTAAGAGAAAAAAAGAAAGAGGAGCAAAAACAATGATCGTGGAACAACTATTTGCTCTTTAAGTATTGGAAGTGAAAGCCTCAGTCATTCAGAACACATTAATTGGAAATTTGTGATGCCTCAGAGAATTTTTCACCAGCAATTAAAGAAAGGGGGCTTGTTAAACAAATCAATGACATAAAGATCAGAGGGACTGTTTAATACAGGCTCCTCTCAAGTCCTTTGGGAGCACACATTGCATTAATATTTAAAACTGTGGCTCTCATTCCCACCAATACTTTCTCAGTATTGGACTATTTGAGTTCTTTGTATGGATAAATCTTTCTTTTTAAAGAAATTTTATGAGTTTGGAGTCTTTTAAACTCACAGCAACCTGTCTAGTGGGTAATCAAAATCAGATGATGTCATGAAAAAGAGCAAAGATGTTAATAAGAAGTGATAAACAGGCCCTGAGATGCCTTTTCAAAGCATCTAGAAAGATTTTTCACAAAAGAGAATGAATCTATGGGTAAGGCACAGGCATATCAATCACACAGAGACTGATGTTAAAATAGAGAAATCAAAAGATTTCTTATATGGGCAGGTATGAAATATTCTGATCAACTTATGAATGCATCCCTTCATAGAAAAAGCCATTTGCATGTTTTCCATGACTCTTAGAGTGTGACAAATAAGGCCTTTCACAGTCTGGTAATGCCCTCCTCACCTCCCTCCTCACAGTCCTCGCCAGTCACGTAAGCTGCCCATATCCGATAGACACACAAGCTCGGGGCCTTTGGATATGTAGCTGAACTGCCCTCCCCAACCCAACTTCAACCTTTAACACACTCACTCACTGCCAGGCCTTTGCTGTCTCCTGAAGCTACCCCCAATCCCCAAGCAGAGCTGGTCACCCCATCTTCTGAGGACTTTGTGTCTACTTCAACTACAGGCCCAATCAATCCATCCTGCTGTGGGGCTCCCCTCCCACCTCCCGCCCATGCCATATGAGGGCCTGGCCAACCTCTTATTCACTCCGGGAAAGACTGAGCATAAAATACATTGCAAAGGCATTTGTGGAGTAAATGCATGAGACTGGATTTGTTTGCTAACTGTTTAAAGCATATGGAAAGATTTTCAAGTATGTCATATTCCAACAGTAACTTTTTTAATATTTGGAATTCATCCTCTATTTATGAGGAAGTTGGCAGGGAAGATGTGCTGTGGGATATTCTAGTTCAATTTCCTGTTGCACAACTTTTTTTTCACCTCATATATTCTAATAAATCTTAGATAAAATTAGATTTCCATGGCTTACAGAATACCACAGAACTCACAAAGCCTTGTACATGGAGGGCGTATGGCGTTGAGGGGTGACTGAAACTCAGAAAAGCTCAGTGTGAGCTCTGTGCTGCCTGACCGCTCTCAGAAATGCTTGAACTTCACAAGGTTCATTTTTTTTCCTTCTGGAGCACAGATCTGCATATAATTTTTTAAAGGATAAACAATGATCTCATGGGACTGTTGGAAGAATTAACATAGACTGTATATAAAAACATTGAAAATTAATGATAAAGGAATAATGCAATTCATTTGGACTTGGGGATAAAGAAAGGTCAATCAAGAGCCACCTTTATTTCTAGTCACAGCAAACCATCGTGATGGTTCATTTTTAAAGGTGATCTAGTCATTGTTTGCTGGAGGGGTTGTGGCTCAAAACAAAATGAAACAAAAACAGAGCTCTTTGTTGATTTGTACAATACTTTCCTCGTGGATAATAATTCATAGCAAATGCACACATATAAACCCCATTCTAATGGGTAGGGACAGCATAGCTACATTGCCCTTCTTTAGTCTGCTAAAAGCCAAGCATTCCTGATTCCTTCTCCACATTCACAGAGGTTGTAAAAAATAAAATAAAATAAAGCTGTAATTATTCTTGAGACAACATGAGAGGCACCCATATTTTGGCAAGGTGTGGTAAATTTGGCAGGTAAGTTCGATTTCCGTAACACTGCTTCCGGCCAAGGAAATGTCCCAGGTGGCCCGGAATAGGTAAGCTGCTGCCAGTTTTTCGGGCATGGGCTTGCCACCCTGGGATGACATCATTTGACTGCATTCTTTGCTCTGGTTGCCCCACAGAAGCCTCGGCATTCAATTAGTCTCCATTTTTCTGAAATACCTCCTGTGAGTCCAAAAGCCTAATATGGAAAGACTCTGGAGCATGTGATGAACCTCCTTGGCAATTAACATAGCAAAAGCATTTACTAATGTGCACTTCAGAACCTGCACAAAGGAAAGATGTTACCTGGAATAATGGGCTACAATTATGACCATCACATTTTGTCAGCAGAACTCTTTTTTTTTTTAAATTTTATTTACAATATAACTTATATTTAATAGTAGTACATATGTTCCCCCCCCCCAATATCCTCTCCCCAGCCTCCCTTACCCCCCAGCACATATCCCCACCTGCCCCCCTCCCCGCCCCAGTGTCTTTCATTCACTGATTATGCTCATATGTATGCATACAAGTCCTTCGGTTGATCTCCCCCAGCATCTGCCTCCCCTCCACTCCAGCCTTCCCCTTGTAGCTTGACAGCCTGTTCGAGGCCACCCTGCCTCTATATCAATCACTTCCCCTTGTCAGCAGAACTCTTTAAAAACATTTTTTTTAAAAATTCATTTCAAAGAGGGAGGGAGAGGGAAAGGCAGGAACATCAATGATAAGAGAGAATCATTGATTGGCTGCCTCCTGCACACCCTCTACTGGGGATTGAGCCTGCAACCTAGGCATGTGTCCTGACTAAAATCGAACTGTGACCTTCTGGTTCATAGGTCGATCCTCAACTCCTGAGCCACGCAGACTGGGCATGTCAACAGAACTCTTACAGCACATAAATATGATATTACATGTGTTTATCCTGAGGTCTAAGAACTGAGATCACTGAAAATCAAATGTAAACCGAAAGTGTTCTTTTCAAACTATGTAAACTTTTCTCTAACTTGAGCTACAGAGAAGATACACTTGTGGCCAGGTGGATCCTGGGATTTTTGCAAAGTTGAGCTTTTGCCTGTTACACCAACTTCATGAATTAGCCCATGTTTCCCAAATTAGAGTACATCCAAAAGGTATTGTTTTCTGAAACATAAATTAGCATAACGAATTCTAAAAGGTTTGCAGGGAAGTTTTTTATGGATGTGGCATCCCCACTGATGGCAAAGCTTACTGCATTTTTAAGTCCTGTCTGACAAAGCCACGGGGCATGCTCAGAAGCTAGAGCTGGGTTACCTGAGCCGGGTTACTGTACATTTCTCTGGTCTATGCATACCCTAATTGATACGCAAGCACACATTGTGTAATCAGCCCTATCCTCATTTTGGGGGGTAACGAGCATTTGGGACTTTTATGAAGCTTTATTTCTCATATAGTTTTACCAATTATGCACAGACTTACACTTTGAACTAGAATGTGGCACTTACTCAGACTAAATGTCTGAGATACATCTTTCTACTTCTCCAAGACTAGGGGAACATATCCCATAAGATCTTCAGCTTGTTAAGACTTTCATCCAGACATTCCATGAGAGCGTGGAAAGAAGATGAAGAGGAAAGAAGCAGATGGAATTCGATGGAGATGCCTTTTATTTCCCTTCTGACATGGCCCTGGAATATTAAAGCAGAGGAGCTTAAAGCACGTCACCTAGCCGCTCTACTTTCTGAGAAGCCACCAGAGACCCAGGGGCAATGCAGGTTGCCTGGGAAGAGACAGCTGACTGTGGAGAGCCCATCAAGAAGACAGACAGTGAGGGGAGAGCCGTTTCTTCAGGCAGTTCAGAAAATGAAAGGCAGCGGGAAGCACGCCTGAAAGTCACTGACGCATCTCTAAACTCAAGCTAACAACACCATTAACTCAAGATAAGTACACCAACATGCAGGTCTCTAGGTTGCCAAGAAAAACACCAGGTGTATGTTCACCTTGCCAGAAGATGACCCATAGGTCCAGTCAGATCCTGTGGTTTCAAAATACTTTAACCTTTCATCTGACTGCTAAGAGCTAGGATGCCGTCATTCTTTTCCGGATTCATACTTTTAGCTGAATGTCTCTTGCCAATAAGATATAACTTTTAAAAATGGAAGTTGCACAATGGATCATATATTTGAAACCAGACCTAAAGTACAGCGATGAAGGATGGACTGATGATCTCAAAGTCAAAAGAAAATCCCAAAGCCTTATGTATAACAACCATGCCCACGATTCAGTTTGTTTTTAAGATATCCAGTCTTCATCATATTCTTTGCTAATTATTCACATGACTGAATATTAACAATGTGGCTGGATTGCACTGTGAATGCTACATAATTATTTTATTTATTTAAGCCAATAATTGTTTTACTCCATAGGCTATGAGAACATGCCTATCAATGCAATTTTGAAATACAGCCTAATTGTAGATGTAAGAGCACTATAGGCAAGTGAAGCAACTACGAAAGCCATAGAACATTGAGCAAACATTTAAGAATCCAATTTGATTATCCTTCCCTTTCATTTTCAGATTTCTATTTGGCTTAAAAAGCAGACAATCAAAATGACAGTGTTAGAAAGAAAATAGACACACAGCAAGACCAAGCTCCAAGCAGACTGCCGGAGTCCCGTTGGTCTGCCTGGGAGCTACTGACATGCTACATACATACACACAGAAGGACCAGACACAGGCAGCTGAAGTCCCTGCCACACAGTGACCGCCACTCAGCTGCTAGCCCAGGGCAGGTGGCCACGTGGCAGAGTGCCTCTGTGTAATTCCCTGGGTAACCCAACCAGATTCTTCCATGGGAATCACTTTCTCAAGTAAAACTGGTCTTCAGGATTTTAAACATCTAGCATTCACCCTAAAAACTTTCCTCCTAAAACTTGTTATTAGTGAGCTTGTCCTCCTGAACCTCTCCACCTGACTGCCAGATTCACCATCTGTGAGCTGCCCTCGGTGCACATTTTCAAGTGGTAATATCGCCCTGCATCTCAGATGATGCTAAGTGGGCTAAAGAGAAAAACACAGTGCCTGGCCAGTGTTGCTCAGTGGTTGAGCACCAACCTATGAACCAGGAGGTCATGGTTCCAGTCCTGGTCAGGGCACATTCTTAGGTTGTAGGCTCGATCCCCAGGGTGGGATGTGCAGGAGGCAGCCAATCAAGGATTCTCTCTATCATTGATGTTTCTCTGTCTCCCCCTCTCCTTTCATCTCTGAAATCAGTAAAAAAAAAAAAAAAAAAAGATAAAAAAGATCTTTTTTAAAAACGCACACAGCACAGTTGGAGTCAGAAGATCCTAGTCCTATGATATCCATGCCTTTGGAAAGTCACAGGCACTCTTCACTAGGTTTTAAAAATCTGTGTTTCAGAGGTAAGAACACCTGCCCTTCCCACTTCCCTTCCTAGGATGCAGCAAAAGTCCTGGTTTTTAAAAAATGAATAAGACTTGGCTTTCATTGAGTTTCACAAGTCTCAACCTTGAGATGCTTGTGATGGGCCTAGATTTAGACTTTTCTAAATCTCTAAATATAAAACAATTCCAAGTAACTTCTCAGATTCTATCATTTATGTATACCCTGAAGCAAAGAAGTTGACCTTCACAGAGGAAAATCTGGCAGCCTCACACATCAGTGAGGCATCTATCACTCCGCTGGACAGTTCTGGGAAAGCAGAAGACAAACCAATATTAAACGGAATCATTTCGTATGTTTGCAAACTGACAGCTCCTGCTGGCTGTGTCTGAAGAAGGGCCAAGGAATGCTTGGGCTTGGACCACGGCCGTCCTAACCCTAGATGATTTTTCTGCCTTTGAGAGAGATTTGCAACGTATGATGTACCACTCTCTCATGCAAATAAAAGCTTGGGGGAGGCGAGGGCCAGCTCCTTATCTACTGTCCCTGGGTATCTTGCAGTCACTTGCCTGGACAGATTTATAGTTGCTGGTGTGGACAGTATGTGCTCAAACATTCGGTTACATAACACAATGGTGTGGCATGTGAGTACATTTGGATGCATTTTGTCTCTTAATAAGTGCCTAAAATAGATCTTTTTAAAAAAACCACATGTCACCTTCCATATAAATACAGCCATTTATAGTTACGAAGACACGTTAAAAAAAAAACGAGGCTCTACCAAGGAAAACCACAAGTTTTTCCAACCCCAGTTCTGAATTAGTTCACTTGTAGTTTTACGGGGATGTGCTTTGCTTCAGTATTGTCACTGGGCAGGTTTTGCAAAATGTAATCAAACGAGAGGATCTTTATGCCCCTGTCAGACACTGAACATCACCTGTTGTCATTCCCTGCTTCCTTTGGGTGACAGAGTCATCTTCTCCCAAAACTTCACCACTGGTGTTGGTAATTCCCAAATCCCTGCTTCTCACTCTGATCTCCTTCCAGAATATGAGACTTAGATTTCTAATTGCCTCCTGGACATCTCCACTTGGCGTGTGCAAAGCCCAACTTGCCTTGCCTGCAGGACTCCTCCGCCTCCTGTCCTGACCTCTGTGAATGGCAGCCCTATCTGCCCAGCTGGCAGGATCCTGAGAGCAATGCTGGATGCATCCCCTTCCTGGCCCTTCACACGCCAACAAGGCCAAGTGCAGTTAATTCTCTCTTCTAGCTTTCCCCGGAATCCAAACAGTTTAGTTCCTTTGCCTCTACCTTAGTTGGTACCATTAGTATCTATTTCTGCATTATTGTAACCACCCTAACTGGTTTCTCTGTGTCCCAGCTGATTGCCTACAGTGTGCTAACCCACCAGGCATGACAAAGTCGAAGCAGAAGACATCTTTGTTGTCTGCAACAAAGACATAACCTGGTAGGAATGAGGTTTGATTAACATAGTCATTAGAGAATACAAAAGAGGATACAATTAAGAGTTGTTTCACAGTCTTAGATTCAACCTTAGTCTTAGAGAGATGAGATTAACTCTGAAATAAGAAGCTATAACAGGCATTTAGATACTCTTGCCAAGGTACATGCCCTTGACTGGAATCGAACCTGGGACCCTTCAGTCCACAGGCCGATGCTCTATCCACTGAGCAAAACCGGTTTCGGCCATTTAGGTACTCTTTTAGGGACTATACATGCCAGAGCATTTCAGAATAGGGAGAGATTACTATGACGAGATTTCTGGACAAATGTGTCTGAAGTTTATTACAGTGGTCACTCAACAAACACTTATCATCCATCTCCTAAGTGCTGGGCTTTGCTGCACATAAGTGACAAATAAAGAAAGAATAGCATGACAGTTCCTCTTCTCAAGAGGTGAACAGATTACAGAGGTCCAAAGTACTGTGGATGCTGAGTCAGAATTCAACTTTAGGCTGACGCGGAGTGTACCCATCACCAGCTAAATTCAGGCATCTCCTTTCCCAGGTGACTGTTTCACACCTTCTCTTTCCTCAACCTTCCCTCAGACACACATTCTCAGCTGATGACCCCTGATCCCTTCCTATTTCACTGAGGAAATAGAAACAAGCTGTGGAGAACAAGCTCCCGTGGCCACTTCCATCCGCTCCTTCCTTGCATCCTGGCCCAGGTGCTGCCTTCTTCCCAGGACTCCGGAAGAACTACCTCAGTGCCTGTTGCCAAGGCAGAGCACCCAGCCATCTCAACGATGTCCCTCCTGCAACCATCCCCATCTTTCCTGATCCCTGGATAGACAAGCTCAAGCCCTTTATCGTTCTTTTTTCTTTTTTTAAATACACATTGTAAAGAGGGAGAGATAGAACCATCAATGATAAGAGAGAATCATTGATTGACTGCCTCCTGTACACCCCCCACTGAGGACTGACCAGCTACAACCTGGGCATGCGCCATGACCTCCTGGTTCATAGGCTGATGCTCAACCACTGAGCCACGCCAGCCCAGCTCTGTTATTCTTAGATAGCTCCTCAGTCCCTTGCTGGAGTACTGACAGTGACTGATGAAGACGGCACATACCCGAGTATTTGGTATTACAAGAGAATTTGGTTTGCTGCGATAGATAAACAACAGCATCCATGCTCATGGCCTCCTGCTGACTCGCTGCCGCTCTGCAGCCTGATTTTCTCTCACTGAATCGCAGCCAGGCCTCTAACCTGGCATTATCCCCCTCCCCAGCTTTATTTTCCCCGCAGAGCACAAATTCCGCCTGAAGCACTAGATGTTCAGATTATTCTGTTTACAAGTTGTCCCTATCACTGGAATAAAGGCTCTATGAAGGCAAGGAATTTTGCATATTTGTCTGTCTAGGTCACTACTTTAATCCTGGACTCATAGCCAGGACTCAAGAACAGGACATGCCAACAACATTTGCTTTGTGAACGAGGGCCCGGCCTGACCATTTCTGATCTGTGTGACTCTGGGCTGATAGGAACTGTCTCAGAATCCCCCTTTCCGCCTTTTTAACGGAGGGGTGCTGCCGTACTTACTCCGTGGGATTGTGGTGAGGGTTAACCAATAGAGTGTGTTACACAATTCAGTACGTTTTCCAGTACAAAGTACGTGGTCAATGAATGGCACTTACTATATGGTTATTTAAAATATAATAATTATACATTAGCACCAAGTTTGCCGGAAGCCTGTCCACTCCCAAATAGGTACTTGTTTGGGAATTTTGTGAACTGGCATCAGAAAGAAAAGTAAAAAGCCTATACATTTGCTTTCCTTCTATTACCAAGATTCCATTTAGTAAAGCCTGCCCCTCTCTTTAAAACACTGAAGATACAACCAAGTAGTGCTGATGTCTAGGCCCAGGTTCTATAGCAAAAGATGATGGTTAGTAAGGAAATCATGACAACCGATAGGCAGCTGCCTATCGCCTGGCTAGCCAACATACGCCCCACAGCTGGCTGACAACTGGCCAAACATCTGTCCCATTTCTATGTCCCTCGCCCTCTTCTCTTCCCCCTCTATTGCTATGAAGCCAGCTACAGCTGGGATCCCCCTCTCCACAGCTCTGTCAGACTGGGTGGGGTCTCTGTTAGCATAAGGGGAGTGAAAGGAAATGTATCTCTGTGTACCTTTATTTTCCCTTCAGGGTTTCAATGGAAAAAGAGAAGGTGGGGTCCTATTTGCCATTGTTGCTGGGATTAAAAACCATTAAAAAAAATCAGGTTGGAGCTCTGAGTGCATTTTCCCACAAAAAAAACACACATGTTATATATAGTGGCTCAATGCTAAGGTGCTATTAATAAAACAGAATGCTTCAGCACCGATTTCTGGGCAGTGCTGGGAACTTCACCGTGAAGTGTGCCATCGCTGCAAGGAGAAAGCTGTTCAGAGTGCCTAGCCACCAATGTATGAATCCACAGCCGGGATCCAACCTTCTGAAAGCTGAAGGCTGCTTGCTAATTCTCAGATTCTTCTGGATGAAGGTCCTGGGGTACGTCATTTCTGTGTGGAGGAGGCCCCTGATCCCAATTCTCCGACATCAGAAATGGGGCGGGCCTACCTCACAGCATTTTGTGAGAATTCAAGGCAGTCAAGACTGCAACGCACCCAGCAGAGCCGGTCAGGGATAACTATTGAACAAAGGTTAGCTCTTCTCTTCCTCCATTGGTCAAACTTCAGTCTATTCCTTTTACTTGGTTTTGTGTGCCTTCCTCTGAATCTATTTTTGAATCCTCCTATATGGAAAAAAACATTGCAAAGTTATGCCCACAGAAACCAGAAAACGGTCATTTGCGCATTTCTTCTGGCTGACACACCTTGTCTGCAAATGGCAGCTGCTCCCGCAGGAGGAAATCTTTTCCATCCAATAAGCCTTTCCACTTCCCAGAAGTCCATGCCAAACTGTGAAAATCACCCTCTTCGCTTACCATAGCGTTGGCAGTGGGGCCAACGCACATTCAGAGGGAGACGAAGAACTGACATTAACTAACCACTCCACATCTTCGGTTTGTTTCCTTGTAGTCATTATCCAAAATACACAAGTCAGAGAGCCTCACCTAACTGGGTCGTTTATGTTAACAAGTACGGTTAACCCTAAAACACAGAACCCACAAGGCAGCTATGATTTACTCTCGGGAAGTGACCTGTGCCTTTCATAGTGGATGGGGTTGGGCAGAAAGCTGTGCCTCCACTGGTTTCAGAATGGGGTGTCCCCTCCCTGCCACCTCAGGCTTGCCTTACTTCCAGGTTATCTCCATGCCTCCCACCAGACTGGGCTACTGCTTTCCACTCATAACATCTCCGCAGATGAGACCTTTCTCATCTACCTTCTCTTATTGTTTTTCCTCTGACAAAATCCGATACAGAGCATCCCTGTTTAAAAAAATAAAAATAAAAATAAAAATCCTTGTATTAGTGTAAGCTCTCAAAGGCTTTCTAGGGCCAAAAACCCAGGGCACAGAAGTAGGCAGAACCTACTGCCTCAGTTTTATTATGATCCTGGACAAAATTCTTATGTTCCCTACACCTCTCTTTAAAATCTGGTAGAGTTCCATTTCTTGTTCTCAATATTACTGGAATGAGCTAATCAGTATAATGTACTGGGAACACTTTCAAAGAAGAGTTGAGGGCTCTTTTAACATATTCCTAAATTTCAAAAGTGTATATTTAGCATCTATCCCCTTGCCACATTTACTTGAAGAAGAGAATTATTTTACAAGATATTAAGTAGTAGGTAATTTTAGAAGTATAGTAGACTGTGTTACCCAATGTTTATCTAGATCTTTTGAAATAAATGTGAAAGGAGCATAATACATTTTGATATAAAATTGTTTATGTGGAAATATACACACAAGACAATGTCTAGCATATATTTTTACAGTTCTCTTCTCATAATTGTGAAAGTAATCTGGAAAGTGGTGTGTGTGTGTGTGTGTGGCGGGGGCGGGGGGGGCAACAATTGTTTTGACAATAATTGAACCAATGAATAACTTCCTCTTGAAATGATGACTTTTAGCACCTTGAGCAGTGTAGACTCCTTGGTAATTTCCAGGAAATGCATTGTAATTCATTACCTATTTAGTTGTTTCAAATATAGAAGAACAGGAAAAGTATATTTTAGAGGGGAAAAGACCAACTATCCTCAAAAGTAATACAACTATTATAACTGTTCTACATTAAAGTTTTAAACATCAGCCATGATACAATATGTAAGTAGTATTCATTTTTTATTCTATCTGAAAAGTTTAAGAAGTCAACTAAAAGCCGGAGCCCACAGGGCTACTCTACCCAGGACAGCTACCTATTGTTTACAAAGTCAGCATCCTCACCGGAGACAGACTGAGCATTCAGTTATCACACCGTTCAAGCAGGGGCATCATACCGGCTGCCTGCATCATACCAGCTGTCAGAATTCTATGATTCATGGATTTCAACAGTGACAAAAAATAAAGCAACACTATTCTCAACCACCTACCCATTCTCTTCCTGCACAGCATCAACTTTTCACACCGCCACAGAGATGATTAGGGTGTAGGCATATTTTGTTATTCACTGGACATGTCTAATTTCCTATTAATGAATGTGTTGTCGGCACTGGGAAACCTATCCTGATGCTTATTCTAAAGACAAAAATTTAAATAAATTTTATTTATATATAATAAGTAGAATAAGTTAAAAAATAAAGCTTAGGAGTTGAAAAATATGTTGATTACATAGCTCTTGCCTATTCCTCATACATAGTTCAAGATGTACTAACCACTTAACTTCCTCTCAAGGCATAACCCTTACAATCACAATACAAGATCCTTCAAACTATCTCTTATATCAATCAATATCAACAGATTAGGAGGGAAATTTTCCTCAAACCTCTTCTCACACTGAATCAAAGTCTGCCAGGTCTTGAGGAAAATAATATCCTCTTTCCCTGGGATGTGACAAAGCTGATGCCTTTTCACCGAGGTCGAAGCAATCAAACCAAACTCTCTGGACAATCGACTGGCCAGTTTTCCTTTGGTGTTAGCTATTGAGACAGTTCTGACAGGAGCCTTCACCACACGAACCAAGGAAATGTCCTTAAAGGCAAAACATAGCAGTTGGTAAGACCATTGCTAAGTCTGAAGGACTGCAGTGAGGGGGGCGACGGGGGTGGGGGTGGGGGGGTGGGGTGGCTGGGGGAACCAGCTAGCGCCGGACTCCCAGGCTCCCGGGTCTGACTCTGGAGGGTGCGTGCACAGCGGTCCTGGAGTTTCGCTTACAGCCCTGCAGACCAGCAACAGAGTGTGACTAATTCAGGCCTGCTAGAGCCAAACCTGGCCCTGCAGGGTGGGGAGACCCTGCCGCTGCTCCCCACCCTCCCCTCCCCCCACGCTCCCCCTACCCCGTTCCCGGCCTGCATGCACCCCCTTTGGTCCCCGGGCGAGTACAAAAATCCCAGCCTGGCTCCGGGCTCAAGTGCCCCCAACTCTCCTTTCCGGAGTCCTGGACCAGTCACCATTCGGGAAAGTTATGCCCCCAAATGTTGAATAAGGCAAACCAGAGAAGCCCCCAGCCCCGGGTTGAGAGAGGACCAGCCACAGCGTCCGCAGAGTCCTTTCAGTGGGCTGCTAGCGCTGCAACCGCCTCCTGCTCAGACCCGCACCCCGAGCTGAGCTTTGTCAGACCCGCACCCCCGAGCAGGGGCTAACAAAGCTACAGCGACCACTGGGCAGTGGAGCTGAGCAGCAAGCCTGGAATCCGCACCTACTATGTGCTGGCCACCCCCCCCGCCCCCCCAGGCGGCGAGAGTTCCCCAAGTCACACACAAACTTTCTCTGAGTGGCGCCAAGGTGGGTGCACTCTTCTTAAAGAAAGGAGGGTGCGTTTGGAGAGGGGCGAGGATGCAGCGCCCAGGCTTGGTTGGGGATGGATGGGTCCCTCCTTCCCCCACCGGCTGCCAGGGAATGAGATCATCCCCCCTACCCCCCACCCCACCCCATCTCGGCCACCCCGCGGGTTCTGCCCTCCAAGCCAGGTCTGATCCTCCACGAGAGGGGCCACGGAGAAAGGAGGGATGGGCTCAGGAAAGTTACTAGCGGGAGAGCGGGAGGGATCGCGCGTGGCAGCACAGCATCCCCCGTTAGGATGCCAGGTTCCCATCCGGAGCTCAGCTTTCACGTTGTGCGCGCAGTCCAGACAAGGGGAGGGAGGCAGCTCTGCGAGCGGACCGTGGGTGGTGGAAACTCTGTATTTACAGGTTTTCCCGCTGCACGCCCCCCCCGCCCCCCCACTTCCACTCTTCCCCTTTAGAGCCCTCCCACCCCAACTCTTTGGCCAACCTGCACCCTCCACTCCCTTTGATTCATCCTCTCCTACCGGCCCAGGGCTGACTCCCCAGCCTACCTGGGGTCTCAGGGCGCCGCGCCGTGGCTCTCCTGTCTCAGGTCGGTGCAGCCTCTGGGGCTGCGGCGCCCGCAGGTACCGGGCTATATACCGCGCCGTGACTCAGTGAGTCTCGGGAGAAGCTTGTGCCTGAGCCCTTCAAAATAAGAGTCTCAGCCCGGCCGGGAGGCCGGCGCGGGCCGGGAGGAGGAGGCGTGGCTCGGCCTCGGGAAGCCGGCCTCGCTCCGGCTACTCCGCCCTCCCCTTAAGCCAGCCCCGCCCTCTGCATCTTTCTGGTCTCAAGCCCCTTCTCCTGCAGCCAAGCGATGAACTGGGCTTTCCCCGCAACTTTCAAAAATTGATAACGGAAAAGAATTTAACTTTTTTTTTTCTAGACCAATGGAGATGTTGGCTGCCTGTTAGGATGAGTTGTGACTGTGTGTGTGTGTGTGTATGTGTTTATTGTGTTTTTCCCTCTATAGACTAAAAAGCGGTGTTCAATGAATCTGACTCCTGGGCAGCATTGAGAGCAAAGGAATGAAAGCTCTCAGAGGCATGGAACCTTCTGGAAGGAATGACCAGGCCGGGCGGGGCGAGGCCGGCGGGGAGGGAGATTAGGGATAAGGGTGGGGAAGGTCTAGCTCCCGGGGCTGCCCACATTTAACCTGGGCGCTGAGAGTTTGCAGGCATCATGCAGAATGAGTGTGCAGCATTTACAGGGAAAAGCACAAATAATCATTTGGCACACTTTTTTTTTTTTTAAAGAAAGAGAAAGGATCATTTCTAGATTTCCATTAGGTAGTTTACACTGATCTGTGTGTATCAATGAGTAACTGAATTCAGGAGCCCTCGGGGTAAGAAGTGTAGTATTCTGAGTTAGCAACTTCTTAGGAACGCTGTCCTTATCCCCCGTTCTTCTATCATAAACTACTAGAGGCTCTGAGTCACTTGTTTTGACTTACTACAACGGGGATTTCTATGGATGTGTTTTAAAGGAAGACATTGACTCATTGATTCCAAACGTTGGATTCCTGTGTAAAATTTGTCAGTTTATGTGAGCTTAACCCTATGTCCAGATGGGCAACTTTTCCCTTTCACACACTCAGTGAAGGCCACCCCTGCTCTGTGCATAACCCTGCCATGGCTGGGTTAGGGCACTATGTGACAGTCATTTCTGTCTGTCTGTCCCTCAGTGTGTGCTCCTGGACCACTGGGACCAATTCTCTTTACACACAACAAGCTGTCCATGAAATGAACAAATAAAATGAACTGTCAATAAAATGATGAAATGGGAATACCTAACATTTAATGGACACCTGCTGCTGTGCCAGGCCTTTCTGCCCAATGGCCACCAAGTACATGCCAATAAATGCTGATGAGATTTGAATAGCTAGTAGACTATGCTTAAATGGTCTACTAATTTTATCCCTACTTTCATCATTAACATCAGCCAGCCTGACCTTTTCTTTCTGAAACCGCTTCATTTATTTGTAGCTTAAAATTATGTCTATAAAATATTTAAACAATGACACCAAAGTGGACATCTCTCGGTAATTTGACCTTCAGAGAAAAGACTGTTAACAAGGTCTGCTCTTTCAGACTTTTGTATATGTATTTAAACACATATTTAAAAACATAGATTAGATCATCATTTACATATGGTTCTGTAAGTTACTTTTTTAAACTTACAATATATAGTAGCCAGGCATAAGACAAGGCATTATTATTTTTAAAATTTTTGAGATGGTGATAGGTAAAAAACTTTGTACTTCACTGTGTAACTTTGCTTATCTTTGGTTCAGTTGGCTCATTTCTGTGTTAAATGGCCATTAGGACAAGAGAAAGGCATCACTTGGTGCATCGCAGGGTTTTCTCATGACTGCAGTGTAACACTGAAGAAAGAAGCCTAAAAATAAAAATATATGGCCCAGCAATTCCATTCCTTGGTATTTATGCAAAGGAAACAAGAACAGCAATGTGAAAAGATATATGCACCTCTATGTTCAATGCAGCATTACTTACATAGTCAAAATATGGAAGCAACCTAGGAGTCCATCAATAGATGAATGGATAAAGAAGATGGGATACATACACACATACACACACATTGGAATTTTATGCAGCAATACAAATGAATGAAATTTTGCCATTTTCAACAATATAGGTAGATCTACAGGGTATTATGTTAAGTGAAATAAGTCAGGTAGAGAAAGACTATCCCATATGATTTCATTAATATGTGAAATCTAAAAACAAAACAACACAAAATGAACTCATTGGAAACAGACCAAAGGGATGGTTACCAGAAAGGGGTGGGGGGTTTGAAAAAGGGGAAGGGGAATAGAGTCAACAATATTGTGATACATTTACATGGTACCAGATTATTGCTTGGATTAGTGGGGTGATCTCATTTTAAGGTATAAAAATGTTATACCTGAAATTATACACCCGAAATTAATAAAACCAATATAAGATTGTATACCAGCTACACTTAAATAAAAATAAGTCTTAATAACATAAAATGAGTTAAGACTCAGTGGTCTGTGCCATTAACTCTGTTACTCTGGAGCTTTCTTGTTTCCACAACAATTGAATTAATTTAACAAATTTTATTTTACAGTTCTTAAATTTTGTGATTTTCATGATTAAGAAGTCCATTGTCAACATAAGCACAGAAAGAATAAAAGAGATAAGCATGAGCTACTACCACCTTGAGTGTTTACATACCACAGGGCTATGTCTAGCATGAAATAGACTGGGAGAGTTGATGTATTGCCAGAAAATTCCAATTATCTAATTCCTTCAAAAGAAGAATAACCCATCAGATGTGCCATCACTGCTTTATTACTACCACAGTGGACCATGAAGAAGCATTCATGTGACCAGTTCCCATTTCTCAGAGCTCAAATCAAGGAAGACTTAAGAAACTGGTGCAAAATACTAAATATAATGCAGTCAACTCTAAAAGATGTATGCATAAAATAAAACAGAACCAGAGGTATAGAAGTATGGAACAGACTGGTGAATGTCAGACGGAAGGTAGGGGTGAGGGTGGGTGTCAGGGGAGTGATTAACCAGGGAACTTACATGCTTATATGCATAGCCCCATGGACACAGACTATAGAGTGGTGAAGGCCTAGGAGAGGCGGGTATAGGATAGAAGGGGTCAATGGTAAAAAAATACCACACACAAAAGGGACATCTGTAATACTTTCAACAATAAAGATAAATTTAAAAAGAAATATGCGTGAAACATGGGAGGCATAGATTCATCTTAGCTATTACTTTAGCGAATCCCAGAATTCTTATCAGTAGAAGCACTGACAGTTCAGAACATCAGCCAAGCTCGAAAAAGAACACTCTATCCTCTGTGCACACTGCAGATTCTGATCAAGAACCCTCTCTGTAGATTGCTCTGTCTGCATTCTCTGTCATCTAAAATGCAGAGTTCTGAGATTTTGAGGTAAGATGACAGGGGTGTGAATGCATATGCTCTGGGCTGCGCCCATGGGGTCCCTCTGGCCTCACGGGAAATGTCTGGCAGAGCGTCTGTTTCAGAACTTCCATCTCCAGCTTCACCATTACACGATTGGCTCACTAACCTATAGCTTCACATGTATGTGTACCAACTTAATTTGAGATGAAGTAATTTGCTCAATTTGCTACTTATTCACAGAGGAGGGTGTAATGGGTGAAGGTAATCCTTCAAATCATCCCTTTATTCTCTTTTCATATTCTCTCTCACGAACGAAAAAAGTGAAACACACACAGGTCATTAAAACTAAACCAACAAAAGACAACTAAAAATAAATGGCAATCACAGAACATAGCTATAGATATACAGCTATATAGATATAATTGCTGGAGGTAATACACCTATCTTAAAATTGCTCATCATAGGTAATACTATTTTACAAAGTGGACAGTATTAGCACATCAAATAAATGTCTTCTTGCCAAGTGTCCATTAGGAAAGCTACCATTACAAGGATACATTGCCCAACTATGCTTTTGTAACATATAAACAAAAGCCAAAATCTAAATTTTTACTCCTTTTATTTACACACTAGTAGCCCTGCACACGAATCTGTGTGCCAGTAGCTCTCCAGTAGCTCGCAGGCCAGTAGCTCTCCGCCCACTGCCCTGCCCTCCTGTAGCTTCCCCCATCCCCCTTCATAGCTTGCTGCCCGCCTGTAGATCTCTGCTGTCCGCGTGTAGCTCACTGCCCCACCCTCCTGCTGATTGATGATCCGGTCGTTACGGGGTCATCAGTCATTATGCTTTTATTTATTTGCATATTACATTTTTATTTATTATCGATAGCAGTAAAGGCATTTTGCTTAAAATAATATTTTAATGAAAATTACCAAATCTTGTGTTTTCAGAAGATTTTTGGTTTCTGGGGTGGTGCATTCTTTATTAGGGGTTGTTGCTACTTATTTCCTCAGAGTGATCTATGGTGCATATAATAGATATTCTAATATCAATTTAGTATAAGAGTCTACTTCCAATCACTCTGGTGATTTGACATTATAATTCTTTTTAATCCTCACCTGAGGACATTTTTTCCATTGATTTTTTTAGAGAGTGGGGGGGGGGGGGTTTGAGAGAAACAATGATGTGAGAGAGACACATTGATTGGTTGCCTCTAGTTCATACCTTAACCAGAGCCGGGGATTGATTGTGCCCTTGACCGGAACTGAACCTGAGACCCTTTGGTCTGCAGGCCGACGCTCTGCTGAACCAAACTGGCCAAGGCTGATGTTATTTTTAAAAACTTGTTGTTGAATTCCTCCTGCTGTATTTTACCTGGAGTTAGGTCCAACTAACATTATGTTGGGCAAAATGTTTCTGAGAATAGAATGTTTAAGATCAGCTTTTACTCATTTTTTAATGACCACTTTTTAAAAATCTTGAACCACTTTGAATGTGACTCTTTGTAATTAATGACATTTTATATGGGGCATTTATTTCTATAGCAACAACTACCAAATGGTTATAATAAAAATGAGATACCTTTAAAAGTAAAAATGTGGGTCTTCTCAAGAGGCTAAGCCCTGTGCATTATTTGATAATGAATGCAGACTCTCAGGGAAGGAAGGACAGGGCAAACCTCCAAGGACAATTTATACTTTTAACATAAAAACAAATTAATGTATTCCACTGGCCAAGGTAACTTTCTGGCTCTGGTTTGTACATAACTTTTTATTAAGAGGAGAGAGAAAGGATTAGGGAAAGAGAAAATGGAACTGTTTATACTGGTCTAAATGTGACTAGAACACAGAGGACATAAAATGCGATGCAGAGGGAACATGACACGCAGAAGGTCTGCCGTTGTGGAATGTAAAGGAAACGCATGGAATTGTACACAAAAGGACAGACTGAGCTTGTGACAGCTAAGTAAGCCCTGACTCTCAACAGCTCCAGCGAAACCAGCGCACCGGAGTCAGCAGGGCCTGCAGAGAGAATCTAGAGGAAGGGTGTCTTGAAAAGGGCCTGGGCTTGGGAGCCAGACAGACTGGGGTCCAGCGAAGGCTGTTTCCATGACCTTAAACTCACAGAGCTTTTGTATTCTTATCTGTAAAATGGAGGTAAATTCTGGACTATTGCTGAGAAGATAAAGCGAGAGGCTGCTGATACAGTGCCTAACACACTGTTTGGTATGTAGCATGTAGGGGCTAGCTTTGCTCTCCCCCTTTTAATTTATAAATGTATATACTTACAGTATCTCAGAATATATATATATCCTGGTGCAGACATGAGGCAATCAATCTCTCACATTGATGCCTCTCTCTAAAATAAATAAATAAATAAATATATTTTTTTGAGAAAGAGGCATCAATGTGAAAGATTTGTTGCCTCCCGTCTGCACCCAGACCAGAGTCAGAGATTGAGCCTGCAACAAAAGTACATGCCCTTGACCAAAATCAAACTCATGGCCCTTTAGTCTGTGGCCTGACGCTTTAACCACTGAGCCAAAACTATATATAATACTATATATGTAAAACTATATTATATAAAGTTTTTGCAAAACACAGTATTTAGTTATGAAGAACTTAAACAATTATCTGAACGTCATTCAATCATCACTTCACATGCATTCTCCCATCTTATCTGACTCTACAAGCCATGGGGAAGTATGGCTGTTACCATCATGCCCGCTTCATGGAGGAAGACAGTGAGCACAGAGGGGTTAGGTAACTTACTCAAGGACACAGAGATGGGAAGTGGAGGAGCAATGCCATAAATTGTTAACTCCAGAATCCAAACTCCATGGATTACAAATTTGGAGTAAAAAAAATTATCCTATCTAATAAAAAAGTAAGATGCAAATTGTCCATACCTCCAATCAGGCCACACCCACAGTCATGCCCATCAGCCAATCAGCAGCGAATTATGCAAATAAATCCCAACCAAGATGGCTGTGGCCACTAAGAGCAGGAGGGAGGCATGGGTTTCCCCAGCAATGAGGAAGCCAAGCTTTCTGCCTGCCCTTGCTGGCTTAGCTTCCACTCAATGCTACAAAGTTTCAATTATAGAAGATATATCCCAACAGAAATGGTGGCAGCCACAAGAGCTGTAGAAAGCAGAGGCTAGGGTTGTCCAGGTGATGGAGGAAGCCAAGCTTCTGCAGCTCTGGCCAGCCTGGGCCTCTACTCTAGGCTACAATGTTTCAATTATAGAAGGTAAATGTCCCAAACAGAAATGGCTGTCACCACAGAGCAAGCAGAAGGCTTGGCTCTGCTCCAAGCTACAAACTTTCACTCATAGAACACAAATTAATTCCAGATCCTAGGGCCTCTACTTGGATTGCTGGGGAGCGTGGCCAGCCTGCAAACCACCACAGGCCTCTCGCCCAGGCTGCCTCTTGCCCCAAGGGATCCTCCACGCTGATCTGGGACACTCTTCAGGGCAAACCAGCTGGCCCCACCCATGCACCAGGCCTCTATCCTATCTAATAAAAGAGTAATTTGCACATTGATCATCATTCCAACACACAAGTGGGCTTCCCCCATGTGGACACAAGATGGCCACCACAAGATGGCCAGCATGGGAGGGTCATTGAGAGGTTCCAGGCCTGCAAGGGAGGGCAGTTGTGGGCGATCAGGCCTGCAGGGGAGGGCAGTTAAGGGTGACCAGGCCAGTAGAGGGAAGTTGAGGGCAAACAGGCTTGCAGGGGAGCAGTTAGTCATCAAGTAGGCTGGCAGGATAGTGGTTAGGGGGTGATCGAGCTGGCCAGGACAAGCAGTTAAGGGCAATCAGGGAGGCAGGCAGGCGAGTAGTTTGAAGCCAGCAGTCCTGAATTGTGAGAAGGGTGTCTGATTGTGAGAAGGATTACTGCCTGTTTAGGCCTGATCCCTCGAGGGATCCCAGATTGGAGAGGGTGTACGCTGGGCTGAGGGACAGCCCCTGTCCCCATGCACGAATTTCATGCACCAGGCCTCTAGTATATATGTATATGAAATACTACTCAGCCATAAAGTAAGATGAAACACTGCCATTTGGGACAAATGGATGGATCTTGAGAATATCATGCTATGCAAAATAAGTCAGACAGAAAAAGTTAAGAACCATATGATTTCACTCATATGTGGGATATAAAACTGAAAGCAAAAAAATGAACAAAGAAGAAAAACAAGCAAATCAAAACTCATAAACACAGACAACAGCATGGTGGTTACCAGAGGGAAGAGGGGTGGGGAGTAATAAAGAGTAAAGGGGTTTAAATATATGGTAAGAGAAGATTTGACTCTGGGTAGTAGACACACAATGCAACATACACATGATATATCATAGAACTGTACACTCAAAATCTACGTAATCTTATTAACCAATGTCACCCCAATAATTTAAAAAGTACATATGTATGGAAAGTCCATTAACAATCTCAGGATACTAAAATCTCCATTAGTAGATCGGTAGTCTGTTATTGCAAAGTTTTAGTGTGCACAAAAATGTCTGCGTGACCTGAAATTGTTAAGGCAGTGTTTAAGCATGTCCTGCTTCACCCACAGAAGAATCTGACTCAGTATTAAGCATCCTTTTCCAAATCAAATGAGTTATGCCGGCTCTGATGGAATCATCCACAGATTCCATGTGGATTACTGAAAAGGCATAGTTACAAGTAGGAATTTCCTTTTTACGTAAATGGTGAAATTCTGTTATGAGCTGACTGGCTAGTTGAACTTTACCCTGCATAAGAAAAACCTTAAGCTGTGCCTTCTAAATATAGAGACTGATAATAGACTAATATGACATAATCAGTTTAGGATTATACATCTTTACGTTTATATTAATTCTAATGGCAATTTATGAAGTTATGGGTGAGAGGATGCATAACTTCCTTGGCCAATTTTCTCAATACTATTACCTTTGGTGATATTATAATAAGGAATCTTGAGTTGCACTTTATATAGGTTCAGTTGGACACTTTAAAATCAGAGAGGTCAGCTGTCATTTTATTGTTTCTCTCTCAGAAACACAGGAAGTAAAACTGCCATGGTAATAGAGCTGCTATGGGTGTTGTGGTGGCTTTCTCAGAATGATCATTTAAATGCAAAGGGAATCAGGGCCTCCAGAGAGATACAGTGAGGAAACTACAGTGGCGGAAAGAAGGGGATCAGGCCCATTTTCCCTAACCCTGAAACCTTCCCTCTACCACATCCTTCACATTCTAATCTTGAGCATTCATTCCCTTGGATTAATAAATGAACCCTCTGGTTCAAATTAAGGAGATTATGTTATCTACAATACTTAGTTTTTTGCATTAGGGAAATACCCAGAGATTTGCTGCGGTGTTGCAATGAAAGGTTTTCTAGCAAAGATATCCAACTACTAAGAGAATTGTTGAGATTATTTTACAGTAAATGTTTTTGACACAATAACATATGCAGATCTACTGTGGAAAGGGAATGTAAAGAGAGAGAGAATGTAGGGAAGTCATATATTCCAATTAAATTTTCTTTAAAAACAGAAATTTAATGATGCAATTTACATTGGAAAATTCCCTGGATGTAGATCTTAAGACAAAATAAGACAAATATTTGGTAACAACAGTTAAAGGAATTAACTTATAAGACATACAATTTTTGTGATTGACAGGACAGGTAAAACAATTGACTTAATAATACTGATATTGCCTGTTATGGGCCCATTAAATGAGTATACTATTTTGCCACTGATGCAATGAAGTACTAGATTTCAAGAGCAAAAATCAGGATGTTTACCTAAGATTCCATTAGATGTGAAAAAATATTCCCATTGTTCCAAAGAATTGAGATTATTCTTGTATCAGTATATCATATCTGTCTCTTTGTTTTTAGTAATATTAGAAGGAGTTAATTTTGAGGTAATATAAATAATTTATGGGAAATCAACAGATTCCTCAAATTAAACTTTGGTTCACTCAGTTATATTCAAAGAAACTAGTGGCCTATAAATGTTTTCAAATGATCTTTAGAATAGGAAATGTATTGTGGCACATGAATACAGTTCAAAGAGAGAAGACCACACTGGGAGAAAGGAAATCAGAATAGAGCACCAGCTTTAAAAAAGTAACTTTTGAGTAATGTTGACAAAGGAAGATTCGGAAAGTAAAATTCTCAATGGAAGTAAAAAGAAAGGCAGTAACCATAAGTAAAGACTAAATTCAGCCCTGCCCCCTTAAAACCAAGCCCTCTGCAAATCACTATCTCAGTTTCTACAGAGGCCCCATTACAGATTGATTTATGAGCAACGGGTATATACACGTTTCCGCCCAGTGTTGCCTTTAGTTCATTAGCCCATAAGAGACAACAGCATTGTTCCATCCTCATTTGTAGGTGGAACAAGTAAAGACTGACATAACTTAGGTGTCATTGTTCCCTTGTTGTTTGCCCACTGTATGACACTCAACAAACCTTGTGTCCCAGCAATGGATAAACTGGTCTGACAATTGACTCTATTTTCCAGTTGACTCTACTTTCGAGAACAAAGACACAGTCTTTCAGCATCACTGAGGAATTAAATTTGGATTCGGTCACCTGCCTCGTGATCATCATTCTATAGCCAAAAAAATCTATCTACATGAGCAGCCCTATAGAGCACCAGTTTTTAAAATATAACTTCTGAGAAAAGTGGAAAGAGTAGGGTTTAGAGAGTAAAGTTTTCAACTCTACACGACTTGCTGGCTGGGGACACCCACTTGGTTTTTCTAGGCCAGTGGTTGGCAAACTCATTAGTCAACAGAGCCAAATATCAACAGTACAAAGATTGAAATTTCTTTTGAGAGCTGAAAACCGACTTCTGCGCATGGGACGAAGTTTTAGTCACACTGTACATGCATGCCCGCATGTGGTATTTTGTGGAAGAGCCACACTCAAGGGGCCAAATAGCCGCATGTGGCTCGTGAGCTGCAGTTTGCCGAACACTGTATGTAGGCCAAGCGGTGTTACTTCAGGAGAAAGGAATCCTTGAGCCACCTGTTGCCCAGAGAGAAGCATCAAGAAAAAAAAAAAAAAAAAAGAAGAAGAAGAAGTTTGCCCGGCTCATGTGGCTCAGTGATTGAGCATCTCCCTGTGAACCAGGAGATCAGAGTTGGATTCCTGATCAGGGCACATACCCAGGTTGTGGGCTCCATCCCCAGTGTGGGCCATGCAGGAAGCAGCCAATCAATGATTCTCTCTCAACATTGATGTTTCTCTCTCTCCTCCTCCCTTCCTCTCTAAAATCAATGAAAATGTATTTAAAAAAAAAAGAAGTTAAAGGGACTATCCTCATTGTTCAGTAAAGAGAGGTAAAGCCAGGTGCAGTTTATAACGGTTCTGTGCCCATTGTCTGAGGCAGGCCATCCCTTAGGAAGAGATGGAGCGAAACCGGTGCCCACCTCACTTTTGGGAGCCCACAGAAATATAAACATTTAAAATGTTGAAGCTCAGAAGAGATAAAAAGAATATTATAATAACTATATAATGATAAAATCCAGTTTGAGTTTTATTCATCTTCATACTAAGACAGTTGTAAAATACAATTCCCCCCTTTTCTGTTTAATAAAGAAAGGGACACACAAAGACAAAAGTGCCTGAGGCCCATGGCAGTCATAACACAGCCCTGATCGTAGGTAGCTGATGTTTGTCTGAACTCTTGACGCTTTCCTTTCATTAGATATAAAGATAAGCTTTACCATCTAGTCTCTATTCACAGTTGTTTTCAGTGTGAACCTAAATCTGTAGGTGTCACCAGTTTTAAAAGAAGAAAACCCGATCTCATATTCCCAAGCTCTTTATAATTTCAGCGAGGAGACAAAAATCAGCTGTTGACAACAGGTGCTTTGCAGTTACTCATTCATGTGGACACTTCTTTTATGAGCTAATTACTCATCACTCCTCTGTGAACAAGCTGCACATCTGGGAAAATAAAGCTGCTCACTGAAAGGGCATTGCTGGAACGTAGGTGAAGCACAATAGTGAATTCATTTGGATACCCTTCAAAGGCTTCACCAAAATCCCTGAAGCACGAAGTTGGGCTTCTTTGTGTCTGAAGGATGAATTAGTGCCAGGGTGAAGGCTGCAACGTGGGAATCTGGGATTCCATGGCAGCTCCTGATGCTTCTCTGGTCTCCCACACTCACTTAGACACGACCTCTCCCTGGGCATCCACTGGGCCTGGTATCCTTCATCCTCATCTGCAAAATGCTCTACTTGCTCCATTTAAATTCTTTTTCAATTTCAACTTTTTTGTGTGTGTGGAGAGAATACAAATCACACCTCTATTTGGTAAAACAATTCTTAAGCTTGGCTCATTGTTATCACACATCTACTTTATACTGCTTTCCCCAGCTTTTTAAAAGTATGATTGACAAATAAAAATTGTATACACACACACACACACACACAATTATATGTATATACACACACACAGGGTATAGAATGTGTATTGATAAAAGTATACCTTGTGTAATTATTACCACAAACAAATTAACATCCATAACCTCACATAGTTACCATTTGTGTGTGTGTGTGTGTGTGTGTGTGTGTGTGTGTGTGTGTGTGTGGTGAGAACACTGAAGATACACTCTCTTAGTTCAAGTATACTAGACTTTAAATATATAAAAGATCTCATCAGGTTTTGAGTCCCCTTGGAAATGAGGTCTTTAGGCAAAAGTCCCTTAATCTCATGGTCTCCTCCTCTGTTCAGAGAGGGGCTGGATGGCATGATCACTAAGGTTCTCTTCAGCTGGATGGTTCTGGAATGAGATGGAAGGTCATTGTTCTGGCCTGAGTGTAGGACTTTAATAGCAATTCTTCAAATGGGTGTTGGGCTAATACACAGAGCAATAATCTTCAATGACAATCCTTTGAAAAGTGAGAAAAAATACTAAAATCTATCTTATCCTTTATATTTTTCTATCTTTGTAAATATTTTATAATATATGTAATAGTACATAATATATGTCTATATATTACATCTATTTACCTATCTACTATCTATCTATCTATCTATCTATCTATCTATCTATCTACATATACACAAAATATGTTATCAAAGGGGATACATGACCAAAAATATTTAGTATCCCATTGTTTTAAGGTACAAAGACATAATCAACTCAATTCACCAGATATTGTCTGGCCAAGGGTCTGCTTTAGGACTTTCATTTCTAGCTTCCCCTTTAACACTATTTGGCTTATAGACATATAGCTTTAAATACCCAAATTTAATTTGAGATGAAGCAATTTGGTCCATTTTTCACTAGTTTGGAGAAGGGGATAAAATGAAGGAAGGTAATTCCCTCTAATTATTCCTTTAGATCAGTGGTTCTCAACCTTTCTTATGCCGTGACCCTTTAATAGAGTTCCTTATGTTGTGGTGACCCCCAACCATAAAATTATTTTCATTGCTACTTCATAACTGTAACTTTGCTACTGTTATAAATTGTAATGTAAATTCTGTGTTTTCCGATGGTCTCAAATGACCCTGCTAGCAGTTCCCAACCTGTGGGTCATGACGTAAATAACTTGGCCCAGTGCCCATGGAATTGCTGCCAATAAGTTTAGCAATTTTTATTTTTACTACTGAAAAACATGGCCATGCAGTGCCATCAAGAAGTTTATATCCTATCTAATAAAAGAGTGATATGCAAATTAACTATCACTCCAATACACCCACAAGCCATGTCTACCAACCAATCAGGAGCAAGTATGCAAATTAACTCCAACCAAGATAACTATGGCCATGGAGCAAGCAGAAGGTGTGGGTTTCCCAGGCAATGGAGGAAGCCAAGCTTTCTGCACACCCTGGTGGGCCCAGGCCTCAAGGCTACAAAGTTTCAATTATAGAAGATAAATCCCAGATACCAGGGTCTCCACTTGGGTTGCCAGGGGGCGTGGTCAGCTTGCAAACTGCCACCTCGCCCAGGCTGCCCCACGCCCCAAGGGAACCCCCACCCTGATCTGGTTCACCCTTCAGGGCAAACCAGCTGGCCCCCACCCGAGCACCAGGCCTCTATCCTATCTAATAGAAGAGTAATATGCAAATTGACCATCACACCAACATACAAGATGGCTGCCCCTATATGGTCAAAGATCCTGACCCCATGTGGGGTCAAGATGGCTGCCACAAGATGGCCAGCAGGGGAGAGTAGGTGGGAGGGACCAGGCCTGCAAGGTAGGGTAGTTTGGGGCAATCAAGCCTGCAGGGGAGGGCAATTAGGGGTGACCAGGCCAGTAGAGGAAGGTAGTTGGGGGTGACCGAGCCTGCAGAGAAGAGCAGTTGGGGGGCGGGGGTGGACCCAGGCCTGAAGGGAGAGCAGTTGGCAGGGACCAGGCCTGCAGGAGAGGGCAGTGAGGGGCAAACAGGCTAGCAGAGGAGCAGTTAGACATCAATCATGCTGGCAGGGGAGTGGTTAGAGAATGATCAGGCTGGCAGGCAGAAGCAGTTAGGGGCAATCAGGAAGGCAGGCAGGTGAGCACTTGGGGCAAACAGTCCCGGATTATGAGAGGGATGTCTGACTGCCCATTTAGGCCTGATCCCAGTAAAATTCTACTGGGATCAGGTCTAAATGGGCAGTTGGACATCCGTTGAGGGGTCCCAGATTGGAGAGAGTGCAGGCTGGGCTGAGGGACCCCCACTCTTTTGCACGAATTTCATGCACTGGGCCTCTAATTCTAAATAACTATGCCCAGCCAGTCTGGCTCAGTGGTTGAGCACTAACCTATGAACCAGGAGGTCATGGTTTGATTCCTGGTCAGGGCACATGCCCAGGTTACAGGATCTGTCTCCAATTGGGGATGTGCAGGAGGCAGCCAATCAATTATTCTCTTTCATCACTGATGTTTCTATCTCTCTCTCCCTCTCCTGTCCTCTCTGAAATAAATGAAAATATATTTTTGAAAAGTAACCATATGAAGCAAACTGTTAAGGGATCACCTTGTCTAAGTCAATAATATGGATTACAGCTTTTTAAACTCTTAGTGTACCAAAACAAGACTGACAGAAGTGCTATTTAAATTCAGCACAGGAGGGGAGGGAGAAAGGAAGGGCAATAAATAGATACTTGAGAGAAAAGCATCCATTGGGGGACTTAAATATTATGTTCAACAAAGGAGTTGGCTCCACCATGAACTCAAGATGAGATCTTATACAGTTCACTTTGAGTCCTGTGTCTCAGTTTTCAAATCTGCACTATAGGGGTTTGGATGAGATTACACTTAACAACTATAATTATTAAACAGTTATTATTGATCATCATAGAAAATTCCATACTTACTTCTTTGTTTCTCTGCTTTTTGACACCTAGGTTTATAAATAATTTGTGCATTGTTCTAAGTTTCAAATAACTTTTCCTGTAAATGTAATCATTCAAATGAGATAATTTATGTAATGTGCGGTGTAAGTACTTGGAAGTCTTTATAATTACTTGCAGTAGCGGAGGGATCATCAAAACTGAAGAACTGAAGATTTAAATGGACTGCTCTAGCTGTGGGCTGAGGTTAGTGTTCTGAGCTCTGGACCTCCAGGCCTGTGTCCAGCAGCTGGGGGCTTTGAGGAGGAAATTGTTGGGTGGGCACCCTCTAACTTCTCTTTAAATCGGCATTGCTGGTGAGGCTTTTGAATACCAGCCTCTGCTTTCCTCACATTAATCAGAGCTATTCTGGAAAGATCACACAGAAATAGTCTGGGAGTCTCTGCGGTTACATCTTGTTTTGCTTTTCTCTGAGAACTACATTGAGCTGCGCTATTGTGCAAATAACTGACACATCAACTCAGGAAAGCAGTTCTCTAACTCACAAAGTCTGCTCCAGTAGCATGAACTATGCCAACAGAATGTTACATTTGCTGTATAGACAAACTCAAACTTGAAAGCCTTAGTACTTTCTTACCCTAGAAATTGTCTCTTTGTTTTCTCATGTCTTTTTAAAAAATATGTTTTTATTGATTTCAGAGAGGAAGGGAAAGGGAGAGAGAGAGAGAGAAACATCGATAATGAGAGAGAATCACTGATGGGCTGCCCCCTGCACCCTCCTACTGAAGATGGAGCCCGCAACCCGGGCATGTGCTCTTGACTGGAATCAAACCCAGAGCAATCCAACATGCTATCCATTGAGCAAACTGGCTAGGGCTGTCTCTCTTTTTAAAAAAGGTTCTAATCATGAAAACATGAAATAATAATGGCAAAAAATGTATCCATATTCATAATAACATGAACACTATTATTTCTGTTCTGTTCTTTTCCAGTCTTCAAAATATAATCCATGTAATTTGACAAGCTACCTTTCAGCATCATTATATTATTTATCATTAATACTTTTGCTTTCATAACCTTAATCATTCCTAGTTTTAATGGCTGATTAATATTCCATTAATTGAGACAAGAGAACTAACATCCTGTGTTCTTTGGCTCTTAGGGGTCTTTTTTTTGAAATTTAAAAAATGCTATAGGCTTAAACATCTTCAGGCTTAAACATTTCCCCCTTCTTTTGAATTATATCCTCAGGGCAAATACTGAAAAGTATGATTTTGGGATCAAATACTTTCATAGAACTTTTGACATTTATTGTTAAATTGCTTTCTTTAAAAAATTCAATTTTTGTTAGTGATGATGAACATTTTCTCATAAGGTTAAAAGCTTCCTGAAGAAGGTGTAAAATTGGCTTGTTAAATAGGGCTTTTATCTAAATTTAAGGGGGTGATTATTATTTTCTGATTGATTGATTGGTTGACTTCAGAGAAAGAGGAAGAGAGAGAGAGAAACACTGATTTGTTGTTCCCCATTGGTTGATTCTTGTATGTGCCTTGCCTGGGGGTTGACCTGGCAACCTTGGCACATTGGGATGACTCTCTAACCTACTCTACCAGACCAGGGCCTAGAGGGCAATCATTTTGAAACCAGAATGTACTGCATTCTGAAATCACCTCAATGCAGTGGTCTATGTTTGGATGCTATGGTGTCTCATTCTTATGCCCTCTAGCCAGCTCTCTGTTCAAATTTCATTTATTATAAGTGTTCTGACAGTTGCTGACTCAAGTGTGGGCTGTCAAATTGTTTATATGGGGTAGAAGGGGCCATCCATCCAATTGCCTGCCTCAAGATTAGAAACAATTGAAGGTTGTCCACCAGCGTGGCTCAATGGTTGAGCACTGACCTATAAACCAGGTCAGTTCAATTGATCCCCAGAGTAGGGAGTGTAGGAGGCAGGCAATCAATGATTCTCTCATCATTGATGTTTCTATCTCTCTTTCCCGCTCCTTTCTTCTCTAAAATCCATAAAGAAACATTTAAAAAAATAAAGTTATTGAGGGTTTAAAAATTCTGACCCAGGATGAATGCCCCTATATCTATGCTTAGCTGTCAACACAAATAAATTATTTCTTGGTTAATAGCAATAATTTCTATAGGATGGTTTTGTGGTATAAAAAGCTATTTCTAACTATGTTTAGGAATATCCTGAAATTATTTTTTATCAAACCTCTGTCCTCCTACATCCATACTATAAATAATGTTTCAAAATAAAATCAAGGTTAATTCATATTACTGCTAACAAATATTACCACTTAGGAGAGTTTGGGAGATGAGACTGCGAAGAATAAAATAGGCACTGAGAATTTATCTGCGTAATTTGCCTCCTTTGACATCTTTAGTAACTACCAATATATTTAAATTAGACAATATGTCTAATGAACCTTTAACTAATTTGTTAAGAGGTAAGCTTTTCCTCAAAAGATACAATTTTCATGTCTGAAAATGGGACTCAGGATCTTTTTGTGGCTTCTTGGAAACTTTCATCATTTTTGCCTAAAAGTGTTTTTTAACATATATTTTATTGATTTTCTAAGAGAGGAAGGGAGAGGGATAGAAAGTCAGAAATGTCAATGAGAGAAACATCGATCACCTGCCTCCTGCACACCCCCACTGGAGATGTGCTCACAACCAAGGTACATGCCCTTGACTAGAATCAAACCCGGGACCTTTCAGTCCGCAGGCCGATGCTCTATCCACTGAGCCAAACCGGTTTCGGCAAAGTTTTATACATTATACTTAAAAGACATGCTGTGGTGCTTCTAATGTACAACTAATATTTTTTCCATGTTTAACAAGAGAATGCTTATTATTTCAGCTGTACAAAGAGTTTTTAAACATCTCCTAGGACACATGTCTACAAAGACCCAACAGAAAGGGAGAGAGGCAATTTGTATTTCTCACCCCTGCTTAAAGCCCAGAGAAACTGTTTTTCCTATACATTTTGTGCAAGCAAGTGAAACCAAAATCCTTTGACATTTTTCTTTGCTTATTTTTACTCTTCCAGATGGCCTTGAATCTCTGACACACTTCTATTCTGAAATCCTCGGCGCTGACTTCCTTATTTGGTTGCTGGAAGTGCTCTTTGTCTTGTTCAAACATTCTGCTAAGCTTGCAAGCCTCTTTTCACCCCCACCCCTCGCCCAGTGCTCCTCCTTTCACACACACACACACACACACACACACACACACACACACACGCACGCACGCACACGCACACGCACGCTGGCTCCAGCAGGTCACTCTGACTCAGCCTCCTCTGCTGTTCACTTGCCAATCACCCATTAGTTATGCCCATTTAAGGAGTATCTTTTGGAAATCATAAGGGGGGCAGAGAGCTTACAGCTACTTGGAAAGACTGCTGCTCTGTTGCATCCACTCTAAGTCTTCCCAAAGCGTGTATTTCACACAACTGCTCTCCTCTTATGGCAGGGTATGAATTTAAAAACAAACACAAACAAACCAACCAGACCTCAAAAAACACACTCCAGGCTGCCTTTGCCTAATAAGGTGGTTACCTTATTCCTCAGTGTTCTGGCACTTAAATTGGGCTGGTAGAGTGGCTTTATTTTGTTTTCAACTTTCCCCAATCTGTGGTAGATGCCACAATACTCCAATCTAGTATCTTAAGAAGCATGTAGCAGGCCCAAATGGATATGCCAATCACAAAAAGAAAAGCACTGGGTCCCTAAGTGAAGAACACATTCCTCTCAGGGACCTGCGTTCACTTGCTCTCTGGAGTTGGAAACTGCCAGCCATTCGCGTGCGGGAGGGTATTTTCTGGTTCCTCTGCTCAGAGGTGTGGGGAAAGCTGGCTCTCTGCATTCCCTATTTAAGAAAGAAGCTGCGAGGCCCCGTCCAATAAAACGGAGCAGTGTTTCCTTACATATAAACAGCTGAGAAATTCCTTGGGCAAGCACAGAGCCTTTTGGTTCCTGGAACAAAGCGGATGGTGGTATTTACTATGTCAAATAAACCCATCATCCACACTCCAAAGGGAACTCTGAAACAATAAGCCGAACAAAGCAGTTTTCAAAGTTTTAATCCTTTTGCAATTAGCTCTCGTCTAACTCGACTGAGAAATCGGGAAGGAGCTATTTTCCCAGACGTGCCCTTAGTGATTAAATAGCCATAGTGTGTTCCTAGCCCTCGCTCTGAAACAGAATCAGAGCTGGTTTCCAAAGGTAAGTAATACAAGCATACAGGATATCCTATCACTTAATATTATTTCTCATTATCCACCGAAATAGTCTGACTGCTCCTTTGTCCTTTGTGCTAACTATCGAAGCCCTGGTATTTGTCAGACATCGGACTTGATGCTGCAACCAACCTCCATAGCTGCCACGCTGACAGTGACAAGGAACACATCAAATTCTACAGGAAGCATACTCCCTCCCTTCCTTGTTGCCATTTTAGTTAATTTTGCTTACTTGCTAGTATGTTCACTATGGTGACCAATGAGGACATAGCATTCAGCTCACAGAGTTCCTGGAGTGCGCTGCCCTCTTCTATTTAGATTTCAGGCTTGGACACATTCTTTTTTTTTTTTAATATTTTTTATTTTTTATTTTATCTTTATTGTTCAGTTTATTAATTACATTTTTCCCTTTCTTCCCCTATAGCTCCCCTCCACCCGGTACCCATCCCACCCTCTGCCCTCACTCCCAACCCCCACTGTCCTCTCCCATAGTTGCATGATTTTTGTCCAGTCTCTTGCTGCACTCCCCACACCCCTTTTCTCCCCCAAAATTGTCAGTCCATTCTCTCTCTATGTCCTTGATTCTGTTACATTCACCAGTTTATCCTGTTCATCAGCTTATTAATTCACTTGATTTTTAGATTCATTTGTTGATAGATGTGTATTTGTTGTTCCTAATTTACACTTTTATCTTTTTCTTCTTCCTCTAATTAAAGAATATCTTTCAGCATTTCATATAATGTTGGTTTGGTGGTGATGAACTCCTTTAGCTTTTCTTATCTGCGAAGCACTTTATCTGGCCTTCAATTCTGAATGATAGCTTTGCTGGATAGAGTAGTCTTGGTTGTAGATTCTTGCTATTCATCACTTTGAATATTTCTTGCCACTCCCATCTGGCCTGCATCGTTTCTGTTGAGAAATCCGCTGACAATCGTATAGGTGCTCCCTTATAGGTAACTAACTGTTTTTCTCTTGCTGCTTTTAATATTCTCTCTTTGTCTTTTGCTCTTGGCATTTTAATTATGATGTGCCTTGGTGTCGTCCTCTTAGGGTTCCTATATTTTGGGGTTCGGTGCACTTCTTGGACTCCTAAGTCAATTTCTTTCACCAGGTGTGGGAAGTTTTCAGTCACTATTTTTTCAAATAGATTTTCATTGTCTTGTTCTCTCTCTTTTTCTGGCACCCCTATAATTTGGATGTTGGTATGCTTGAGGTTGTTCCAGAGGCCCCTTAAACCATTTTCAATTTTTTGGATTCTTTTGGTTTCTTGCTTTTTCAGCTGAGTGGATTTTACCTCTTTGTATTTCAAATCTTTAACTTGGTTCTTGGGGTGCTCCAGAGCACTTTTAGGTCTTTGTATAATATTTTTTATTTCAGTCAGTGTATGCTTAATTTCTGGTTGGTCCTTTTTCATATCCTTGAGGGTCTCGTTCATATCCTCATAGGTCTCCTTCATTTCCTTGTAGGTCTTGTTCAATTCCTTGCAGGTCTTGTTCATTTCCTTGCAGGTTTTGTTCAATTCCTGGTAGGTCTTGTTCATTTCCTCATTGGTCTTGTTCATTTTCTTGCAGGTTTTGTTCAATTCCTGGTAGGTCTTGTTCATTTCCTCATATGTCTTGTTTATTTCCTTATAGGTCTCGGCTTTTTCTAGGAGCCTCTTGAAAAGCCCTATAACTGTGGTTTTGAATTCCATGTCCAGTCGTTTTTTTCCCTCCATTTCTTTCATATCTGATTTCTTTCCATGTCTCTGCATGGTGGCTGCTTCCCTGAGTTGGTCAATTAGCTTTGTGTGGTAGATGTCCTACAAGGGACAGTGGCTCAGCCTCCCCAGTTACCTGAGGTGGATATGGGTTGCACAGACTTGTTGAAGTTAAGCTCAGGTTAATCGTTGTTAGCACTTGGAGGGGTTGACCTCCAGGCCAATTGTCTGTGAGGTTCAGCTGTGCTCAGGTTGGATGGGCGGAGTCTCCAGGCCAAGCAGACAGCATCAGCACCGCCCTATGTGGCCCCAGGTTCTCTGAGAGAGAGCCGCTACCGAGCTCCATCAGCTGCCGGAGAATTCAGACTCTCCCCAAATGAGTCTGCACACCCAACATCTCACCCAGGCTTGCAAAACAATACAGTCTGACAGTTTCCCGAATGAAAGAGCAAGTCACGAGTGCTCTCTGCACGATCACACAGCTGCGCTGTTCCCAAGCTCATGTGCACTTCGCACAAGCTTGCCTTCTCCACAAGCCCGCAGACCTCTGCAGCACCCGAGCTTCGGCGTGCCCTCCCACTGTCCAGTTTTTACCCCATATGAGAGTGGGTTCCCTGGACTTTGCCCAGAGCTGGAGAATCAGTCCAGTGGGACGTCTTTGTCTCCCCAGTTCAAGAAAACTGGTCAGTTTTCAGCTGCCCGCCCTATCTGCTGGCGCACGCACTCCTCCAAACCTGACTCCGCGCATATCTTCAACGCTGTCCGCCACTGCTCCTCCGAGTCACAGTGTCTTATCTTCATTTTTATTTGTGGAATTTTCACTTAGCTAGCTTTCTGGTGATTCTGGATGGTGTTTGTTCTTTCGTTAAGTTGTAGTGGTGTTTACCACTGTAGATAGGTGTTTACCTATGCTGCCATCTTGGTTCTCTTGATACATTCTTGTTGGTAGAAGTCCTGAATCCTTCTTGGATACAGGCAGGGGATACATTATAAAGATACTTTCAATCATTTCTGGAAACCGCAAGGAATCTGGATGGGCCTTAGACCATGGCTTGTGAGTTCAAACTTGTTCAAGTTTTAGAGCACTTGGATGTCATGGCGCTCTTATCCTGAATCCTATTCTGGGAACATCAAGCACTTCAGCTAGAACAGAGGTCGGCAAACTCATTAGTCAACAGAGCCAAATATCCACAGTACAACAATTGAAATTTCTTTTGGGAGCTGAAAACCAACTTCTGCACATGGCCCACGAAGTTTCAATCGCACTGTATGTGTGCGCCTGCACATGGTATTTTGTGGAAAAGCCACACTCAAGGAGCCAAAGAACTGCATGTGGCTCACAAGCTGCACTTTGCTGACCGCTGTGCTAGAACAAAAGAGGACGTGGCATGCCTGCGAACCCGAAGCACAATCACAGCACGTGCCCAGGAAAAGGAAACCCATGCCAGCCCGTTTCTGACTTTTTCAAATTAATGTTTGCATTTGTGCATTCGTCTTATTATTGATAAGAAAAGGGATGGTGGTCAGTAAAAGATTTCAAAATTCATGTGCTGCAGGAGAAACACTGAAAATGGAGAAAATTCTGCCATGGTTTGGAAAAGACATCCCTGGTCACTCTTAGCCCAGTGTTTTTGGAAGCGTCCTGGGGAACCACTGGCGTCAAGAAACCTGCCCAAGACTGGGCTTGGAGACCTGCACTCTCTTGCCAGCTTCGCTGCCAAGCAGCTGTGTCAATTTTGAGGAAGTCATTTCATCCATGTGAATCTTACTTTCCACATCTTCAAAATGCAGACATCACTTTTAATCAGAATTCTCAATGTGGAGTTGGTTCAACATCCCCCCAAAGCCCAGCAGAAATGTGCGTTTAAGAGAGACCAGACAGGCTATTATTGATTACATCTTCACCCCCCACTGCCCCAGCTTTGCTGGTAGACAAATTTGGTGCATGAGTTGAGGGATGTGAAATCCAAGTTCTTCGTGAAACACACACACACACACACACAAAAAATAAAACCAGGAGCTGCTAAATAAAAATAATTTCAAACAATTTCTCCAAATCTAAACTCTCAGCAGGAGAAACATTATTGGTTCTTTTATTTCTGGTTTGTGGTCTTCTCACTCGTGATTCCCAAATTCAGCTAGAAATTTAGGCTGACCGAGTCCCAACCTTTCTCTTAGTGTTCTTGGGATCATGTACTTCCTGAGATTGGCTTGAAACCTTTCAAAAAATGCTGGCAAAAGCTATTATTGACAGACTCCAAATGCCTTTTTTGTTGTTGTTGCTTCACCCCACACCCTTCCTATGGAAGTCAGAGTTGACTTGAGCTGGTTGCTGTCTAGCCCCCATCCCTGAGCTTCCCCTACTTCTCATCTCACCCCCAAGCTCAGAGATACCACAAGGGATGCTGGGAGGCTGTGCAATGTGGCGGGGAGCTCAGCGATGGGGGGAAGGTTTCTGGTGCATACATTCTTTGATCTGAACAATAGCTTTTATAAGCTGAAAGAATGACTTTGTTTATACATATATTGCAGAGTCAAAATATGACATACTTCAAGTCTCCCATTAAAACTATATCTGATGATGCCACTATTTTTTTTTTCCATTTTAAGTAGATTGCTTGCTCAGAAGCAGAGAAGGCTTCCCAGAACAAGTCCTTTTTTCATCTCCCCTATACAACTAGGAAAATGTGGGCAGCATGATGTGGTAGGGAGAGCCCTAACCTGGTGGTGAGAGGACAATTAAGGTCTATGAAGCCAATGAATTAATAATATTTTCACTGCATCATTCTTTCTGTAACTTCCGTAGGCCTGAATCTCTACTTAGAGTTACAATTATTTTAAGAATAAAAATGCATCAAACATGAGGCAAGAGATTCCATTTTTTTCCAAATTTCTTTTTTAAAAGAAAACACACACACACACACACACACACACACACACACACACACACTCCACACCAAAAGAGCTCCAGGGATGTTGAGCGTCTCTGCACTAGCATTCCAACCATTTCTCTGCCTTTGAGGAGGTCCCTTCCCTCTAGCCCATTATCCTTTCTGAGAGCCTGATCAATGTGTGTGTGTGGCGGAGGGTGGGGGGATGGAGGGAGGAGTAGTGCAGTTCATGGGCCGTGGTCTAATTTCCACACCCATATTCTCGGTTTTGATGGGAAAAGAAGGAAAATAATTGCCATATGTTTCCTCACATTTCTTTCAAAAGCAGAAAGAAAACACACACATACTCTTCATTATACAACTGTAAGCAAATGAGTATAAATTGAAAGCTTATTCCTCAGATTTGACGCTGCACCTAAATACTCATCGAGGGGGCCTAATTGTGAATATAACATGGTCATCACATAATGCCTCCTCATTAAACTCCTAATAGAAAGGGCTACATAAATCTCCCCTGAAATGAAAAATCTTTGCCAACTGGCAGGCAGGAGAGAGGCTGTAACTGAAATTATTACCAGCAGTGCAATGGAAAGGTATTTTCCCCGACATCTGGCCCCGCTCAGAGCGCCATCCCAGATGCTTTCTTGCTGAAATTTCTGCCAATCTCTATTCCATAGATGCTGCCCTCTTTGTCTATCAGGCCGATCTGCTCTCTACCTGACAGAATCAGTGATTAACCAGAAGACGCCCAGGGGAGACATTTTTATGTGCACAGTGCCCTGACACACGGGGTTAAGTGAACCACCTTTGTGAAATGGCAGATGGAGGGCAGGGATTCTCAGCAAGTTCTGGATACCCCCTAGTAATGATCTGCACTGACATATTTCTAAGGAGATGAGATTTGGACAAAGAGGGTCAGGAGGAATCCTGGCGTGGCTCTTTAATTGGCTTCAGGCCACAGTTTGAGGTTAGTTTTTCTCTGAACCTACGTCTAGCCTTTGTCTTACTAATCTAATAGAATAAGCAGTTTTATAGAGTAATTTATTGACATGTTTCTTGTCTGTCATCATAACCATTCTCCACTATGCTCTTCCCTCTCTAATATTAAAATACTTTTCCACTCTTTGATGTCTATTTGTCTAACAAAGTCCCTGAAACAGCTCCATGGCAACCACCTTTCTTATCTCTTTCTTTTTTTTAAGATATATTTTATTGATTTTTTTACAGAGAGGAAGGGAGAGGGATAGAAAGTCAGAAACATCGATGGGAGAGAAACATCGATCAGCTGCCTCTTGCACAACCCCCACTGGGGATGTGCCCGCAACCAAGGTACATGCCCTTGACCGGAATCGAACCCGGGACCTCTCAGTCCTCAGGACGAGGCTCTATGCACTGAGCCAAACCTGTTTTGGCCTTTCTTATCTCTTTCAACAGATCTTTAGCCAGCAGATTAAGGTAGGATTATCTGTCACCTTTACCCAATATATCAAATTGGTTTCCATACTTCTATTTCACACCTCTAACACTCAAAGCTGAACATATCCTTTTCTCCTTGAAGCCTTAATAGTCTAAATTTCCTGTTTCTCCTCAATTCAATGAACATTTTTTGAATACCTACTGGCTAAGCAAATTCTTTCCTGTTTACTGATGACAAAAGTGGGTCAAGATATTTATCTTCCCTTCCAAATTGAGGCAATTCCACTTTAAAACAGGTAATTGTTACATTGCTATGATAGGAGAGGAGAATACTGGGGAAAGATTGAGTGAGAAAATATGAAAGTCATCCTAGAAAATATGTATGGGATGTCACATTACTTTTCATATTAGCTGAACCCGCAAATGTAGGTAATTCTATTTTTTTTTTTTTTTTGTACAAAATTGCTTCTTTAAAAGATTCACTGTTCCCTGGCTGGTGTGACTTGGATGGAGCATCATCCCATATACCAAAAGGTCTCAGGTTCAATTCCCTGTTAGGCCACAGGCCTAAGTTTCATGGTCAATCCCCAGTTGGGGTGCATATAGGAGGCAACTGATTACTATTTCTCTCTCTCTCCTCTTTCCCTTGCTCTCTCTCTAAAATCAATGAAGGCATGTCCTTGGGTCCCAGGATTTAAAAAAAAAAGATTCATTGCAATAAATATTGCTCTCCTCTCCCATTCTCCTCAAGCTACCAAACCTCTTCTCATCTCTCTCAACACCTATTTTATTTAAGGCATCTCCATCATCTGACCTGTGATCATTCAAGTTTCCGATCTTCAACTTCTAACTTTGGAGGGCAATTCTATCCAAGCCTCAACTTTGTTCAGGGCCCCAGGCCTCTTAGTCTCCTTTAGGGCCCACATCCAACGATCATACTTTTGCTTTCTTTAATTTTCAATCCTCAAATCTCTTCCTCTTGTCAACTCGCTCCTTAGAAATTTCTCTTATCCTAAGACTATGCTCTAATGACCTTTCTTGATCACTGAGGCACCATTTTTCCTCTTTCCTTTCATCACCAAGTGTTTTAAAAGCATACTCCTTTTCTATTTTCTTCTCAACCTCTTCCAATCTCGATTCTTCCCCTTGCATTGTACTCAAACTGGCCGGAAGAGATCCTCAGAGGTCACTGGAACACTAAATCCAATAGTCTTGTCCTAGTGCTCCCCTGTTTAATCTTCAACTACCTTAAGAAGGAACCCTGCCTTCCTCCGAGGCTTACCTCCATTGTACACCACAACACTCTGTTCTCCTGTCCTTTTCTCCTACTTCTTTGACAGCTCCTACTCAGGTTTATTTACTGGTTTCACTCTTTCCTGTGTCTGACCCTGAAATGTAGGCATTTCTCAAGCGTCTTCCTTCAGCCCTCCTTTTTTCTACTCTACAAATTTCTCATGAGGGTGTTTCTCCCATTCTATGGCTTAAATCATTCTGTCTAGGTAGATGACCTCTCTTCTGAGTTCCAAAGACATCTTTCTAACCACATATTAGATACGTCCACCAGCATCTTGAATATAGACCCAAAACTGAACTTATCATTCTCTTGATTCTACTTCAAGTGCCTTGGTTCAGATCCCTAATACTTGTCATTTGCACTATTTCAATCTCCTCCTAACTTGTCTCTCCAACACATCTCTACATAGCTGGTTTCCTAAAATACAAATCTCATTTTAGAACTTCTGTTTCACAGACTAGGCCTGGCTAGGTATCTTGATCTTTCAATGAAGACAATAAAGAAATGCATGATTAACTCCAAAAATCATTTTTTTAGACCATGAAATACTGTCAAGCAGGTTTCAAAAAATATATATTTTATATTAATTTCAGAGAGGAAGGGAGAGGGAGAGAGAGAGAGAAACATCAATGATGATTGAGCCCTCGATGCTCAACCACTGCGACACACTGGTGGGATGTCAAGCAGATTTTATAAGGAGAAATTTAAATACAGTTGGGCACACAGAGTGAGAAGCCAAGCACTTCAACTGTTTTTCCCTGAGGGACTTTTCCAGAAGCTAGAGAATTAGCGTTAGTTTTGATAGCCCCATGACAAGACAGAACAAAAAACCCATGGGGGGCCTAAGGTGAGGAATGTAATAACCATTACCATCCCCCATAAAACTGAATGCCCCTCACCAGGAGTCAAAGGGTCTGCCCACACATCTGTGATCAGGGCATGACAAAGGAAGTTCCTTCGGGATTCAGAAGAACAGAGGAAGAAGAACAAATCTGCAGAAGCTACTGTGACTCTTTTCATAGATTTACAGATGGCCATCATCAGGATAATTGAAGGAAGGGAGGAAGGGAGGGAGGAAGGGAGGAAGGGAGGGAGGAAGGGAAGAAGGGAGGAAGGAAGGGAGGAAGGGAGGGAGGAAGGAAGGGAGGAAGGAAGGAAGGAAGGAAGGAAGGAAGGAAGGAAGGAAGGAAGGAAGGAACCTTCAGACCTTGAAGTTTGTTTAGAACAGTTCCTGACTGGTGGATTTTCACATGCCTGCCCAGCAAAACTAATTTTCTCTAGAAAAAGGTGTCTACATCAAAGGCTTCCAAGAATTCCCACAAACAATTTTCCAAGAAACACCAGTGGCTTACAATAAAACACACACACACACACACACACACACACACACACACACACCTTATAAAATTACTAAGGACACATAGGAATAAGGTCCCATGAGCAAGAACAAGTAGAAATAGAAAAAAAAAAAAAAGACCTACAAACACTTCCAATATTGAATTAACCAGATAAAGGATATAAAAATAATACCATGTTTTAAGAAATAAGATATTTTTCTTTTCTTTTCCTCATTCCAAAGTCTTTAGTTGTTCCCAATTGCAAAGACTTAAAAAATCCTTAGCCTGTTTATGTCTAATTTACCTGGATGTGCTTCATCTTAGGAGTCCACTCAATCTTCAACATGTAGCTCAAAATGCCACCTCTTCCTTTTTTAAAAATTTTTAATTTTAAAAATATATTTTATTGATTTTTTTACAGAGAGGAAAGGAGAGAGATAGACAGTTAGATACATCAATGAGAGAGAAACATTGATCAGCTGCCTCCTACACACCCCCTACTGGGGATGTGCCTGCAACCAAGGTACATGCCCTTGACCGGAATCGAACCTGGGACCTTTCAGTCTGCAGGCTGATGCTCTATCCACTGAGCCAAACCAATCAGCAAAATACCACCTCTTCCATGAATTCTTCTCAGATCATCTCAAAAGGAATTAAGTTTTCCTTTATATTCACATAGGCTTATTGCAATATATATTAGTCATATTATATTACAGAAATGTTCTGTTTTTCCCACTAACCTGTATGCTCTTAAAAATCTCAAGCTTCTCTTTAAAAACAATCTATGAATGTGTCAAAATACCTTGCACAGTACTTTCTATGCCATCAAAAATTGACAAGTGCTGTTTTTTATTTTTTAAATTGATTTTTAGAAAAACAAAAACAACAACACTGATTTGTTGCTTCACTTACAGTATTCAGTGACCAGGGATTGAACCTGCAACCTTGACTTAACAGGACAAAGCTCCAATCAACTGAACTTCCTGGCCAGGGCAACAAGTGTTTGTTGAATCAGGTTTAATTAAATATCACTCACCTTGCTAAATAGTTTCTTACAGCTCTCAAATTCTTGCAGCACAAAGTAAATTTTGGTATTTACAGCGTGTTATTGGCCCCCAAATGACTCTGTACAACCTTCAGTCTTGTCTGTCTCCTCCCAGCCCCTTTCAAGTTCCATGGTCATTTTTGAACTTCCTTTACTTGTGTAGTTCTCCCCTCTTGTTAAGTTCCCTTCTTTCTGCTTATTGAGACGTTATCTTACTCATTTTGTTTCTGTGCCTTGCACAACTCCAAGCATATGGTGAGCACTCAGTATGCGTTTGTTGAAATAATAAGTGAAACTGTTGAAGTAGAAAGTGTATGTATATTATGCATGCACACACATATCTTATCAACTCACATACATTGTAAGCTCCAGGATAATAATACATATCTTACTTTTTAAAATTCCTCAAATCTAGCTGCTGCTTGATTAAAATTATCCATGCTAAGTGACCAGTTCTCCCAGTTCAGAGAGACAATCTACATTAAATTTTTATTCATCTAAGAGTAAACATTAACAAGTGAATAGCAGCTTGATTTTACATTAGAAAGGAATAGGAGATTTGGATCTCAAAGGATTTTACCATTAACATTTATTGAGTATTTGTTATATTATGACAGACCCTGGATCAGGTGCAAGAGAAACAAATATGATAAATCAGATAAAATTCCTGCCTTCAGGGATCTCACATTTCTGATAGGGAAACAGAGATAAACTCTGACCTGGAATTATAATTTTACCAAATGCCATAATTTACCAAGAGGTAAAACAGATAAGGCCAACGAAATGACCCCTGTTAAGAGGGATTGCAGAAGAAGGCTTCCCAGTTCACATAAGTCTCTTTAAAGTGAGCTCAAAGGTTGAGTAAGTTGGGGTTTAATTTACAAATTCGAACCCATTTACAGCTGTAAAGCTATCTACTGTAAATGCAAAAGAAAAAAGATGACAGCACAAGGCTAGCACAGACTTGCCTGAACAGCTTTCCCAGAATCCTTTAGCCACAGGAAAACAACTCTAAATAAGCATCCCTCAGTCTCTCATGGGGTGCAAATTAGTGTCCATGGACAGCAGAGGCTGTACCCGAGTACTCTCACCAGGCAAAGGTCAATGGAGTGCTCTCTTGAACAACACAGGCCCAGAAGCTGTTCTTTAAACCCGCATAGTCATGGCCATAGTGAGAGATCCAAAAGAAAATTAGAAAAATTCCTGGAACATTTTTCAACTGGTATAAAGTTTTGGGTGAGCCAGAAAGCAGCTTCATAGGACAGGTAGATTTATTATTTAGACCCTTTAATGTTGTGTTTGTTGCGTTGTATTGCTCGAGCAATTAACTCATGTGAGGATCTAGAATTTAGACCTTGTGTTATTTATGGCACAGATACATGAAGCATTATTTTCCCCATTATTAGGGAATTCCTAATAGGCAAGTGCCACTTTTGTAGCTATGGACACTTCCTAAATGGTGAATAGACAGAGGGAATAAAGGCATTGTGCTGAAGGTGTAAGCTGGTAGCCAAAAAAAAAAAATAAATAAAAAAATAAAATAAAATAAAAATCCATGTTTTCTTCTTCATAGGCTCAGAACTAGATTTACTTTCCCCATATTCTTTTACAATAGGAGCTCAACAAATCAATAAGACAAAAGTGGTGCCAAATATTATCTAGATATTACCCAGGCTGCCCCTGCCTCTGTTTGAGGGAGCAAGACTTCATTTGCTTTGAGCCCATTTTCCAGCTGGTGATGTTCATGTGGGGTGGTGGCAGAGGGTGTGCCCAGCAGGCCAGCGATGCCTCAGCACTGGAGCTGAGAATAACCTCCTCTTGGGGGTGAGTTAACTGGCAGGTTCAATATCTGAGTTTCTATCAGTCTGGCTCACACTGTTTACTGCTTTATTACTTTCCCTGGGGGACAGATCCTTAGCATAGTTTATTTCATCTGTTCTTGTGTCTTTTAAGTAATTCTCTAAAAAAATATTTTTCTATCTGGTCTTTTAAAAAACCATTTACAAAAAAACCATTATCAAAGTTATAAAAACACTGATTAAGAAATTCAGCTATTCTAGAGAGGGAACCAAGATCATAGCATAGGTCAGTAGTCAGCAAACTGTGGCCGCTCTGTTGACTAATGAGTTTGCTGACCACTGACGTAGACTCTCGATTCCAATAATTAAAGGTTATTGTTGTTCCTTATGATTAAGCCCCTAGTGAATATGGTACTTGCCACCTCCCACAACCACATCAAAATTACAACTAAAATACAGAATAGCCATCATTCAGAACCACCTGAAACCTGGTTGAATGGAAGTTCTACAACCACAGAAATAAAGAAGAAAGCACATAGAGAATGGTAGGAGGGGTAAAATCATGGAACAGGCTGGTCCAACACCCATATGTGATATGCGTTCAATCAGAAGGGATATATAGGCTGTGGAAGCCTTCCATGAGGAGCAAGGGGTACCAGCTCCAAATCAGTCTCCTCAGCACAGGGTCTCAGTACTGGGAAGGGAAGCCCCACTGACTTCAGGATGTAGAAACCAGCAGGCATTGTGGCTGGGTGACACGGAGGCTGCTGGAGACTCAGGCAGTCAGTTACCCAGAACTTACTTGGACTCAATCTGTCTGAACTCTAGCACTGGACAGCAGCTCGGAAGGACCCAGGGACATATAGGGAGGAACTAAATTGTCTGGCATCAGAGCAAAAAAATAGGGGCAGCTTTTTCCCAGAAAAAATTAGTACTCCCAGAGGTCATTGCTCCTATGCTGAAACTCCAGCCCAGGTGCAGAGTTGACTGGCAGGTGTCATATCTGAGTTTCTATCAGTCTGGCCATAACTGTTTGCTCTGCCTGATGATTTCCTGAGATCCCACCCCACCCAAGCTGTTTGCAGTGGCTTTTCCTTATGAATGGCCTATTCTGGCTCAGGGTTCAGACTTTTCTAAAATTTCTCAAACAAGCAGCAGCTGGCACCAGCATGCCCCATTCCTATCAATAAGCATTCCCAGGTCTGGAATTAGCAGGTGCCTGCCTTGTTTCACAGCTTGGCCATTCCTGGGCACTTTCAAGACCAACTAGAGTAGAGCCATCTTCAGATTGCTCTGTAGCTCCTGACAAGCAAGGCACAGGCAGTGGCTGACTTTGTACCTCCAGGGGAGCTCAAGAGCCAGTGCACCCAGTGGATAGCTGCAGACCATGCCAGATTGCAACTATATACACCCAGGAGTGACACACTCAAGGGGAAGACTCAGTGAACACCAAAGATCCACTGAAGCAAGTGCTGTTGTATAGAGGTGTCTCCTGCACAGCAGCTCTTCCATTGTAGTAGCAGCAAGTTCTCACAGCCAAGTGGCCTGGGGATCAATTCCTCCCATTGATGCCAACAGCAATCAAGGCTCAACTACAATAAGACTGTGCACACAGCCCACAAAGGAGTGCACCTAGAGTGCTCAGCTCAGGTAACTGGAGAGGCTGAGCTCTATAGGGCACCTACTATACAACGCTACTCTATCAGTTACAGGAGACATGACAGCTCTACCTAATACATAGAAACAAACATAGGAAAGCAGCCAAAATGTAGAGGCAAAGAAACATGCCACAAATGAAAGAATAGAAGTAATCTCCTGAAAAGGGACTTAATGAAATGATGCAAGCAGACTACTAGATACAGAGTTCAAAACAATGGTTATAAGGATGTTCAAGGATCTTAATGAGAACTTCAAGGGACTTACTGTGAATTTAAAGGAACTTAGTGACATTTTCAAGGATCTTAGTGAAAACATCAGCGACATGAGAAAGAACCAGTCAGAAAAGAAGGATAGACTAACTGAAATAAAGAATAATTTACATGGAATTAATAGTAGAGTAGAGGGTGGTGAGAATCAAACCAGCAATTTGGAATATGAGGAAGCAAAACAAAAACAAAAACAAAAAGCACACAAAAAAACAAAAAACAAAACAAAGACATACCCCATCAGAAGAGCAAAAAGAATAAAAATAATAAAAAAAATATATAAAGAAAGTGTAAAGAGCCTCTGGGACAATTTCAAGTGTACCAACATCTGCATCACAGGGGTGCCAGAAGGAAGAGAGAGAGAGCAAGATATTAAAAACCTACTTGAAGAAATAATGACAGAAAACTTGTCCTACCTGGTGAAGGAAATAGAGTTATCAATTCAGGAAGTGCAGAATCCCAAACAAGAGGAACCCAAAGAGGCTCACACCAAGACACATCATAATGAAACCACAAAAAGTTACAGGCAAAGAGCAATCTTAAAAGCAGCAAGAGAAAAGCAGTTAGTTACCTACAATGGAGTGCCCTTATGAGTGCCAGCTGATTTCTCAACAGAAACTTGTAGGTCTGAAGGGAGTGGCAAGAAATAGTCAAGTGATAAATAGCAAGGACCTACAACCAAGATTATTCTACCTAGCAAAGCTATCATTTAGAATTGAAGGTCAGATAAAGAGCTTCATAAACAAAAAAAACCTAAAACAAAAAAAGACTAAAGGAGTGCATCACAAACAAACCAGCATTACATGAACAGTATAGAAGAAGAAGAAGAAAAGAAGGAAGAGAAAGAGGAAAAAAAGAAGGAGGAAAAAAGAGATAAAAAATATCCTATCTAATGAAAGAGTACTGTGCAAATTGACCATACCTCTGATCAAGCCATGCCCACAGCCATGCCCACCAGCCAATCAGGAGCAAAGATGACTGCCACCCCTGCGAGCAGGAGGAAGGCGTGGGTTTCCCCGGCAATGGAGGAATCCAAGCTTTCTGCCTGCCATTGTCAGTCTAGGCCTCCACTCAATGCTACAAAGTTTCAATTATAGAAGACACATAATCCCAACAGAAATGGTGGCAGCCACATAGCTGGAGAGAGAAGAGGCTAGGGTTGTTGGGTTGCTGGAGGAAGCTGAGCTTCTGCAGCCCTAGCACCTAGGCCTCCACTCTAGGCTACAAAGTTTCAAGCAGAAATGACTGTTGCCACGGAGCCAGCAGAAGGCTTGGCTCCACAACAGGCTACAAAGTTTCAATTATAGAACATAAATTAATTCCAGATCCCAGGGTCTCCACTTGGTTCGCTGGGGGGCGTGGCAGGCCTGCAAACCACCATAGGCCACTTGCCCAGGCTGCCCCAAAACCCAAGGGAACCCCCACCCTGATCCAGGACACCCTTCAGGGCAAACCAGTTGGTCCCCACCCATGCACCAGGCCTCTATCCTATCTAAAAAAGAATAATATGCAGATTGACCATCACTCCAACATACAAGACGGCTGCTCCCATGTGGGGGCATGAAAAGATGGCCAGCAGGGGAGGACAGTGGGAGGTTCCAGGCCTGCAAGGGAGGGTAGTTGTGGGCCATCAGGGCAGCAGGGGAGGGCAGTTGGAAGGGACCAGGGCTACAAGGGAGGGCAGGTAGGGGTGACCAGGCTGGCAGAGGAGGGAAGTTGGGGGCAAACAGGCTGGCAGGGGAGCAGTTAGACATCAATTAGGCTGGCAGGGTAGTGGTTAGGGGGTGATCAGGCTGGCAGGCAGAAGCGGTTAGGGGCAATCAGGGAGGCAGGCAGGCCAGCAGTTTGGAGCTAGCAGTCCTGGATTGTGAGAAGGATGTCCGACTGTCCATTTAGGCCCGATCCTAGTAGGATCGGGCCTAAACAGGCAGTCGGACATCCTTCAAGGGGTCCCAGATTGGAGAGGGTGCAGGCTGGGCTGAGGGACACCCTCTTCCCCCTCATGCATGAATTTCGTGCACCTGGTCTCTAATATACAATAAAATGGCAATAAATACATAGTTATCAACAATTGAATCTAAAAACCAAAATAAAAGAACAAGGAATCTATTGAACAAAATAAACTGATGAGTAAAATAGAACCAGAGGCATGGAAACATGGAACAGAGTGAAAAATTTCAGAGGGAAGTGGTGGTGGGTAGGAGGAGATTAACTAAAGAATGTATGATATATACATTACCTATAGATAGACATAGAATGGTGAGGGCCTGGGGTGGGGTGGGAACTCAGTGGAGGGGGGCAAAGAGGGAAAAAGGGGGACAACTGTAATACTTTTAAAGATTAAAAAAAATTAAAGCAACACTCATGTAACCCTGTACAGGTAAAAAAAAAATAGAATAGGACAGGCATTGCAGAAGTACCCTGTGTGCACCCTCCCCATTAGACCCTCAGCCTCCACAGTAACCACAATCCTGACTTGTAGGACTATTTTCACCTTTGGTTTTCTTTATAGTTTTACTTCTCCACACATGCATCTCTTAACACTATACTTTGTCCCTCCCCCTTTTTTAGCTTTATTGCTGTGGAATATACTATATATACTTTGTCTTGCTTCTCTTCATTTTTATTATGTTTGTAACATCTATCCATGTTGCTTTTGTCTAGCTACAGTTCATTTATTTTAATTGCTAGATAATATTTAACTGAATGACTCTACCACAATTTCCTAATGTGTTTTATTGTTGATAATCTGGGGATGTTCCAGCGGTTATAAACAGGGCTGTTATGAACAGGGCTGCCACGTGCATTCCGGCCCATGTCCCTGGGTGCACTGAGGAATATGCTTAAGAATAGAATTGCTAGATCACAGGGTTTATATAACATTGAGTTTATTAAATGATGCCAAACTCTTTTCCAAAGTGATTTTTGCCAATTTATCAGACTTTGCCAGAACTTGTCAGACTTTTAAATTTTTTTTTTGCCAATTAGGTGGGAGAATGGTATCTTTGTTATTTTAATTCATAGTTTCTTTATTACTAATGAGGCTGAACATCTTTTCATGTTTATTGGCAACGTGAATTCCCTCTTTGGTGAAGGTGGCTGTTCAAATCTTTCACCTAATTTTAAATTGCCCGACTGCCTTTTTCTTACTGATTTATAGGAGTTATTTTGTGATCTACATATTCTGGTAGAGGCCCAGATTGTCTATATGACTTGAAAATATTTTCCACTTCGTGGCTTGTCTTTTTAATCTCTTTATGGTAACTTCTTATGATCAGAAGTATTTGAAATGTATCAAACTTTTCCTTTCATGTTTGTTTAATTCATCTGAAATGAAGTTTCAGATGGCACAAAGAAGAAATTCATTTCAAAAATTGACGCATCAAAGTTAGTAAGTATTATTTATATAAGGAAGAATTTTAAAGCAAATATTTTATATTTTTCTCCTTTATTGCAGATATGTAGCCTGCTCTGATAGGGACAACACAATGTCAACTGTTAATTCTCTTAAGAAGTAAGAATATGTATGTGCCATCGGCCTCATGTAGGAAATGTCACCATGGGTACTTTATATAAATGCACGAATGCACACTCATGCACTTACTATAAAAATACTTGTAAATTCATGAATAATTTTTGGAAAGATGTGCAGGAAATAGTTATAGTAGCTATCCATGGGTAATGTATTTTTAAAATTTTGTGCCTTGAGGAAAAATAATATAACATTTAAGATGAATTACCAGAGTAATTTGGTGGGAAAATAGTATCAGATATACCACAATTTATTTACATAGGTTCCTTTTGGAATCCATCTAACAAACAGATGTGCTGATTTTTAATGATTTCACATGTGCTTTTCCCACAGACACAAAATATTGGTCACTTAAGTACAAAATTACATTGAATTATAATGTGCTCAATCTTCCTTTAAGCAACAAGATGTGAATTCCAAAGACTCTTTCCAAACTAATCACCTAAATAAAAGATAGCACAAGTGAAAGGAATTTGCATACAAGTTTAAGGTAAACAGGAATAGTATGATTTAAATAATTGTTAGACATTATTTTGAAGAGGCTTTGCTTATTTTTCAATCAATTCACTACCCTGGATTAAGCAGAGTTTTATCTTCCTTCTACAACTTAGCTGAGTAAGGAGCAATGATTTTTCTTCCCCTTTCACAAATAGGTCAGTTTCTTTCAAGTTAGATAAGCAAGGAACAGTGATAATTATAGCAAATAAGTCAAAAAAATATATATACCTTAAAAAGTTTAAATATTTCAGAAGATATTTACTTTGTGTAATTTAGTAGCATATATATATATATATATATATATATATATATATAGTATGGTCTTATTTAAAATATATATATTTAAAAATGGAACTCCCATTTGACCTAGTGATCCCACTTCTAGGACTATATCCCAAGAAACTAGAAAGATGAAAGGACATATGCACCCCTATGTTCATAGCAGCACAATTCACAATAGCCAAGATTTGGAAACAGCCTAAGTGCCCATCAGCAGGTGAGCGGATTAAAAAACTGTGGTACATCTACACAATGGAATACTACGCTGCTGTAAAGAAGTTCTTACCATTTGCAAGAACATGGCTGGAGTTGGAGAGCATTATGCTAAGTGAAATAAGCCATGCAGAGAAAGGTAAATATTACATGATATCACTCATTTGTGGAATATAATGAACAACATAAACTGATGAACAAAAATAGATCCAGAGGCAGAGAAACATCAACCAGAACGTCAAACCTCAGGGAGGGTAGAGAGGTAAGGGGGAGAGGTCAACCAAAGGACTTATATGTATGCATATAAGCCTAAGCAATGGACACAGACAATAGGGGAATGGAGGCATGAATGGGAGGTGTAGGGTAATGGGGGAATAAGGACATATATTTAATACCTTAATCAATAAAGAAAATAAATAAATGAAATATACATATTTATGAATTTTAAAAATTAACAGTGAATACCACTATAGAGGTAGGTTGCAGGAAATTTATAATTTTGAAACTCTTTGTACTTTTCAGTGTCTAAAAATTTATATCTACATTCTATCTATAGATAGATATTGTCATAGGAAGCTTTTGTTTCTTAGAAATGAATGAATTTTGCTGTATTTTGGCAATTAAGATAATGGCACTGCAAATATGTAAGTTCTAAACCAACTTTTCAAAACAGAAAATTTTTTCCTTTAAGCTTTTATTCCTTTAAATACAATTTAAATTTCCTCTAATGGCATTTTTATTCTCAGCAGTTTACCAGATAGTGGCTATACCTTTTACATGGGGTGGGGATAGGGAGTGGGGGTGCAGAGCACTTAGCTAAGCAAAAGGTTCCCTGACTAGGGAAGCACACATTTAGAAGTATATTATCAAAAATCTAATAATAAAAGAGACTATTCTGGAACACACCCCACATTGCCTTAATTACAAGTGCCTGACTACTTACTCTACGAGGGTAGTGACAAAGTAGGTGACTGTCTCCCTTTCCCTAAACATAAGGTGGGCTTGTCTGTGTACAGCTCTGATCTTGATACCCACAATAAGTGTCATTGGTTTTAATTTTATAACATTGAGCTGAAGAAAAATACAGCCAGATTGGGATCAGAAGGAAAGTCCCCTAACTCACTATGCTGAAAAAACCTTATAAGAGATTTATCAAATTTGTGATTAATCTATAGGGGAAATGTATTCTGTAGTTAGGAGGGTATGAAGGTGGGGCGAGAAGGGTTAAATATAGCTCTCTCAGGAAAACAACAAAATAATCTGTTTGCATCAAAGGCTGGAATTTGACTGTGTTCAATTGTTAATTTGATCTCCGATTTTTAAAAAACTAACTTTTTTGCTTTTGAGTGAACACGAGGAGTAGTTGCCCCTTGCTATGGACATGGGCTATTCTATCTGCATCATTGCCACTTCCCCCAAGCCTGCTCTTCAATGCAAATCTGGAAATATAAATTTGAAATACTAATCCAATTTTCACAAGTCCAGTTTTGTTTGTCTAAGGTACCGCTCTTTTTGCTCTTTTCCATGGTGAAAGTGCCTCAAAGTTTCTTGTATATGAAGTTATTCCAAAGTAATGTTAATTCGGGATGATCTGATTAACTCCTTTATTAGGAACTAAACAATTTCCTGGAGATGATGATGAATAGTCAGAGGAGTAGCTCTGTTTATCCTGTTAGATAGTCTGGGTGGTCCAAATATATCAAAAGTTTACATGAGTCACAAAATTATTGCTACATACTATTTGGTAAAGAACATTAGCAGTCTAAGACAGGATTAGTGTCGTACAAAACAGGCATTTCAAAACAAGCATACACTCATTCAGAAATATCTGAAAGGCATTTGATTTCTCCCCTGTGACCGCAATCTCTCTCTGTCTTTTTCAAGATAATTTATCAGAGAGAGAAAAATGTTCAAAAGCTTCACAGATTTGAACAGGTCAAAATCACAAGCAAAGTGACATCTCTCCTTAGCTACATTTTTGTAAGGAAAGTGAAGACAATCCAAACTCAAGACAATCCAAATTTATTTTAATGAGCTTCTTGGGAAGTAAAGTCTTTTTTTCCTTGAAGCAACAGCCCTTGATTTTGCAGATCAGGGTAGGCATTTATAATTAAGTCCAGGTTAACTGTGTTCACTAGAGAAGGCTCATGCAAAACAAAATATACTTTACTCCTTGGAGCCCAGCTTCACATAATTACCTGAAATTATGAGGTGGGGAGAGTAAGATGTTTTCTACAACACATTTACTATTATTATCAAAAGGTGAGTGGGTATCACCTGGCCTCAACTTGGTCAAAGTACATTTTTATGAGCAATTCTGGGATGCCATTCTTGGCATATGAATATTCTGAAATTTCTCTTCAAGTACCAAATAGTATTGAATTATATATAGGAACCCTAACCGATTTGGCTCAGTGGATAGAGCATCGGTCCATGGACTGAAGGGTGCTGGGTTGGATTCCAGTCATGGGCATATATCTTGGTTGCAAGTTCCTGGGGTTGGACTAGGTGTGTGCAGGAGGCAACCAATCAATGTGGTTCTCTCACATCAATGTTTCTCTCTGTCTCTCCCTCTCCCTTCCACTCTCTCTAAAAAATCAATGGAAAAATATCCTTAGGTGAAGATTAACAACAGCAGCAGCACGCATACAGGTGATATATTTGCAAACTCATCAGCCACCAGTGGCTTTCAAGTTGCAGATGGATTTTCCACTCACCCATGAATATTTATGGAGCAGAGCCTATATGTGTCTAGCCTGGTGCATCTTGGTAACTCAACAGTGCAAACTGTGCATGTGAAAGTAGTAGAATCAGTTAACACTTTCAAAAACTATCACAGGACAAGGGAAACAACCAAACTGAATGTAGGACATGAGTTAATACTGACTGATGTTCTCTTTTGCTGGGCCCTGTGAGGAATCCATTAGAAAAGTAAAACTTATTCTCTGTTCTTCCTGTTTTTGAGGATACAATACTTAGTCTTAAGAAGCAATTAGGGAAAAACATTAGACACTGCAGAGGCCTATGGGGAACAAAATGATCTATATTCCTTAGATTTCATCGACATACACACTTATTTTAGTAAGACCACATTGATTTTCTCACATTAGTTATTATAGAGGAAAAACCTCAAGCTATGCTACAGCGTGGCGGCTTTCACGTTTTTTTTTTACTGCAACCAATAATAAATATATTTTAAATCACAACATATTTTAAATCTATACATATATACTATATACTATAGATATCTCTATAGACCGTATATATCTACATATATATACTAGTACACATACATATGGGAAAAACACTTATTTAAAAACAAGAATTTCACAAAATAACTGTTTTGAAAAATATTTTCTCAATTTTTCTATCCTCTACTCTTTGATTTCCCTTTAAAATTGCTGCTTGAGAACATTTAATTGATTTCACAACGGTGGTTATAAAAACAATACCACAGGCCCCACTTCTCAAACTACGGTAAACCCATAGGGATGGTATGAGACCATAAAAGATGACTGCTGCTAATAATAAGGACAGCTTACATTTGTTGAGCACATACTATATGCTAAACACAGGTTTAAGTGTCTTCACATTTATTACAGGATGTTAAATGGTTTTTCAGCCTCAGTTTTTAAAAAATGTTTTTATTTATTTCAGAGAAGGAAAGAGAAGGAGAGAGTTATAGAAACAGCAATGATGAGAGAGAATCATTAATCAGCTGTCTCTTGCACACCCACCACTGGAAGACTGAGCCCACAGCTGGGGCCTGGGCCTTGACTGGGATTCAAACCACGGGTGGATGCTCAACTACTGAGCCACACTGGCCATGAGCTTGGCCTCAGCTTTGACTGACACCTCAGAGGCTCTGAACAATAACACATGCCAAATAGATGCCCCACACCCTGAAGCAAAGTGCTAAACTACCATGTCTAGAGCCCAACAGACAGACATATAGGATATGTCCAGAGATTGTGAAACCAGTTTGCTACCCTTAGCCACTAATTACCCCCTCCAGCTAATGAAAGAGGGATTGAGGCTGCCAAAGATGTGTACGTGTGTGTACGTGTGTGTACGTGTGTGTGGGGTGGGGTGGGGGTTGGGGGAGAGTCTTCAGACTTCTGCCCAGGGAGAGGGAACAGTTGCATTTCCCTGCCTTCAAGGAAGATCAGGCTGCCCAGGAGAGGGTCAAGCACTTATGAGTTCCCTCTCAGGTCAAGTGGAGCCTGGGACGGAGCCTGCCTGGGTCATCCTGAGGACTGTCTGACTGAGTGAAGAGCTGACTGGGAAGGGAGCTGGGTGGAATGGGCCTCTAGAAGCTCAGGCTGCAAAGAGGCTGCAGAGGGGCTGCTCACATCCAGAGGAACAACAGCAGCTAGAACACTGTGAAGGAGGTGAGGGGGAGAGGTGGAGACGCCCCGGGCAGATCCAGGCCTTCCGAGGGGTGGGGTGGAGATGGTTTCAGGTAGGACTGGACCTGGATCGCTGAACCAGACAGGATTTTGATTACTCCAATGAAAATACTTTAGTTCCTGATGAGGAAATTTCTGTCCAAAGCTACTAAAAAGCTAGGGGCTCTTCTGGGATTTCATCCAGGGGAAGAACAGAACAACAGAGCAGGAGTTTATCGATAAGGGAGGGCGAGGTTAGCCATGTCCTGGCTGCCGGAATCTCATTGTTTTCTTGAACACATTATACTTTTAATCCTCCCAATTCCATAACATAAGTACTTTGTTACCCACTCTTTTATGAATGGGCAAGTTGATGTTCAGACAGAGATTACGTAATCTCTAGCCCTGTCTGTGAGTGGCAGAGCCAGGATTCAAACCCTGGCCATCTCACTTACATATTCCAGACTCTGATTGGGTTGGGGTGGGAAGGAACTGGAAGGGGAAGTTAAACAATTTAGCTAGCACTGGTCTCCATCTTATGTCTTTATTTTTACTTACTTATATATATGTGCTGTATATATATGTACATATATGTATATATGTACATATATCTATATCTATATCTATATCATCTATATCTGTATCTATCTATATCTATATCTATATATTTCTACATAATGTGTACCTTTAAAAATATGCTTCCTAGGATAAATTCTCAAATAATAAGATTAAATGTATATATGTATTTCTCTGCTGGAAACACACAATCGACATACTGAAACACTGACATATTGTGAAGAATTCTTTGACTAGGGTAGACCACTTTAAACTCTATCCTTAGAGTTCTTAGGGTATAAGGGCTCACTCTTTTCTTCTGTTTTATGAAACAACTAGTGGCCCGGTGCACAAAATTCATGCACAGTGGGGTGGGTGGTTCCTCAGCCCAACCTGCCCCCTCTCACATACTGGGAGCCTTTAGGGGATGTCCAACTGATGGCTTTAGGCCTTGGACAGTCAGCCATCTCCCTGCTCAGCTCAGCTCCAGCTGCCTGTGATCACCTGGCCCCAGGGGCTGGGCACTCACCTCTGCTCCCATGCCCCAGCTGCTTGCCCTGTCCCCTGGCCACCTCCTACACTCGCTGCACACACCCCCCCCCCCCCCCCCCCCGCAAGCCGCCTCAAGCTCGGGCGGCCAGGGCGCTGTAGTGCTCACCACCACTACTGCTTTGTCTCCACCCCGGGGTCCAGCCCTCGCACTGCTCGACCCCGCCTCTTGGCCCCACTCCCTGCTCCTGATTGGCTGGTAGCATAGCCAATCAGGAGCCAAGGTATGGTCACATTTGCATGTTACTCTTTTATTAGATAGGATTTGATGATGGGAAAGTTTGAGTTGAAGGACAAAGGAAAGCTTCTTGGAGTGCAGAGGATTCAGGTGGGCCTGAAGGATATCAACATTTGAGCCAGGTGAGGGAAAGCAGAGGAACTGTCAGAGATACTCAGAAATTGGGGCTCTCACATGCATGGCCGTTAGTCCCCTGTCCTAATCACCCCAGAGCCAGATAGCAGAAAACCAAAGCAGCCCCTAAACCACAGAGCCTGATGGAATCTTTCAGATGTTTCAATACTAAGCCTGCTTGCTTACCTTGCCTTGCCTGTTCCCTCTCACTGATCCACATTTCTCCTCACTCCCTCTGTCACCTGACCGTCCCTAGAGCTTTCCTCGTGGCCCTGCATGGCATGGCCCTCCACGTGGGATCTGTTTGGAACAAACTGTCTTTCCAATAGCAGCATCTCCTGACCTGTTGACTTCACCACACCTCAATACTGGCAACACCTACTTTTAAAAAAGAATATGGATTTCACTTCACAGTTATTTCTTAAACTAAACATTTATATTCCCTACAATTTTGGGGGACAGTTTTTTCATACTAAATAAAAATAGACAATTTTTTTTACTAAAAAATGTAATATTGCATTTAAGCACAAATAAAGTAGAACAATAATTGTTATATATTCTGCTTTTTAAATACATTTTCCTAAGGAAGACCCAGCTCATTGTAAGGAAAATTCCTTAAAATTTAGGAATTTGGAAACGTCCTGGGTTGTGATTTACCCTTCAGTTGCTACTTAAATGCAAAGTGGGAATTAGATGATTTTACCATCTACCTATGGGAATTAGTAATGTTTGCTGTTGAAAGTCAATGAAACTTTTGGGACTCTTTGCTACACAGCAAAACCCATTGCAAGCTAGCCCCTAAGTCAGAGCAGTTACAATTTAACAGTTTAACATTATTGAACATGTTTTAAATAAAGTTATGCAGACATTTCTCCTTTTCTGAAAAATCTGAAATCTCATTTATAATCATTTAAAATTAATAATTACCAAATGATTTGGCCTTTTGATGTCAGTTTTTTGCACCAAGCGCAAAGAAATTCTCAAAAATTTATTAGACACTTAGAGTTAATAAAAAAGTAGTTAGCTACCAGTAAACATCTGTGTTTTTCATTAATTAAGAGGAAAGTTGTGAGAAATGCCTCGTTATCCACAAGTGTTCTCATCAATTAAGTTTAAACCAGTTCTGCCCAAGAGAACTTTAGGTGATGGTGTGAATGTCCTATATCCGCACCATCTAATATAGTAGCCATCAGCCACATGTGGCTATTCAGTATTGGAAATGTGGCTAGAGTGACTGAAGAACTGAGTTTTTCATTCAATTTAAATTAACTTAAATTTATATAGTCACATAGGCTCCTGTATAAGCCCAAATTTTGACAGTTTCACCAATTTGGTGAAAATACTAAATTTGAAGGTAACTTCAATAGTGTTCCTGGGGAAACTGCAATATTATAAGCCAAACTTGCAGGTGTCTCTCTTGACCTCTTAGACTCAAGAGGAACACACAGAAGTGATTCAAAAGAAAAGGTGAACAATGAAAAATATTCTAATCATTTAACTGTTAGAAATCTCCTACCATGCAGCATAACATTGAGCTCATCATAGGGTCTTAATAAATATTTGTGGGAAAAAAAAGCTTATGAATGAATTGGAAGGCAAGTTATTTCACTCTTTAGGGAAAAGAAAATCATGGGGCAAACGGTAAACAATTTTCAAAAAAATTTGGAACTGTTATCTCTCATCTTCTAAAAAAATGAGTGTAATGCGATACACATAATAGAGATTTGGATGGATGGGAATAAAGTTAGATAAATTGACTGATAGATAATTAGTCTGATACATGAACTTTAAGAAAACATTCTCAAATGTTAACTTCCCTGTGGGATGCCTCCATTTTGCTTCGAGACCCTATTAAATGCTGCAAGACAATCCTTTCCACGTTCTTAACCTGTTATTTTTTTCCCCTGCTTCAAGAGAAAGTAGCCAATTTTATATTATAATTTTAAAATGATACAATTTAATTCTTAAAGTCTTTAAAAGGCAAATGAAAACTACTTACAATATCACTACCCAGAGAAAAGTGGTTTTAATTTTGTTGTCTACCCCTCCAGTCTTTCTTTTTTTGCTGACTATACATATGTGTGCACACAATCTATATATTTAAAGGCTAAGCGACCAGCCGACTAGCTGACTGGTTGACTGGCCGGTAGGTATGACGTGCACTGACCACCAGGAGACAGTCGCTCAACGCAGGAGCTGTCAAGTGACAGAAACTTTGCAGAGTGCCCTCTTGCACTCTGGGATCCCATGGGGAATGTTGGACTGCAAGTTTTGGCCCAATCCCTGCAGGCCAGGCCGAGGGGCCCTACCTGCCAGAACCTTCTCACTCCGCAGACACCCTAGAGCCCTGGCACCACCCCAGTGTTACCAGCTGGGGAGGGACCCCAAGAGGTTGGCTCCAGGGTGTGTCTTGCCCCGTCCTGCCCTGCCAGCCACCTTCTAATTAATTTCCTTTCAATGTGTATGAATTGGTGCACCAGGACACTAGTATTCTATGAAATTGAATTGTACTTAATAATATAACCTGCTTTTCACATGTTCCAATATTGGTGACTATATTTCTGTGCCAATCAGTATGCTTCTAACATAGTATTTTAATCATTTTTATTGGCTACACAGTATTCCACTGTCTAAAATATTCATGTGAATCATGATCCTATTTCTCCCACTCCAGGCATTTTTTCTTTGTGGTTTTCTGAAGCTAATTCAACAACTCTGTTTAGTCAAACTGGTCTTAAAATTCAACATAAATTTCTACAGTTTATTAGAACTGACTCTCCCCCAAAGCTCCCAGTCACGCTGCCCTCTCTGTTTTGAGATGAAAGGACTTTAGATTTGAGCCTGAAATTGTTTACAGGGTCTCCTCCCTACCAGTAAGAGGGTTAGCATGCTGTCAGACCCACAGCGGTCAGATGTCCTGAGCTGGAGGTGGGATTTGGGAATAAGGAATGAAATGGGTTCATCCCTAAAGCAAATACGGGAATTGTTAGAAGACTCCTGCAGAATTGCCAATGAGGAGTTCCTGCTTCCCAGAGTATGGGGAATCTCCAGATCAAAGAGTAATTGTTCAAAGCCCTCACTGTAGTTCAGGGCTCGCTGTCTTGGCCTAACACTGAAAGTCTTTGAGTGCATCAGCATGAAAAATGAATGTGCCCTGGGTTTATTCGGTATGTAATCCAAGCATATTTGCTGAGAAGATAAGGGGCTGAGGATGCACATTTCGTTCTCGCCAAGTCACCAACTTGGAACCAGAGGCAGAAGGAGGACTGTGACTCACTTTCATCTTTTGGACGGCGTTCCTTAGATTGCACATTCACACCCATAGCTCGCATCTGAAAGCATACAGTATTCCCCTTGTTAAAGTGGAGTCCCACCGGGTAGCTAATTGATTCACAAGTAGGCTAACGAATGCCATACTAGCAGCTTAAATGAAAACGAATGAAACACAGCCAGGGGTCCATTATGTTTCATTTGTGACAACCTTTTTTAAAAAAAAAAAAGTAAAATGCAGACAAGTTGGGGCTTCATAAAAAGGAAATGTCTGGGCCATCATCCTGGGCTGGAATGTACCCTCAGCCAGAAGCATTCTCAGACCGGCCTCCCTGCCAAGTTCCAGGGAAGCTGCTTCTCCAAGGCAGGAAAGAAATCCCACAGGTATCCCATGACCGGACAGACCAGAGCTCAGAAGGCAGCACTGTTTGCAGCTCTGTGGGGTCTGCTCAAGCTGGAAAAATCTGTTCACAGAGACTCCTGTGCAAGTCACAACTTTTCACTCCGTCCTGCCCTGGAACTCACACTCCACCCGCCTTCACAAGGAAGAGGGAGGCAGGGAATCCCTGTATCCTCTGCCCCTTCCCCCCGAATTTGGGTTGGTAGCAGCAGCTTATTTCTCCTGAATAGATGAAGGTGTATGTCAAGTTCAGGACTCAATGCCCTGATCTTTCCCTTGAATCGGTTCCCTCCCCTCAACACTTAGGTGGGCACCTCTGTGCCAATGGTCTCCCAGCTTCCATCTTCAGCCCAGCTCACGGGCCCCTCTGCCTTCAGGCTGTCGTCATTTGTGTGTTTTCATGAGTACCTCTTACCAACATGTGCAAAATCACTCCTCATTTTATCCCATGAGATAACTCTCCTGCTTGGTTTCCTAACACCTTTAGTGACACCGGATGCGGGAACCTGTGAGCTACCTTTTACATTCATTCCTCACTTACTTATTGTTCATTAACGATACCCCCTGGAGGAGTCTGGCTGTTGTCACAACAGGAGTGGACACAGCAGGTTCTTTTTTTTCACAGCTGATTCTTGACTATGAAACTACATGACTGTTTCTGAAAAATTATTCTGTCTTCAGTCATACATCATCTTATCACATCTTCTCAACCAACCATCACCACCACCTCCAGCATTTATTTATCTCACAAATAACTCAGATAACATGTACTGTGTGCCAGGAAGTGTTATAGGTGTTTTATAAGTATTAACTTTTTTAAGTCTTCATAAAAAGCAGTCCTATAAGGCAACAACTGTTATCTTTTTCTTATGGATGAAGGTGGAGAAGCACTGGCAATGGGTCATCTTGCTCTCACTAGTCTGATTACCTTGCTTCACTTTAATTTGTTGTTGTTGTTCTGAATGTATAGTGTTTGTTTATGCTCCTCCTGGTCTCAACACCTCTTGCCCAAAATGGTCTTCTCTCTCTCTCTCTCTCTCTCTCTCTCTCTCTCTCTCTCTCTCTCTCTCTCTCCCTCCCTCCCTCCCTCCCTCCCTCCCTCCACTTTTACAAATACATGCTGGTCTCCAGGACTCACCAGAGCCCCACCTCCCAATGAAGATCCACTTGCTCCATTAAGTTCACTTTAATCCTTTCCTTCTTTGAAAGTGTTCCTGATTTACACTCTGTGTGATGTCTCAGCTACTGCTTGCAAAATGACTTAACTGTTATGTTTCCCAACTATACCAGAAGCCCTTGGAGGTCAGCGGTCAGCAAAATACTCGTTTAACTTTCTCTAATACTAAATACAAATATAGCTGTACTCAGTGGTTATTATTTAAGTAAACCAACATGATAAGTACTTCCATGATTAAAAAAAAATAGAAGAATTTTTATAAAAAATAAAAATTACCTAAGGGTGTCTTTTGCTTTTTGCAGCTACAATGAATATACACATTTCTCTGTTCAATGAGAACAGCAATATATATATATATATATAATTAATTTATTTATTTGTGTGTGTGTGTGTGTGTGTGTGTGTGTGTGTATGTGTGCGCACGCGCAGAAATGTTTTCATTAGACCTGGGGTCAATGAACTATGACCTATGGTCCAAACTTGTCTATCAGTTTTTGTAGGTAAAGTTTTATGGAACAAAGTCATGCGCATTTATTTATGTTCTGTCTATTGTTGCTCTCACAGCACAAGGAATGAGTTCAGTTTTTGCCATAGACTGATTTTCTTGACATTACCTGTTTACTTTTCAAGTTAAGCACCTACCTATGGTTTGGGTTAAAAATCAGACTAAACACAATCTGCTCTTCATCACAACACAGATGCAAGTAGTGGCCAAGGCAATGTGCATGGAAAAGCTTTCTGCTTTTCATAAAGTTTCTCTCTTGAGCCTCAGTGTCCCACTGCAATTTACATCTTAGAATGTTTCACACTGTGGTACGAAAACACTGAGTCTCAGTGACTGCTAGCATTCTGCTTGTTGTTACCCAGGTTTTTCTTGTCAATGGAAGCAAGAAGAGACCTGGGTAATAAAATCAGATAATCTCCAAGCACTTATACTTGGTCTCAGAGGCAGATGGAGACAGCATTTAGCTCTACTAGGTGCCAGGTTGGGATTTTTCTGTTTGTTTTTTAATCAAAGCAAGGTCAGGGAGAGCAGACCCTCTCATCAACCATTAACAATAATGTAAAGCAGGCAGGTGATGGGATAAAATTACCTATTTTCAAGATAGTGGTGAAATGACACTAAGTTTGTACTTGAACTTTCTTTTGGATCAGCTTCATTCCTTGGCTTCTGGGAACCACAGCTGTAGGCCTGACTTGTCTGCCTTGCCCTCATTCCTGAATCCCTCTCCTAGGAACCTCCTAGGAGCCAGTCCAGTCCTCCTACTGCGGGGTGATCCTAATAGTCCTCCGGATTCTGACTCTGATGACAATCTGGGTCTCCACGACATGCTGACAGGTTTCCTCAATGTTGACAGCCTGCTCAACTCCCTTAAAGCTCCAAACAGCATTTGCTTCCAGACTCCCTGTCATCATGTCACCACGGTGTGCTGTGCTGAGCCTCTGCCTTTGACCCTACACCAGGTGGTGACCACCCTGGCCACTGCAATAGCCATGCTAATTCCCTGCAATTGTAACAGCTCTGCATGAGCACGGCCATTCCCCATCTGCCCTGTCCCAGCCACTGAACTGGGCTCCATGAAGTGTTGACTGGAGACTGGAAATGAAGGGACGGACACAGGTTCCAAACACTCACGAAGTCTTCTCAAGCATCACACTGCTTAATAATCACAAACCTGCTGTATTTATAGCCAGAGGCCAGTAATTCTCCTAATTTTCACTTCACACTGAAGTTCCCTGGGGATTAGCTGCCTTTCTGCTCAGAAAACACAGTCAACCACTGTGTCATCACAAAAACTAAAACAAGTCAACCAGTATCTGTGGCTCTTTTTTGCAGTTAAGTATCAGTATGTTAGTATTTTTTAAAAAAGTTCCTTTAACATTGTCAAATGCAGATGCTTGCTATGGCTCTTTTTAAACAATACATACATATATGTGTACATTACATATGCCATTGTTGGCACTAGCCTGTGGACCATTCTCACAGCTAACCACTGGTTTGTCCATGGACAATAATTTTATGAAAACTGGCTACAGAAAGGGAAAAGGATGAGGGAGGGTAAGAGAGATTACTGGATAATTTTGTATGAAGGAACAATTCCCAGAGCTATAGAACAGGATAATTATATTATGAGTAATATAAATCCTAAGAAATAGAAAAATATATGTCTAGCGTCTAATATTTCATAAAGGTGAGTGAGTAGTAGGAAAGGTGAATTAAAATAGTCAGAGAGCAAGATTGTATCAGTCAGGCATTACTGTCAGTGGTAAGGTGCAATGCCAGGAGGGTTTGCACGAAACGGTTTTGCTCTGTGCAAAAGGTGAGGAAAGAGGATAGTTTGACCGATAAGCTAACAAGAATATATGAGGAGTTTACAGTTTATTAGAAATGAACAAAATGAGGCATAGCAAAATCTCTACCAAACTAAAGAATTGTAGGAGAAATCTAAAAGGGGTAACAAGTCTACTCAGAATCAAGACATTACATTACTTTTAGAATATTCTGGGGAACTATTTGGAGTCAAGCACTTGATTAAGAAAGTGGCAGCAGCTTTTACACAACTTAGGCTCTGTTGAGTGGGTAGGGAATAGAAAAATAAGACTGAGTAACCAGAATTTTACTATGTGGTGCATTAAAAACCAAATAAATCACAAAAATGAAAACACTTATATCTAGTTGTACATTTTATGGTTATTTCAGAATCCATTAGTTCAATGAAAAAGAGAATATATATCTGATGTGCAGATTCAGTTAATACTTCTACACTTTAAAATGATACAGCATTCCACCACCAAGATAAAAGAATGTTTTCTCCCAATGTGATATTGGAGAGTTTGAAATTAACAGTTACTGAAGAAAAAGGAGAGATTTCAAACTTGTAATACAAAGATATGAAAAAGGAACTACAGAATAGCTATTGGATTCTTTGATTTCCTTACTATAAAAACAGCAATGATGTTCTTTCAGCTCAAAAGGTAATTAGGTATTATAGGCTATACTTTAATAAATGTATGGATCCACCACAATGTAATCATTCATCAGCAGGTAGTTTAGGGAGAAAATATATATTCTGAAGTTTGGTGCTTAACTCCTTTAGGTCAATGAAAACTTTGCATGACCTCCATATTTCTTGTTGAATCATATCACAATCTCATAAACCTTGATGACATTAATGATTAAAATTTAGTAGCAAGGAGAAAAAAGGGGACATATGTAATATTTGCAACGATAAAGATTTCAAAAATTCAGTATCAACATATTCTTAGAAAGTGTTAAGAGCCAGTTTGCTGCTCTAGTCTGTTTGGCTCAGTGTTTAGAGTGTCAGTCTAAAGCCCCCGGGTTCAATTCCAGTCAAGGACACATGCTTGGGCTGCAGGCTCAATCCCCAGTAGGGGTTGTGCAGGAGGCAACCAATCAGTGATTCTCTCTCATCATTGATGTTTTTATCTCTTTCTCCCTCTCCCTTCCTCTCTGAAAACAATAAAAAGTGTTTTAAAAAAGGCTAGTCTGCTTGGGTTCAAATGCTAGCTCCTCCTTTACCATTTGTGTGACCTTAGACAAGTTGTTCAGTCACTCTGGGCTCCGTGTTCTCATCTGTCAGTTGAAGATAATAATGGTATTGTCCTTATAGTGAATGAGAAGTAATGAATGAAGAACAGATGAGCTTATCTTTTTGAGGTACTGAGGACAATCCCGGGTACATAAACAGTCCTATGTAAAGGTTCCCTATGTAAATACTGATGAGTATGGACTACCCTAAAATTATTCAACAATAGCTAAATCATAGTTATGAGCCATACAAGCAAAGATACAAGCTTAAGCCTCTACTGATTTTTAAAATTTATATTCTAGGCCCCATAACTGGGCCAAATGCATCAGATACAGTGATTATGTAAGGTACTTCATCTATCTGTCTTAAACTATGAACATATGAAAAACTTGGATCACTTCCTCAGAGATTAGGATGTTCTTTTGCAGATCACTGGGTGATGTATGTCTGCTAAAGTGTCCAGCCTCCCACTGTCTTCCACTACTAAGATTCTGTGAGTTAGAAACCAAAAGATCCTACTAATCATTCTTTTTACAAGCAAAAACTGAAGCAAAAATTCTCTACAAAAAAACCACAGGAAAGATAAGAGGAAGGAAGAGTTCTCTTGACTTTGGCTTTCATACTCATTTCCTTTTCCTTGTTGATCCCTTACTGTGTCCTCCCCCAGACATATGAAGTTCATCATGAGGAAGAAGAGTGGAGACCAAAGGACAGTCTGAGGTGGTAAAGATTCTGGTACCCTCTCCTCCGAGTTCTTTGGGGCTGATTATAAAATAATCTGAGATTATTATAAATATTGGCAGAGGTATCCTCCCCCGGCCAGCTGGATCCCTGAATTATAGTGCAGGACTGCTGACTCAAAGAACAGGTCCGGCCTCTAGAAGTGAGTGCTAATTAGACAGTGATGAATGGGGAAGGTGGTGAGAGTCCCAGGCAGTGCATAGTCCCATTGTGTGTACGAACCAAGGTCTGAACAAGTGTAATGAGGCATTGTTCTCCAAGGTAATAAATCACTGCTAAATTTGGATAGGAGGAAGTACTTTCTGAATGTATCAAGAGGAGAAAAAAGCATTTCTTAAATTAACAGCCTCAACGGTCTTGATTTTGTTTGGTACTTGTGAACGGGGGTGGTGGTGGCCTTTAGGGTCTCCACAGTCTCTGTTACTATTGATATTCTCTGTGTTTATGCATAAAACCCACCCTGGAACCCACTGCATCTGTCTCCTTGTTTCTGCTTTTTGACTTCTATCATCCCACAGGTGTCCTGTCATCACTGACTCTTTCCTACTTACATTTAGAAGCCTTGAGTCTGGTTCTATTACAGTCAGAATCTGTGTAATGCTAAAATACACCTGTCTTTGCTGATATTGAAAATGAAGGAGGACAGAGGTTATCCCTCTAGTACAGGGTTGGGAAAGGCCCTTGAAATCATTTAGGATAGGTTGGTCTGGCCTTGACAAGCCATTAGGGGTGAGTTAATTAAATGTTTGACCAAATGTAGCAGGTGAATTTTTAATCTGTTAATTTTGTATAGCCCTCAAATGATGGTTATAAATATCCAAATGGCCCTGCTTTAGTCCAAGGTAGCATCTGTGTATTTCTTCTGAACCCTGGTAGATGTTTCATTTTTATTTTTGGATGATTGTTTAAATATTTTAAAAGTTTAATTGACATACAGTAAGTAGCACATATTTAATGGGTACATTTAGCTTGGGGTGGAGCCATAAATGTCAGGGAGCAGTATTTGCAGTACTTCCCCAACACACTGGGACAGTACTGACTGCTGCTCCTCAATATCCACCTTTCCTAGGCCACAATGAGATGCCATGAGCAGTCTTCATCTTAGTCAACTCTACTAACAGCTTCTTGGCCTATCTCTTGTCTCTCTCCTACTATTTTCCTGGAAACCTTGATTAGGTCCTATCTCCATGTGAGATTATATGTGTGTTCATGTGTGTATTCCTTCTTGATTTTCAATGACCCTTGACCAAAGGCATATAAAAATTTAAAATGAAGAAAAGGGTGTTATTCATGGTTATTAAGTAAGCCGTGGCTGGGTTAGCTGAATTTTAGTGCACAGAGAGTAACCTAAGATGCCAGATTGGGAGCCCAAATTATTAGTGTAACTAGAATATTTAAAATATTAAAAAAACAAGCAAGATTTCAGGAACCTATATCCAACTATATAGAAAGGATAATATATCATTTTTGAAGGGGGTGGTTCAACATTTGAAAATCAGTGTAATTCACCGTATTTTAGAAAAGTATACGATCATCACAACAGAAGCTGAAAAAGCAATTTACAAACCCAACATCCTGATACAAATTCTCAGTAACCTAGAAATAGGAGGAAACATCCTCAACCAGATAAAGGGTTTCTATGAAAATACCTGTAGCTCACATATTTAATAGTAAAAGCTGAATGCCTTCCCTTTAATATCAAGTATAAGGCATGAATGTCTGCTCTCATCGCTTCTAACATTTTTAGAAAGCTCTGCCACTGCAATCTATATATATAAAAGGCTAATATGCTAAGTGTCTGAATATCCAACCATTTGCTCTGATGCGCACTGACCAATAGGGGCAGACACTCAATTCAGGAGCTGCCATGATGCGCACTGGCCATTTACAGAGAAACAGCACTGTGGACCTGGTGCTGACAAAGCAACATTTGGCTTCCCCCAAGTGGGACATAGGCCCTGTCACTCCTAGAGCAATAGCCCACCAAATCGCAGCCAAAGCTACTGAGACCCCCATGGCGCAAAATGAGGCCCACAGCCCAGCCCAGCCTGGAAATGGTGGCTGTGGGTGCCAGGTAATGATGTCAGGTAGCAATGCCTGGCTTCTTCTTCCTAGCAACTAGCCTCCTTGGAGTTTCTTCAGCCCCAGGAAGACGACTTGCTTTATAGCCGGTGGAAACATTTTACACTTTAACCAAATGCCTGTGAAGCATTTTCCCATGCCTCATCTCATTTAATCCTCACAGAAGTCCTGGAGTAGACAGATAGGAGACTGGATGGAATCCTATTTTCTTTTCATTAGCCAGAAAATGGAAATTTAGAAAGTTTAGAAAGTTGACCTGACTAAAAAGAAGAAATGGTGGACCTTGAAAATGATTTCAGGTTTTGTTACCACACAGAATATAATTAAACATTATTGGTAGGTAAATATTTCCCCCTTTGTTCTCCCTGCATGATCTACAATAATAATCTGCTTCCCTGTGTTGATATTTACTGCTGTTTTGTTGACAATTACATGAAAGAGAAGTTGGGGTGCTTCACTGGGCTGGAAAACCTTTAGCTAAATCAGAAATCAGGTCTAATTAAGCAAATTTATCTATATAAAGCTCTCACAGGCACTAATCGCATACATGTGTTTTGATCTGTCATTGTCAATCATGAATTTGGTTGAAACTTCTATTATAGAAAAAGGGCGAATAACAATATTAAAATATTTCTTCCAATTAGTTTCCTTTCAATGGGCATGAATTTGTGCCCTGGGCCACTAGTGTGGTAACAAAAAGAAAGAGCAGGCATGTAGTGTGGAAAGAAGAAAACTGTGTTTACTTGTAAACTATGCTATAGTCTATGAAGAAAATTTGACAGAATCCACAAAAAAGCTGCTGGAATTAATAAGTAAGTTTAGCAAGTTTGCAGATGATTGGATCAATATACAAAAATCAATTGCATTTATATACACCAGAAATGAACAATCAGAAACTGAAATTTTAAAAAATCAATTACAATACTATAAAAGCATAGGAATAAATCTAATAGAAGATGTGATGATGTGTTCACTGAAAACTACAAGCAGAGCTCCGAGAAATTAAAGAAGACCTAGTAAGTTAAGAGATATTCTACTCATGAGTCAGGAGACTCAATGTTTCAAGTTGTCTATTCTCCTCAAACTGACCTAAAGATTCAACACAATCTCAATTTAAATCCCACCAGGCTTTTTGATAGAAATCTACAATCTGATTCTAAACTTCAGATGAAAATGCAAAGGACCTAGAATAGCCAAAACAACCATGAAATAGAATAAAAGTGAATGGCTAATAAGATTTGATTTCAGATAAACTATAAAGTTGCAGTAGTCAAAACAATATAGTATCGAAATAAAGACAAATAGACTAACAGAAAAAAGAGTCCAAAAAATAGACCTATATACTTATGGACAGCCAATTTTTGACAGAGTTTCAAAGGCCACTTAGTGGATAAATAATCTTTTCAAAAAATGATGCTGGGACATTATTCAAATCACACACACACAAAAATAAACACTTCAGTTACATCTTAAACCATATATAAAAATTAATTCAAAATAGGTAATCAGGATAAACCCATAAAATAAATCTATAACTTGTATGCCTAGAAGGAAAAATAGGGGCAAATCCTTTCTAAGATTAGATTAGGCAAGAATTTCTTAGCTATAACATCAAAAGCATGATCAATAAAAGATCATTTTGACTTTGTCAAAGTTAAAAACTTCAGTTGTCACTATTGAGAGAATTCGAAGACAATCACAGGTAAGCACATACCTGATAAAGAACTTGTATCCAGAAAATATAAATAATAAACTCAGCAATAAGAAATAAGAAAACAATGCAATTAAAAATAGGCAAAAGATTTGAACAGATACCTTACTTAGGAAGACATACTGGTGGCAAATAAGCACATGAAAAGATGCTCTTATCGCTGATCAACAGGGAAATACAAATAAAAACCACATGAATACCAGTACACAGCTATTTAAAGAGTTAAAATTAAGAAAAATTGATAAAACCAAATACTGGCTAGGATGTGAAAGAATTGAATTCTCATACATTAGTGGTGGGAAGGTAAAATGCTATGCCATTTTGAAAAACAATTTGATAGTATTTTAAAAAGTTAAACATTCACCTAGCATATAACCTAGATGTTCTACTCTTAGTATTTTATCCAAGAGAAGAGCATAAGTCCATCCAAACACTTATACACAGGCAGCTTTGGTAACAATAAAAATTGAAAACCATTTAAATATTTATAAACAACTGAATGTATAAACGAATCATGATATGTATCACATGTATAGATATATCATATATAGTATGTACATCATATGTACAGACATATAATATACATAACATCTAATACTAATAAAGACAGAATATGCAAATTGACCATAACTGCAACAAAGAAGGCAGTGCCCACAGCCAATAAGGAGGGAATATGCATATTGAATGACAAGGTGAGAGGTGGAAGGTGGCTCCGCTCTGGCTGGAGCGAAGGTGGAAGGCAGTGGCCAGAGTGAAGGCCCAGGTCCTGGGTGCTGGAGGGAAGCTGGTGCCAGCATCCAGGGAAAGGAAGGCCTACACTTGCACAAATCTTCGTGCATTGGGCCTCTAGTCTACACTAATAAAAGATAAATATGCAAATTGACTGTACCTTCATGATGCTCACCAGCCAATCAGGAGTATACAAATCAACCCAACAAAGCTGATGGGTTAATTTGAATATACAAGTGCTGAGCAGCCAGGGGCGGAACACCTATGTTGTCCATGCGACGATGCAGGTGTCTGCACTGCCCGGGCCTCTGAGCAGCGTGGGAAGGCAGAAAGGCGCCTCCAGGGCCAGAGCAAAAGCAGTGCCAGCAGCCAGGGGAAGGAAGGCCCATTCTTGCACGAATCTTTGTGCATTGGAATCTTATTTATCAGTCAAGAGAAGTAAACTACATACATGCAAAGCAACATGGATATATTTTAAAATAATTATGATGAGTGAAAGGAGACAAGGAAAAGCATACAGACCGAATTATTCCGTTTTTATAGATCTGTTGGAAACACAAATGAATGTGTAGTGACAGAAAGAAGATCAGTTGTACCTGCAGGCATCCGGTGGCTGTAGGAGGGGATAAAAGACATTTTTTTGAGAATGATGGACATATCTGCTCTCGTGATTGTGGTAATGATTCTGAGGGTATGTACATCTGTAAAAATGTATCAAATTGTACCCATTAAATACTTACTGTATGTCAAATGTAAAAAATGTGAAAAAATAATCCAAAAGGAAAAAAATAATTACCAGGATGTCAATACCGTAAGTCAGAATAATGCAGTAACTTTGTGGGATGGCAGGGAATTGGGGTGATCACGTGGTAGGAGCTCCTTGGGCAAGTGGCAAAGTTCTGTTGACTTGGGTAGTGATACCTGATGCTTGTTTTAAATTTCTTCATTATACATGAATTTAATACATATACAAATTATAGAATAAACTATGTTTTCTAATTCTTAAGCCATGTACTTATTTTCTGTGATTTTCTATATCTGTTTTATTTTACAATAAAAAGATATTTTTGAATCCTAAAAAAAATAATAGATAAGAAAATAGTGGCTTGAGAGGAAGAGACACATAAAATGTGACTCAGCTTATGATAGGCACATTTCCAACTCTATTCCCAGGGCTATACAATACGGAGGAAAAGGAAATTGAAATGATACGCGGTTAAATTGAAAATGAAGTTAAATAGACTTGTTAAAGGGCTGGAGCATTTAATGAACATTTCCGAAATGCTAGAGGGGAAGCTAACTAAATGCTATCTGAAGTTGGGTGTGTACCTGTGACCTTTAAGACTTGAGTGGGAGACAGGCAGTGGGGTGGGTGGGGAGTCAGGGTGGGGCTCCACAGATGCCATTGAAACTGAAAAAGAAAGGCAAGGAGCAAAAAATCAGCAGGTCCTGTCTTCTTTTGATGAAATCCCTTACTGGGCAGTTGATAGGAGTGGTTAGCTTCTGTGGGTTCCTATGCTATCTGCAAACATTTAGACTTGTACTTGTCTGCTGCCTGCCTCAGTTTCCCCATTTTTAGGTAGTGACTGACAATGGTATGAAATGCTATGAGAATTAAATGAGACAATACTTGACACTCAGTAAGCATGCTACCTATTATTATAACTTAGTTGTAAAATTGATAAACTCAATTAACTAAAGGAAGACAATTTAAAAAAGACTTTATTGTATCCCAGCCTATTTCTGGGGCTTGATATAAAAACCTGCTAGAAGCTCCTGACAAAAAATCCATTGACAATATGTTTTCATTTTGGGGCTTCTTCAGATGTTGGCTTTATAAACAGTTCTTCACTTTAAGGCAACTATTTCTGGTACTTGGATCTTAAATAACACTACTTTTATCTGTTACTATTATTTAAAATATATATTTTTATTGATTTTGAAGAAGAGAGAGGAATGGAGGGAGAGAGAGAGATAGGAATATCAGTGATGAGAAAGAATCATTGATTGGCTGCCTTCTACATGCCCCACACTGGGGATTGAGCCCGCAACCAGGTATATGACCGGTAATCAAACCTGGGACCTTTCAGTCTACAAGCCAACACTCTTACCACTGAGCCAAACCAGCTAGGGCAGTGGTCAGCAAACCGTGGCTCGCTCTGTTAACTAATGAGTTTGCTGACCACTGAGCTAGGGCATCTGCTACTGCTATTTTCAAATGATCCTCTTATATTTGAAATTCTCAGGATAATATCATAGAAAGATGAGCCAAGAGAGCCCTTAGAGACAAGATGTCTCATTGTCCCTTAAACATATCCAAGAGCATACCTCCAAATACAGAGGTTTACCCACTACCTACTCCTCCTTCCTTCTTTTCTTTATCATTTTCTTTTTGGTATGGCACTTCATGTCTTTTATTAATTCTTTTTATTAATGCATGCAGTGCATTTATTGAGACCTGCTAATGCTAAGTCCTGGAAATACACACATGAAGGGAATGCATGTTTCCTGTGTTTAAGAAGCTTGCCTCACCCAGCTAGTGTGGCTTAATGGTTGAGCACTGACTCATGAACTAAGACATCACTGGTTCAATTCCCAGTCAGGGCACATGCCCAGGTTGCAGGCTCGGTCCCCAGTAAAGGGGGGTGAGGTCAGAGGGAGGAGGCAGCCAATCAATGATTCTATCTCCCCCCTCTCTAAAAATTAAATAAAAAAGATTTGAAGAAGAAGAGGAAGAAGAAGAAGAAGAAGAAGAAGAAGAAGAAGAAGAAGACAACAACAACAACAACAACAACCCTGCCTCCATTAACAACAACAACAACAACAACAATAACCCTGCCTCCATTAACAACAACAACAACAACAACAACAACAACAACAACAACAACCCTGCCTCCATTGGGCTGTTTTGCACTATGGATGTGTGTTGTTCACAGACATAGGAACTCTCTAGTCATAAGCTTTCAACTGAAAAAACTTCTATAGCCAAGAGCCAACCTCAGTCCCGGATCTCTGTGTCCCTGGCTAAGTGTGATCAGTCAGTCTTGGGTATCACCACCCTACTGTTTGTGCTTTCTTGAGGATGTTCAGCAATTACCAGTTCCATTTTATAAAGTGAGAGGCTTGAAAAACACATAGAGGACCATTAAAAAATAACAATAAGAGCAGAGAGAACACAAAGCTTGGTAGAGGGAGCAAATGGCCAATGCCTTTGTGGGGAACCCCTCTGGCACTAACCAGGCAGGGCTGCAGGGTATGGGAGCCTAGATTTGAAGCCCAACAGCCTCGCCCTGTCACTGGCTCACCCTGTAATCCTAAGTGAGCTATTACCCCACTGTTTCCTTATCTGTATAGTGGCGATAAAAACAGGGCTGCCTCACAGGGCTTTTGTGAGTCTTGCTGGCTCAGCACACAATAAGCACAATTAATAATATTGTCCAGAATAAGAGTCTGGACTATGACAGACTATGCTGTGCTGGTATTTCTACTATCAGCGAAATGTTTTATCAATGGGAAATAGGTTTCTTTTACAAAAATAGAGACTGCTTTCCTTCGCACGGCCAATATATCCTATAGACCACTTCAGGGAGTCTCTCTTGATTAGCAAGCTGAGTGTCAATGGCATGCCACAGCTGCCTTCCCAGCGTCCAAAGGACAGGAAGTGGGTACTGGGGACTGACAAGTGAAACTTCAAAACAGCCAAGGACAGCATTCACCATGGGCAGAGACCACCCAAGCTACAACCGGGAGAGTTAGTAGAGGGAAGGAGGGTAGCCCTGATGGAACCGGATGGTAGAGAACCCCGTTGGTATGTTTGGGTGGTGATGGCTGAGAACAATGTAGACAGGGCCTCGTGTGTGTGTATCCAGAGTAGGGTACAGTCAGTCCGCTGGAAAGAACTGAATGTACCTACACTGTCTACAGGAGCCCAATGCTGGGCCTGGTGATCTTTGAAGAAGGAAGCGGTATTCATCGTGTGTGAATGTATGGCTACATGCCTTCTATATCTCCTGGGAGAGATAGTATGGAGCAGGTAGCAGGGAAGTAGGACCACACAGAAAGGAGATTTGTTTCTTTCAGGCTATGAGCAAATATATGTTTTTGACGGTCAGGCAAGGATAGTATAAGTGCATTGTTATAATGAGGCCTATAAAATATGTCATAAATGCTATGTTTTGAATATTAGGCTTGAGTATCTCTTCAGGGGTAGTCCCAAATTTTTGTTTTTATAGTACTTTATATACTTTGGTCTAGGGATTCATGCAAATGAATAGCAAAAGGATTTGCTTTTCTCATAGTTTAAATGCAATTAACATTTGTATTCCTGAGGTAAGAATGAGATCTGTACAAGAACATCCATTTGCATTACTGGTTTCAGGGTCTGAGTTTTGATTTTTAGGAACTTGTTCACTGGTTCCTGAGACTCTGGCTATATCTGAGTTTATAGAAAATGGGGTTTCGGTAGAACCTTGGAAATTTTTATGGAAAGTCATGGAGAACACTTGATTTGGGAAATAGCAGGAAGATCCACTTCAATGGAAAAAGAAGGCAGAAAAAATAGGAAAAAACCTTAGAGTTCTTCATGAAAACCAGGGGCGCTTCCTTCTCACAGGAAGGTGAGAGGCCAAGCTCATTGCTCCGCCCTTTCCGGGGTCCACTAGGGGGCGCTCTGTCCCGGGCTCCTCCAGGGAATCAGCAGGCAGTGCCTGGTAGCTGCTGGGCTGTGCAGCCCAAAGACTCCTGATTATGAACCTCCTATTGTCCAGTGCTCGCCTCAGAGCTGGGGAGGGCTCACAAGAAGCACAGGGTCTGGCCTCCTGAAGGGATCCAGACTTCTTTGTTCTAACTGGCAATTGAGCCTTTAAAATTGTCCCAAATCCTTCACTAAGCTTGTGGGTGGTGTGAATCTGAGTATTACCAGAAAGAGCCTACTTCCAAACAGTCTGTTCAGGAGTATATGCTGAGGGCATGCTGTGATAGAAAGAACCACTCTGATTGGTTTGCCAATTTGTTGATTTCTCGCTTTCGCTGGTCATCTTTGACCTCCATCTGGGACCCTTCCTCCTTGCCCTCTGCCCTCTGTCTCCCACAGAGGCAGTTCCGTTGAACTTCAAATAAAGCAAGAGCGAGTTTTGGATGCCTGCCTGTGCTTCATATAGATGCTGCCGAAAGCTTTGCACATAGAAGGAAGTCGGTGCAGGGCCTCATTTGGGACAGATGAAATATTTTAATAGCAGTGTTTATGTTCTCAGCCTGTAGATAACTAAAAACCAGCAAGCTTTTACATCAGGCTTTGAGATGAGAAATATCACCCGCTCAATGGAAACACAAATTTCATCCTTATTGCCCTCAGGCCCTATTAGCGTTCCTCCAGATTTCCCTGCTCCCCTTGAGATTTCTGAGTCACCACAAAGGGAGACCCAAGGCAATGTCTGGCCAAGTTCTGTAGGTTTAGCGTTCTTGAGACAAGCAGACTTAAAAGGTTTCCTCTCTGAGTTCCCCAGGCTCCTCAGACAGTCTGGAGCAGAAACTGCCCTGGGACCCATGAGAGAGTAGACACCAGGACTAAAGCAGGCAGACAGGGTAGGTAGGGGAGACTATTGGGGGGGGGGGGTTGGTTCAAAAGGGCAGCACTGGCCCACAGCTTTGAAACCAGCCAGGCCTGGCCCCTCACAGACTGAAGGAGAGTCCCCAGACTCCATGCTCAGCTCAATCTCAACCTTATGTGCTTTGCCCTTTGAGAGATTCAAGCCTGCAATTCCCAATCCTTTTTTCTCTCCAGAAAGATGGGAGCTTCCACAGACAAAGCACATCTGTCAACGTCAGCGTGAGGGCAGTTTGAACGGATGTCTCTGGATCCGTGCTCGTGGGCAGACGCGCACACGCACACTCTTCCAAGATGAAGTGTGCCTGGAAGTCTGATTTATATAAGCCAGGAGAACAGCTCATTTTTCATAATGGACGGGGTTAAAAGAAATGGTCTTCACTGGAAAAGTCACCAATGCACACTCAAATAAAACACAGACCCTTCAAATTGGCTGCCTTGGCTGGACTTATTTTTATATTAATTTAGTCTGCGCTCTCTAAAAATTGAGTCTATGTTACACTTTCCTAATAAGAACAGTTTTAATAAGTAGACTGTATGCATGTGAATCAGGAGAACACAAGAACATACTTTTAGTAAGAAACTTGTTTGAAACCTACTGCCTTGAAACCTATGGAACCATCTATTTTATGTTTCATAAAATAGAACATATCCATCCTTCTTCTACTCTTAATTAACCTTGACCTTTATTCCAATATCCAGTCTGCCATGTCATAGAACTAAGTGTGCATGGACCCATCACAGATAGAAGAGCTGTCTTAGACCTTCCTGCTATGACACAGTTTTCAGATGCTACAGTTTGGACAAACTAAAAGTTTGTCTATTGATGTACAGCTCCCAGGATAGGGCGTGATCAGGGCCAGGCACATTCAACAAGATTTGTCCCCCACTCTCCACTGGAGATGGGTTCTAAGACCCACAGTAATCCCAGATACCGTAGATAGTACCAAACTCTATATATGTTTTTTCTATACATACATGCCTAAATTAAAGTTTCATTTAAAAATTAGGCACAGTAAAAGATTAACAATAACCAGCAATAATGAAGACCTGTCATAGTACATATAATAATAAAAGCATAATATGCTAATTAGACAAAGCCAGGGCTGTGAGGGAAGCCTGGGTCCCAGGTGCCAGGGGGAAGCTGGTGCCGGCCAGCTGGGGGAAGGAAGGCCTACTCTTGCACGGATTTCGTGCAATGGGCCTCTAGTACTGTAATAAAAGTCACATAAATGCAGTCTTTCTCTGCTTATGTCTTCCATCCACAAATTTAATGCCTTTTCCATCTTAACTAAGCTTTTATTGAGCACAGTGGCCATAACTATTGCAGTTTGAGATGCAACAGCAAAACGAGCACACATTTCTTTTTCCTTCTCCACAATTTCAAGAATAGAAGATTCATTTTTACCACAGATTTTAGCAACCTCCGCATATCATTTTTTTCTTTCCTTATCAAGTTGAGAACTTTCACCTTTTCACTTAAAGGAAGCACTTTATGGCTTCTCTTTAGTATATCCAAACACTAGCATCACTACTCTTGCACTTTGGGGCCATTATTAAGTAAGATGAGGATGACTTAAACTCAAGCATGCTACCACGACAGTTGATCTGACAACTGAGATGGCTACTAGGTGGCTAACAGGCGAGCAGTTTACACAGCATGGATAAGGTGAACCAAGGGATGAGTCACATCAGGGGTGGGAAGGAGTGAGACAGTGTGAGATTTCATCACGCTGTTTAGGATGACATACATTTTAAAACTAGTAAATTCCTTCTATCTGGACTTTTCCATTTAATATTTTCAGACTGTAGCTGACCATGGTAACTGGAACCAGGGAGTGAACCCACAGATAAGAGGGGACTGTAAAAAAGCTATGTCAAAGTTCAGCAGAGATCTATTTAAGGGAAGAGTGAGTCCTCATGGAATAGAGATAGGAGAGGAAGTCAGGTAAACTTCATGGAGGAGGAAATATTTGAGCTGTCTTGAAGGATGAATAGGCATTTTCCAAAAGAAAATATGAGGAAGATCCTAGGAGATTACAGCATGTGTATCACATTGGGTATAGTAATTACTGGGCAATGGTTGGAACTAAGCCTGGAAAGATGGGTTGTTGTAGGGTGAAAATCAGTCTTAGACTAAGGTCTTTTGCTATGCGTATGGGGATATGCAAAAGCAGAGTGATATGATAAAGTTAGAGACATGGAGTGATACAAATATCAGCACATAAGGGAAACAATAAATGTCAATAATTTTGTAAAAAATAAATTATATGAATTAACATAAGAAAAGTTAAGAATGTTATTTCTGGGAACTGCCATTTTGAAGGCTATTTTTCTTTTTTTTTTTTTTACATTACTGGGAATATACACTGAGTGGCCAGATTATTATGATCTCTGAATGCATAATAATCTGGCCATTTAGTGTATATCCTATATAATAAAAGGCTAATATGCAAATTGTCTCCTCAACCAGGAGTTTGACCAGCAGGAAGGCCAGCCAACTTACCCATGTCCCCTCCCCCTGGCCAGGCTGGCTAGACCCCACCCATGAACAAATTCATGCACCAGGTCTCTCATATATGTATATTAGAAGCCCAGTGTGCAAAATTCATCCACGGAGGTGTGTGTCCCTCAGTCTAGCCTGCACCTTCTCCAATCTAGGGCTCCTATCTGGATCAGGCATAAACAGGCAGTTGGACATCCCTCTCACAATCCAGGACTGCTGGCTCCCAACTGCTCGCCTGCCTGCCTTCCTGATTGTCCCTAACTGCTTCTGCCTGCCAGCCTGATCACCCCCTAACCACTCCCATGCCAGCTGGATTGATGCCTAACTGCTCCCCTGACAGCCTGATTGCCCCTAACTGCCCTGCAGGCCTGGTCACTCCTTACTGCCCTCCACTGCAGGCCTGGATCCCCCACAACTGCCCTTCCTTGCAGGACCAGTCACCCCCAACTTCCCTCCTTCACCAGCCTGGTCACCCCTAACTGCCCTCCTGTGCAGGATTGATTGCCCTCAACTGCCCTCCTTGCAGGCCTAGTCTCTCCCAACTCCCCTTCCCTGCTGGTCTGATCACCCAAAACTGCCCTCCCTTCCAGGCCTGGTCCCTCCCCTGCTGGCCATATTGTGTCCATATGGGGGCAGCCATTTGGACCACATGGGGGTAGCTATTTTGCGTGTTGGAGTGATGGTAAATCTGCATATTGCTCTTTTATTAGATAGGATAGAGGCCTGGTGCACAGGTGGGAGCTAGCTGGTTTGCCCTAAAGGGTGTCCCAGATCAGGTTGGGGGTTCCCTTGGGGGGTGGTGTGGCCTGGGTGATGGGCCTGTGGTGGTTTGCAGGCTGACCCCGCCCCTTGGTGATCCAAGCAGAGGCCCTGGTATTTGGGGTTTATTTATCTTCTATAATTGAAACTTTGTAGCACAGGCCAAGGCAGGCCAAGGCTGCGGGAACTTGGCTTCTTCCATCCCTGGGGGCAACTGAAGCCTCTTGTTCTCTCTAGCTCCATGCCTGCCGCAATTTGTTGGGATTTATTTATCTTCTATAATTGAAAATTTGTAGCCTTGAGTGGGCCAGGGTGTGTAGAAAGCTTGGCTTCCTCTATCACCAGGGAAACCCAAGCCTCCTGCTCACTTCATGGCCACAGCCATTTTTGTTGGGATTTATTTATCTTCTATAATTGAAACTTTGTAGCCTTGAGTATAGGCCTGGGCCAGCTAGGGTGCAGGGAAGCTTGACTTCCTCTATTGCTTGGGAAACACAAGCCTCCTGGTTGCTGCAGCTCTGTGGCTATAACCATCTTGGTTAGGTTAATTTGCATACTCGCTCCTGATTGACTGGTGGGTGAGGCTTGTGGGTGTAGAGGAGGTATGGTCAATTTGCATATTACTCTTTTATTACACACACACTGAGTGGCCAGATTATTATGTGTTCAGAGATCATAATAATCTGGCCACTCAGTGTATGTTACTTGAGTAATAAAAAGGGGAAGATGATTAAATGTGTAGTAAAGACCTAGGGAGAATGGACCAAAGAGGATTTCACATGTAAAGAACCCAGTGGCTTTGGCTGACCACCAGCATTTGTACCAAGTGGCTGAAACCCTTAAAGTAAATGCAAATCTAACTAAACAAAGCACAGATCTAGATTAAGATAAGTGAGGTGATGGTTACAGTTCTAATACTTCCCATGTTCATTAGATCAGTTCCAAAGTCAAGCAACCGGTTCTGGGGACCACAGTTTCAAGAGCTGAAACTGAGTTTCTCACTAAGAGGGTTATCAAAATGGGGAGGATGTCTGAAAGCTGAGTCATAAAGGAAAGATTCATGATACTTTGAGATGCTTACCCTGCAGAAGGGATAACTTATGGGCGGGGGAGGGTGTCACTGCATCCACTTTCAAATACTTGATGATCTGCCACGTTAATGAGAGATAATGCTTATCCTCTATGGTTCTCCAAGTCAAAACGAACACCAATAGCTGGAAGGTACAGGGAGGACAGTTTTGGCTGGACATAGGAAAAGTAAGTTTAAATCACAATATTATGACTACAGGTTATTGAGATCATAGTGGACAAAAGAGGTGTAGTTTCAGGCACAGAGACTTAGCCCCAAGACCCTCCAGTTGGTTAATAGAAGAACAGGGCCAAACCAATGCTCATGCCTGCAAGTCCAATACTCTCTTCCTCCAGACACCCATCATTATGCTGTCTCCCAGTCTCTACCGATGCCACCAAATGGCTTGGCTTTCTCAAGAAGTGGATTCCTAGTCCCTGATGTGTCAAAACTTAACCTGGATGGCTGCTTGCCCAGGGTGCTCCCAGGGGTTATCTGTGAGGGGTAGGATGTTGGAACAGATAATCTCTCAGACTGCTTTCAAGTTTATGCTGCTACAATTTTTAAAAAATATCTTTTATTGATTTTTTTACAGAGAGGACAGGAGAGGGATAGAAAGTCAGAAACATTGACGAGAGAGAAACATCCATCAGCTGCCTCCTTGCACATCCCCCACTGGGGATTTGCCTGCAACCAAGGTACATGCCATTGACCGGAATCGAACCTGGGACCTTTTGGTCTGCAGGCTGATGCTCTATCCACTGAGCCAAACCAGTCTCGGCTACGCTGCTACAATTTGAATTTTAGAAATAATCCAAGGATTTGGATTGTGTTAAATTAGTTCTAATACTCAGTAAAGAGATTAGGAACATAAGTATAGTGGCTGATTTGCAAAGAGGGTGGAGGAAACTTTCTCCATTTCTTAACAGGCCCCATCATGGTTATATCAATATTATTATAGTATACACCACTCTCACACCTCATATTGGGCAGAACCAGGGGTGTGTTGGGTGTGGAGAAAATTGTCTTTTTGCTTTGGTCGCTACCCTGCCAACTGGAAACTGCAATATTTCTAACGAAAGGGGTTGAGTCCATATGGGTGTGCCCTGAATGATGGCAGAATGCCACCTGGAAATGGTCACAGATTACAAAAACACTCAAAGCATTTTCATTCATTTTGGTCTATGCCAAGAAAAGACTCACCCTCCTTTCCACCTCACCCTCACCCTCACCTATCACACTTAAAAAAAAAAATCCACACACCCATTAGTAATTTGGCCATTTATTTGGCTCACAATCATAGGAAAAGGGCTGAATTGCTTACCTCACTAGTTGCATATCCAGACCCTGAATCTACATTGAAAAGAATGTACAGTACAGGATTTCCCTCATTACCAGTGCACTGTAGACGACAAATTCAGTAATTAAAAGCTATTTTCTGGCTCTTGGTATGTCTATTCTTTGGGAGAAAGATTAAGATTTGTGGTACAGGGTCACTGACCTACAAAACCGGAACTCACTTTGGCATTGTAAAGCTGGCTCTAAGCTTAATGTGCATGGGTAGGTGACCAAGTTAATCTGAGATAACGTTGTTCAATTGGTGCTGTTGGGATATGATATCTCCACTTTGAGGTCGTTCTATGCCCCCGAGTAACCATTCTTACTTGCATTACCTTGAGCTCTCTTTGGATGAAATTTCTAGTACATTCCTATCCTTGCATTCCTTTTTCCTATTAAAGTGTGGCCATTCCCAATCTCATGTTCTCAGAGTCAGGCTCAAGGTGGCTACTGGCTATTTAAATCAACTACCTCCTCTATCTTTCTCATCATCATTGCTACTATACATACTAATAAAAGGCTAATATGCTAATTAGACCAGACATCTTTCAGACATTGTTCCTGACAAAGCTGGGGGCTTGGCCAGCCTGAAAACCACCCTGGCTCCTCGCTCAGGCCAGCGCCACCTTCAGTGGGGACCCCCACCAAGATCAGGGGTGTAGCCGGCCTGCAAACCACCCTAGGCCCCTCACTCCTCACCCAGGCTGGCCACATTGACCCCACCCCAATCCAGGACCCCCTTCAGGGCAGGCCAGCTGGCCCCCACCCATGCACCAAGCCTCTATCAAATATAATAAAAGGGTAATATGCAAATTGACCCTAACAGCAGAACAACCAGAACAACTGCTGGCTGGACCAGTCACTATGAGGTGCACTGACCACCTCTTGGTTCCTTTCCCCCAACCAGCAGGCTCCAATTTCCTGATGGCTACCAGCTGTAGGGGTGGGGCTGGTGGGCAGGAACAGCCAACCTCTCAGTCCCTTCCCCTGGCTGTAAAGCACCGATCACCTGATGGCGAATGGAGAATCAGGGGTGGGGTGGCGGTGGGAGGCAGGGTTGGCTGTGGGCAGCTGGGGAAGATGGCCCTGACTGAAGACCAGGCCTAGGGACCATACTGTGCACAAATTTTGTATGCTGGGCCTCTAGTTTATTGACTATTTCTTTTTTAAAATTTGTTTTATCTTTTTCAATAACAATTGACCTTCAATCTTATTTTATACTAGAGGCCGGGGGCATGAAATTGTGCACAGGTAGGGTCCCTAGGTCTGGTTGGCAATCAGGGCTGATCAGGGCCTTCCAGCTGCTAGCTGGGGCCTCTCTCCCCCAGCTGCCAGCGGAGACCTTCCTTAGTTCCACACCACCCCCTGGTGGTCAGCACATGTCATAGTGAGCAATCAAACTCTTGGTCTCCCTGTCTGACTTCCAAGGGGACACTTTGCATATTAGCCTTTTATATATGTAGATTAGTTTTAGGTGTACAACATAGTGGTTAGATAATCATATGCTTTATGAAGCGATGTTCCTGATAATTCTACCACTCACCTGACACCGTACATAGTTATCACAATATTATTGACTGTTCCCTATACTGTACATTACCTCCCCATGACTATTTTGTAACTACCACTGACTATTTTCTATCTTTCAAACACTGTGCAGCTTGTTTTATAAACAACATCTCATTTAGTTACCATTCTTCTTATCCTCATTTTTTAGATGATTGAAATAATTCGCCCAAGACAAAGTTGTTAAGTGCTGGAGATGGGCTTCAAATAAGCTCTTTCTGACTCCCTAACCTGTTAACCATCACACTATAACAGAGGACAAAGAGGAGAGCTTGTCTACTGTGAAGAATGATCTTATCTCTAATTCATATTGGAAATGGCACATTGGATAGTGTAGAACACCTGGGCCACACGAGGAAAAGTTATTAGGTGCAAAAGTAAGGTATGATGTAAAGTAAACTGAGCCTGCTCTGAACAAGAGAAGGGCAATGAGAAGACACGAGAGGGGTGGTAGTAGATGCCGGAGGACAGGAGAGATGTGGGAACCCAAGAAGCATGTTAGAGAGAAGAAGAATTTGGTTAGAGATGGTATAGCTTGACTTAGGCCACACGGAGTGGCCTAGGAAGCCTGGAAGGAACCTTTTTGCCCAACACATGGAGGTCAGTTAGAAAGGGCTGGGGGTGAAATAATTTTTAAAATATGTTTTTATTGATTTTAGAGAGAGAGGAAGAGAGAGGGAGAGAGAATCCTTCATCAGCTGCCTCCTACACACCCCCTACTGGGGATCAAGCCTGCAACCTGGGAATGTGCCCTGACTGGGAATTGAACCAACAAGCTCTTGGTTGAGCTACACTGGTTGGGTGTAAAGGATATATTTTGATCCAGAGAAAAAAAATTATAAAAGATTTCTAAGGCTAAGGGGGAGAGAGAGGTTTCTAGTCTAGAGAACATATATTTATAAAGTATCCTATCTAATAAAAGAGTAATATGCAAATTGACCTTACCTCTGATCAAGCCATCCCCACAAGCCAATCAGGGGCAAATTATGCAAATAAACCCCAACCAAGATGGCTGCGGCCACTGAGAGCAGGAGGGAGGCTTGAATTTCCCCGGCAAAGGAGGAAGCCACACTTTCTGCCTGCCATTGCCAGACTAGGCCTCCACTCAATGCTACAAAGTTTCAATTATAGAAGATACATAATCCCAACAGAAATGATGGCAGTCACACAGCTGGAGAGAGCAGAGGCTAGGGTTGCCGGGGCAATGGAGGAAGCCAAACTTCTGCAGCTGTGGCCTGCCTAGGCCTCCACTCCAAGCTACAATGTTTCAAACAGAAATGGCTGTCTCCATGGAGTGAGCAGAAGGCTTGGCTCTGCTCTGGGCTACGAAGTTGCAATTGTAGAACATAAAGTAATCCCAGATCCCAGGGTCACTGTGGGGCATGGCTGGCCTGCAAACCACCACAGGCCCATCACCCAGGCTGCCTCACTCCCCAAGGGAACCCCCACCCTGATCCAGGACACCTTTCAGGGCAAACCAGCCAGTCCCCACCCATGTACCAGGCCTCTATCCTATCTAATAAAAGAGTACTATGCAAATTGACCATACCTTCGCTATACCCACCAGCCACACCCACCAGCCCATCAGGAGCTGGGGCAGAGCCAGCCAGCAAGTGTGTGGCCTGGGCCAGGGGAGGCAGGGCCAAGGCTGCCATGGCTGTGGAGGGCAGCTCCAGGCACCATTGTCCTCCCTCATCTCTGTTCCAGGGCCGTCTCCACGGCCTTGACTCACGGCCTTGACTCCATGGAGAACAGGCCTGTTCCAGCTCCTGCAGGCCTGGCACCGGCACAGCACCTCGCTTCCCTCCACAGAAACAGGCCTTTCAGCTCATCTCCTGGTCTCTTCTCTCTACGCATGTTGATTGGACTTAAAAAAATAAAAAGTCATCTACTTCATTGTATTCAAACCTTTTGAATGCACTGTGGCCTACAAGAGTGAGCTGTGGCTTCAAATATTACTCCATCCCTCACTCTAGGTAGGACTCGAGGCTCGGGATGGCTCTCCACCTCACTTTCCTCCTAAGAGAAAAGGAGAGATATCATCTACTTCCCAGGGTTCTGGAGAGAATCAAATGACAAAAATAATAATGAATGAATGAATGAATGAATGAATGAATGAATGAATGAATACATAAATAAAAATAGAGGCTCCTGATCAGGGTACCTGGCACATAATGGGCACTTAGTAGTGTCTGAAGTACTCATGGATAGATATTGAAATAATTAATTCTACTTACTAGAACAATGTAATGGATTTCAAGTTGAGATTAAATATATATCAAAATCTTTGTGCAAGTAAGGGCATTTTATGTTTTAACTTTAATGATGCATAAATGCTCAATAAGTATTAGCGATATCGTGAAGCAACTTTAAGTAATCGATTTGTATGTTTGTGCATTTGAGTCTCAATCACACAATGTTTACAATGATTCTAAAATGAAGTTTTAATGAATCTTTAACATTCAACCTGTATTTCTCTTCTTTTCCTAGAAACAAAAATCATAGCACAAGCAGACTCTCAGAGGACGGAATGCAAGAGCCTTACGAAGCAATAAAGCCTGCACTTGCTTCCTTAGGAAGGAACGCCTGGCACGCTAACCCTCTGCAGGTCCAGGACGCTACCCCTTTGCACGCTCACCCACTGCGCTGCCACCAGGGCAGCTTCCAGCCACCTTCCCAAGACAAGTGATCCAGTAATTCAGGTGAATCAAGCGGGTGTGATTTTAACTGGCGAGAATGAATCTTGAAGTTTGATGTGAGGATAAAGCAAAGACTTCAGAGTGTCCCTGCAGAGGAGCCCGGGAACCCGGGGTCTCATTGGTGAAACTTCCAGTTGGAGAAATGCTGTTGCTTGAATGCCAAAGTCTTTGGAAAGTGTTGTGGGAAAAATATATTCCCTGGAAACGTGTGTCCTAAAAGTTTTCCACATGAAAAAAGAAAACATTTCTTTCTACCCTGCAGTGATCGAATGTATAAGTGCTTTAAAATTAGAGGAAAGAACTTCGGAGAGGTAGGTCTAGGTGCATGCTTAACTTTTATGAACCCTTGGACTTCTAATTGATTCTTTGTTAAAATGAATGATTGAAGCCTGGCCAGTGTTGCACAGTGGCTGAGCATCGACCTATAAACAAGGAGGTCACGGTTTGATTCTCAGTCAGGGCACATGCATGGGTTGTGGGCTTGATCCCCAGTAGGGGTATGCTGGAGGCAGCCAATCAATGATTCTCATCATTGATGTGTCTATCTCTCTCTCCCTCTCCCTTTCTCTCTGAAATAAAAAAATATTTTTAAAAAAGAATGATTGAAAATAAAAATGCATCAGATAATATTCTAAACATTATGTGGCACATTTTTCCTCCTTGTTAAGTCGTACTGAGCTTGAGCCACATCTCTCAGGAAGGGCAAAACTCAGTGGCTAAAACAAACAAAAATCATTACTCAATTCTGACTTTCAAAATAGATTTTTAAAGTTATAAGAAAAATAATAGGCATGAGTGTTCTGGATTTCAATTTTAAGAGCCAGGGCATCTGAGGGAGAAAATAGAAATATTTTCTTGGTCTCCCACAGCTGGGCAATGAATATCCAGACCCTATCTTGGGACACTGGTGCCAAAGAATTTTCCAGCATGCTCATGAGTGAGGCAGATGTTAGGCCTGGTGTAGGGGCTATTTTTCTCCTCTTAGGGAGATAGCAAAACTCCCTCCTGGCTGGGGAAGATTGTTCTGAAGAAATTTAGGGTGGATGAGACTATGGTTAATTCGCTGCTTGGGTTCCATTTCAGGTACCCAGGACCCCCTACTCCCTAGGACTCATAAGGTGGGGAAGAGGAGCATGGAAGACATGGAAGCCTCAGATTGGTTTAGGGGGAATCCAAAATCAGAAAGGCCCATGTAGCAATTTCGTACTTGCAAGTAGGTCACTAATGCTCAAGCCAAAAGGAGGAAGTCAGAGCAGAGCAGCAGAGGGGATCAGTGTGGGCAGGCCCTCCCCTGCATTCCCAGTGCCCATAGCTGAACATGGACCAAGGGAAAGCCAGGTTTCCAGATGCTCTGGTGGGTATGAGATGGGCCAGAGATTCTGGAGACCCTGGAGTCACGGCGAGGAGGACAAGGGTTTGCAGAGTTTGAGGCTAGAAGGCAGAGGAGGTTTGCCACAGGGACAGAGGCTGACGCTCAGGGAGCACACACAGAGGGAAGTCATCTCCATGGAATCCAAGTTAGACCAGATCTTACCCTGCAGCCACATGTTACTTGGCCTGCATGCAGTTACAGTTTCCTCCTGCAACCCAGGAAGAAGGAGAGGATGGGTGGGTGGGGTCCTTTGGGACTGAGCACCCCACAGAGATTGAGTGAATTTGGAAAATCCTACCATTTACAATGGGAAGTGACTCACTACCTTGAATAGGTGAATTGAGCTCTATTTCCCTGCCTACCAAATACAGCTAGTTTTGTTCATTCCTTATAAATAAGTACCTACCACCGACAAAACTGGAGAAATGGAGAGAGAACAAGACTGGTGGGATCAGGAAAACACAGCACACAATTATTTTATACCTTTAATCTACGAAATACATTTCATAGGCCTATTCCACTGATGCAGTCTAGCATTCATTCATTCATTCATTCATTCATTCATTCATTCATTTATTTATTTATTGGTGAGAGAAACTAGGGATTTAAACTATGCATGAGGAGGGCATGTGGGAGGAAAAAAAACATTTAAAACCTTTTAAATTTACTGTTCATGGTTACAAGTTTCCTTAGGAGACATAATATTTTTTTTCTCTCATCTAAAAAAAATAATTTGGACTAACCTCAAAAAAGCTCGGTTTAATGTTTCTCAGACAGTTTCCAAGCAGACTGAAATACCAACAACTTCATATCCACAGGGAGAGGTTTATGGTTCACCAAGTTTGCATGATTCATGCTGAAGAGCTTACACGCCTGAGAAGCATGATGTGACTTCAGAACGCTGTGTATGGAACACACATAACTACGCGGGGGTCCTTTACAAAGGCTGCCTGACCCGCGGTCACAGTGGAGAAAGTGGGGTCACTGGAAGGAAGACAAGAGCAAGAGAAGAGGTAATATTTCACATTCATTTTTGATCTGCATGGGAAAAGCATTCTGGTGGCAGCTTCAGAAATTCAAGTTAGATCCACCAATGAGGCAACAGTTTCAGATGCTTACTCAAACCCTCTTCAAAGCAACAGTTCTGGATTCTGAAAGTATGAGTGCTGAATGTGTTTTTTTAAATAAGGGCACATCATGAAAAAGTCATCAGGATAGCCGAGCCATGCTCAATAATATCCGCGTTAGGTAATTTAATGTATGCGAGGAAGGATTTTTAAAAATTATTTTTAAATATATTTTTATTGATTTCAGAGAGGGAGAGAGAGAGAGAAATATCGATGATGGGAGAGAATCATTGATCGGCTGCCTCCTGCATACCCCATACTGGGGATCGCCTGCAACCCAGGCCTGTGCCCTGACCAGCAATCAAACAGTGACGTCCTGGTTCATAGGTTGACGCTCAACCACAGAGCCACACCAGCCGGGCTGAAAAAGCATTTTAAATGGTCCATGTGCTTAAATTAAGTTTTGTGAAAAGGCTTTGTAAATTCTAAATGATCAGTTACTATTGCCATGGTCCTCACTTTCAGCTTTAATCATCATTGCCACCACCAGCTACAATAGGTCAGAGGTAGCTGGTCACACGCCTAGCTGCCCTGGTCTATCTGGCTGCAGGAGGATGAGGAGGCCCTGGGGTCTAATTCCGGGGGCAGACACAAATCTGTCCTGAGACTTCCTCTTATCAGAAAAAGATCACAATTCTATTTGAATGGCAACAAATGGCTACAAGTAAAACAATGAATGGAACTTGTTCTCATAATAAAAGATTCATATTAATTTCTTCAAGTTTCTATTCCAAATCATTCAATGGGTATCTGATACAAATGATACTGATAAGACCTCCAGGCAATGATGACATCATCTAGGCTATGAGCAACGCAGCTGATGCTTCTTTTGGCAGGTTGGCCTTTTCGTTTTTTCCTTGACTTGGAAAAAATAAGTTAATATTGAGAAGTCACTTCAAGCCTCTCACTTTGTAGATGAGACATCTGAGGAAATCGACATTGACTTGACTGGGTCTGCTTTCTTTACCTGCCATTTCCTTTCCTCAACACACCTCACTCAAGTTTTTGTCTCCACCATCCCATGGACACTTCTCTTGCTGAAGTCCAATAGGACCTCCATCAGGCCAAACCCCCAAAAATAATTCTCAGTCCCCATCCTTTTCTTAAGGTGACTCAGCAGCACTGACAGAACTGGCCACTCATTTCTTCTTGACCCCCTTCTCTTGGGTTTCCTCTATCTGACTGCTGTTTATGCTCATCCACTCCTACACCTCTCGGGTGTTAGAGTTCTTCAAGGTCCAATTTCTAGGCCTCCTTTCCACTGACATTCACTCTCTCAAGAGATAACAAAATGTCTCATGGCCTTACTAATGTCTTTTGGGTGACGCCTCTCCAATTCTCAGATGCAGCTCAACATCTTAGTGATTTGCATTTCCCACTGCCTACTTACATTACCACATAGAAATCTCTAATAAACACCTCAAATTTAGTATGGCCAAAACAGAACTCTTAATTCCCTTCTACCTTCCACACTGTTTTTCCCTTACTGTTCACCATGTCCATAAATACCATCTTTTGCCAGTTCTCAGACTCAAACCCAGGGTCTTCCTTGATTTTCTTTTCCTTACATCCCAAAAAGTATCCATCAGAAAATCCCATCATGTAAACCCTCAATTCCTATCACTTCTTCTTCTTCTTCTTCTTTTTTTTTTTTTTACATTGAAAAGATCATACACCATGACCAAGTGGGCTTCATTCCAGGGATACAAGGCTGGCATACCATTCACAGGTCAATAAACATGATATATCACACAAACACATCAAAAGACAGAAACCACATGATCATATCAATAGATGCAGAAAAATCATTCAACAAAATCCAGCACACCTCTTTTTAAATAAAAACTCTCAATAAAGTTGGAATACAGGGACCATCACCCAACACAACAAAGGCCATACACAACAAACCCACAGCCAACACCATACTCAATGGGCAAAACCTGAAAGCATTTCCCCCCAAAACAGCAACAAGACAAGGATGTCTGCTTTTACCACTATTTTTTAATAAAAATTTAATTTAATTTTTTATTTTATTTTTATTTTTTCATATATATATATATATATATATATATATATATATATATATACACACACACACACACACACACACACACACACACACTAGAGGCCCAGTGCATGAAATTCATGCACAGGGGGCGGGGGATGTCCCTTAGCCCAGCCTGAACCCTCTCCAATCTGGGACCCCTCGAGGTATGCCTCAATGCCCGGGCATTCGGACATCCTTCTCACAATCCAGGACTGCTGGCTCCAAACTGCTCACCTGCCTAATTGTCCCTAACCGCTTCTGCCTGCCAGCTTGACCACCCACTAACCACTATCCTGCCAGCCTAATTGATATTTAACTGCTCCTCTGCTAGCCTATTTGCCCTCAACCTCCCTCCTCTGCCAGCCTTGTCACCCCTAACTGCCCTCCCCTGCAGGCATGATTGCCCCCAATTGCCCTCTCTTGGACGCCTGGTCCCTCCCAACTGCCCTCCCTTGCTGGCCTGATCACCCACAACTGCCCTCCCTTGAAGGCCTGGAACCTCCAACAGCCCTCCCTTGCTGGCCATCTTGTGGTGGCCATCTTGTGTCCACATGGAGGCAGTCCTCTTGTGTGTTGGAGTGATGGTCAATCTGCAAATTACTCTTTTATTAGATAGGACAGAGGCCTGGTGCATGGGTGGGGGCCAGCTGGTTTGCCTTGAAGAGTGTCCCAGATCAGGGTGGTGCTTCCCTTGGGGTGACGGGTGGCCTGGGCGAGGGGCCTGTGGAAGTTTGCAGGCTGGCCACGCCTCCCAGCGATCCAAGTGGAGGCCCTGGGATCTGGGATTAATCTATGTCTACAATTGAAACTTTGTAGCCTGGAGCAGAGGGGAGCCAAGCCTTCTGCTCACTCAGGGGCAGGCAGCCATTTCTGTTTGAAACATTGTAGCCTAGAGTGCAGGCCTAGGGCAGCAACAGCAGACTGAAAGTTTGGCTTCTTCTGTTGCCAGAGAAACCCAAGCCTCTGTTCTCTCCAGCTCAGTGGCTGCCACCATTTCTGTATCTTTAATAACTGAAACTTTGTAACATTGTGTGGAGGCCGAGAGAGGCAGAAAGCTTGGCTTCCTCTGTTGCCGGGGAAACCCAAGCCTTCCTCCTGCTCTCAGTGGTGGCAGCCATCTTGGTTGGGGTTTATTTGCATAATCTGTTCCTGATTGGCTAGTGGGCGTGGCTATGGGCACGGCTTGTGTGTGTGGCAAAGGTACGATCAAATTTGCATATTACTCTTTTACTAGATAGGATTTTTTATTGTTTAAAGTATTACAAATAGTAGTACATATGTTTCCCTTTCCCCCCCCATTGACCTCCCCCAGCCTCCCCTACCCCCCAGCACATGCCCTCACCTTCCCCCTCCATGTCTTGTATCCATTGCTTATGCTTATATGCATGCATACAAGTCCTTCGGTTGATGTCGCCCCCACCCTCCCCTGCCTTCCCACTGCCCCATCACTTCTTATGCCCTCTACTAACTACCATCACCTCAGAGTCACCATAATTTTTTTTTGCCCAAACTGCAATAACCTGCCAACTGGTCTTGCCTTTTTTTTTTCTTTCTTTCTTACGTCCAGGTTAGTCTCCAGGTAGCTGCCAGAGAGATATTTTAAAAACTAAATGTGATCATACAACTTCCTTGATTAAAATTTTCCTGTAGTTTCCCAAAATACATGGAATAAACGCCAAATTCCTTATCCTGGCCTATAAGTTTTCTGTTTATTTCTCCATCATCTTTCATCTCTATGACTCTTTCCCATGATGCTGTATCCACTCATATCACCTTTGCCTAACTTTCCTTACTCTAAGCTCTAAGTCAAGATTCTTTGCAGTTCAGGGCTTTTAAACTTGATCTTTCTCTGCTAAAAATGTTCTTCCTCCAGATCTTTGTAGGGTTTGCGCTTTTCATATCACTCAAGTCAGATTTCAGTTTCCCGACCCTCTATCTAAAATTAATTTTTTTCTATAATGTCATTTTTTCTCTATGCCTTTATTTTGTGTGTTTTCTTTTAAATTAATTTTTTGTACTGACAATGGTTCCAAAATGATCTTAAAATTCTGGGATTTAAATTTTTAAAAAATTTTATACGATTTATTGGAGTGACGTTAGTTAATAAAATCACATATGCCCGAATGGGAGAAGATGTCTGCAAATATCATCTCTGATAAGGGTTTAATATTTAAAGCATATAAAGAATTCATACAACTCAACAACAAAAAAACAGTCAAATTAAAAAATGGGCAGAGGACCTACACAGACACTTCTCCCAAGAAGACATACAAATGGCCAATAGATATATGAGAAGATGCTCAGCTTCACTAGCTATTAGGGAAATGCAAGTTAAAAAACTACAATGAGATACCACCTCACATCTGTTAGAATGTGCTTTTTTATAGTATTCATCAAGAGTCAAAATGTTCAGTATTTATCTACCAACTACCTCTCAGACTAAAATTTTGTGAGGGCAGAGCCTTTGTCTTGTTTATTGTTCTATCTTCTCTGCCTTGAAGAGCACTCAGCACATCTGAGAAACGAGTCACGCACTGGAGGCACTCACCGAACATTTGTAGTGTATGTTGAGTGAAGGTTAAATGACTGACTGCAAATATTAAATAGAATTATGGGAATGAGACAGGGAGGTGAGAATAAAACATTTTGCTCTGAGTTACTCTGTGGTATTTGGACTGAATCCTTATTTTTGATTCTATCTAAAGTCATACAAGTGTTTTTCTTCAGACTGTTCTCATATAAAAATCATCACCATGTAATAAGCTTAAGAAACACCAGAATGGAAAATAATAGTCAGCATAATTTAACAGTATTTGGAAAGTGATACTTGTAAAGCCACAATTATGACCTTATCTCAGATTTGTTCTGAAAGTCATCAATAGTAATTTCACTGCACAGCACTGAGGGACTGGCATTCAGATCAACACATTTGAATGAACATAAATCCAATCATTACCTTAGGCTTATAAAATAAACCATATGACCAAAAAAGGAAACTAAAAATTATATTCATAGGTATTAATCATAACTAAATAAGGACAACTAAAATCTAAAACTTTAAAAGCACAGAATGGTACAGCACTGATAATTGCCCCCTTGCCAAAAAAAAATAGTAGTAAATTAGGCTTCTCAAGTATAGATTAGCAGTGATTTCTTATAGGTTTTGGCATACATCTCCATTTCCTCTAAACAACAAAGATAAACACTGATGCATCCTTCTTAAATTTATACATGGATAATTGCTATAGGCTCCAAATATTCAAGGGGGATAGAATTCTTATTAAACAACAAAAAGCTCTGGACTTTTTAATTCTAAAGTTTCTTTCTTTAAAGTGCTTGTATTATTCTTTACTATTGTATGTATGTATGTATCTATCTATCTAGCTATCTATCATCTATCATCAATTTAAAAAGCCAATGACCAGAATGCCAGAATGACCAGAACCATCAGAATGACCAGAACAGCCAGTTATTAGGACAATCACTGCATCTGGCCAACTGGCCCAATTGGGGGTTGAGGTGGCTGGCCAACATCCTACAGCCCCTCCCCATGGCCAGTCCCACCCCTGATCATCCCTCCAGCCCTCCACCAATTTGGAGCAGAGCCAGCCAGCCAACCTCCTGTGTCTCCTCACCCTCCCCCCGCCAGCCCAGTCCCAATTGGCACCCATTGTTGGGGGCCGGCTGGACCCCACCCATGCATGAATTTGTACACTGGGCCTCTAGTATAGTATAATACCTATTTGTTGTATAACACATTGCCTCAAAACTTATTGGCTTAAAACAACAATAAGTGGTGGTTATATGTCCTCCAAGGATAAGTGATGAAAATGTTCTTATTTTTAACTGAGATTTGTCAAAACTCTCTCTGGTTTGCTCAGTTTTCCCATTGTTGCATAAATATACTATTAATATATTTTAGGAAGATTGATCCTCCAATGAAAGCTTTAATTACAAATCTCAGCTGCTTCCTCTTCCTTCTCCACTTCTTTCTCTTCTTACTTACTCTTCTCCCTCTCTAACTTTCTCCTCTAAAATATTTGGTAATTAGTTACATCTCAAGTCTTAAATAATAGTAGATACTGGAAGCAATAACAACCAGTATGCATTGGTAATTTAAGTTAGTTTGGTGGTCACTAAAAACAAGGTATGGAGGACACAGTAGATATAAATGGCAAAAAAATTATTAGCATATTTTCAAAGCATATAGATACTGATGCTAACATATTCATTGTATAGTTTTTAGGGATCACTTGAAAATGTCTGCATAGGTCTATCATGTGAAAACAGAAAATAAATAAAAAAAATAGGGAAGGACTATCTCATCTAGTCTCAGAGCAGAGTTTTAAAAGTTACACATTCAGAATCATCTTTTTTTTAATTTAATTTTTTACAAATATATTTTATTGATTTTTTACAGAGCGGAAGGGAGAGGGATAGAAAGTCAGAAACATCGATGAGAAACATCGATCAACTGCCTCTTGCATGCCCCCTACTGGGGATGTGCCCGCAGCCACCGTACATGCCCTTGACCAGAATCGAACCCACAGTCCGATGCTCTATCTACTGAGCCAAACCGGTCTCGGCCAGAATCATCTTAGTACCCACACCCTCACATATGAACTTGGCCATGAAATCCACCCTCCATTCTAGGGAAAGGCACAGTGACATTTGCCTTTTTATCAAGAAAGTTATGAGAACTGGTTAGATTGCTGCAGGAAATGAAAGTAATTCCAGCCTAGTACTCAAGCAATCGACTTTTAAGTTTGGCCCTGACCTTGTGAATTCCTCCACTTGGCAGGATAACACAGTGGGACTTAGTATTGCATGGAGCACTGACCCGTCCAACATTCCAGCCATGATTCACTGCAAGTGGCTTGTAATGTTCTGTGCAATCTTCAGAGCACTGTTTAGGAAAATTTGCTTATTTCATCTCCCTCAGTTTTGTGAGCATGACCAGCCTTGCCACACTACCAATTAAAATAGAAATCCTATGTCCTGTCACTCCACCCTCCCTTTTTTTCTATAATAACCACTAAAATCACCAGCAAAGATGGAGAGTCTTTATAAATGACAGCAGGAACAATACAGCGTCTATTTAGTCTCTGTTTGACAGCAGGACTCTCTCTGCTCAAACAAACGGGATACAAGTGCATGCTCTCATCCCACAGTGGAGATGAAGTTCTGGAGTCCTTGCCCCTGTGTGAACTGTGCTGGTACTGTCAAAAATTTTAATGCTTCCGACTCGACATGAATAATGGTTTGATATTTATTAAGCAATGACTAAATTAAGAAAAGTAAGGTTTAGAGACAATAAGTGTTATGCCCAAAGCCATACACAGCCATAGACTGGAGAAGCCAGGACTTCGACTCAGAGGCATCTGAATTCCAAGCTGCTACTACAGCAAGCATGTCAAATGCAAAGGTTAACAGGGGCCAAATAAACAAGGTTTAAGTTATGTGGGCCGCAAAAAACCAAAAGCTTCAATTTTCATAGAAACGTGGGTTTATTTTGGTAGAGACATACTGAATATGAAGGGTTGAAATAAATGAGTAACTGTTAACATAAAATAACATTTTAATAAAAATCAATATTTTTTTCTTGAACATTAACTTATTAGATACTGAATAACTGCACAAATTAATAAGCATCATGCAAATAAACCTATTTTTCTTGTTTTCTGAAAGCAAAATATTTCCTGTTTTGCACACCTGTCAGTCCAACGCTAATGATGTGGCAATTGGCTGCCAAAATATTCGTTGCTAGTATTAGTGGAGAGAAATGGTGCACCTGTGCATAAGGCATATAAGGGGAATGAATGCAACACAATTATAGTAATCAGTCATTAGCAAATGTTGTAGTTCATTATTAATAATCTATAATAATGAAAGTGTAATATGCTAATTAGACTGGACATCCTTCTGGATGTCCTTCCAGACGACCTTCCTGATGAAGCTGAGGCTGTGGGGGAAGCCCTGGTCCTGGGTGCTTGCTGGTGGCAGGAGGGAAGCCCAGATCTCAGGTGCCAGAGGGAAGGTGGTGCCGGTAGTTGGGGGAAGGAAGGCCTGCTCATGAACATCAGGCCTACAGTTCAATTATAAAAGTTCACTGTGAAAGTATCAGGATGAGAATGGAATGAAAATAGTAAGAAATAACTCTTTATAATACATGCTTCTTAACACATTACTAAATGTGTTTTAGAAGGACATTAAAATATAAATATGGAAACATAACCTAAAATAAAATTTATCCTATCTAATAAAAGAGCAATATGCAAATTGACTATACCTCCAATCAAGCCACACCCACAGCCATGCCCATCAGCCAATCAGGAGCAAATTATGCAAATAAACCCCAATCAAGATGGCTGTGGCCACTGAGAACAGAAGGGAGGCTTGGGTTTCCCTGACAATAGAGGAAGCCAAGCTTTCTGCCTGCTGTTGCCAGCCTAGGCCTCCACTCAATGCTCAAAGTTTCAATTATAGAAGATATATCTCAACAGAAATGGCAACAGCCATGGAGCTGGAGAGAGGAGGAGGTTAGGGTTGCCCTGGTCATGGAGGAAGCCAAGCTTCTGCAGCTGTGGCTGGCCTAGGCCTCCACTCTAGGCTACAATGTTTCAATTTATAGAAGGTAAATGTCCCAAACAGAAATGGCTGTGCCCATGGAGCAAGCAGAAGGTGTGGCTCCGCTCCAGGCTACAAAATTTCAAATGTAGAACATAAATTAATCCCAGATCCCAGGGCCTCCTCTTGGGTCACTGGGGTGTGTGGCCGGCCTGCAAACCACCACAGGCCCCTCATTCAGGCCACCTCACACCCCAAGGGAATCCCCACCCTGATCCAGGACACCCTTCACAGCAAACCAGCTGGCCCCCACCCATGCACCAGGCTTCTATCCTATCTAATAAAAGAGTAATTTGCAGATTGACAATCATTCCAACACACAAGAGGGCTGCCCCCATGTGGTCAAAGATTCTGCCCCCATGTGGACACAAGATGGCCACCACAAGATGGCCAGCAGGGGAGGGCTATTGGGAGGTTCCAGGTGTGCAAGGGAGGGCAGTTGTGAGCAATCAAACCTGTAGGGGAGGGCAGTTAGGGGTGACCAGATCAGCAGAGGAGGGAAGTTGGGGGCAAATAGGCTGTCAGGGAAGTAGTTAGACATCAATTAGGCTGGCAGGGTAGTGGTTAGCAGTGATCAGGCTGGCAGGCAGAAGTGGTTAGGGGCAATCAGAGAGGCAGGCAGGTGAGCAGTTTGGAGCCAGCAGTCCTGGATTGTGAGAAGGATGTCCAATGGCCCATTTAGGCCCAATCCTACTGGGCCTAAATGGGCCGTTGGACATCCCTCAAGGGGTCCCAGATTGGAGAGGGTGCAGGCTGGGCTGAGGGACATCCCCGTGCCCCCGTGCACAAATTTCATGCACTGAGCCTCTAGTATTATTATATTATCCTGATTCTCTTTTTCAGTGTTACATCTTTTTTTTTTAAAGAATGCATCATTATTTATCCATTAGTTTAGTTTACCTAAACTAATGATCATCACTGTTTGTACTTTAAAATAGAATAATGTACCAAATGTGGTATTACTAATATATGAAGATAATTCAAAAGAAATGTTGAACCAGAAAGCTTGGGTGCTGGACTATGGCTTTAATAGTTATGATGATAATTATGATGATGAGAAATATGTGCTATCAGTTTTTAGTAACTTATTGAGTACCAGACTTTATACTATGTACTTTCTATGAATTTTCTATAATGTAATAGTCTCAACAGTCCCATAAGTGCTATTATTATCTCATTTTACAGATAAGTGTAAAGCTTAATGATGGCAAATGACTTATTCAAGATTACTGACAGAAAAATGAGGCAGAATCGGGATTCATGATGATGCCTGATCCACAGCCTCTACTGTCCACTTTCCTCCCACAAGATTAAGTCACTTAAATTTTGGTGTCATCTTGTTTCCTAGAAAAATGGAGGGGCTAGAAACAAGTGACCTCTGAGGTTCTCCTTGGCTTCAAAATTTATGAATCCTTTGGCCTACTGTTGGAAGATCATGAGATTGGATTCTGTTTTTCCTAAATGGTAGTTTATTTTGTTCATTAGATTCCACATATGAGTGAGATCATATGGTATTTGTCTTTCTCTAAATGGCTTATTTTGTTTAGTATAATACTCTCCAGGTTCCTTCATACTGTCTCAAAGAGTAAGAGATCCTTCTTTATTACAGTTGCATAGTATTCCATTGTGTAAAGTACCTCACCTTTTTTATCCGTCCATCTGCTGATGGGCACTTGGGGTATTTCTGAACATGGCTATTGTAAATGATGTTACTATAAACATAGGGGTGCATATATTCTTTCTGGTTGGTGTCTCTGGATTTTCCCAAGGTCTCATCTTGTTTTGTTCTGTTCTAACCCCGGAGAAATCAGGGGAGTCTTTCTGTAACCTTAAGACTGTAGTGGGCTGTTGTGCAGGTACTCTGTAGACTGACCATGGTACAGAGAAAAGCGATCTTCCAGTAACACGGATACTTTCATCTCATTGGTCCATATTCCCAACAATCTGACGCAATGCAGAAAGGAAAGAAGGCCTCCAGGAATCATTCCTTAGCATCCCCTTCCTGGAGATGCAGGATCTGGAACTGTAATTAGACACCATGCTCACCTGTGAGAGATTCGTCTGTCTCCTCAGTTATCTGGAAAGAGAACTGCCGATTGTCAGGAAATGTCTATGACTGTGGTGACTGCCTGAGTGTGGTCCTCTGAGTTGAGAGCTTTCACAGGGAAGAGCTGGCTTCTGACATCTGGTTACTCTCCCCTCCCCCAACCTCTTCTCCAGGAAGAGCAAAGGCAGAGAACCCCATGGAGCTTTCAGACTTATTTTTTCCTCTGGGATTCCCCTCTATTTGGAGCAAAGACTTCTCAGACAAAGGAAGCAAGTTCCCATATGTTACAATTTGGAAATTTCAAAATTCCCCCAATTTATGTTGTGTTTATTTTGGAAGATCCAGGAGATGTCCACAGATAAGTGAAGGTCTCCTGAATAGTGTTTTGAAAAGATTGCAAAACTGAATCACAGTGAAAGTCAATCTGCCAGCAAGCTTTTATTTTTAGGCTCCATGCCAGACCTGAACAAACAAAACAAGCAGAAAATAAACAAGAACAGCAAGTTAAAAGGTCCAGTCAGCAACCTCATTCAAACTCTAAGAGAGGCTGGGGTGACCAGCTCCAATCAAAGTTCTAAGTTTATCTTTAAGCTACTTACAGATCTAAGATAATGGTACTGCTCGCTTACTAGGAAATGAAAACCACAAAATCTATGGAATTCTGAATAAAGGACTACCTTTTCACAGGACTGACTAAAGATAGGAAACATCATCATTAAAGGCTTTACCCAACAAAAGAGGCAAGAGCATACCATGGAGTAAAGACAGTCTCTTCAATAAATGATGTTAGGAAAATTGTACAGATTCATGCAAAAAAAAAAAAAAAAAAAAAAAAAAAAAAAAAGAAAAGAAAAGAAAGAAACTAGACCACCAACTTATACCATACACAAAAATAAACTCAAAATGGATACAAAACTTAAATATAAGGCATGAAACCATAAAAATCTTTGAAGAAAACATTGGCAGTAAAATCTCAGATATCTCTAACCGCAATAATTTTGCCCATATGTCTCCAAGAGCAAGGGAAAAATAAACAAATGGGACTAGATCAAGCTAAAAAATCTTCTGCACAGCAAAAGGAACCAACAAAATGAAAAGAGAACCCACTGTATGGGAGAACATATTCATCAATAATACATCTGATAAGGGGTTAATTTCCAAAATATATAAAGAACTTAATGCAACACCGAAAAACAAACAATCCAATGAAAAAATAGGCAAAGGACCTGAATAGACACATCTTTCAAGAGGACATACAAATGGCCAATAGACATATGAACAAATTCTCAACATCACTCATCATCAAAGAGATGCAAATTAAAATAGCAATGAGGTATAATACCTCACACCTGTCAGAATGGCTACCATCAAGAAATCAATACACAATTGCTTGTCAAGGATGTGGAGAAAATGGAACCCTAGTACACTGCTGGTGAAAATGCAGACTGGTGTAGCCACTGGGGAAAACAGTATGGACTTTACTCAAAAAATAAAAAAATGGAGCTGCCTTTTGACTCAGTGATCCCACTTCTGGGATTATATCATAAGACACCTGAAGCACCAATCAGAAAGAATATATACACCCCTATGTTTATATCAACATCACTTACAATAGCCATATTTTAGAAATAGCCCAAGTACCATAGATAAGTAGATAAAAAAGGAGAGGTACTTTACACAATGGAATATTATGCATCTGTAGTAAAGAAGGATCTCTTACCTTTTGAAACAGTATGAAGGGACCTGGAGAGTATCATGCTAAACAAAATAAGCCATTCAGAGAAAGACAAATATCATAAGATCTCACTAATATGTGGAATTTAATGAACAAAATAAACCAGAGAATAAAATGGAAGCAGAAGCATGGGTACATGGAACAGATTGGTGTGGGGAAGTGACTGGATAAAAAAGGTGAGGGGATTAGCTAAAGAACATATATGGACAAGGACAAGGACAAGAGTGTGGTGAAGGCCAAGTGAGAAGGAGGCAGGGGTGGGTGGAGGTGGGCAAATGTGGGGGAGGGAGATAGGGGACATTAGCAAAAATGTCAAGATTAAAAATTTTAATAAAAAGATAAAGTCTTTACCAAATTGCTATAGTGTTTCCTTTTTAAAAAATTTCAGATACATTTGAACTGAATTGAATATCTGTCCTAGCGCTGTGCTTGTTGCTAGGGATTAAAAAATGATTGATACCTCCATAGATATGGTATTCCTCTAGAACATGATAGCCTGGTGATGTAATAAAGCATTCGAATGGATACACTCCACTCAGTCTGACAATGAATATAATCCATCTATTAAACCCACAAGTATTTACTGAGTGGTTGTTATGTGTCAGATACTTGGGGTAGGGGCTGGGGCAAGGTGAATAACAAGACAAAGATAAGCCTGATGTCAGAGAACCTATAATCTTTTAGGGAAACAGTGCTTATAGAGTAATTATATGAGGGTTATCACAGTTGGGAAGTCCTCAGTGTCTGGGGATGACACAAGGGCAACCCAACCTAGTCTGTGTCTCCTGAAGGCAGAGCATGGTGTTTCCATGGAAGAGTTGACAGGGCAAATGGATAAGAGCAGGTGGGAAAGCTGGAACTCCAGAGAGGGAACCTGAATTACTGAATACAGAGAGGAGGGCACGAATTGTCAAGGCATTCTTTAGAGTTTAATGGAACTCCAACTACATGCAATAAATTACTTAAACAGTTTCCTCATGCAGAGCTAACCAGGTACAAAAGAACTACAGATCACAGCATATGACCAGCAGGTGTTGGGTTGCCATAATGAATTAATACGACTGCACTAAAAGCAAGTAAGCCGGTCATTTCAGTTTTCCTGTGCTAGATATTTTGAAATAATGAAAAATTCAAATGATCAATTTTCTTAACCTATAGTTGGGACACACTGTCTTAATAAGTTAGTATCTGGAGCACCAAAATAACTTAAGAAAAAGAATGCTTGGGTCAGGTATGTTCTTTGAGCAGAAACTGTGCTTGTCCTCCAAAGGTCATGCACTTGGCCTTCTAGGCAAATTATTTATTAGATATTAAGAGAACATAGCACTACCACGATGCTTTAAACACACCTGGCTTTAAAACACAGTCTTGCCCTAACCAGTTTGGCTCAGTGAATAGAGCATCGGCCTGTGGACTGAAGGGTCCCAGGTTCGATTCTGGTCAAGGGCATGTACCTTGGTTGTGGGCACATCCCCATCAGGGAGTGTGCAGGAGGCAACTGATCGATGTTTTTCTTTCATTGATGTTTCTCTCTATCCCTCTCCCTTCCTCTCTGTAAAAAATCAATAAAATATATTAAAAAGATAAAACCCAGTCTTCTCCTCTAAGTGATTTCTTTTGAATATATATTTTCCTTCTCCAGGACAGATATGGCCTTAGTATTGAGCCACTGGTCAGACAGCTTAGGTCACCTTCTTTGATGGTTAAGCAAAAGCAGGAGCTGGGAGAGTGGATCCAGCCTAAGCCAGATAGGGAAGGCAGAGAAACTGGGTAGAGAACTCAGCAAAGATGGAGGAACAGCAACAATTGCTCTGCTGAAGCAGAGAGGCCATGATCTATGGACAAGGACAACAATGCGGTGATGCCCAAGGAAGAGGGAGGCAGGGGTGGGTGGGATCTTTACCAAATTCTATAGTGTTCCCATTTTTAAAAATTTCAAATACATTGAAAAGTGGTTAAGACACATTAATTACTCTGACTAGAAAAATCAGGTCTAGCACTATCCACATTGCTTTCTCAGAAACCACAAAGAACAGCTGAGCACATTTGCCTGCTGGGCAACAAGAGCAAAGACAGCTGATTGGCAGCCTATGTCCACTCTGGAAAGCCATAAACCCCCTAGTGGAGCCAGGGCACGTTGAAATCCAGCCACTTGTCTGTATATCTTGATTGGGGGCACCAGCTTTTGCGTGCTTCATCAAACAGAAACAAAGTCAGCTGTTGACTAAGTCTGGCTCTCTCCACTCCTCTGCTCCACAGTGTTCTTATTTGCCCCCCATGATTTGCCCAATATGAGCTTCCTAGGACCACTGGACCTCAGCAAAAGAGGTGCTTATATTCCAGGTATTTATAGGCTGCATTGCTCTCTTTCTTTCTTACTTTCTCCCTCAAGACAATTTTTCTTACAAAAAAATATCACACACCCATGAGGAATCACCTCTGAACGTGATTCCCTCATTAGCTCAGAAACCAGCAACCTCAAATAATAGAGATGAAGACAAATAAGAATAGTTTTCTGCACTGTCACTATTCTCTTTAAAATTTCTTCCATTTTTGGTATCTTAGTAATATGACAGTGCACCAACTGGATCATAGCTCTCCACCACCCAGAGTTCGGTCTGGTCATACAGAAGTGAGCTGTACAGAGGAGTAAGATCTTGAAGCCAATGGAAAAATTTTAAACTTGGGATGAAGTTAATCAAGCCCATACTACACTTAACATTCTTCTGTATTAAATAAAGGTCACTTCCTTCAAGATACTATTTTGAGCAAATAAGATTTTTGCAATTCTGAAAGACTGACGTTAATTAAACAGAATAGCAAAATGGAAAACAGATGTCACAGAACGTTTTGAAAAGGTTTTAATGACATTGAGCCTGCTTTCTTAAACTCATTTGAGTTGCTATCATTCTCTGTTCATGAGCCGTTGGAATGGGAGAATTTATATAGATTTCATATAATTGACAGTTGAAGAGCTAGCTATTAAGACAGAAGTACAATTGAGGGAATCTTGCAGAGTTGTGGTTTTATTTTTTTTCCTCCTCAACAACTTGGCCAGCTCTTTTGACTTAAACTCTTGCACTCTTTTCCATGTTTCAAAAGAACTTTACCTACCACCAACTCTGCCTCTAGCTTTGAATGGTTTTTTCCTGTAGTCTCATGCTCAATTATCCCTGCTATGTTGACTAAGAAACTTAATATTTGTCAATTCCAGCTCAGAAAAAAAAATCAGAGCATGATGAAATTTGGGGAGATAAAAGTCATCATTAACTCAAGTAGAGACATCCACAATTAGACACAGAGCATATGTTTTAAATATGCTATCCAAAAGTCAAAATGGTAAGATTAGACTGAAGAGATTAAACAGGTTTACTGTTTTAAAAAGTGCATTCACAAAGGGAAAATGTAGAGCTGTAAGAGTGGCCAAACAGAGGTTATAGAGAATCATCACTATTTTTCTTCTAATTTTTTACATACATCTTTTGGAATGTTTCCCAGGGTTTGAGAACATCTGATGATTACTGAGATATGTCCTCAGTAGCATCATAAAATTTGCAAAATTTTTTTTGTATATAATAAGCTAAGCCATCTTTTGAAAATGTCATGCACCATTGTTTTCAAGTTCCTATGGACATGGTAATGAGAAGGAAGTGATGAATTATTATGCTGTTGTTTATACATATAAGCATCCCCATGCAACCTATACATTAGGAGTTATTTTAAACAGAAACAATGATCTCTGCTTAATCAGGGACGCGATGACATAAATTAATGCCACAAGTCTCAAGCCAAGTGACAAAGGGAAGAATTCTAATTACAGCAGTAATGAAGTAGATCTGAAGCAGAAACGCACACAGTAGGTGTACACTCATCACCAAAATCAAGGCAAATGGCTTGATTTTGGTGATGCCTTTAATGTGTGTGGTGGGAAGACCTGAAGCTTCTATTATTATCTTCAAAATGGGCAATTTTCCTTGTCTGGACTTTATGCTTGAAAGTCTTCTATTTGTTTTCTAAGAAAGTTTTATAATTTAAAATCTTTGTTTAATAAGGATTATACTTATTAATGTTGTCATTTGCAACTTGGAATACTCTAAGTATTATGCACATATAAAAGTAAAATGATGGAAACTAAAGAAGCCCTAGCCGGTTTGGCTCAGTGGATAGAGTATCTGCCTGTGGACTGAAGGGTCCTGGGTTTGATTCTGGTCAAGGGCATATATCTCAGTTGCAGGCTCCTACCTGGCCTAATCCCCAGTTGGGGCTCATGTAGGAGGTAACCAATTGGTTTGATTCTCTCAGATCAACATTTCTCTCTGTCTTTCCCTTTCTCTTCAACTCTAAAAGTCAATGGAAAAATATCCTCAGGTAAATATTAAAAAAAAAAAGAAACTAAAGGAATTGATTTGCTATTATTCAGAGTAGATGTGAACATATGGGGTTAAGGATTAACATGGGGAGAAACTGGAGGCAGAAAGGTCAACTTGGATGTTGTGATTCTACTTGGAAATGAGCTATCCAGGCCTACCACAGAGTGGGGGCAGTATGATTGGAAATCTAGGGAGAACTCGTATAAAAGAAACAAGGTCAAAATTACTAAACATGTGGACTGTTGATGGTACTTCCACATTCAAGTTTCATGCGTGTACTCTGTCTTCCACGGACGCTCTCTTCGTCAGCTTGCATTCCTGAAGCATCACCCCTGCCCACCCCAAGGTCATGTCAGTGTTCTATGTGTGGGTCTTTTGAGATCTTCCTTACAGAAAATGACTCTGGAAGCATAATTGATTCCAAACCCTGACTAATAACACACTTTAAGTTCTCCTTTTCCAAGTCAGTTTCTGGCCACAAAACAATGAAAAATGCAACGTGAAATGGCCTTGAAAGTTGCGGAACAGGACAAAGGTAATGCGGTTTAAAAATGAAAAAGAGTGGTCAGATTCTTTCCATGCTTGGAATTCACTGACGCCACCCCTCCAAGTCGACTTCATAGCCCAGGAAATACATTGGGCAACCGACGAGCCACACAGCTGCTGCTGTCTCTAGTTGGCGTGCTATGCATGCTATGTTCAGCCTGAAACCACTGCCACAGCTTCTCAGAAAATCAGGCAGTTCTTGCTCTTTGAAGCAAGACTACCCAACTTCCAGAAGTCTATGCTCTTTTGAAGGGTTAGGAGTATGTGCTGAGTTATCCTTCTTTCTCTAACATGGTCTTACTCTGTTTCATGACTGGGAGGTCATTACAGATGCAGGGAACAAAGAGTTCTACCAAACGGGTTCCTTGTAAAGCTAGGTATATATATAGGAATTGACAAAATTTAGTGGAAACCACCAGAATCTCACTAAAGAATGAAGAAAAGAGCTCAGGGAAAACAAAGTCGTGTGCTTTCATTCTACTGCAGGGCACCTTGTTCACAAAGAAAACTGTCGCGTAGGAATAATTGGCACCTTGCATTGTGTGATCCATTAAGTAAAGTGAACATGTACACAGAGAACATGTTTTTCAAATTCTTTGTTGCTCATACAGCCAACAATTTTCTTTTAATTTGTCTTAATCTTGCAAGTGTGTTTCTTCAGTTTCTCACTCTACAGATGTCTTCTCCATCTGGTGCTCAAGAATGTGGTTACTGCATACAAACCAAATAGGTTTAAATCAACAATCTCTGAGTTATCTTAGAGGTGTGAGTGTCTTGTTAACTAGTCTCCATTCCGCTATTTTGAGAAATATTGATAAGCAAACCCAATGTTGTAGCCCCATTCATTTTATAGGTCAGGTTAAGTCAGGGTGCTTAAAAGAGAAGGTAATAAACACTGGCTTTCTACTTTGCATATATAAAATATTATGGAGCTAAAATGGCACACATGGTTACCACTTTGCATATTCCAGTTGTGCTCTAAAAGCTATCTAAAGTTGACTTTTTAAAAAAATCTTCACCCGAGGATATGTTTTTACTGATATATACTTTTTTTTAACAGAGAGGAAAGGGTGGGGGCAGAGAGGGAGAGAGGGAGGAAGGGAGAGAGAGAGATTAAAAGTGAGAGAGAAACATTGATCAGTTGCCTCCCATATGTGCCCTGACCAGGGATCAAACCTGAAATCCAGGTGTGTGCCCTGACCTGGAATGGAACCTGCAACCTTTCAATGTACAGGATGATGTTCCTACCAACTGATTCACCTGGCCAGGACCTAAAGTTGCCTTTCGAAGAAATTAAGTTTTAGAAGAATAAACACAGATACACAATCAGGTTAAGCTCATTCTTTTCTGTCTTTGAACATTTCCCACTTCCTGCTAGTAACCATTCACCCTCCTCCCCCACTGCTATTTCTTTTAATGGTCTGCTTTTCTCTCCCTGTCTCTTCATCACAATTGTCAGCACGTCTTTGACACTGAGGCCACTAGTAATTGAAGGAATGAACTCGAGGGCCAATGTTTGCGAATACTTTAAAACATGTTTTGGCAGATGCTATTCTACGGTGTGTTAGCCTCCTAACAACCATCCTGTTTCACCTAGGTGGGGTTCTGACTTTTTTTCAGATAATGGATGGAGATCCTTTACATATTGGGCTCTCTGAAAGCCCCAAGAATGTTATGACTGGTTTCAGCCAGGCATGCGATCCCTCTCCCTTTTGCCAGATGCTCACTTTCCCATCCTTTCTGGGAACTAAAAATGGACCAAGATACAGTCGTGGTCAATGACACTTAAGGGAAAGTCTGCTGGAAATGATTTTCTTTAGAATAAAATAAACAGTGCCTCACAAAACCTTGCCTCTGCCCCTTCCTTCCTGCTCTGGAGGCTGGCGTGAAGACTTGGTATGTGCGTGGCTGCAGTCTTTTTCTAACCATGAAGGGAAAGTCAGGAGACTCCAAATGTACCCTGACATCTCTGAGCTGCCGACACAGGCCTGGGCTGCCAACACACATAGCCTCTGTGTGTGTGTGCATGCATGTGCATGCGTATATGTGTGTGTTTTGCCTAGGGGTGTGTGTGTGTGTGTATATATATCTCAAAATTAAGGGGTATGTTTATTAAGGCAAATATTTTGTACTCATAAATGATGCCATTTTTGAGAAGGGAAAAATGGGGGGAAATTGAGACAATGAAAGGAGTCGAATTAAAATGTGATTAGAGGCAAACTTTCGATAGCAGAACTCATTCCACTGGTACCATATCATTAGAAAGTTTACAGGTCTTTCTCTGCTCTCTCCATTTGGTAAAGTTTGGGTTAACCCATGGAATGTTAGTAGAATGTCCAGCTATTTAAGCAGAAGTAACTTTACTTTTCACATAGTGGTAACAAAAGCAATTTGTGAATGTAGGAGGTAGAGGTACAGGAAAAGAGGAAGTCAGAATAAAAAAAATGATGCATTTAATCCCCACTTTCCCAAAAAGAGACACTTCCAGAAACCATAGGGACAAAGACCCAAAGCTGAAACCTATTGTGCCCATCCAAAAAACAAAAACTGAAATAAGACTAGAGCACCCTTCACATGATTTTCCCCAACATGATTCTTGATTGTATATACAATGAAGCCGTTTACTAGAAGAACCCAAAGCAACAGTACTCAATCTAGTTATAATAGAAATGAAAGGATTGGATGAAGAAAAGAGACAGACTTGGTCAATGTAACAATGCATTTTATTTTGACTGTAATGGGTGGTTAATATGAGTAAGATCGAGGTCTTCTTTCCTAAAGCTGTTCTCATAGGAAAATGAAGAATCTCTTCTAAATACCCTCCTCTTTCTTGCTGGCAGCCTTGGGGGAAATAGGTCTGGGGGGGAGTACTCAATGAATTGATGGAGTGAGAAGAGGGCAGGGAGCAAGGACAGTCAGGAAGGAGATAGTGGGGCAGGGAGCAAGGATAGCTAGGAAGAGGAGAGGAAGGCAGAGTACAAGGACAGTCAGGCAGAGGAGAGGAAGGCAGGGAGCAAGGACAGTCAGGGAGGGGAGAGGAAGGCAGGGTACAGGGACAATCAGGAAGGGGAGAGGAGGGCAGGGAGCAAGGACAGTCAGGGAGGGGAGAGGAAGGCAGGGTACAGGGACAATCAGGAAGGGGAGAGGAGGGCAGGGAGCAAGGACAGTCAGGGAGGGGAGAGGAAGGCAGAGTACAAGGACAGTCAGGGAGGGGAGAGGAGGGCAGGGTACAAGGACAGTCAGGGAGGGGAGAGGAAGGCAGGGTACAGGGACAGTCAGGGAGGGGAGAGGAGGGGAGGGAGCAAGGACAGTCAATGAGGGGAAAGGAGGGCAGGGTACAGGGACAGTCAGGGAGGGGAGAGGAGGGCAGGGTACAGGGACAGTCAGGGAGGGGAGAGGAAGGCAGGGTACAGGGACAGTCAGGGAGGGGAGAGGAAGGCAGGGTACAGGGACAATCAGGAAGGGGAGAGGAGGGCAGGGAGCAAGGACAGTCAGGGAGGGGAGAGGAGGGCAGGGAGCAAGGACAGTCAATGAGGGGAAAGGAGGGCAGGGTACAGGGACAGTCAGGGAGGGGAGAGGAAGGCAGGGTACAGGGACAGTCAGGGAGGGGAGAGGAGGGCAGGGAGCAAGGACAGTCAGGGAGGGGAGAGGAAGGCAGGGTACAGGGACAATCAGGAAGGGGAGAGGAGGGCAGGGAGCAAGGACAGTCAGGGAGGGGAGAGGAAGGCAGGGTACAGGGACAGTCAGGGAGGGGAGAGGAGGGCAGGGAGCAAGGACAGTCAGGGAGGGGAGAGGAGGGCAGGGAGCAAGGACAGTCAGGGAGGGGAGAGGAAGGCAGGGTACAGGGACAGTCAGGGAGGGGAGAGGAGGGCAGGGAGCAAGGACAGTCAGGGAGGGGAGAGGAGGGCAGGAAGCAAGGACAGTCAGGGAGGGGAGAGGAAGGCAGGATACAGGGACAGTCAGGGAGGGGAGAGGAGGGCAGGAAGCAAGGACAGTCAGGGAGGGGAGAGGAAGGCAGGGTACAGGGAGAGTCAGGGAGGGGAGAGGAGGGCAGGGAGCAAGGACAGTCAGGGAGGGGAGAGGAAGGCAGAGTACAGGGACAGTCAGGGAGGGGAGAGGAGGGCAGAGTACAAGGACAGTCAGGGAGGGGAGAGGAAGGCAGGGTACAGGGACAGTCAAGGAGGGGAGAGGAGGGCAGGGAGCAAGGACAGTCAATGAGGGGAAAGGAGGGCAGGGTACAGGGACAGTCAGGGAGGGGAGAGGAAGGCAGGGTACAGGGACAGTCAGGAAGGGGAGAGGAGGGCAGGGAGCAAGGACAGTCAGGGAGGGGAGAGGAAGGCAGGGTACAGGGACAATCAGGAAGGGGAGAGGAGGGTAGGGCGCAAGGACAGTCAGGGAGGGGAGAGGAGGGCAGGGTACAGGGACAGTCAGGGAGGGGAGAGGAAGGCAGGGTACAGGGACAGTCAGGAAGGGGAGAGGAGGGCAGGGAGCAAGGACAGTCAGGGAGGGGAGAGGAAGGCAGGGTACAGGGACAATCAGGAAGGGGAGAGGAGGGTAGGGAGCAAGGACAGTCAGGGAGGGGAGAGGAGGGCAGGGAGCAAGGACAGTCAATGAGGGGAAAGGAGGGCAGGGTACAGGGACAGTCAGGGAGGGGAGAGGAAGGCAGGGTACAGGGACAGTCAGGAAGGGGAGAGGAGGGCAGGGAGCAAGGACAGTCAGGGAGGGGAGAGGAAGGCAGGGTACAGGGAAAATCAGGAAGGGGAGAGGAGGGCAGGGAGCAAGGACAGTCAGGGAGGGGAGAGGAAGGCAGGGTACAGGGACAATCAGGAAGGGGAGAGGAGGGCAGGGAGCAAGGACAGTCAGGGAGGGGAGAGGAAGGCAGAGTACAAGGACAGTCAGGGAGGGGAGAGGAGGGCAGAGTACAAGGACAGTCAGGGAGGGGAGAGGAAGGCAGGGTACAGGGACAGTCAAGGAGGGGAGAGGAGGGGAGGGAGCAAGGACAGTCAATGAGGGGAAAGGAGGGCAGGGTACAGGGACAGTCAGGGAGGGGAGAGGAAGGCAGGGTACAGGGACAGTCAGGAAGGGGAGAGGAGGGCAGGGAGCAAGGACAGTCAGGGAGGGGAGAGGAAGGCAGGGTACAGGGACAATCAGGAAGGGGAGAGGAGGGCAGGGAGCAAGGACAGTCAGGGAGGGGAGAGGAGGGCAGGGAGCAAGGACAGTCAATGAGGGGAAAGGAGGGCAGGGTACAGGGACAGTCAGGGAGGGGAGAGGAAGGCAGGGTACAGGGACAGTCAGGAAGGGGAGAGGAGGGCAGGGAGCAAGGACAGTCAGGGAGGGGAGAGGAAGGCAGGGTACAGGGACAGTCAGGAAGGGGAGAGGAGGGCAGGGAGCAAGGACAGTCAGGGAGGGGAGAGGAAGGCAGGGTACAGGGACAGTCAGGGAGGGGAGAGGAGGGCAGGGAGCAAGGACAGTCAGGGAGGGGAGAGGAGGGCAGGGAGCAAGGACAGTCAGGGAGGGGAGAGGAAGGCAGGGTACAGGGACAGTCAGGGAGGGGAGAGGAGGGCAGGGAGCAAGGACAGTCAGGGAGGGGAGAGGAGGGCAGGGAGCAAGGACAGTCAGGGAGGGGAGAGGAAGGCAGGATACAGGGACAGTCAGGGAGGGGAGAGGAGGGCAGGAAGCAAGGACAGTCAGGGAGGGGAGAGGAAGGCAGGGTACAGGGACAGTCAGGGAGGGGAGAGGAGGGCAGGGAGCAAGGACAGTCAGGGAGGGGAGAGGAAGGCAGAGTACAAGGACAGTCAGGGAGGGGAGAGGAGGGCAGAGTACAAGGACAGTCAGGGAGGGGAGAGGAAGGCAGGGTACAGGGACAGTCAAGGAGGGGAGAGGAGGGCAGGGAGCAAGGACAGTCAATGAAGGGAAAGGAGGGCAGGGTACAGGGACAGTCAGGGAGGGGAGAGGAAGGCAGGGTACAGGGACAGTCAGGAAGGGGAGAGGAGGGCAGGGAGCAAGGACAGTCAGGGAGGGGAGAGGAGGGCAGGGAGCAAGGACAGTCAATGAGGGGAAAGGAGGGCAGGGTACAGGGACAGTCAGGGAGGGGAGAGGAAGGCAGGGTACAGGGACAGTCAGGAAGGGGAGAGGAGGGCAGGGAGCAAGGACAGTCAGGGAGGGGAGAGGAAGGCAGGGTACAGGGACAATCAGGAAGGGGAGAGGAGGGCAGGGAGCAAGGACAGTCAGGGAGGGGAGAGGAAGGCAGGGTACAGGGACAGTCAGGGAGCAAGGACAGTCAGGGAGGGGAGAGGAGGGCAGGGAGCAAGGACAGTCAGGGAGGGGAGAGGAAGGCAGGGTACAGGGACAGTCAGGGAGGGGAGAGGAGGGCAGGGAGCAAGGACAGTCAGGGAGGGGAGAGGAGGGCAGGAAGCAAGGACAGTCAGGGAGGGGAGAGGAAGGCAGGATACAGGGACAGTCAGGGAGGGGAGAGGAGGGCAGGAAGCAAGGACAGTCAGGGAGGGGAGAGGAAGGCAGGGTACAGGGAGAGTCAGGGAGGGGAGAGGAGGGCAGGGAGCAAGGACAGTCAGGGAGGGGAGAGGAGGGCAGGGAGCAAGGACAGTCAGGGAGGGGAGAGGAAGGCAGGGTACAGGGACAGTCAGGGAGGGGAGAGGAGGGCAGGGAGCAAGGACAGTCAGGGAGGGGAGAGGAGGGCAGGAAGCAAGGACAGTCAGGGAGGGGAGAGGAAGGCAGGGTACAGGGACAGTCAGGGAGGGGAGAGGAGGGCAGGGAGCAAGGACAGTCAATGAGGGGAAAGGAGGGCAGGGTACAGGGACATTCAGGGAGGGGAGAGGAAGGCAGGGTACAGGGACAGTCAGGAAGGGGAGAGGAGGGCAGGGAGCAAGGACAGTCAGGGAGGGGAGAGGAGGGCAGGGAGCAAGGACAGTCAGGGAGGGGAGAGGAAGGCAGGGTACAGGGACAATCAGGAAGGGGAGAGGAAGGCAGAGTACAAGGATAGTCAGGGAGGGGAGAGGAGGGCAGGGAGCAAGGACAGTCAATGAGGGGAAAGGAGGGCAGGGTACAGGGACAGTCAGGGAGGGGAGAGGAAGGCAGGGTACAGGGACAGTCAGGAAGGGGAGAGGAGGGCAGGGAGCAAGGACAGTCAGGGAGGGGAGAGGAAGGCAGGGTACAGGACAGTCAAGGAGGGGAGAGGAGGGCAGGGAGTAAGGACAGTCAGTGAGGGGACAGCAGGGCTTCTTGATGGCTTTTATGGAAAGGATGGTTTTTCTGTTACTGAGAAGAGTACATGATTGTTTTGACCCATCTTTTGAACTCAGTCGGTATGCTGATCATGTAGGAGTAAAATATTGTTTTCCTGTGGGTTTTTTTTTTATTACAGGAAAAGCTGTATATAGGCTCTGGGGAATTTAAAAACATCTCTCTAATGGCACCTCAGTTGGGTATTAAAACAAAATGCTTTGTGTGTTTTATTCAAAGCAAAAAATCAGACAAATAGTATGAATTTTTTTCAGCCTGTAGCATCAGTGTACAACATGTCTCAAAAATGCTCCCCTCATGGGTATGTTAGCAGTTTTCTGCATGACTACACATATAACCTTGCCCAAAAGAACAAGTTATCTAACATTTTGTAGCCTAACATCTTAGCTTATCATCAGCACTACTCCCATTTCTGATACTCAACTCACTAGAGTTTCCATGTGTAATTTCCAGGAACAGGAGGGTGATTTGAATGAAAACAAAAGCTTCTCCCAACTAGACAGTGATTTTTCTATAAATATGTATTTTTTCCTTACTATCTTTTTGAGGTAGAGAACGAAAAAAGAGAAGACGACCATAGGAAGAGTTCACTGGTATTTGGCAAGTTTTGCAAGTTGCTTACTTCAGAACCTTTCTGCATGGGTAGTCAAGCATCTCAGGGTGCACTGTTAACATTCTCTTAATAATAACAAAAGCAACACTAAGCAGTACCAGCTGAACACTTGTCCTGAGGCATACTCTGCGCTAGCACATTATTTCATGTAACCACAGTCCTGGGAGAAGATACGGTCTTGATTCCCTTTTACTGAAGCAGCAGCTGAAACTTCAGGGTATTGAGAAGCGTATCCAAGTTAGTGTATCCAAGTTCACCTCTCGTGGGGCTAGCTGAGATTCCATCACTGTCCTATACTGCTCTCTTATGCTGGAAACCATCTTCCTTTAAAAACAAACTACAAAGTCACAAATTAGTATTTACTTAAGCATGGTGGATTGAATGGATACATTTATTTTTGCTCCTTCATTAAATCCTAACAACAACAACAACAACAACAAAATGAGAGATGTGGAGCCAGCAAAGTTCCAGATCCAGAAAGACCTGGTACAGCAGAATGAAGGTGCAAGTGAAGAGGTTGAAAATGGGGATGAGGAACTAAATGAATGTATCTACTAAATGGCAAAAGCCAGCTCCTTCCCCCTGCTTAGCTCCCAAATGCTGTCTGCCCCACATGTGTCTACCCTGTCTAACCTCACCCAAGAATGCAGACTAAATATCTTTCAGGAAAAAGGTAACCTAAAGAAACACCTGTAGATGTTAGCACTTGGGAGTCCTTGTTTAATCAGAGGATGACACCTACTAGCTGACAAATCGCTTGTGTGTGTGTGACTTAAGTTCTCAGTCAAGTTTCTGGTGCCAGAAGTCATGAGACTTTTATAAAAGCAACTAAAGTATAGCATTTAGTCCAAATAAATACAAAGAATAAAAGGAACTTGAAAGAATAGAGAAAATGCAGGGAAAGGGGAAACAGAGCTAAATTAGAACAATAACAACCTCACTTAAAAAAAATCCTCTGATAATTAATATCTGTAAAGAGATAAAGAACATTACTGCATTTATAATACAGAATAGAATGCCATACAAATTTTTGGGAATGAGAAAGAAACCTTGGAAAATGAAAAATATGACAGAAGAATGTTTGGAAGACAAAGGTGAAGGGGTCTACAGAAAGCACAACAGAAATAGGCAAGAAAAGAAAATCAGAACATCAGGTAGGAGTTCCAACCTCATAACAACACAAATTTCAGAAAGAGAGAACAGAGAAAATGGAGATAAATTTCCCAGAATGTACACCCATGAGTTTTTAGATTGAAAGAGCCTACTAAATACCGATCCTCTACAATGTCTGAAAATACTACATATCATGAAATCTCAGAACACTGGGGATGAAGAAAATATTCTGCATATTTTCAGAATGAAAAAAATAGGTCATATGCAAAGGGCCAGAAACCAGATAGCCACTGGACTCCTTTACAATAACATTAGAAACCAGAAGAATCTGAAGCAATTCCTTCAAACTTCTTAGGACAAGTCTGTAATTCCAAATCCAGCCAAACTGTTGATTCAGTGTGAGGATAGAATAAAGACATTTTTCAGACAAGTAGTGTCTAGAAACAGTCTATACTGCACTCCTTCTTTGAAAGCTACTGGAAGGCGTGCTTTTGGCAAATGAGAGAGTAAAATAAAAAAGCAAATACATGGCATTTAGAAATCAGGGGAAGGAGGATAAAAAAGTGAGAGGCACTTTTTGGATGGAGAAGGGAAGACCTAGGGAAACAGTTATGCAATAAGCTCAGAGAGCAGCCAGCGGAGAATGAAGCAGAATGTGGGGGACACAGGGAGGGAGGGCTCCTGTATTTTAGGGGCACTACTTGCACAGCAGGAAAGTGTCATGAGAAAAACAATGTTTAAGAAAATGATGAAGATGCTGACTAGCTGCCCTGTTGGCCCCAATGAAACCCGACAAAGATATTCAGAATTCAGTGTTACAGAAATTCATGAGTGGAAAAATAAGAGTCAATGTACCACAGTATCATTTTCTAAATAATTCCATAATCAATACCGATAACTTATGGCTGTACAAAGTCTCTGAGATCATTTGTGTGTGTGTGACTTAAGTAATTCCTTGTTTGAAAATGCCACATGGATATGAAACATGTCTAAGTTATATAAACAGCAATAAAACTTTCAGAAGGAGAAGATGTCCATCATATCTACTTATGCTAAGTGCAGGATGACAATAACTACTTCCATTAGAATAAAACATCCAACCCATTCCTTGCCTTGGTCAGGTGAGGAGTGCTGGAGCAAGCTGAGGGCTCTTGGCTAATGGCTGTGTGTAGTGGTTTTTCAGTTTTTGTAAATTTCATGATAATCCTATTTCACCTCTCAAAAATATACGAAAGTACATGCTCAATTCAATATGAACCCAGAAATAAACAGTTTGTTTTCTAGAATAAGAGCCGTTGATACTTACAAATTTTATGTGAAATAGACCAAGGGGGAAATTTGACACTAGGAGGGAAAAACGACCTACTGTCCTGGATTTATAGCTGACAGATTGCTTATAACCACGTGGAATGTAGTTAGCAAGAAAATTATGGTTATTCTCTCATATCATGTGAATTTATTCTAAATTACTCAGTGTGTACAATTCAGTCTGATAAGGATATGGGAGAAAGATAATTCAAAATTTTAATTTATCTATCTCTACACATCCACAAAATTGGTATAACTTTTGGTCACTTTTCAGAGTTCAAGCTCTTAAGAAAATGGCAATCTAACAGGCCAACCTCATTCTCGGCCTCATGACATAGACTTGGCCTTGCAAGATGGCCTCCTAAGAGCACACCACATTGACAGATGTCTTTGATCCCTCCCGGCTGGCATGGATACCTGGCATCCTCCTCATTCTACCCAAATCCAGACTTACTTGCTTGGGGCCCTAGCTGGATCCAGGCTGAGGCCTGCCCTGCATTTCATCTTCTAAGATACTCCCGTAGGAGGAGAGAGCTGATTAGATGAAGCATCAGAGCCAAGCAAAAGCATGGTGTAGCACCAAGTGCAACTCTAGAATTCAGTTCAGCTTGTGTCCTCCTTTGTCCTGACTAAAAGGACCAAAAGCATAGACAACATGTAAAATATGCCCCTTCCTCATTCCATTTTGCTTCCACTTTTAGTAAGAATTCCAGTTTACTTAGAGTGCTTACTTCAAGCTCTAAGAGTATAAAACAGAACTTCAATTTATAAAGGCAGTTTTTGTTCCCCTTGTTATAAAGCAAAACACAAAATGCAAATGGGGATAATGGTCCTCTCCATAAATCAACTTTTCAAGTAACAGAACATTCAGGAGCCATCCAATTGCTTTCAGAAACCTCTCTGCCAATTTTTGGTAAAAACAAAAGTCTTTATTATAGTTCTTTCCAGTAAGGCAGCTGTTTAATATCAGAGAGTCTGAGTAACGACAAAAGCAAACATAATTCTGCTTTTAGAGGTAGAATAATTAATTTCAACATGAAGTGAACTTTGCTGTGATTCTAATTTTTCAAAAAAATATATACTTTTATTGATTTCAGAGAGGAAGGGAAAGGGAGAGAGAGAAACATCAATGATGGGAGAGAATCATTGATTGGCTGCCTCCTGCACACCCCACAGTGGGAATCAAACCCTCAAACTGGGCATATGCCCTGACTGGGAATCGAACCATGACCTCCTGGTTCGTAGGTCAACACTCAACCACTGAGCCACACTGCCCGGACTGCTGCGATTCTAGAATGCTGCATCAATGCTTGCCTATGTGTGGAGGCTAGCTTTGTGATGCAATACAAACAAATGTGAACACTTCCCATTTAGAGGGACCTCTGAAGAAAGCAAAGGCTATGAAGGCAAAGAGGGCACCAGGCATGAAAACAACCACCTGGGGCACGAAATTTACCCCCAACTTCCCCCTCCTCTAGCTAAACCTCATTGGAGGTCCAACCTACAAGCTCTATTTTTGAAACTACGGAGAACAAGAGATATTTTTACATTGCTCTGCATTGCACTTAGGCCGTCTTTTATGACTTTTTTCTTTCCTGCTACAGAAGACATTATTGCACATAATGATACATCCTTGAAACCAGATGGCGCATGAACTATTTCAACAAAAAAAGAAACAAGGACAGGAAAATATTTGTGGTCTTTCCAGAAATCTTTCACAACCTTCACATTTAATGGCAATTACTAGAAAAGCAGCAAGCTTGAAATTATAGCTGAGGCATATAATTACCTATATGTGACCTATTTATAAGCTCCTTTGAGGAAAAGGAGTACCAGATAGCTGCACCTACTCTTTTTGGTTCCTGACAAATAAAGCAAAGTAAAAATATTTGGATAGTATTGGAGTGATGCATTGGTTTTACGAGCTTCATTTCAGGAGCCTCACAGCTGGAGTCCCTCAAATGCTGCCTACTGTGGACACATACATCATTACACTCAAATTTTAAAAAAGAGAAACAGACCTAAAGAACATTGTGAAATGGAGCAGGGCACAGAGCAAATGCATTTTCAAGGTTTCTGAGTAGAGATGGGGTAGAATAGTTAACTCTAGCAAACAGAGGGAATACAGATATAGAAGTTAAATCAATGTACATATTTACTAGGGTATTACTTCTGAGCATCATCAAAAACCTTAACAATTAATGTGTACTTTCACAATAGCCTCACTAAACAGAGGAGCCAGGATTATCCTAGCAGGAACCACCAGTCAGAAAACACAAAACTGGTATAGCTAAGTTTGAGGCTCTGAGAACAATGAATTTATAATGTCCTTTTGAATAATGGAGCAACTTGTGTGCTCAAATTTATATGTGATTTATTCAGCCATGGAAATGAAAATCTACATAGTTTCATAAAATCTACAAATCTTACTGAATTAACTTAATATGCACATTATGCTTAAAACAAAAATGAAAGAATATCTAATTCCTTGGCGCATATGGAAAAGATTTTTTAAAAAATGACATCAACTCTAGTGTTATTCATAAGGTCTGTAATGACAACTTTAACCAAGTAAGGAAACTGTCATTCTTAGGTTTGTTGAGAGAATGAACAGTCTGCTTTTATACATGTAATAGAAACCAACTAAAATAAACTTCCCTGTTACAAATGTTCTCACCATTAGGTGATGCATTAGTTGGAATGGAAAACTTACACATTCATAGGAAATAAAAAATCAATGGTAGAAAATTGGCAACCTAATGTATTTCAGCCTGCAGTATACAGAAATAAGCCCTCTATAGTAAAAGTTGTAGACATGAAGTGCCAGTCTATATATACAGATTACACATTGATTAGTTGAGAAGGATTGTTTCAAAATGTAGACATAGCCTTGTTCAATAACACCCCAACTCAAGACCTTGCTTCAATAGAAGAGATTAATAACTACAAAATGGACCATGGTGCTGCAAGACAACGGAAATAAAGAGGGGCTAAAGACGGAGTATGAGTTGTAGTAGAAATGGCTCTATCAGATTCCAACTATGAATAATCTTAGTGGCTCTTCATGAAATCACAGCAAGTGATCCCCAGGATGACATTCTTTTTTTTTTTTTTTTTTTTTTAAATATTACAGAGCGGAAGGGAGAGGGATAGAAAGTCAGAAACATCGATGAGAGAGTAACATCGATCAGCTGCCTCTTGCACGCCCCCTACTGGGGATGTGCCCGCAGCCAAGGTACATGCCCTTGACCGGATTTGAACCCGGGACCTTTCAGTCCGCAGTCCGATGCTCTATCCACTGAGCCAAAGCGGTTTCGGCCAGGATGGCATTCTTGTTCTCTTGCCTTATTTCCTCAGATGCAAACCTCTCTCCCTTCCTGATCTTCCTTCATCAATCGTCCCTTAGAGTCCCTTTTCTAGATCACTTTCATCATCCATGGGGTTAGTTAACTGTTTCTAATCAATATTCCCACTCTCCCAAAGTCTCATTGGAAGTGCTTTTGTCCTTAACTGAAATTTGCCTTTCCTTGATGAGATTAGTAAACCCGTCATGATCTTCTCTGAGCAAGGAGGATTCCCTACGCTCTTTGTTTCCCAAAGCTACTCTTCGAACACTTTTGCCGTCATCATTCAACGTCTGCTTCTATTTGAAGTCAGGGTGCTCTACCTATAATTATTCTTCCTAGCTGGTCACCAACAACCTTGGTATGTCCTCGTTTTTCTCAATGACTTGATAGTAACTAGCATTGCTTCCCTCCCATTAACTTTGGCCACCATCCATGGTAATGTTCCCTTTAATGTCTTGACTTGATGGATCCTTGACCACTTCCTCTACTCCTGTGACCTCAGCTTCCACCTTAACGCCCACCCAAACAGATATCTTAAGTTCCTTCATCACTTGTAAGGAGTTCTGTCTTTAGATTTTGAATTTTAAGAATCCTCACTTTGATCACCTACTGTTCCCCTTTCACATTTTCCTATCCCACACTCCTTCTGAGTCACTTACATTGTTGGTATAACGCCCATTTTCTTGAGTCCCATTTCTTTTCTCCTTAAATCCGAATCTGGCTTACTCTACTTTCCTCTCTGACCCTACACACTGCTTGGATGCTGATTTCAGTGATACTTCTCACCATCAACAAGTTAAATATTATATAGCATTTCCATCTTGCCAGTACCACTAACTATATAGGCCCTTTATGTCTCTCTTCAGAGTGCTGATTGCGGCTAAAATAAAGTCCTGACCCTATGCTCATTCACTGAATCGAATATGAATTTTCACTCTAATTTTAAATGGGTTTGCACAATATGAATTTTCACTCTAATTGTAAATTGGTTCTCACTATTGTTCTCATTACTTTTAAAAAAATACTTTCTAAGTATTTTTAAAAAAATAATTTCTCACAGTTCTCTTCAGCCTTTTTCACTGTTCTTAACCTCACAGTTACAACTCTCCTATCTACTAAGGTAGATGCCGCCTTCATCACACAATTTACCGATAATATTATTTAAACCAGAACTTCAATTTTCTTCACCATATATTTTCTCGTTCACCACAGTTCCTAAGAGAAAGCTGTCATCCTTTCCGTGGAAGGCCTTGTACAGATTATACATTAACTAGTGCCCTTGTAAATATCTAGTTTATTTCTGGCTTTAAAATGAAAAGTTACCTTACCAATATCACTTTCATCCTAACACCTGCGATGTGAAATTGAAGAAATAGGAGTTTTGGTTGGTGGGGATGGAGGAATGTTAAAAGAGAATATTTGTGATGAAACACAGTCTTTTTGAAGTACAGGGCATTTTTCTGGAGTGGGCTTTCTAGCACGGTTCTAAAAACCCAGATGGAGTCCTGAAAACATTGGCTTCTGAGATAAGAGAGGGCTCTGAGAGAGAACTCGAGAGCACTCTGCTTCCAACTATGTTTAAAATGGAGGTTGGTGGCTATTATTTTGAGCAGGAAGTATTCATGATAAAGAGCAGAGTGAGCTGAGATTTTACAGAGGAGGGGAAGAAAGAGAGATAAAAAGTATTTACTTCTTTTAATACTTTGTAATCATAAAGCTGATAATCATTATTGATGAAAATCAGAACTGGCTAACAAGAAAATATAATTTGCTCAACATTCTGCCTCTCAGAGACCACAGGAAACATTTTGTTGTTTTTCCTTTTAAATGTGGAATAATCATTTTACTTGATTAAAGTGTTTTATTGTTTTTCCCCATAAAATTAGTATTAAGCTGCATATATCATTTTGTCTCAAACATATTTTTTTTTGCTTGACACTAAACTGTTTATGTTTTGACATCCTATTCATAGTATTACCTCTGAGTACATTATTCAAATGTGACTCCATCTTTATTTCTGAGCTGAGCCCCTCCTCCCTTAAAAATAAAAGGTTCTCAGCAGAGATTACTCTTCTCAACTTACTTTGTAATCACCATAGTATCTCTCATACTTATTTAGGCAAAATGAGATGGAAATGTGGAAGAAATATTGATTCATCACGTATACTTTTATAGACCGCACCAACTATTTGAGATGTACCTGTGGTATCTCTTTTGGGTGGCAGAGTACTACTTTTAGTATACCCAGGGTATCTGCAAATATTTCCAACTATACTTTAGACACCACATGAAACTATTAACCATAAACAAAAGGATTTGAGTTTCTTCTGGAAATGTAATTAAAACATTATATTCACCAAGAGACTAGCATAGCAAAGCACCGTTATCCTAATAACTAAGAATGTGACACTGTGACAGAGCCAATATTTACATGAAAGAAAGCATGAGGAAAAATACATCAAAATGTTATTTCTTAGTTAAAAGTTTCATACTTCAGGAAGTTCCTTGATTGGACTTTCCAATTCAGAGAGGGGTGGTGCCCAGAGTGAACCAACATCAACACTGTTAATGCAAAGCCATCATTGTATTGTATTTATGAAGAGCCCATAGACACACAGCCAGGTGCTTCAGAATGAAGACCATGATTGTGCCCACATTCCTCTGGCTCCACAGTTTACACGTTCACTGCTACTATATTGCTTTGTTATTTGACTAGACTCGGCAGATAACAAAAATCATTTAATGAGAAATGGGATTTGGTGCCTAAGTTTTTTTTAATCAAAAGCAAAATGGTGTATCTTCCAAACATTAAATTGGGAAGTCAAGACAATTGGATTGCACTGAATCTAACTTAGGAGTTGGTCCTTCTTCTACACAGTCGGTGTGAGGTTAAAATGTGTGCAGAATTTTATGTGTACAGTCTTGCCACAATGATCTTAGAGGATGCTGGATTATAAATTATTACAAGATAATGCTTTCGCCTTGTTCACCACTGTTTCTCCAGATCCCTCCCTGCACTACTCAACACTTGTGGATGCTCAATTAACAGTGAGGGAGTAAAAAGTGTGCTAGATTTTTAAATACATTTACATACATTTAAAGACCTCTTTACAATTGCTTAATGATGACATCTCTTGGACCTTTGTTGCTTATTTTGCTCCAAATAGTTTGACTTATCATCTTTTTGCCCGTGTGTGTGTGTGTGTGTGTGTGTGTGTGTGTGTGTGTGTGTGTGTTTAAATCTACCAGATAAGATTTTTACTAGAATAGAACCCAGGAAACGATTTATATTCTAATGTCAAACAGTATATAGTGAAATCTTGAACCCTAACCAGCAGAGGTTAAAGGACGGAAAAATGTTCCACTTTCTAAGCTGCACTGACCAAGCCTCACACTGGAGCACGAGCCGCGGTCCAACATAAACAGGACAGGAAGGGAGTAGCACAGAAGCTCTCAGCCCTTCATCAAAAGTCTGGCATCTGAGGGGGGTGTCAACATGTCAAGTACACACACCTTGAAATAGTTTGATTGTACTGTGGCCAACTGACATTGCAAGTACATACTAGAGAGTGAAAACGTCCTCCTAGACCTTTCAAATGTTTCATTTTCTCCATAACGTTTTCACACAAGATGTTAATCTAATGGGAACAGAGGAGAAATGAGGAAGAAGCCGAAAGGGTTCCCACAGTAAATAACTTGGTTGGACTGACTTTTCTACTGTAATTCTATCCCAAGGGATTCTTTTACCCCCTTCTCTTTAAAAGTTAATTTTATTGGGGGTGACATTGAATAATAGGATCATATAAGTTTCAGGTATGGGTTTCTATGTCACAAGATCTCTATATCGCACTGTGCCCACCACCCAAAGTCAAATCTTCTTCCATCTCCACATATTAGGTCTTTTCACCCCCCACACTCTCATGGGCTTATTTAATTCTTTCATATTCATTTTGTTTATGAGACAAATAATGTCAGTTTTAAAAGTACTGTAAAGTGGAAAATGGTGGGATTGGTAGGGTATATGAAGGGTCAAATTTAAGCAGAACAAATGGGGTTGCTCTAAATGTGGGAGGTCTTTCTCTTCCTCCTTCTTGATCTGCTCTTGCTTTATTCATTCCAAAGTGTTTTGAGCATTCCTTCCAGCTGATTTATTGGAGAATGGTGGGTGGCTGCTTTAGATTGGGTGGTCAGGGATGCTGCTGCCATTAAACTGAGCATTGAAAGCAAGGAGGAGGCAGCCATTAGTAGTAGAACATTCCTAGGAGTAGAACATTCCCAGGAAGAGAACAACTTGTGCTTCAATGTGTGTCGAGGAGTGTGGAGGAAACCATAAAGAACTTCCAAATATAGCAAGCCTGGCCCAGCTAAGTCACCGATACAGAGAGTGGTACAGGCTGCTCTTTCCTTCTCTTCTGTCTCTTAAACACATCATCTCTCACTCCACTAAGTGCAGGACAAAAACAGGTCTCTGATTTTGCACAAGGAATTATTATTGTGCTTATGATTGTTTATTATGATGAAGATGTAGCTTTACTTTGTCAGTCCAGAACTGGACTGAGGATGAGTTGACAGGAATTAAGAAAAGCAGGAATTTTGTTTCCTATTCACACACTGAGCCCTAATATACATATACATATACATATACATATACATATACATGTATGTATATATATATACTCTTTGGAACCTTCAGGTATGATTTGTAGAGAGTGGGAGGCACTAGACTCCAAACAAGAAAAATAATATAACAGATAGTTTAGAAGTTGGGTTTATGTTTGTTCTATTCTCTTTTTCTTTGATAAGAAATCTGATTGAAGTACCTGTTGCTTCTTTTCTCTGTACTGTAATAGAAGATTATGAGTGTCAGTCACATACATAGCCCTTACTTATGATTTTTTTCCCTGTGCTGTGTATAAGGGCACTTTTGATCCCACAGCAAATGGTCAGGCGTTCCACACACACCATGATAATAAAGAAGGGAGTGGAAGACCTCAGACCAAAGCAGTCAAGTTGGTTACCCATAGAGGGTGGCTTGAAAGAGGAGAAGCAGCAAGAGTTAACTTTTTCTTTAATTACTCCTATATTGTCTAAATTGTTATGTCAAGATGCATTTTATTTTGTAATGAAAATAAAAGCCAACAAAGTACTATAATTCATAATAAAAATTTAAAATTAATATACTAATACTTATCAAATGGCCCCCATGTCCTCATGTTTGACTATATTTGAGGGGCAGCATCAGGGACAAAGACACTTGAAGATACAGGAACCAAAGTAGATGCCTCCTCGATACTGAGCCAGGAGCTAAGCCTCAGGACAGGCATGACAGACCTCGCTGGAGTATGAAAGGGTTTTAGGAAATGAAGATTTCCATTGGACATCAAAAGATCAGGGCTAGACCTTGTTAGAAGAATTCATGACATTTGAATCTTTTAATTTTAGTCTTTTTTCCCAGTATTGGAGCTATTTGAGAGAGCAAAATGCAAAATATTTTCTTTCTAAAAATGATCTCTTTTTGGCTGGCCAGTATGGCTCCATGGTTGAGAGTCGACATATGAACCAGGAGGTCACAGTTCGATTCCTGGTTGGGGCACATGTCCAGGTTGTGGGCTTGATCCCCAGTGTGGGACATGCAGCAAGTCAATGATTCTCTCTCATCATTGATGTTTCTATCTCTCTTCCTCTCCCTTCCTCTCTGAAATCAGTAAAAATATATTTTAAAAATATGTAAAAAATGATCTGTTTTCAGAAATCTGAGAAATCAAACCCATTTTCAGGTTAAGTTATTGTGATAATATTTTAATATCTATTATTTGCCCCCTCCTCATTGTTTCCTATTTGTCTGATTACAACTAATTCAGATGAATAAAATGTCATACATTCTCCTTTTAGGAAGAGGAACAAAATCATAGGCTAATTAGAAAAGATTAGAGCTACCTAAAGTTTTTCATTGCCAACCATAAGAAGCCAAATCTAATTTCTCCCAAAAGTACAAAAAGAAATAAATAAGATGTGTGATTACCAATAATTTAGATGCTATTCTAAATAAATGGCAGATGTCATTCAACAACATTCCTCTATCAATAGATAGAACTGTTAAAACAATGAACAAAACTTTTCCGAAAAGACCGTGATAATAGAGAAAGGAGTGAAAGACTTCAGACTAAAGCAATAAAGTCAGTTACCCAAAGAGGGTGGCTTGGAAGAGGAGAAGCCGTGAGTGTGAGTTATTCTATGTCGTTTAAATTGTCACATCAAGATGCATTTACTTTGTACTGAAAACAAAAGCCAATAAAGTACTATAATTCATAAGAAAAAATTTAAAATAAATACATATTTTCAAGTGTCATCATCTATGATTTTCTAGCAAGTAAATGGCAGGCATACAATATAAATATTGCTAAGTGGTGCTCCAAGGATATACTTAAATGCCTAAAGATCTGAAAAACAAGAAAACAGTGGTAAAAACAGGTACCAGTAAATGTTATTTCTAAGCTACCAGATCTGTGATTAGGTGCTCTGCCTTTCCCTACATTTCCTCGTGAAGAGTAAGTAACCCCTTTATACAGATCTTAAAACACTAAAATCTTTTTTTCCTGTATCTTATTTTATGTTGAAAATCTGACTAATAGGCAAATCATGATGTCACTCTTCAAACTTGTGCTTAAGCTACTCATCCTCTTAATAACCACAGAATTGTTGTCTGTGTTTTGCAGACATGCCCCCGCCCCCCACCAGGCGTACTAACATCACCATAAAGCAGAGCTAAAAGCTGAGCAGCTGTTGAAACTCCTGAGATAAGAAGGGCTGAAATGCCTGTTAACAGCTCCTCCACTGCTCTCCTGTGATTCACATCTAATTTATGACAGCCATTACCATGGACACAGGTCACTTAATCAAGAGTCCAGGCAAGTCCCAGCCATTAAGTAACATCCACCCTTTCTTCTCCACCCCCCACCTACCCCCACTTCCCAAACAGCAGGTCCCTTGTTTCATTAAAAGCACTAGAAAAATACATATTCAAAATGCAAAGATAAAAGGGGTCAGCCGTGGCAATTAATTCTATGGGTTGAAACTACGGAGTGTTTATCTCTTTTAAGGCGGCCACATTTGACCTCGTTTTAACTGTTCAGCATCTCAGCAGAGTTGGAGCACAGGTATTAAATGTTCACCTGGCACCTTTCATACGACTGTATACAAACCTAGTGTCCCCACTGTCTGAACACCGAGCCTGGGCGGCATACAGGCTTAAGGGTAGGGTGGTCATAGACCGATTTTTGAAACTGCAACACAAGATTGTCCAGAAGTTCATTTTTATAAAATCGTTTGCCCATTTGTCAACTTAAGGTGTTCATTTGGCTAATTGATTGCATTAGTCTAATAATATTCATGAAATCACTTGGTATATAATAACACAATGTACAATAGGTAGGACATTCCAACTTATGAGCTGATGACTGAGAAAAGAGAGTAGACTACACAGAAACAATTCCTACCCCTAAAGTCATCTTTCCTGCCCCAAATCAAAAACATTAAACATCATGGGGAAATCTAAGGGGCTTTCCTCGATCCTGGTGCATTCATTCCCGAGGAAATGTGACCTCGTCCAGTATGTATACATTTTATACGACGCTGACAGCTCCACTGACCTCTATCAGGGCAGTAAGTCAAGGCCTGTTATGCTACGCTAGAACCTTTGGAGGTAATTGATTTCTGTCTCTCTCTGACACTATAAGGGCTCCATTCATAACAGCTCTCTGCTGTGGAGTGCCAATGGAAACAGCTCCTGCAAGGTTTATCGTCCTAAGAAAATAGTGGAAATCAAATGTGAGGCTGGTATTCATGGAAATTCCAAAGCCTCGGAGGTCGTGTTGTGCAGGGCGCTCTTCTTCCTGACAAGCCCGGCTACCCCTGCTGTCGTTCCCCTCCCGGGTTCGGTACAATGAGTTTCCATCCTCAGCCCCTCGTCTTCCTGTGCTTATCTAGAGCAGATTTCCTTACCGATTCTCACACTGAAAACATTTGGAAATGCCATTCATACAGAGCCCAGAGCAGGTCCCCCTGCCCATCACCTCGGGGGAGCGGTTATGTCCTTGCTGTACAATGGAGGCCACACGGAGCACAGATATTTTTACAGCTGGAACCAGTTATAGCTTTTTAGCAAAGGGCAGAGGTCACCGAGCTCCTCATATACCTTCTTTATTTTTAGGTATCATTTGTATTTTTTTCAGAGACCCCACTTGGTAACAAAGCCCCATCAGCCAGAGACAGCTGGCCTGCAGAAGGGGGCAACGTGCCACACAGTGGAATCCAGGCAAAGAGTTTTCACTGACCAGAGAGGCGATTTAGCTGCGGTATGGAAAGTGTTGTGAAACATGCAGAAATACTCACAGTTTCGGCTTGGCAAGCAGAGGTGGAGGCTCCTTCGTGGGTGAAAGCAGGACAGCTGGTGCTGGGGGAGATTTATTACCATTCGCTTTGCCATTAATCAGTCCGTTGACTCCGTGGCTGGGGTGCACTCCGTTCGTTTCCCTCTCGGCAGAACTGAATTGCATTTGAAGGGCTGCCATGCTCCGGCCTAACTCCAGGCTATTCACCTGCTGGATCTCGGCTGGTTTCTTTGGAGCCAACTCAAAGGGACTGATCTCCAAGATTGGAGGGGGAGGCGGAAAGTGCTGGGAGTGATCGCTGTTGGAGTCACCCGTGGAGTCATAGCTATAGTCCTCAGTGTTGGCTGAGGAAAGGGAAAGAGAGGAAACAAATAATACAATGCTACTAACTCAACAGTTATGTTCACACTGTTATGGATGGTCTGAGGATCCCTCAGACCCTGGTGTTACAGAAGATACAAGTAGCTGTGCTGCTTGTATCTGACGCAGAAGCGAAGCCAGCTGGAGGGCTTGGTCCCTCCAAGCTTGTTTGGGTGACTGCTAGTGTTTCATTTCCTGAATGGGCCCGCAAGTGGGGAAAGCAGCTACCTATTCATTTCAAGCCAGAGCTAAAGACAGAACTTAGTTTAAAAATGACAACAGAAATAGTATCAACTAATAATGCTTTGTCTTCTCACATTTCAGCCACAGATCCGACTGAAAATCCTTTCTGAGCTTTACTAATATTAGCTCAAGCCCTAAGGTTTTATGGGATAAGCAATGAATAGGGAGGAATTCATTCTATTGAAAGCGAAGTAAAGTGCTGAGTCTAAGGGAAATGTCTTATGACCTCATAATTTTTTTCCAGTTTAGATGATTGCCACAGCCATAACGCCACTTCCACCCCATTTTTTTTTTCTTTACTCCCAATAAACTGAATGTGTCTTGAGGTAAAATCATATCTTCTATGGATTCCTCCCTTTGCCCTGAGCCCAGCAGAGCTCCTGGAATGTACTCAAAAGTGCTTCCTGAGGTGAATGGAGGAGGGCTCAGCAGTATTTGTTTATTATGGTTGGCCTATCTATCCTAGATAAAAATGCCAAGTTTTGCCACACAGACTTTGAGAGTCTGGAGTTTGGGCCATACTGTTGGAGCACTGCACAACGGCTGTGGCCATCTGATGGGACAGTCCTCAAGCCAACCAGAATCGAAACACTGGGCTCTTCCCCAGGCTGTAGCTCCGACCATGCATGTTTATAGCACTCATTCAATCAACTGTTCTCCCATCAAGGTGAGCCTTTTCCTTCCTTTCTCCCTTTCTTTCCTTCTTTTTCTCCCTTCTTCCCTCTCTTCCTACCTTTCTTTTTCTTTATTTCATTTTATTAAAACATTACTATATCTTTTTTTTAATCTTTATTGTTGAGAGTATTACATACGTCCCCTCATTTTCTTCTTTTGTAGCTTTCAATTCCCTCTCAGGAGTTTTTATTTTAAAGATGATGCTCAACTGTATTTGACAGAACTGGGTGCCAAAACTCAGGGCAGAGAGGGGATTTTCGGCACTCTAAGGAAGCGATCTTGAGGCACATCAGCTCTGCCTGAGCATCCACAGTTCTTTTCTGAAGATGAAGATGAATAACAATTCCCAGGCTAAGCTCCCTGGACCCAGTCTTGGTTATGCCTCTGCTGCCCCCTAGCACCAAGTTCCCACGCTTCCAAAGAAATCAAAGTGCTCTCTCCATGTCTCTCTCATCCAGCCGACAGCCCCATTTACTGACTCCCTGTTATCTGCACTATGTGTCAGGCCTGGTCAAAGATATATTTTAACATCTGCTGTAAAATAAATAATAGAGATGAGGCAATAAAAATAACCTAAGTTATAGTTATCAATATTAGCAGAAAAGAGCAAGCTAAAGTTATAGGCAAAGCCGTTTCATTTTGCCTTTGCTAGTGGTAAATTTCGGAGTTTAAAAAATATGCAGGCATTTTTGAATATTGATTTTAATAGTATATTGCTGTAATTTTTCATATCATAGTTATATTTCATGGTCAGTGAAATTTGACATCTGAGATCTTAGAGTTTCTCCAAATTCAATCAGGTATATTTTGTACTACTTTTTCAGAAGTTTCAATCGTGAGTTCAATCCTAATTCTTCTGAACATTTATCTCCTCTCCTGTGTTGACTCTGCTCAAAACAGTGATAGCATCTCCCATTCTCAGTGGCCTTCTGATGTGAGCATGGTTTGGGGTTAGCATGAGCATGTTAGGAAGCCAGCTCCATCGCTTCCAAGACCAAGACTGCATGGGTGACTTGCAAAAATAGCTCCATGGGTATTTAGTTGTTCCATTATCATTATCTTTTTGTTTTTCATCTCCACTGTCACTCCCCCTCCTCAAAGCCTTTTGTTTGCTGATGAAACACTGACCTTCAGGATAACTCTTGGAGAGGCAGCACACATTCCCAATGGCTCAACACTCCTCCTGGGACAGTTCTCACCCCTTGGCAAACCACATTGAGGGCTGGGGGCAGAACCCTGACATTTCTTACTCCTCCCGTACCTGCGGTGACCACCAGCTGGGCAGTGCTGGTTACTGAGCCGAAGTCATTTCTTGCTGAGCAGGTAAAGACCCCTGCATCTTCAGGGAAAGTCTCAGCGATGACGAGGGTACAGATCTCCTCTGGAAGGGAACAAGAGGACAGAACACACCTCATCAGAGTGATACTGAGAAGTCACTTTGAAGAAGCCAGGCTCTCTGCCTTTCATGAACAAGCAAATAAGATAATGATTATGGAAATAGTGCTTGACAAAAGAGTTCACAAGAGACTCATTACATTCAATTTCTCAGTTTAGTCTAGTGGCAAAAGCCTTGGGAGTCAGACCCATTCTTTGTGATTTCAGACAAGATCAGTTTTGGTTTCCTCATCTATAAAATGGAGATAGGATATACCCAATGGGGTATCTGTTTGGATGAAACGAGATGTTTGTGAAGTGTGAGCCTCTGCACTTCACATGTGGAAGATACTCAGGAGCTACCAGCTCCATCCTCCTCCACCTTAGTCACTTGTGTGTGGGAGTTCTTCCTACTGGAGTGTAGGTGAATCTGACTTCTGCTCAAAGAAAAAGCAATTGGGGAGGGGGGAATTAAGCTTTTTTGACATGATGACAAGAGAGGGGGGGAAGAACATCCTATCTAATAAAAGAGTAATATGCAATATTACCATACCTTGGCTACACCCACAAGCCACGCCCACCAGCCAATCAGAAGTATGCAAATTAACCCAACCAAGTTGGCTGTGACCAGAGAGAGATCAGGAGGCTTGGGTTTCCCTGGCAATGGAGGAAGCCAAGCTTTCCGCCTGTCCTGGCCAGCCTAGGCCTTCACTCAAGGCTACAAAGTTTCAATTATAGAATATAAATAAATCCCAACAAAATTGGCAGCAGCCATGGAGCTGGAGAGAGCAGAAGGCTTGAGTTGCCCCCAATGATGGAGGAAGCCAAGCTTTCTGCCTGCTCTGGCCTGCCTTGGCCTGTGCTCAAGTTTCAATTATAGAAGATAAATAAATCCCAACAAAAATGGCTGTGGCCATGGAGTGAGCAGGAGGCTTGGCTTCACTCAAGGCTACAAAATTTCAATTATAGAAGAAAAATCCCAGATACCAGGGCCTCCACTTGGGTTGCCAGGGGGTATGGCCAGCCTGCAAACCACCACAAAGCCCCTTGCCCAGGTCACCCCATCCCCCAAGGGAACCCCTGCCCTGATCCAGGACACCTTTTAGGGAAAACCACCTGGCCCCCACCTGTGCACCAGGCCTCTATCCTATCTAATCCTATCTAATAAAATAATAATATGCAAATTGACCATCACACCAACACACAAGATGGCTACCCCCATGTGGACACAAGATGCTGCCACAAGATGACCAGCAAGGGAGGGCTTTTGGGAGGGACAAGGCCTGCAAGGGAGGGCAGTTGGGGGTGATCAAGCCTGCAGGGGAGGGCAATTAGGGGTGACCAGGCTGGCAGAGGAGAGCAGTTGGGGGTGATGAGGCCAGCAGGGGAGGGCAGTTGGGGCAAACAGGCTGGCAGGGGAGCAGTTAAGCATCAATCAGGCTGGCAGGCAGAAGTGATCAGGGGCAATCAGGAAGGCAGAGAGGGGAGCAGTTGGGAACCAGCAGTCCTGGATTGTGAGAGGGATGTCTGACTGCCCAGTTAAGCCCGAATCCTGTTTAGGCCCGATCCTATCTGGATTGGGCCTAAATGGGCAGTCGGACATCCCTCGAGGGGTCCAAGATTATAGAGGGTACAGGCTGGGTTGAAGGACACACACACTAATGCATGAATTTCATGTACCGGGCCTCTAGTTTAAAAATAAATATTGACTTGCACATGCACAATACATATAAAACTCTTACTAGCACCAATTGTACACATGTTTTGATCTGTCATTGTCAATTGTAATTATATCTATTGATAATATTAAAAATATATCTAAACATGTGATTCTATGTCCTAAATATGAGTACATTCATAAACTAAATAAAGAATTTTTGGATATACCATATTTTCTGGCATATAAGATGACTTTTTAACCCAGGAATATCTTCTCAAAAGTCTGGTGTCAAAATCAAATCTGATGTTTTTTAAATTTTTATTTGGTGTGCATTGGAAGAGGGGTAGTCTTATACGATGAGTATATCCCAAACTCTATATTTTAACTGGAAAAGTTGGGGGTTGTCTTATACACCCAGTCATCTTATATGCCAGAAAATATGATACTCGATGGAGATTTTCACACCTATTTGAATGATGATTCCATTGTTTCAACGGATGATGCCGAAAAAGAAAAATTTCCCATTGAATTTCTTAATAGATTACTCCTTCAGGAATGCCATGTCATAAATTAAAATTGAAAATAGGTGCAATCATCATGCTACTGAGAAATCTTAATAGTAAATGGAGTCTTTGTAATGGTACTAGTTTTATTATCACAAGATTGAGACCTACCATAATCAAAGCTCACAGGATCTGCGGAAGGAGAGGTTGTTCTGATTCCTAGAATTGATTTATCTCTGTCTGACACTGGCCTCCCATTTAAATTAACTTGAAGACAGTTTCCCATGATGCCAACATTTGCAATGATTATTAATAAATCACAAGGACAAACTCTAGACAGAGTAGGACTATTCTTACCTGAACCCATTTTGAGACATGGTCAGTTATATGTTGCTTTCTCTTGCATTCAAAGAGCGTGTAACGTTAAAGTTGTAAATACTTCATCACAAGGGAAATGAGTCAAGCACTCTGAAAGTGTTTTTACTCTTAATATGAATACAGGGAGATATTAGAATAAGTTTAACCAATTTGTCAGTCATTGTTTATATATCATGTTTTAGTTGTATTTATATATCTTTATTTTTTATATCATGTTGTTATTGTTTATTTATTAATCAATTTATATATTTTCATATACATTTTATTAATTTTCTTTTATCTCTGACACTTCTATTATAGAGAAAGTGTTAATAGCAATATTAAAATATTTCTTCTAATTAATTTCCTTTCGATGTGCACTGGGCCACTAGTAGTAAAATAAAAATGATTAAGCTGGTAAATGTCCTCATTTAACATCATCTAAAGGTGGAGATTTTAAGTGAAAAAATGTGCAATGAAACTGACTTTACCATTGGCTAACTGATATAAATAAGAGTTAAGTTTTTATGGCATATTTCTAAATACAAAAACATCACTAAGCTTTTAAATCAAGACCCAAAAGACTTCTAATATTAAACATTGAAAAAAATGGGAGCTATACATACATTTAAGAAAGTTGAAGAAAAACAAGACCATTATTTTCTAATCCACTTATTCCAGTGTTGGCTCATGGATGGGAAGAGCCTCTCCCAGCAAGTCAGGGAACCAGATAGGAGCCCACCCTGGACAGGACGCTAACCCATCACAGGGCGCGCGGTGAGACTGGGACAATGGAGACCAGCCAATTCAGGTCTCATGCACATCTTTGGGATGTGAGAGAGAATCAGAGTCCGCAGAAAACCCCCCCAAAACAATAAACTTCTTATATCAAGTGTATGCTATTATTTTGTACTCTACTTTACTTTAAAATAATGGTGCTTACCATCCACCTGCATGAGTCCCTATAGGACTGAGCATAGTCCCTGGCTCACTAACTATCAGTAAATCTAGGTACTTGGCATATTAAGAAAAAAGTTTTTCCAAAAAATATGAAAACACTAATCCATAAAGATACCTGCATCCCTATGTTCATTGTAGCACTATTTCCAATAGCCAAGACACAGAAACAACTTAAATGTCCACAGGTGAATGAATGGACAATGAAGAGGTAGTACATATACACAACGGAATATGACTCAGCCATAAAAAAAGATGAAATACTGCCATTTGCAGTAGCATGGATCTTGAGGGAGTATATGCTAAGTGAGTTAAGTCACACAGAAAAAGAACAAAAGCCATATAATTTTACTTAATGTGGAATATAAAACCAAAAAAGCAACAAATGAACTAACAAAACAAACAAGAAACTCATGGGTACAGAAAACAGAATGGGAGTTAACAGAGAGGAAGAGGGGTGGGGGGAAGGTTGGGGAAGAGGAGTGAGGGGAGGGTAACAGGGTTCAAACATATGTTGACAGAAGGAATCTAGTCTTTGGAGGTTGAGCATGCAATAGAATTCACAAATTCTGAATTAAAATATCACACACCTGAAATTTATAAATTGTTATTGACCAATATTACCTTAGTAAATTTAATTTTAAAAAAGGAAAAAAAGGTTTTCAGGCAAACATTTGGCAGGTGCTAATACATTTTAAAATACACAATTACTATTTGATTTAAAGGTTACTAAAAAAAAGAAAAACAATGGAATTACAGAGCATGAGGATATATATATATATATATATATATATATATATATATATATTTAAATATGCTATACACAGTTCTTGGCTTTCCAATTAAAGAAGATAGAAAGTGTGAAAATAAGTCAAGTTGGACCTTCACATAAGATTAATCATTTGGAAAGTGAGATGTATCTGGAAAGTTACAAGAGAGTGGAAAATTTTAAATTGAATGCTTATGGTTACAGAATGAGTTAAAAGTGTACTTAGCTAGAGAAGGGTATATAAAACTTAGATTAGTAAAGGATGTTAGAGATGACTAGCCCAAATCCTTCATTTCCTCGGGTGATGTCAAAGTAATTCTCACAAGGTCTTGGCTAATTAATGTGAAAGCCAAAATGCTGAGGTAGGTATCCAGCCTCCCACAAGTGTGCTCTTTGCTTCCTTGTCTAGGACACAGGAACCCAATGTGAAATGAGGTAATGAGAAATTTATCATGGGAAACAAGGAGTTTCCTGAATTTGAACATTTAATTACTCTCACTATCCGAATAATTCACTAGAAATTCATCTGTACAAGGAGATGATGGGTTTTGTGTCCTCCAAGGTATAAGACACACCGGTGTAGGATATAAGCCAAAGTGCATTGGAAAGTGGACGTGCTATTTGAAGAAATGAACAGTCCAATCTTATTAGATCTTTTGGGGGGTGGGGAACCCTCACATATCTACTGGCCTCTGAAGGATGGGCTTCAGGCAGAGGTAGGTCACCTTTGTTTCCTCTTAGCAGATGATACTGGGAGCCATGAAGCCTCCCAAGCTTTTAGCATCGCCTCTGAACTTCCTTCCCAGGCAGTGGCTGCCTCCAGCCCCACTCCATCCATATCCCCAGGGCTGGGTGCCCTCAGGAAGGTCTCTTCTCACCTATTTACCTCAAAAGGGAGTTTCTGGAGACACTGAACAAAATGCCTATTGCCAGTTCAATGCCTGCGAATGCTTTCATTGTAAAGACAGACATACTTCTGGGTCTTGAAACCTATGTTTAAAAAAATAAACTCTTCAGGGGTAATATAAAGAAGTTTTAGAGTGAAGATCTTGACAACACAGAGTTCTTTCTTATATTTTCCATAATTTCGCGATTTTTTTAGTTATGCTGTTTTAAAAACCTAAATTTGTATATACACTGAGTGGCCAGATTATTATGATCTCTGAATGTATAATAATCTGGCCACTCAGTGTATATCCTATATAATAAAAGGCTAATATGCAAATTGTCCTCTCGAGTAGGAGTTAGAACAGCAGGCAGGCCAGCAACTGCCCATGTCCCCTCTCCCTGGCCAGTCTGGCTGGACTCCACCCATGCACGAATTCATGCACTTTGGGGGAATCCCCTCAACCTGGCCAATGCCCTCTCTCAGTCCAGGACCCCTTGGGGAGCAGGCCTGGGCCATCAGTGGAATATCCCTAGCACTGCCGTGGAGGTAGGAGAGGCTTCTGCCACTGCCGCTGCACTCACCAGATGTGAGCCCAGTTTCTGGCTGAGTGGTTCCCCCCCTGTGGGAGCACATTGACCATCAGGTGGCAGCTCTTATGTTGTGCCTCTGCCCCCTGGTGGTCAGTGCACATCATAGCAACCAGTTGTTCTATCATTCGGTTGATATGCATATTAGCCTTTATTAGATAGGACTAGAGGCCCGGTGCATGAAATTTGTGAACAGCGGGCAGGGGGATGTCCCTCAGCCCAGCCTGTGCCCTCTCCAATCTGGGACCCCTCGAGGGCAGTTGGATATCCTTTTCACAATCCAGGACTGCTGGCTCCAAACTGCTCACCTGCCTGCCTCCCTGATTGCCCCTAACAGCTTCTGCCTGCCAGCCTGGTCACCCCCTAACCACTACCTGCCAGCCTAATTGATGTCTAACTGCTCCCCTGCCAGCCTGTTTGCCCCCAACTTCCCTCCTCTGCCAGTCTAGTAACCGCTAACTGCCTTCCCCTATAGGTTAGATAGTCCCCAACTGCCCTTCCTTGCAGGCCTGCTCTCTCCCAACTGCCCTCCCTGGCAGGCCTTGAACCTCCCAATGGCCCTCCCCTGCTGGCCTTTTTGTGGTGGCCATCTTGTGTCCACATGGGGACAGGGTCTTTGACCACATGGGGGCAGCCCTCTTGTGTGTTGGAGTGATGGTCAATCTGCATATTACTCTTTTATTAGATAGGATACACACAGAGTGGCCAGATTATTATGCATTCAGAGATTATAATAATCTGGCCACTCAGTGTATAGTTCTCTTTCTAATCCAAAGGACCCCTTTGAGAATAAAATTTTATCATCCTCCCCATTTGTCCATGACTTTGAAGATAAATGAAAAAGCCTTAATGTGGCGATAAAGCCCTAAACAATCAGGCCCTATCTCATGTTAGGTTCTTTCTGTGCTGCTCATCTTCTTTTGTTCTGAGCTCTGGCCTCACTGGGGCAACCCTGGAGAAGCCACATTCCTTTGAGTTTTTTTTTTTAATTTCTTTGTATTTTTGAAAGTTTTATAGAAGTTCCCTTCCCATTTACCTCCCATTGACCACCTCCTCCCTGGTCCCACTCCCTCACCAGGCCTTCATCCACTATTGTCTGTGTCCATGGGTTATAGATATATGCATATAAGTTCTTTGTTTAATCTCTTCCAGCCCCCTCCCTCTGAGATGGTCAGTTTGTTGTGGCTTTCATGTCTCTGGATCTATTTTGTTTGCCAGTTTATTTTGTTCATTAGATTCCACATGTGTGGGAGATCATGTGATAGTTGTCTTCCTCTGGCTGGCTTATTTCACTTAGTTTTGTACTCTCTAGGTCCCTCCATCCTGTCTCTCAAAGGGCAAGAGGGCCTTCTTTTCACTGCTGCATAGTATTCCATGGTATAAATGAACCACTTTTTTATCCACTCATAATCTCTCCTCCCAAAGCAGTGAGCACTCTCTTCCTCAGCCTCCCATTTCCACCTAAACATTACTTTCTCAGAGAATTCTTTTTTTGTTAGACTTGCTCACATCCACCACGGAGGGCAGAGTTTCCTTGGAGACATCTCTCACAACTATGACTAAATAATTTGTTGTGTAATAGTTCCTAATTCCTTGATTAGATTTCTCCTCTGTGAAAGCAGAAATCATTTTTGTTTTGTTTCTGGATATAGTTTCAGATCCCCATAAATATATTTTTTTTAAATAACGTATGGGTAAAATTTAGATTGGTGGAGGGAAGCTGAATAAACATTTGCTTTACAGAATATGTTTTCTAAAGACATTCTCAATAAGACTGATTTTGCTACAAGCTTCCTTTGTGTTTCAAATGTGATTAAACAAATTTCACTTCATATAACTTTTTAGGCAATTGCATAGGAGAAGGTATGCACAAGAATAAAGTTAATGACCAACTGAATATCTAGAGGTTACAAACTTACAGAACAAAATAGGGAAAAATTAAAAAGCACTGAGATGTTCTTTGTATGATCTCCATGCACTGCTATGTCTAAATAATGTTTACCAGAAAAAGTCTTCATCCAATGTCCCCAAAGGTTGTTTAGCTTTTCTTCTTTTGGAAAATGTCCTCTAAAAGTGACAATAGGCTCACATTTTGTTGCTAGAAAGCAACATCATAGCTTGTATGGTTCTGACATTATGAACATGAAGAAAGCCAGAAGGAAATGAGATGAGCCAGGTTGTAATATTGCATTTTCATCTGGTAGTATCTTATTTAGACAAAGACCCCACCACATCTGTAAAATCCATTTAGGTGAGGAATGGAAATCAGGAAATGACTGCTTATATCAAATAAAAGGAGTTAGAAGCTTATGTATTTGTACTAAAAGAACTGTCTCTAGTTTAAGTGGAAACTTTAAAATTATTAATGATGGTAATGATGATCCATTTTAATTCAATTTTCCCAAGTGAAATATTTTTATCTGCAGGGATATAATAAATTACTAAGTTGGAAACTATTGTTGCTGGTGATAAATTCTGTTTGTTCATAGTTACCTAAAAATTACTTAATCACATCAATATCTCCCAGAAGTCAACCCTGAATTTCATTCAAGTCCTTGGGCAGACTAAACACTTGGTTAAATATAAAACTAGTTTGCTTGCAGATACTCATAAAAAGATGACTAGTTCCCCTGGGTCATAAAGGGACATTTTCATAAATCCCTTCCTTCACAGCTTTTCTGTGGGAGTAGAGGGACCAGCTTAATTATAGAGAAACCCAGCTTTTTCTTCTAAATCACATGGTTTGGCTAACACCACTGATAACAAAGAACTCCGAGCTAAAATCAATAAGATGAAATTATGTGCGATTAAATGTAAGACTTGCATAAAGTTTTATAGTGTTTTTTAAAAAGTTGTGAACTGTATCACATATAGAGAAACATATTGAAAATATACAGTTTAAGGAATAGCCATGAAATGAGTCCCTGTGGCCTCATCAAGGCTAGGAGATATTACCAATACTTTAGGAATTCCCTGTATGCCTCACCAAGTACATCTTTCCTCTTTTTCTTATTTTTTTTAATCCTCATCCAAAGATAAGGAGGAAAGGAGGGAGGGTGAGAAAGAGAGAAATCAATGTGAGAAACATTGATTTGTTGTCTCCCATATGCACCCCAACTAGGGATCGAACCTGCAACCTAAGTATGTACCCTGGCCAGGAATCAAACCAGAAACCTTTCAGCTTGTGTGACAACGCTCCAACCAAGTCACACTGGCCAGGGCCCTTCTCCTTTTGGCATCATCATTCCTTTGATTTTCTTTATGTGTTTATCACATACGCATATATCCTTCAAATATGTGTTCTAAAAAATGAAATCTTTTAATTCCATAAACTTAAAAAAAATTGAGTAACAGGCATAAATGTTGCATAAAGACAAAGCAAGCTTTTTTCCTGTTAGAAAACGCCCCCAGTAACTATTTTAGGGCCATAAACTGGCTTTAACTTCCCTATGAGATTACAAAAGCCCCATAGAGGTCATCACTGGGGAATATTGAGGCCCAGTGAGGACATCTGGCAGAGCTAAGTATGGGCAGGAGTTGGTGGAGTGGGTGTCTCCATACTTTGTTTTTAAGTTCAACATGCCTAACTTCCAGACCTCAGCACCATTCAAATCAGAACACTGTGTAGCAGGGTTGTTCTCAGCTGATCCAGAAGGCAGTGTATGGAAGGGAAAGCAGAGCAGGACAAGTAGAGGCAAGAATTTGGGTCAGGGTTACCACCCTCCCATTCTGTCACCAGGGCAAAAAATGGAGCAGTGGCAATGAGCTCTTAGTAACGAAAGCCTCCATGTATCAGTCTCATGAGTCACACTGATCCAATCTGGACTTGTCCCCCATTCCTGACATACAGCTATTAGCCTCTGGGGTTGCCTTTGACCTATACTTGAGTTCCTGCTTCTTATCCCCATACCTTGCTCTTTCTGGATGAATTCTCGTGCTGTGGTGAAGTACATCCTTCTGGTTGTGGATGAAAATCTCAGCGACTCTGCACGATTGAAAAATCGTGACTACATTTTCATATTAAATTAAAAGTTAGGCTGGGTATAGAATTCTTAATTAGATGTAATTTTACTTCATAATTTGAAAGGCTTGGCTTAATTGTCTCGTTGTGTTTAGTATAACTGCTGAGAAATTCTAAGTCATTCTGATCTTGTTTGTTTATATGTGACCCGATATTTATCCCTGGACACTAGTAGAATCATCTCCTTGTCGCTGAATTTCACAACAATGCACACTGCTGTGGATTTATTTCCATACATCCTGCACTCAGTGGGTCCTTTCAACCTGGAAACTGGTATCCTGCAGTATGTGGAAGTAAAAAAAAAAAAATTTCATCGACATCTTCCTCCCTTTTTTTTCTCTCCTCCTGGAATCTCAATGGTGCATGTCTAGTCAACCCGGCAGGTTCTCTAGTATCTCCAACGTTCTCACTTTTCCTTTTACATCACTTCTCTTGACCTTTCTGGTTTACCCTGTGGAACATCTCCTCTACTTTTATGCCTACCAACTTTTTCATTCCAAGAACTTTTTGTTTTCCAAATGTTCCTTCCTTTCTCCTTCCTTTTTATTTTCACTTCTTGGATGCACTGATTTTCTTATCTCTCTGAGGAGAGTGTTCATTTGTTTTTACATTTTCTTCTTTTTGCAAGACTGTTTTCTCCAAGTTTCTATTTAGGGGAGTTGCTTGTTTCTTCTGTAGCATCTACAATAGAGATTTCTCCAGACATCTTTCATCTTTTCTGATCTGAGATGGCTCGGAGTTGCTTAGAAGCTCTGAGCACTAGAGAGGAACTTTGGCCTTCCCATTAGCATAATCTAGAGGTCTCTTTGCAGGAGAAACTCCCATACTATTATGCATAAATCTTTTTTTCTTGTGGGATATTCAGATTGCTCAGGAAAGAGTCCTTCACTCTGCCAGGAGAGGAAGAGTTCACAGGCCAGCCAGCCTTCTGGAAGGGTATGTAGGAGGAAGATGGGAAGTAGGAGCATTTAAAATGCTAAGTGTTTCTCCATTTTCTCTTGCTATATACTCACATGGACCCTTCTCATCTCTCTCCAGAGATTTTAACCAAAATTTCCTGGTCCATGAAATGCTAAATATCTTGGTAACGTTTTTAGGTGCTCCAAAGCAAGTGATATACCTAATAGCTTCATTTGTTAAGACGTTATCTCAAAAAAAAAAATAAGTATTTAGGTCTTAAAAAATTACTCATAAATGTAAAGAATGGTTATTATCATATTCCTAAATAACCACAAGTACTTTCTAATGGATGTGTGCATCTATTAGGATTCTGAACAATCCTTCTCAGAATCAGAACGAACACAGCAGCCTCATTTCATGTTCCATGTTGCTTTTCCTGTGGTACTTGATACCACATACACATACACTGTTACCTCAGCTTCACACAGTTATGATAGCATAGAAAAGAATGGAGAATGATCTTAGATTGAAACACAACTATTTTAAACTAGTAGTTATATCTATCAGAAGTTGAGTATCACCACATTAAGGCACATCCATCAGTTCAGTGTGGCCCCGTGGAGTACCTTGTCACACAGTTTGGGAAACAGAGTTTTTATACAGCTCACTGTTGTTTTACCCACCACCAGAACCTGGATTTGAATTACGTTTTTCACTATGTACAATCCACTGGAATCTCAACCAACACCCTCACCACTGTACTCCTACAACTCAGCATCTTAACACATTTAACAAAATGTAATCTACTTCACATTCTGAATCACAAAATCAAACATGGGCCTGATGGCACTCGAGCCAGGATGATGGGTTGCACTGGTAGCAGAGATTCGTATAGAAAATAGGAGACACCATACATTTATGTGTAAAATTCCCCAACCAGTAAGACACTTTTTTGTGTTTTCAATTTGCTTGGTATTACACAATGCTATAAAAGTAACTCAATACAGTTTGTGGTTGTTTTCAGACAGCTGAGTAAGGGCCTGAGTATTAACAGCTGTCAGATGAGTCTCCTCTGCTCTCCGCCCACCCCACCCCCATTCCCACCAGACTAGTCTTTGATGGATCCAATCAGTGAAAAGTCAGAATGACAAAGAAGAAGCCCAGAGCAGGTAATATGACAAACGGATGTTGGTCTTAAGGAAGCTGACTTAGCTATTAATGCACAAAACAGTCTGAAAAAGGTTTCATGATGCAAGCTGACTTCTGTCTAGACAGAGAAGGGGGTGTAAAACATATGAGACAGATACAACACAGTAATGACAAGAAAAACCTGTTTTAGTTGCACAAATGCATAGGAAGGGAATTTGCTAGTTCCTTCTTTATCTAAATATCAAATCCCTAGTGGCGCTATATCTAGGTACTAGTGAATTTCAGTTTTATTTCTAGAGCTTTAAAACATCTTACGCATAAATAAGAAATGGGAGGATAGTGAAGAGGAGAAAAAAAGATAAGAATGAGGGACATATAGAAAGAGAGGGAGGGAAGGATGAAGAGAGTGGGAAGATAGAAGGGAGAGAAGGAGAGAGCGTGGAAAGAGGGAGGAAGAAAGGGAGGGAGGGAGGAAGAAAGGAAAACAGAGAAAGAGAAAGAAAGAAAAAGAAAGAGAAAGAAAGAGAAAGAGAGAGAGAGAGAGAAAGAGAGAGAGATTTTGAACACAAGCCAGCAAGGAGAGAGCAAGAGTGAATATGTGAGAGGAAGAGAAAAGAGGGTAATAAAATCCGAATGCTTAAATATGTTCCTGAATTTCAAAGGCTATTCATGTTTTGGCATTTGGAAAACATCACTGACCTAGTCTCATAAAATTTATCTCCTGTCTCAGATGCAGTGTAGTCACGTCTGTTTTTCTCCTTTCCACGTAACAGTGGCTAAAAACTCAGCCATCAGGGAAGCCATTTCCTACGTATATTTTACATAGTTGAATAGTTCAGTGGTCTACTGGATATCACAGTCCATCAGGTCATTTAAGGAAAGTAAACAGTTAAATCGGTATTTTGTTTTTCCCTGACAAAGCCTAGGGTCAACTTCAAGGTCAAGGTAAGGAAAACATTTGGCTACTAGTCTAAGAATTATGATCTTACCTAGTTGTGTCAGGCATGCCAAAACATTGTTTAAAGACAAATATGTTTCAACATTCGCTTGTTCTAAGGTTCTTACTCATGACAATTCACATAAATAGTGGCTGGGACAGTCCATCATGTGTTTAGAATATGTTTGCTGTTGTTTAAAAAATATGATCATAGATTTAGCGCCACATACCAGTTTCAGGTTTCCTGAAACAGAGCATTTTAATGCCCCACTATAAAAACGAAAGGAGCAATTCTAATAGTGCATGGTAAATACAACGATGGTGAAATTATCTAAGGCCAAGGAAAAGCAGCTTTTATAATATATATATTTTTACTGTATGGACAGATTTGCTTAAACTATTTTCCTACCAAGAAACATTTGTTTTAAGGAAATGCTGTTATTGTGGTTGGAAGGGAGGAGTCTGTTTTCTTAAATGCTTTCTGATCTAACAAAAGGGAAAAGAAAAAATAAGAAAATTCCATTAACAAGGGGAGGAGAAACTGGTTTATACATTTCTAGGACAGGCAGTTTTATTTTTATTATTATTATTATTATTATTTTTAATCTTTATTGTTCAGTATATTAATTACATTGTTCCCTTTTTTTTCCCCCTATAGTTCCCCTCCACCTGGTACCCATCCCACCCTCCACCCTCACCCCGCTCCACTGTCCTCTCCCATAGTTGCATGATTTTTGTCCAGTCTCTTGCTGCACTTCCCACGCCCCCTTTCTCCCCAAGAGTTGTCAGTCCATTCCCTATGTCCGTGATTCTGTTACATTCACCAGTTTATCCTGTTCATCAGCTTATTAATTCACTTGATTTTTAGATTCATTTGTTGATAGATGTGTATTTGCTGTTCCTAATTTACACTTTTATCATTTTCTTCTTCCTCTTCTTAAAGAATATCTTTCAGCATTTCATATAATATTGGTTTGGTGGTGATGAACTCCTTTAGTTTTTTCTTATCTGCGAAGCACTTCATCTGACCTTCAATTCTGCATGATAGCTTTGCTGGATAGAGTAATCTTGGTTGTAGATTCTTGGTGTTCATCACTTTGAATATTTCTTGCCACTCCCGTCTGGCCTTCATAGTTTCTGTTGAGAAATCCACTGACAATCGTATGGGTGCTCCCTTATAGGTAACCAACTGTTTCTCTCTTGCTGCTTTTAATGTCCTCTCTTTGTCTTTTGCTCTTGGCATTTTAATTATGATGTGCCTTGGTGTGGTCCTCTTAGGGTTCCTATATATTGGGGTTCAGTGCGCTTCTTGGACTCCTAAGGCAATTTCTTTCACCAGGTGTGGGAAGTTTTCGGTTACTATTTCTTCAAATAGGTTTTCAATGTCTTGCGCTCTCTCTTTTTCTGGCACCCCTATAATTCGGAAGTTGGTATGCTTGAGGTTGTCCCAAAGGCCCCTTACACTATCTTCAATTTTTTGGATTTTTTTGGTTTCTTGCTTTTTCAGCTGAGTGGATTTTGCTTCTTTGTATTTCAAATCTTTAACTTGGTTCTTGGGGTGCTCCAGAGCACTTTTAGGTCTTTGTATAATATTTTTTATTTCAGTCAGTGTATGCTTAATTTCTGGTTGGTCCTTTTTCATATCCTTGAGAGTCTCTTTTATATCCTTGAGTGTCTCCCTCATTTCCTTGCAGGTCTCATTCATTTCCTTGTAGGACTCATTCATTTCCTTTGCGGTCTCGCTTATTTCCTTATAGGCCTCGACCTTTTGCTGGAGCCTCTTGAAAAACCCTATAACCGTGGTTTTGAATTCCATGTCCAGTCGTTTTTTTTCCTCCATTTCTTTCACATCTGATTTCTTTTCATGTCTCTGCATGGTGGCTGCTTCCCTGGGTTGGTCAATTAGCTTTGTGTGGTAGACTTCCTACTAGGGACAGTGGCTCAGCCTCCTCAGTTACCTGAGGTGGATATGGGTTGCACAGTCTTGCTGAAGTTAAGCTCAGTTAATCGTTGTTAGCACTTGGAGGGGTTGACCTCCAGGCCAATTGTCTGTGAAGCTCAGCTGTGCTCAGGTTGGATGGGCGGAGTCTCCGGGCCAAGCAGACAGTGTTAGCTCCACCCTATGGGGCCCCAGGGACTCTGTGCCGGGGGCAATGGCCGTCAGCACCTCTGAGAGAGAGCCGCTGCCGAGCTCCACTGGCTGCCGGGGAATTCAGACTCTCCCCAAATGAGTCTGCATGCCCAATGTCTCACCCAGGGTCGTAAAACAAAGCAGACTGATGGTTTTCCGAATGAGAAAGTCAGTTGCAGAGTGCTCTCTGCACAGTCACGCAGCTGAGCTGTTCACGCACAAGCTGCCTTCTCCACAAGCCGGGAGACCCGGCAGGACCCGAGCTTCGGTGTGCCCTCCCACTGTCCAGTTTTCACCCCGTATGATAGTGGGTTCCCTGGACTTTGCCCAGAGCTGGAGAATCAGTCTAGTGGGACACCTTTGTCTCCCCGTTCGAGAAAACTGGCCGGGTTTTCAGCCGCCCGCCCTCTCTGCTGGCGTGCACTCCAAACCTCTCTCTGTGCGAATCTTTCAACTCTGTCCGCCGCCGCTCCTCTGAGTCACAGTGTCTTATTTTCACTTTTATTTGTGGAGTTTTCACTCGGCCAGCTTTCTGGTGATTCTGGAAGGTGTTTGTTCTTTCGTTAAGTTGTAGTATTAAAATTGTTGAGTATGACGGCAAGATAGGTGTTTTACCTATGCTGCCATCTTGGTTCTCTCAGGACAGGCAGTTTTAAAGAAAGGTCTTCCATAGCCTTTTTCAAGCTTTTGTCACGTTTCACCAAAAGGCATTTCTAGAGGTCATATTATTCCAGGAAGCGACTGATGGCTAATTTCATTACATAATTCATGATCAAAACTATATTTTAGAAGCAAAACGGCCAACCACAACTGAAACAGGAGTATATGTGGTATGAGGAAAGGGAGAACAGGGTGGAGGAAGGGGGTGGTAGGGGATGCTTCTCTCTCTCTCCTCGCCCAAATTTATTCCTTCTTAGCCAGTATATTGAGTGTTTTCAACTTTTAAACATGTACATACTCAAAAACTAAATAATGCAGTTTCTAACAAGTATTTTGAATTTTTGGATGATGGTTAGTTTATGATTAGGAAGGGAATTTCTAACACATATTATGGGAGATATTTCATAAGTCGCCACAACCTCTGTAGGTGAGGACAATGGATAACAACATGATGATGAAAAGAGTTGCTTGAATTCACTCAGAATCCAAAACTGCAACTTCAAAACCAATCCTAATTTGTTCCAGTAATGTGTTCAGAATTTTCCCCCCAAGATTCTAGTTTTATTTGTACAGAAAGCATCAGAAGACACAAATTGCTTCATATGACTCCATATATTTGTCCATAGAAACTTCCTTGCAGACAAAAGAGGTATTTGGTGCCTACTTGTTCTCTCTCTTTCTCTCTTCCTCAGTAGATGCAAAAGGCATGCAAAAGGTATGCCCTAACTCCCAACAGGATTTCTATATTAGCTCATGCAATAGATTGAGTCTCAGAAGTGTCATGGATCAGGGAACCGACATTATGCCATTCTACACAAAGATGAATCACAGACAAAACACAAAACTGTGTATTTCCACGGTTTGGAAGGGGGCTACAGTATTTGATGTGGTGACGACACATTTAAGTGGAGTGACCTGCTCTAATTGTAACGCATGACAAGACAGCAGCAGATCAACCCCAGCTGTTGCCCGAGGATGCTACTCAGCATCCCTTAAACTATGGATCCTCATAGGACCCTCTGCTTTCAATGACCCAACACTCAGAAGTGAGAGGTTCAGGGCTGAGCATGGTAATCTGAAATGCAGTAGTCCACAGAAAACCTCCGAGCTCTCAAAGAAGAGGCAGCCTCAGGTCAGGGATCCTGAGGGAGGAAGGATCTGCCTGATACTGAAACAGAGGCACACGTGTGATTGTCTACCAGGTGGCAAGGGGTAAAAGCAGTGATTTTGTCGATGGGAAAAATACCAAAGAAAGATGTCCCAAAGAGACTGTTCTATGAAACACCTAGGCAAACGCTTCTGTTCCCTTTACAAATATGTTAGCCCATGAGGAGTCACAAATATATAAAAAGTCTGAGGCCAGAGGAAAGTTGGACCCGATGCTTCTGGGTAACATAGGACTCAGATGAGGTCAAATGACCCGGTAATTAAGCGAGATGCTAGGGCAAGATGGCTTTCTTCATGCTTGTAGAATAATAAAATTTTATGGCTTGCGGCACATAAATGAGAAATGCTTGGCGGTCCATGCTGCTTCTATCTGAGGGCTGCTCTCATGCGGGACTCCACGCTGGGGAGTCTGGCTGCTGGCAGGGTTGCTCAGCAGAAGTATGCAGCAGGCTGGTCTTGTCGACCGGAGTCTTAGAAGGATGTTTTTTCAACATTAGCTTAGTGGGCTTTCAGAGACTAAAAGACTATATTTTAAAAAGCCTTAAGTCACTGAGCTTGACCTTCTTGTCTGAATGGAACTTAATGTTTTACTAATAAAGAAGCTGATGTAAAATGCAGTGTACAGACCCCTTGATAAAGAAGATATTGTCTTTAAGGGGGTTTCACATTTCCAGGGAACTGCAAAAACATTGTTCTGCTTATGGCTTTGAAACAGACACAAAGGACTATTGAAACCCCAAAGATACATTACCAAAGGGGGGGGGGGGAAACAGAAAAAGCTTCTTACCAGGTTCGGCGGTAGATCGAGGTTCTGTTTGCCACAAGAGAAAAAAATAAAAATGTTTTATTAGAATAGGGTTCCATTAATAATAAACCTACCTCTCTTTTCCTATTACCTAGTCTAGGGCATGTCTGCCAAAATGTTATAGACAAACTCCATATCAGCAGAGCAATAAATTGATAGAACAATTTATATTTCTACAAATATAAAAACTCAAATTCCAGTAACAGCTTACACTAGGGAGTTATTTAAACTGCAGTTCATAGAAGGTCTTATAGGAGTTTGAAATCCTCTTAAAATTATTTGCTCAACTTTGAGCTCAAACGTATGTCTTTTTTTTTTTTTTTTTAAGAAAGAACATACAACTTTCATGAGAGTTTCAAAAGGGTTCATCAGTGAGCACTTTAGTTTTAATTTACTGGACCCCTCACATTTGCAGAGTATCTGGTCTCACTCTTTGAAAACAGAAGTCAGTCCATCTAAATGACTACACCCTTTCCCTAGCCAGTTTGGCTCACTGAGTAGAGCGTTGGCCTACAGACTGATGGGTCCTGGCTTCAGTTCCAGTCAAGGGCACATACCTCAGTTGCAGGCTCCTGGCCTTAAAGGCGGGCGGGGCGGCGCGGAGAGGGCAAGCAGAAGGGAACTAATTTAATTGATGTGTCTCTCTCACATAGGTGTTTCTCTCTGTCTCTCCCTCTCCCTTCCACTCTCTCTCTAAAAGTTAATGGAAAAAATGTCCTTGAGTGAGGACTGAAAATAAATAAATAAAATGGCTAAGCCCTTGCTATTTCTGAAGCTTGAGGGAAGATGGAGGTTGGATTTGGGAGATGGGCACCTCTCCTTACTTTTCTGCAGAATCCGGAAGTCTGGAGAGTCCTGGATCTCACTCCCCTGTCGGAACCACTTGACCTGCAGCGGGGGTGCTCCTCGCACCCGGCACTCCAGCACCACCACCTGGCCCTCAGAGGCAGCTATGTTTTGCAGTTCCTGAAATTCGAGAAAAACACTGACCATCAACTTTGGTGCATTTTTTACACAATCTCACAACAGAGAATACAACTTCCAAATCTCAGAGAGGGAAAAACAAACCAAAACAAAACTTGCATCCTAAAGTCAATTATCATTGACTCAGATGAAGATAAACAGATTTAAATCCATTCATTATCATCAGCTTTTTTCATAATCTCCATACAATGAAATTAGCATGGTTTACTCCGGAGCCTGTTTTAGAAATGTTGGACCGGCTTACAAATGTATGGACTCTAGGACTTAGAGAATTTTATGGTGACAACTGTTACCTTTCTTTATCTACATTTAAGAGTAAGCTGGTAGGAATGCATACTTCTTAAAGCAATCACCCTATGAAAGTAGATTCCTATGAAAACCAGACAGGATGAGAAAAGAGAGACACACATTTGTTTTCCCGTGCTCCAACCTTTTCGTGTACTCCCCCACCATCTCTGCCCAACTGGTTCCCTATGTCAGGTTGATTAAGATGAGGGGCTTTGGTATTTTCTCATTTTGACGTGCAAAGTGAAATGTTTAAAAAATGCAGCCTTTTTCTCTTCTTGACCTTCAATTCCACCCCCTTTCTATTACCCTTGCGGCCCCCCAACCACTCCAACTCCAGACCAATAAATTTTTACAACCCAAAAGATTAGAGATTAATTTAGCTTCATAGAGACAAAGAGGTAAAGCTTTTATATACTTGTTATTAAATATCAAAAGATTAATATTTCCCTTACGTATATCCTCTCTCGACCTTCCTCCTCCTGGATCATTTACATTTTAACTATTTAAACCTCTGACTAAAGAGCATTGGCTTTGATATAGAGTCTGTAGAACCCTTAATATAATTTAAATACGATAAAGTAGTTAACCTATACTTAGACCTACAGCAAACACATTCACATGAGGCAGTGTGTGTGTGTGTGTGTGTGTGTTTGTTAGTTTAGTTTTTAAATTATTTAAAAACACAACAAATGGAGTGCTGGGAAAAACATATCCTCTAGCAAATAGCCTTCAGTGCTAAAGTGCTATGGACATTCTCAAAGTCGTGCTGTTGGCAAAAGAACTGAAAAAGTCTAAAGTGAAGTCTGACAAGGCATTTGATAAGCATGTTGTAGTCAAAAATGTCTTCAAGTGAAAATGTTAAGATTATTAGCTATTTCTGATCGCATTCTTTCTCCCACCTGATTTTTACTTGTAGAAAATTTCTTATTTTAGATTGTATGTTACCTTCTGGTTGGGTCCAGAAACAGCTGAGTGCACCATAGCGGGGAAAGTGTGGCTCTCGGGGCTAAGCTGGTGTGTATTAATCACCCCACCCCCATCCTCCAGGCTTGTCCAGGAAGCCATTCACAGGAGATTACAAGCGGTACCCAAATATTTTTCATGTGTGAGCTTACAGACACCAAAGGAGACTCTGATTTATTCCTAAGACTGTGTGTTTTGTTTGAATGTTAGAAAGTCAGAGATGTAGGAAATGGGATGAGTGGATGCCAAAGACCTTAAGCAGTCAAAATGCCATCATTATTCCAAGATTACAATTTGGATCCTCCTGAGCAAACGTTTCTATCTTGGCAAAAGCCCCAGCTAAATACAGTTAGCCATTAGGAGAATTCGCAGGAACATAAAGCAGAGCCCTGAGGGAGACAAGAGCCAACCTTTAAGGTTGCACTTGGCAATCTAGATTGTCCATTCAGGGTAGAATTTGGGACTCCTACTGTTTTAGGATCTGTATAAAGCATCTCTGGATGTACATCAAGTAAGTCCACATGATATAGTGATTCCTTTGAGGGATCTATGTGGGAAGAAATGCCATGCAGAGCTAGTTGCTCTCCTGGCCTCATGTGTGTGTTCTTGCTACTCAGTCCCACAGCTACCAGTTCTGCAGCTCCAGTGAAGCATGGTTGCCCAAAGGCAAAGATGCTGGCTGTGAACTCAGGGGATGTTTCCCAGAGCAGTATGAGAATATAGAAGGAGGCCCGCCATTGGACTGGCAAAGCCCACTGCTGTCCACTGTCAACCATCACGCCCAAGAGAAAGCTGAAAAACATGCTACTGTCATCAAAGTAAAGGATGGCTTGAATTCTAAAGATGGGAAAATTTAGTTTCTAAACCTGCCTCTCCAATAATCACAGCCCAGGCCCACAGGGAACCCTGCAAAGCAAGGAGAGACATTGCACCAAGGGCAAAGGGCAAGAAAAGCAGATACAAGCAAGAAACAAAACAACAGTGTGGAAAACAGATGGTCCCCAGTCTAGACACAGGAAGTGGAGTCCCTGGAGATGCTCAGTGAGGTGTGCTCTCAGCTTCCTGTTACTCTACAGTTTTTTGAGATTAAAAATAAAATCAACCTCAATGAAAATGTAGAATTTTCTTTTTCTTTTCATGTAGCTGACTTAGAATGCTGCATGGTTCTCTTTTTGGACAGAGGGAAACAACACTAATAGGATGTCTATGTCTCAGGGGCTGGATCACATAGAACAGTGTTGTGTCTACTGTTTGAGGATTTCCCCCAGGCCCCAGGAGGAATTCAGTAACTTCTCTACATGCCAGGCCTCTGTGGTGAAGGAAAGCAAAATATTCCAATCTCCTTTCTTCCCCTGAGGCCACCAGCATGGTCTTTATTTGCTTAAATCAAGAGGTGTGTTGAGCCCTGATACTCCCAAATCAACCATGTCCCAGGCAAGAATCCATCAGGAAACATGGATTTTCTGGGGATGGGCTTGTAAAGCTGCTTGTGGAAAGCTCTTAAATGGCATATAAATGTCTATGTCCACTCTCTGCAAATATTTCTTGTTCTAAGCATCAAAGGATGACTTCACTGGCTGTTTACAGTGACATTGGTTTACATGACCCCCCTCACCCCTTTTGTTGGTAGTTTATCCAGGAGGGAACTTTCAAAGTTGTTGCCAACTATTATCATTTGTTGTCTGTGTTCTACAGTAAATGGTCTGTTTATGAAAAGATCTTTAATAAAGCTGGATGTGGGCTGGCTTAGGATGAAAAAAAATCATTCCCTACATGAGGAAAATGAAAATGCTTTGCTCTGTTGCCTCACAGAAGTTTTCTAGATTTGCTTGTCATATTTGTCTTTAGTTTACTTGGAACTAAGTTTTGTGAAAAATGAGAGGTAGAAAACAAGTTTAGTATTTTTCACCTCTGCTGAAGAATTCATGCTTTACCTGGTGGTCTGCAGGTTTCTACAGATATTGGAGTGGGCTTTACTCTGATTACTTGTCAATTTGTCTAGCCTTTTGCCGGTGGTCTACATTTAGAAAGTTGTGTTGTCCCTAAGGGCAAATCTTACCCCTTCCATACCACAACCTTATTTTTCTTCCTTAGGAGTGTGTCTTAGCTAGTCTTAGTCATTTTCTCTTCCATAAAACTTTTAGAATCAAAATGCCAAATTCAGTATTAAACAAATTAATACAAGAAATCCACTGGAATTTTAGTCGATTTGCATTACATCTACAGATTAATTTGGGAGTCATGGCTTCTTTAGCCTACCAATCCACAGGCCTGGCATTATCTCTCCATTTAAGGTGGGAGAGAGGAAGAGGAAGAAGAAATGCTTGGAACCATTTCTAAATTGAGCAGTTGTCCAATGAAATGGATGTCATTCACCTTGGCAATGCAAAACACCAACTTAGAACAAGCTGAAAGTCATTAAAAATTTTCTATAAGCTAGCTGGTTTTCCCAAGCAATATCCTAGATGGAATTTTATCTAATTTTTTTCTGTCTTGGCTTTCCCACTCTACTTTAAATTTTATCTGGCCTCTGGTCATGCCACATTTCTCGGTCCCTTTATAAGATTATAGTCACATAGCCCTCATTCAGTACATATCTACTGAGTCCCATGATAAACAGTCTACTGATCTATTCCTTTACTTTTTAAAGATGCTGCACAAAGCCACATGTGAGTGAAATTTAAGCACCAAAGCAAATACAGAGAATGAGACTTGCAGATGTCAGACCTTTGTAAAAACAGGAGGGAAGAAGGCAGAAGTGGTTCCATCAGGTCTGCAGAAATACGAGGTTGGACTGTGAACCTGAAAAAGCAGAGACACATGGATCAAATTCTAAATATATAAATTGCTGAAAAGATGGACTCACAATGAAGGTCGCTCCACATGAATGAAACAAGTGAATGCAAGTCTCTCCATATGTCATTTTGCTGATCTACTCTTACAGCACAGACACTGTCTGCTTCCTCGTTGCACATCTGTTACTCTTCTCTATTCAAAAGGACATTCAAGGCAGGAGTCCCCTGGTTCCTTAGGGATCCTCGCACTTTAAAATGCTATTACCAAATGGATTTCTGTGTGTGGGACTTCCACAGGGGTCTTTTAACAAGCCCTTACAGACATTATATATATTTTAATATAGTATGGATTCATTAGATCAAAAGCACAAGTTACTGGAATTGGAAGATAAATAACCAAACATCTACCTCTCTTATTTTTAATTTGTATTCCTTTTTGGCATAGATAAGGATTATAGGAAATGAAAAAAAATCCTTTTTTTCTTGATGTGCAAAAAACAAAGATGCTGAAACAATTACTGAATGGTGCTCATCTCTGGAAAAATTAAAGAATTTCAGGGTGGTGAATGGAAAATATTTCTTTGTGCCCAGTCATATATTTTCAAACATTTGGGATTCATTCACTTCTATATAAGTGGTTCATAGTTTTTTAACCAAAGATAATGGTGATCTGGTATTATATGTTCAAGTGTGCCACTGGACATCATGGAGAATGCTGGCAGAGTGGTAGAGATGCTAGGATGGTAGTAATGAGCTTTACTCATTATCCTTGTAAGACTGTTATAGGCTTGTTATTTAGGAGATCGAAGTCTCACTTTTCACTGTCTTTTTATGTGCAAAGAATATATGAACACTCATATAGTATTTAGTCTGTGACAGGCATTGTTCTAAGAGTTATATGGAAATTAACTCAATGAATCCTCATGACCATCCTCTAAGATATTACCTTCAATTTATGGATAAAAAAATAGGTAAAGAAAGGTTATATTACTTGTGCAAGATATCTTAACTAGTACATGTTAAAACTGGGATTCAAACCCAGGCAGTATGAATTCAGGGCATTAACCTTTACATCACTTTGCCTATAATAAATCAATGGAGTTTGTCTGAGCACTTCATTCTCCCAACTGTACAAGTAGGATATATTACCTCCCATTTAGTGGTCCTGTAAAGTTTAAACCATTTAAATGTATAGCTTACATTGTGATGATACCTACTTATTTAGACACATGTGTGTCTTTCTACTTTTAGGCTTCCCTGTTATACCTTAGTACAGCTTGTCCTCTCTGAGAAGTGTTTCGTGTGTATATTTCCCATTTCCCATGCACAATGTATAAACCCGGAATGGAGCTGGTGATATGTATTTTTTTCTGTTGTGAAATGCCTAGCAAGGTGCAAAACATTCATTAAATACGTAAACATCAAACATAAAAACAAACAAACAAAAAAACTACCTCACTAATTTAATCAGAAATATTTCTCTAAATTCCATTCTAGTTTAGGGGTTTAAAGGAAAAACCTACCATAAATGCCACTTCCAAGTAACTTACATTGATGGGTTCTTTTCAATTCAAAGGTATTTTCTCTAGTGCCTGCATATTCTATATATCACAGAGTATATGTCACGCACCTATAATTACTAAAATACCTCTGAATGCATGGTAATCCTGACAAAACATACTTAACAGATCTGTAAGGAATGAGCTTACAGTTCAGGGGAGCTTTTATGAGTGTTGTATTTAAAGGTGATCATCATAGCACAAAGGCAAAGTAACATACATTTGATTTAGAGACATTTAGATTTTAATATTACTTAAAAAATTCATGTTGTTTGTGTTTGCAAAATAAACTCATCAAAGTTTCTTTCCAGTCATTAATATTGTTATTCTTTCCTGGATAAAGCAGTCTGACAACAAAATAAAAGAAAGATAAAAATTCATGGTGAAATCAAATTTGAATTTTTTTCTTATTATCTGTTTAGTGCTTAGAGGATGACAATGAATATCTTTGTTGGTATGTAAACTTCTATTGTCTGCTCATTTGTTTAAATGGAATAATAAATTTAGTTGAAAAGAAGAGAGCACATATGAGGGGAAATAATCAAATAGTCATAGACAAAACAAGTATCATTTTAGCAGATTACTGGCTACTAAAAAGGGAAGTTCTAATGGAAATACAGATGCTGACTGTATTTCCAGTTGGTGTGGCTTTGGTTAAATATTATTTTTAGTGGATTAAAAGGAAGACCTTTAACTAGCATTTTCTTTTTGCCCCGTTGTACTTCCACTTAGAAACTATTTCAAGGTGCAGACTAGTAAAATTAAAGCTATCTTCTCTAAACCAAGAAGTCTGCCAATGAGTTCCACTCCCTGTGGGCCTGGTCCTAGGCACACTGACCTGCTGAACAGGGACAGATAATGGCTGAATCACAGCTGTGGTCACTCCTGTCTTTGGAGATGATGATCCAATTGTCAGGGACACAGATGTTGTTTTCTTCTGAGCCCTGGAAAATAGGGAGGCAAGTGTTCAGTTAGAATTCTTTTAAAAAGCAGGAACTACTCTTTAAAACATTTCCACAGAATAGCTCAGTTTCTTTTTGTGTACTTAATCCACTTCAACTGTTAAGTGCTTCGGAAATGGGAAGGGCTACAATAGCTGTGGCCAGTATATGCAAAGAACGACCTTATAGATATTAGTAAAATAAATGCACAGATAGAAGAGTAGCTGTATGTAACACAGCCATTATCAGTGAAACTAAGGTGTTGAACTTGAGAACCTGAAAAGTCAATGCTTAGAAAAAGTCTAATCTGCAGGAGTAGAAGATATTTGAAATCTTCAGGGTTAAGTTTCTATATTTAATTCAAAGTCCTGGTTGTCTGTTTTTAGCCTAGCAGCTGTTCTTTGTTCTGTTCTAATTTTGTAAAGTTGAGAGTGTCTTGGAAATTTTTGTCTTTTCTTAGTGCACACAGGTTAGTGAAGTGTAGACAAAGGTTAAGAAGAATTGGTTTCTAGACGAAGTTTTGCTAGGTTGCTGGCTATAGAATCCCAAGTGAGCCATGTAACTTCACTCAACTTGATCCTTCTCTGAAATGAGAGGTGGTAGAGTACATATAGGATCTTATTAAGGCCCCTTTAGCATTAGTATTTGGTGACGATTTAATACCAAATGGATATAATTGTTATATATATACCAGCAGATCAAAATAATTTAACACTGTCTCAATATTCATAGAGTTTTCTACAAAACTGTTGTAGATTTTATTTGATTTTTGAGAAATAATTAAGATATTAACATTTTACTAAGAATCCATGCCTTTGTAGGAAGAACTGAGTAAATTTTAAGATTTTCATGACAAGATCTAGCTAGAAATATACTTTATTTTAAATGGAAACACGTTGCTGGCCTAATGAGATATTTTCCAATTTAGATAAATACATTGATCCTCATTTATTCTTAATAGTGATTTAATACATTTTCTCTCAACATGATTGCTCTTGTCATAAATTTATAACTGGCTGGTTTTCTTTGAACTAACATTATCTATGGTTAGATTTTGGCATATCGATAACGAAATGCAGATTTCAAAGTTCAAATTCATAAGTTAGAAATGACATTCCAAGTTCAAGTATTTGATCTTTGATTGACATCAGTTGACCTTTTTCTTAAAAACAGAACATCAGTGGCTTCCTAATCCCAGTTCTTTGCTATATAATTGATGAAATTGTAAGCACTTACTGTGGCATTGCTCCAGGTTTTGATATGAAAGCTAAACTTTCACTGTCAGAATCTGTGGAACTGGTACCTAGGAGAATTACAAATAATAATAAAGTTAAGATGTAAGTAGTATCTATAATTGCTTCAAAGAGTAATGTTCTTTATTTTTTTAAACAATATCATAGTCTTATTTTGAAATAGAGAATGGTTCAACCCTCTTTACTTGGACTGCATCTTCAGAAAATCATTTTTTTTTTAAAAAAAGCTTTCTTCAAAGCAACATATCTTTAATGCCATTTATTATTAATTTAATTTTTATCTCTTTGGCCATCACAACCATACTTTTAAATGGCTTATAAACTTTAAAATAAATTTGAGTGTGATTGAGCAAAAGACTCATGGTTTTAAACTTTAACCCTCTCCCAAGATATTTCATGGCATGAATTATTAATGTCTTCCTTACTCATTAATTAGGAAATGCTTTCTGATTCTTAAACTGGAGCATGACAGTGGCTTCATTCTTGAATAAAAGGGTCTCTGACTCTAGATCATGCCTTCCCAAATTCATTTGTGGCATTACTGTTTTTGAGTTAAGGGTCCGATTTTTAGTCAAAATGCATACATTTTCATGCACGTATTTTGTGACAAGAGATTTTAGGTTACATTTAAAATAACTGTGATAGTTTAGAAGTATATTCTTGATTATTTCCTTTATATAGCCCGAGTCACTTAAATGATTTATTTTAAACTATTTTAATGTAAAATAATACATACTTTCAGAAAATTAACCAAATATTACAGAATTGTAGTAAAAACCTGTTGGTACCTTCCCTAATGCCATTCTGGTGTGTGCTTTTTAGATAAATTTAATTTGTTAATATATATATATTTATATACATATTTATATAAATGGAATCATACTATATGTACTATTTGCAATTGATTATTTTTGTCTATCAATAAATTCAGAACAGATACATTTACTTACTTCTCTTGGATGGCTGCCTAAAGTGTTCCTTCCTGTGACTAAGATATGTTTTCCAGCCTTTGATTGATGTTGAAACAATCATGTTTAGGTTTGCTCGAAAACTTTGCTGTCCCTTCCTATTTATTTCTATAACTACCATCTAGCAGAGGGTTTCTTCACCTAGTCCCTGGACTACTGCAAGTTTTATCTGGTTTCCCATCTCTCTCCCTCTCAAATCTGTCTTCAACCTGTATGAGATTGGTGTTCCTATCTTCCAGCACTTCCACATCACATAACCCTGGTCCAGAGAGTTGGACACGATCCCTGGTATATAGCCCACTAGGTGATCGGAAAACCACAGTGAAGAAAACATGTTGCAGGGTGGGGCATTGGGAGCAATGGGAATGCAGTGGGAGCAATATTAAGCAGAGTGGCGAGGACGGTGCCACAGAGCTGGGGATTTTAAATAGATGAACATCCAGTGTTGGCAAGAGCTTTCCCTTCTTGGTCTTTTCGCATGACTGTACCTTTAGCTATGTTACTCATTCTTGTAGGAAACTCCTACCCAGTCATTTCTGGTTAGTCTATCCTTTAAGATCGTTTTTCTGTGCTGTCTTCTCTGGACTACTAGTGTTCTTGTTTACATTACTCTTACCACTTATTACATTGCATCTGCTAGGAAGTTAAAGTTCTTTGGGAAATGAAGTGGTGTTTGGAAGGGAACTACCAATTCTTCAGTACTTATTATTTGCCTGGCTGTCTGCTAGACACCTCATAGCATTTAATTATTATAATAATGAACTTCACTATGAGGAGAGTGAGATTACAGATTACGGATAAGAAAACCGAAGAATCAGGAGTTTAGGTAATTTGCATAGGGCCACATAACTAGGAAGCAGTAGTGGCATGGCTTATAAACTATGAAATAAATTTGAGTTCCATCTGACCTCCATGTACTGAGCATGTCTGCATTTCTTGGAGGACTCAGCTTCATGTCTCATTCATGGCAGGCCTTTAACTTCTGATGGAATGAATGGAATTAAGGAACTGCAAGGTTTGTGTAGGGAGAGGCAGTAGACTTTGCAACCAGAGAAGAGCAGCATCTTGGGGTGGTGGGTGGCAATGGTGGGAGGCAAGTCTAGAAACACAGGGTGGAAAACCAGGGCCAAAGTGTTTGGACTGTACATGTAGGTACTGAGTGTTGACTGGGAAAATTAACTGTGCAGAATGAACTGAGGGAGAAGGGAAGAGCAAAGCAAACAGCAAACCATGTAAGTAGATGATAGACAAGGAGAAAGTTTGATGAGGAGGTACTAGTAGAAGCTGAGCAGGGAAAGTGAGAAGAAAACAAAAAACCCAGTAGGCTTGATTGTCAGAAAGTCATGGGAACCTGACAGGGATCAACTGTACTGGAGTCATGAGAGTGTTCAGAAAGGCCTGGCAAAAGCCCTGCGGGGGCTATCACAGACACTCTAAGTGGCCTGAAATTGGGGAGAGAAATGACTCTTTTTCATATAATTCTGAATATTTATATCATTTAAAAAAATCCCATCTGATTACCTCTATTAGAAAGACATTCTTCTTTTCTTTTCTTCCTTCCTTTCTTTTTCTTTTTTTTTTTTTTTACTATCTTTTTCTAGCTGATTTTCAGAGAAACATAAAGGACCAAAAAAGGTAGTGTCCCCTGGTAATATATTCGCTATTTTTTGCACACCTGTCCAACCCTTGTGAAATCTCAATGTCACCTTCTGTCTCAGGTGTCAGAGCGGCTCTTGCAGATGGTAGCAGATCAGATCTCCCCATCTGTGCCAGCCGTTCCTCCCCTCCCTGTAGGGCACCTTCCCTCCCTCTCCTCTCCTGTCTCCTGCCTGAGTCATCTGCTTTGCACCTGCTGGTCAGGAAACACCACTCCTGTCTCAGGTTAACATTTTTCTCTGTATTTATCAAACTGTCATGCTCCGTGTTTTCTGAAGGAGGCACACATTCCAGCCCTTGCAGCTACAATCTATTTGTGTGTCAGATATTTACCTGCTTAAATGCTAACTGTTTCTGCATTGCCTCCCACACAGAGCAAAGGAATCACTGTGTTCTCTGCTCTACTCTAGGACTAAAGGGCAGGTGGAAGTGTCACCAAAAATGAGCCTCCTACCTTCACTTTAAAAGGTGTTACCTTCCCACCCTGCCAGCATGGCTCAGTGGTTGAGCAATGACCTCCGAACCAGGAGGAGGTTCATAGGTCAGGGCACATGCCTGGGTTGCAGGAGGCAGCCAGCCGATCAGTGATTCTCTCTCATCATTGATGTTCTCTCTCTCCAACCCTCGCCCTTCCTCCCTGAAATCAATAAATATATATTTTAAAAAAGGTATTACTTTTTCATTTTTAAAACTTCAGCAATTTAATACTTTATTGTAGGAAAAAAAAACCCATAAAATGCACAATAGTGAAAATTAAAGAAAAAAATCATTTGAAATACCATTAACCAGATATCCTTCTAAAGTTTATGCCTATGGACATAGAAAAGTAATTAAATATATTTTAAAAAGTAAGATGACAATACTATTATACTGCTCAATTATTGTTTTTCCCACATTTAATACATGTCAATAAATAAATATGTACCTTTATAATTTCTTAGTGGCTGCTTCAAACTCATTTGTGTGGATTCACCATAATTTTATTATCCCATTATTAATGGATATATGTGTTATTTCCATTTTTAAACATTTCACTAGAAAGGTGTATAAAATTGCAATATAACAAAATGCCCATATTCATGAAATTACTATTTTTATATTTTTGTCAATCTGGTATATTCCATGATTTTTAAAAAATGTGTACTTCTGAGTGAAAACAAACCAGATGGAAATCACATAGCTTCAAGAAATAAAAAGTCTTCTTAAAAGCAGATATCAGCCATTAAAATACATATATATCTATACACACACATGCATGTGTGTATTTTTGAATCCCGAATTTAGTGAATCTCGTCATGAAATTCATCCTTTTGTACATGTTTTGCCTTTCAAAATTTAAGGACTAATTATACTCTGGCCCCATTACTCATTTTTCTACTCCCTTCTTTCTTGGTTGCTATAATTACCAGCACAGCAATAATCACTAACAAGTTCAAAAAATCTGAGTGTAAATTCTGTTGCCACTGCTATTTTATGACCTCATGCAAATTATTTAACCTCTTAGTTACTCAATAGTATTTTAAATAAAAATAGGTTAAATTTTAAAAACCAGGTACAAAAGAGAACACAATAAAATATACAAATATTGAACATAGGATAGTGAAATTCTATGTGATTTTTATATTTTCTTTTTTTATGCATATGTTTTAGATTTTTAAAAATGAAAGTGTGTGTTTTTTTTTTTTTGTAATAATAATGATAGCTCACCCTATGTGCCAGGCACAGCTCTAGGCAGTTGACTCATTCAGTCCTTACAACAATATAATTTTCTCCATGTACAGAGAGAGAAATTGAATTTAGAGCCAGTGGGTGACTGTTCAAGGTCATGGTGGCTAGGAATTAAGCTCTGGTCAGAAAACATTGTGAAAGAAGGGCCACACTGGGCTTAGACTCCTTCAGTTTCTCTGAACACTTTTCCAAAAGCCAGCAGAAGAATTCCAGTGTTCAATGAGACTTTTTCTTGCTAGGATCAACAGAAGCAGTTACTCATATAGCGTCTTAGGGTGCATCAAAATGTCACTTCTAAGGGGCACATGTTTTATTTGATCATTCAAAAAAAAAATTGAGAACTTAGAAAAAAATCAACTAGAATCTGTCAATATGCACCAAGCTTGAATAGTACTACCCTCTCCCTACCTTTAAAAAATTTATCTTATTTTCCAGGGAAGCAGCCACGATGCAGAGACATGGAAATAAATCAGATGTGAAAGAAATGGAGGAAAAAAACGACTGGACATGGAATTCAAAACCACGGTTATAGGGTTTTTCAAGAGGCTCCAACAAAAGGTCGAGGCCTATGAGGAAATAAGCAAGACTGCAAAGGAAATGAATGAGTCCTACAAGGAAATGAACGAGACCCTCAAGGATATAAAGGAGACTCTCAAGGATATGAAAAAGGATCAACCAGAAATTAAGCATACACTGACTGAAATAAAAAATATTATACAAAGACCTAAAAGTGCTCTGGAGCACCCCAAGAACCAAGTTAAAGATGTGAAATACACATTGAAGGCTTTATGTTAAATGAAATAAATCAAACAGAGAAAAGCAAACACCATAAGATGCCATTTCTATGTGGAATCTTAAAAACAAAAAAAGCACAAACCCAAAGTCATAGATACGGAGAACAAAATGGTGGCTGCCAGAGGTGGGAGATTAGAGGGGAGATGAAATGGATGAAGGGAGCCAAAAGGTACAAACTTCCAGTTACAAGATTAAGTTCTGGATATGCAACGTCTAGCATGGCAACTATAGTTAATAACACTGCACTATATATTCAAAAGTAGATCTTAAAAATCCCAATCAGAAGAAGAAAAACTATAGCTATGTATAGTAATAGATGTGTGGTTTTTAAATAGACTCATTCTGGTAATCACTTCATAAGATATATAGATAACAAATCATATTGTACACCTGAAGCTATTACTATCTTTCAATTATACTTCCATTACAAATCTTTTGTGATCACACACTTTTCGAATCTGCTGGCGTTTGAACAAAATTCCACAACACGATCTATTATTTGTTACTTCTCTTTCCATATTTTTGCAAGCTTTTCTCAACTCATTGCATTGGATGGGTTGGTCCTGTACAGGTTGCCCAAATTCCTCCTATTAAACACCCACAGCTGCCAAACCCTGTGGTTTCCTCCTGCCCTCATCTGCATGGACCCTCAGCAGGAATGGACAGAGATGGCAACACCCTCCTTCCTGCACCACCCCCTCTGCCTGGCTCCTCTCCTTCCCTGGCATCTCCCCTCTTGGAACTTGCACACCCAGGAAGGATTATTCAGGCTCCGACCTGGTTTCCATTTCTCTCTCTCTCCCTTTCTACCTGGCAGGTATGTCCAGTCCCAGAGCCTTCATTACTATTGATGTTTTACTCAGCCCTGTGGGCTAGACTGGAGGCATGTGTCCAATTACTGACATGACACACTCACTTGCCTACCTAAGTAGGAATTTCAAACTTAACATGTTCAAAAGAGCACACGCCCTCCCCTGCCCCCTAACCTTGCTCCTCCTCAGCTCTACACCCTTCCCTCTCTGCACCCCCCCACCCCTTTTCAGAGGTCGGCAGCACCGTCCACACACCTAGTAAAGCTGAAAGTGGTGGAGTTGCCTGATTCCTTTCATCCCCTCAGCCCCTCACCCAGTCCACCGAGTGCTCAGCTTTTGGAGCCTACCTCTGAATTCTTAACCCAATTCTGACTCACCCCCACCTCCATTTACACCATCTCCTCCTGGAGTCCCTCGTTTCTCCTCTGTGCTGCTTGCTGCAATGGGCTTCTAACTGGTCTCCCATTATAAGCTAAAGCAATAATTAAAAAAAAATACAGGGTGTGGCAAAAGCAAGTTTACAGTTGTTCCTATGGCAATAATACAATAACTAATAAAAATGCAAGAATAAATGGTTTTCTCTTCTCACAAGTATAAGCCTGCTTTTGTCCTATCCTGTATAAATCAGCTAATGTGACTTTTCAGTTTAAACCTCCATGATTTATGATGTTATGGAGAATCAAGGCCACACTGCTGACAGAGACCACAAGGCCCTGGGTCCCACATGAACTGGCCCCTGCCCCACCCTCCAGCTGTCTCTTCTCTATTATGCTCCAGCCACCCTGGACTTCCTTCTGCTCCTCGGGCACATCTGGTCCTCCCCTCTCAGGGCCTTGTGTTTGAGCCCGCTGTGTGAAGCACTTTTCCCCAGTCTTCCTGTGGGTTTCTTCTCGGGGTCCAGGTCACAGATAAAATGTCATCTCTTCAGAGAGGCCTTCCTGATCCCTAGACCCCAGCAGCCACCTTTACTTTCTTCCCAGCACTGGCTGGTGTTGGGATGATTGATGAGTGCACTGCTCTATTCTCCCTCCTCTTTGGGAGTGTCAGGGAAGTCAGAGCACAGGCCTGTCCTGTGTGCCTGCATGCCCCCGGTGTCTACGTCACTGCCTGCTTTACAGTAATTCCTTAGTGAATTTTCTACACAGTGCTCCACACATGCCCAGAATAGCTTGAGGGATTACAACTGCCACAGTAATGAGTTCATCTACATTTTATTCTGGAGTGAGTGGTGAAGAAGGCAGATTCAGGAGTCAGACTGCCTGGTTGTGAATTCTGGAATGCTATGTGTTTGTGTGTGTGTGTGGGGGGGGGGATTTGAGTGCCTATGCACATGTGTACACGTGTGTGCATGTATGTGTGTTGTATGTGATCCTGGCACTACTTAGCCTCTATAAAGCTTCAATTTCCTCAACCACAAAACGGAGGTAATTTTTCAGATAAAAATGAAGTGCTGGTTCCTAGCTAACATGAAATAAACAGTAGCTAGATCTTAAGCTATAATTTCTTTTGTATTGCTCTAAAACTTGCCTCATAAGACAGTGACATTTAGACGGTTTTCAACCAGCAGGTTGCTAAACTTTTAGAAAAGGCTTTGTTTGGATTTTTAAGTTCTACAGAAAACTTCCTACATTCTGATAAACCCTTGGTGACTACATGCTGGCCTACTAATAACCTGCTTTAGGAAACAATTCGATGGAGACATGGCTGCGTCTAATTTAATGCTGGCTAAGCAAAATTCTAACTGGTCTAAGATTTCTCACTTTCAGCCACAATAGCTTAAGAATTTATCTGAAGTTCTTGTTCTCAGGGATAAAAGTATACGGAAATCTCTCAGGTATTTTTAAAAATTATTAAGCATATTTTACAAGGCCAGTGAGCTAGTTTTTTATATTAGGCATAGGAGACTGAATCTTAATAGCTCTTTATTCTAACTCTGTCCAGCTTCCTTATTCTCCTCTTCACACACGGTCTATCTGAAGTCACAGACACCCTAACGGCGTGTTGGCTGAGTGAGTTCAGTGTTATCATGTGGGAAACTGTGCATTGGCAAAAATAATCCGCTGTCTTTGCTGAAGTCCAGGGCATGAAACATACATGCACATAGAACTAGGGGTACATTTCCCACACGGAGTAGCTCTTGCAGATGATTTCAAAGGGAGAGGAGGAGTGGCGGTTCAGGAGCTGCTACACAGAAGACCACATTTAATTAAAGCCCATGCTGTGGATGTTCTGAGTCTACCAGAGCTAGATACTGAAACCGGTTTCACAGATAGAGACATTTTGCCTTTTTTCGTATAGAAAGTGAGTGTATCTTATAGATATTGCAGTTAATTGTTAAAGTTCATTTGTAACCATTTAATAATTCATGTATTTCTATTACATCACTTATTATAATATCATTTATTATTTTATATTCTTTTTTAAATACGTCCATCTCTGCTGTTAGATATCAAGAACTGGCCTTAATCACATTTGTACCTGTTACTGTCTCATACACAGTAGGGCCTTAACAAGTGCTGGCTGAATTGAGTCCATAGGCTATGACTTAAACTGATGTGAATTCATTGAGCATTTGTAGCACAGAAGCAATACACATTAAAATTCACGCTAGTCCAGTGCTGAAAGCAAGCAAAGTGTTTAATTTTAAGGTGCTCTATCTGAACTTGGATTTGGGTGACGAACCTGATGATCCTTAAAACACAGGTTTTTAATGGAAGCTTTAAGTTCCTTTTATTACATTCTAAAATAGTTCAAAGACTATGCTACACAGTCTGCCCAAGACTAATACTTATTGCTAATCTATTAAATGTTAAAAGCCTTTGTCATTCTTTTTCTCTTACTTTAGCACTTTGATGTGTGTATGGCACAGTGGTTAAGAATATGGGCCCTGGGAAGAGACTTCCTGGGTTTACATCCTTGTGTAACTTTGAATGAGTCTCCCTAACCTCTCTGGATCTCCGTTTACTCATTTGTAAAAAGGGACTACTAATAGTACCTCATAGGCTTTCGGTGATGTTTAAATGATTATGTATGTGTATTATGTGTGCATTTATAAGCCCCCTGTAAGCATTAGTTACTACTAGAAACAGAATGTTTGCTTTTATGAACATGGAAAGGTCCTTCAAGGAGCTCACAGATGTTTGCTTTCAAAGATAATTCAGAGGAAGCTTTTAGCAGAAGTCAAGGTGCGCACTTTCATGAGTGATAACAGTTACTTCTAAAACCAAACTGTCAGTTCTTGAAGGAGCTCACATCCTGCTTTATTCTACTTTAATGAAGAAATATAGCTGTATTAAACATTGAAAATAAGTTAAAGGATGAAGATTAATGTGGTAGAGATTTCAGGAATTTTAATGTTCTTTCTGTATGTTAATTAGTATTTTGAAAAGCAGCCAATTAATACGATGCATATTGATTTATGGATTTAGAGATGATATAACACTGTGGTGCTTAAAACGCTTCCAACTTAAATTATTGGCACTGATCACAATGCAACGATAATATAAAATTATATACTTTGATATCAAGTTTTAAAATTCTCTACAGGCTGAGTCTTGTCCAAAGCGAACTGATAGAAATAGAAATATTCTATTATCTGCCTGCCCATCTTTAAATCTTAGTTAGCAGGAATAGCTGAGTCTTAAAAGAGGGAAAATTCTAGAATTTAATACAAATGAGAATAGTTAAAAATATTCCCTTATTCTCACTATTTCCTAAATAATTTAGAGTTTAACTTTGGTTGATAGATACAGTATTTCAATATGTTTCCACTCTTTTTTTCCCTAGAGAAAGCAAAAGTGAACTGGGTACTTTACATTTTAAATAAATTAATGTAGCTGAAATGTTTCCAATGAAAAGGAACACATGTTGACATTAGACGCAGTTGCTGCGTACCTAAGTGATGGAACTGTTCGATCTACTTAAACAGTTTTCAGGAGAAACAAGTTCTGCATCACAACACCGTTGTGCTGTTTGCTTTGGGGTAGCATATTCACAATGAAGCCCTGTGATGTGAAGCTGTTAGACACTGCTGACCCCTGCAGCACACTTCCTCACCTTCAATGAACACCTCCGCGGATGTTGTGTCTGAGCCGCTGGGGTTTGTAGCCAGACAGGTGTAGCGACCTGTATCTTCCTCAAAGGCTTCTGCGATGACCAGGGTATGCAGGTCCCCACCCTCACAGTGGATCTGAATGTCAGGAGTGTTGCGCAGCTCCTTCCCCTCACAGAACCATCTGCAGGCCAAATGGAGGCCAAAGGAGAGGAGAGAAAGAAAGGAAATGGTGGTGATTAAAATAATAAAGCAGAAGTGGAAGGCTGGATGCTCTATAATCAGATGCTTGTTTGATCAAAAAAGACCCAGTAATCCCATTTCTAGGAATATTTTCCAAGAAAACAGAAATACAAATCAGAAAGGCTATATGCACACCTATGTTCATAGCAGCACAATTTACAATCGCTAAGATTTGGAAACAGCCTAAGTGCCCATCAGCAGAGGAGTGGATTAGAAAACTGGTACAGCTACACAATGGGATGCTACACTGTTGTGAAAAAGGAGTTCTTACCATTTGCAACAACATGGATGGAAATGGAAAGCATTATGCTAAATGAAATAAGCCAGGCAGACAAAGATAAATATCACATGATCTCATTCGTTTGTGGAATATAATGAACATAAACTGATGAACAAAAATAGAACCAGAGACATAGAAGCACTGAACAGACTGTCCAACCAATGAGGGAAGGCGGGGGGGGGGGGGGGGGGGGGGAAAGGCTTCTATGCATGCATATGAGCATAGCGAATGGACACACTAGGGGGGTAAGGGCATGTGCTGGGGGTGGGGGCAGCCAGGAAGAGGTCAATGGAGGAAAAAGAAGACTCATGCAATACTTTAAGCAACTGTGGGAAGCCGCCTATTGCCTTCACTAGCAGAAGGGGTGTGGACAAGAGTCCCCTCAATGCTAGTGACCCTTGAGCCCTGGCAAAGGTCAGAGCTATGCACCCACTGTTTAGTTGAGACAATGGTAACTGCGTCAACTTCCCGACCAAATAAATAGTCATGTCAATATTTAACTGATAAGATAGTATGTCTGTTACTGGAAATTGCCTGTCCCAAACTGAATAAAAGGATGGCAAGGCTGAAGCACAAGTAGAGTCCTCCTTCTTACGTGCGTCTCCTGCCTGGCCCCCCAATGTTCATATCACTATTTGTCTCATCACTTTCATTTGTGCGTGGCCCCTCTTCCAGTGCCAAAACGCTGAACCATGCGGGATGTGGGTCATACACAAACAATAAAAAATTTAAATTAAAAAAAGAGCTGTGTACACATTACTGATGGGAACTCTATATTTTAGACCATGAGATGAATCACTAGACCAGTGGTGGGCAAACTGTGGCTCGCAAGCCACATGCGGCTCTTCCACAAAATACCATGGCCTGGGTGAGTCTATTTTGAAGAAGTGGCATTAGAAAAAGTTTAAGTTTAAAAAATTTGGCTTTCAAAAGAAATTTCGATTGCTGTACTATTGATATTTGGCTCTGTTGACTAATGAGTTTGCTGATCACTAAACTAGACAATTCCCATAGGTTTTGCTTGTAAAGCATTCTGTATGTTTTATCAATCTGGAAATAAGCGACATTGTCCAACTTTGTGATACCATTCTCGCGCAGAAGAAAAGGAACAGAAATTCAAAGTGTCTTATAAAATGTTTTATAATAAATTGTTTTTAGATTTATTTCAATTTTATCTATTATTCTTATCTAAAGAAAAATATGAAAGTAATACAAACTTTATGCTCAAAATATCTATTGTACCAAGAGAAACTAATCATCGCATTAAAAATATCAGAGGCAGCAATATTTTCATTGACCCTAAGACTTCTGATCAACTGAGCAATAACAGATTTAATGTCTTCCACATTTCTGATATTTACAAACGTTTCTAGCAGACCGCTTGGCTTCCACAACTAGGAAATGGAGCAGTTGTAATTCATTTTTGCTGGTCAGCACTTTTCCATCCCCAAACAACTAGGACCTTGATGTGGGAGGCTGCAAGCTGCCAGACTATTTTAACACAAGTTCTCTCTCACACTCTTTCCTTTATTCTCCCAGGACCTCAAACTCTCCACAGGAGTTTTATAAAAACTATAAGCTGCCCCGCCACCTCCCGCCAAATGTGATTTATTTTTAAAGAAATATTTAGGAATGTGCCACTTACAATGGAAAGGATTGAAGTTGCTGGGACTGCATTGTCCATTGAGCTCTTAATTAGCACTTGGAGATTTCCTCTGAGTCTAATCTTCTAGAAAATTCTTTGGCCTTGGTATCCTTTTTGTAAAAATATGGCATGGAAGGCTTTTTTTCTGTATTTACATAGCATAAAATAGGTATGTGTCTATGTTTAATCTGAAAATAATGTTAATAAAGCAAATCTATTTCCTAACACTCCAGATTGTCAATACTCCAGATTGTCAATACTCCAATATTATCTCCAGAAACGGTATTAAAAATAAATATGGGATACTCACAAAACATACATGATTTGGGGAATTAAGATACCTTGAACACACACACACACACACACACACACACACACACACACACACACACACTAAAACCCAGTCAATGGAGCAGCCTATACAAAGTATGCAGGTTACTGCAGAGGCAATTGAGAAGAGCTGTATTTCTTGCTTCTGGGGTATTTTGTGGTTTCCTTTGTTTTCTAAAGTCTTGGACAGCATTCCAGCCTGGAGCCATCATTCAGTTCTTCTCTGTTCTCCTTCCAGGGTCATAGTCCAGGTCTTCACCCATGAGAACTATGGCTTACGTTTTAATTAATCTTAAATCTTTCAATTGATCTCTTCATCTCCAGTAAGTTATGGATCTTTTCTATATCCTGTAGCAGATTAAAGTTTTTGAAACTGTTCCCTATATACATCATCCCCTAAACTTCAGATCTGTGTTGAGGCATTCTATATAAGTTGGCCCTGATTTTATTTTCTATTGTTTTCCTATACTAATCTGCTATTTCTGTTAAACATTTGCATGGATTTACTGTCCCTGACGTGGCCCTCATGTATTACTTGCCCACGTTCCCCTTCTTGGAATTCTCTCCTCACACTCTACAAAAATCCCACCCAGGAGCTCCTCCTCCTTACAGCCACCTGAAAGGCTCCTTTGATAGATTAAATGCAATCAAACACCTGCTTGCTTGGCATCTTCTATGTAGAAGGCATTGCATTACATACTATAGGAAACAGAAAGCATACCCGGTAAACTCTGAAACTAGTTGAGGTGTTTGTCCATACTGCCAATTAGATTTTTTTAATCTTTCATAAAATTCCATAAACCAACTATTAGAAGAAAAAAAGTAGCATTAACAAAATGTAATAAAGGTTTAAAAAAGATAAAAATTTTCCCAGCCAGCATGGTTCAGTGGTTGAGCATCAACCTATAAACCAAGAGGTCATGGTTTGATTCCCAGTCACAGCACATGCCTGGGTTATGGGTTCAATCCCCATTCGGGGGTGTGCAGGAGGCAGAGGATCAATGATTCTCTATCATCACTGATGTTTCTATCTCTCCCTTCTCTCCGAAATCAATAGCAATATATATTAAAATAAAATATTAGTTGCTTTGGTTAGATGTGCTTCATAGGGAAACCTCCACCAACTCTCCACAGGAACATCTACCTTGACCTCTAACTCACAGTTTAGCAAATGTACAGCTTGCTGCAGGCCCACTGCTTTTTCTCTATTTCCCATGAGCAAAAAAGTGGTTTTTATATTTTTTAATGGAAACATTTTTTAAAGTATAATATTTTTAAAATAATTATTTAAAGTTCAAATTTTGTGGTCTATAAATTTGGGAGGAACACAACCATGCTCATTCATCTACCTATTGTCTATGGCTGCTTTTGCTTTAGGATGACAAAGTTGAGTAGTTGCAGAAGACTGTAGGGCTCACAAATCCTAAAATATTCACTATGTGGACTGTATAGAAAAAGCTAGCCAACTCCTGCCCTCACTTCTTAGAGCTCCTCAAAGTGTGATCCTTGGACTAGCAGCATCAGCGTCGTTTAGGAGCTTGTTAAGGACGCAGAATCTTTGCTCTCACCCCAAATCTACTGACTTACTGCTGATCCCCCTGGTAATGCATGTGCATGTAAATATTAAGATGCTCTGCTCTATTATGTTTGGATCACACTATTTTACTTCACAGAGTCCTGGCTCTCCACTGAGGTTATTCACTTCTTTAACATAGCAACTATATGTTATGCATTTGTACCTCTGGTCCCTTGCACATAAGTGTATGGAAAATTGTGTTCTGTTTGTTCATCCCACTCTCTACTAAAAAAATTAGCATTATTCATTTGACAACAGATATATCACTTCAGAATATTTTTATGTTGTTTCTTCACACCATTATATGAAGTTTATTACATTTATGCCTTATTTTCCCATCTAAAAAATTGACTCCTACATTGTAGAAAAATGCATTTTTAAAAACTTTTTTTATTGAGATGTAGTGTATTGAATGTAGTTGATGCTTTTTAAATACTGTCTGCCACTCATTCCTTTAGAATATGCTTTCTATGAATAAACAAATAGTGAAGGATCTGTGTCCTACTAGATTTGGAAGATGCTACATATTATATATCAGTCCATCAATGTGAATTGATGTTTGCAATTCACATTTTCTTATCAAAGGCCCTGAGAAATCTTGCAGAAAATAATTTAACATTCTCTAATCTAGCATTTACTTATTTGACCATGATATTCTTTCTCATTTTGCATCTACTAATATCCCATGTGTAGTTGCCAAATGCTTTTCTAGCATACTTATCCCATGGAAACTGTAGTTAAAAAAAAACAAAAACAAAAAACGAATTAAGATCAATTGTAATCTGAGCAATAATGATAAGTGTAAGGCTGAAGAAAATAATCAGTAAGCACAATAAAATATTTGCAATGTATTTTAATACTGGCTGAAAGATTAAGGCAACAAATGGACTTTCTGCAACAGTCTAACATATATATTTATCTCCTGAAATGGTTCACTGCGCCTTTAGCACTTGCTTAGGGTGAAATGGATGGTGCTTACAGACTTCTTGGGAGACCTGTGTTTTGTTTTTTAAACACTCGTGCTTTTTATTCTCCAACTCTGTGAATAAAATTCAAAATTCAGATGGTAACACATAGAAGATATAATGCACAGAAAAGACTAAATTTGTCCAAATCAGGTGGTAAGCATAATTAACATGAGTCACTATACTGCTTTGATGCTGTCAGGGAAAGTCAAACTGCTACAATGTAAGTGTCTGTCGAGTGATCAGTTCTGTGTCTTTAAACTTAGGGAGATGGGGTGTGACTCAAGGGGAGGAGAAGAAAACACCCCTGCAAATATTTAGATAGTAGACTCCCTTTAGCAACAAAAAGGAAAACATGGTTCCCGACCAATATTTAGATAAATGTGTGTTTATTTTACGATTGGAACCATTTGCACATTGGAGCTAGTAATGGCCAAGCAAAAGGGCCCTCCCCAGCTATAGTAAATGACTCTCCTTCAAGCACTCCTTTCAAGTGAAAACTAGTCAGTCCAGAGCCACAACACCACCACCTGCAGTATGGGCTCTCCAACTCAGGGCCATGAACCCCCTGTCCTAGTCACCCCAGAGCCAGGTAGCAACTAAAGACAACTTCTATGCTTCAGAGTCTGCTGAAATTATTCAGACTGGCCAATCCTAAACATGGTTACATTGCTTCATCCATTCCTTCTCAAGGAAACTGCAATAAAGGCTCTTACCCATGTTTCAGTTTGCTCCCTCTGCCTCCTGACCAACTCTGAAGCTTCCCTATGTGCCCCCACCCCCACATTCACACTCACCCTTATCCCCACCCTCACCCTCACCAGTATAGTATGCTTCCTACTCTTGGGAACTGTAACAGTCTTTCAATGGTAATCATCTCATGATATACTGGCCTCACCATACCTAAATAATAATAAAGCCTACATTTAAAATTTTAAGTATCTGGCCGAGACCGGTTTGGCTCAGTGGATAGAGCGTTGGACTGCGGACTGAAGGGTCCCAGGTTCGATTCCGGTCAAGAGTATGTACCTTGGCTGCGGGTACATCCCCAGTAGGGGGCGTGCAAGAGGCAGCTGATCAATGTTTCTCTTTCATCGATGTTTCTGACTTTCTATCCCTCTCCATTCCACTCTATAAAAAATCAATAAAATATATTAAAAAATAAAATAAAATTTTAAGTATCTGATTGTCTAACCACTATGTTGTACATATGAAACTAACACAGAATAATATTGAATGTGAACTATAATTGAAAAAAAGGTGGAAAATTGTATGTTTTATGTTTCTCTGCACAATAAAAAAATTTAGATTGGTTAAATTTTATAGGTTTCAACTGTATAATTCTATGATACATCATCTGTATATTGCATTGTGTTCACTACCCAAAGTCAAATCTTCTGCCGCCATATATTTGACTCCCTTTACCCTTCACTACCTCTCCCCCACCTCCCTTTCCCTTTGGTTACCACCATACTGTTTTATTTTTTAAAAAATATATTGATTTTTTTACAGAGAGGAAGGGAGAGGGATAGAGAGTTAGGAACATTGATGAGAGAGAAACATTGATCAGCTGCCTACTGTACAAACCTTACTGGGGTTGTGCCCGCAACCAAGGTACATGCTCTTGACGGGAATCAAACCTGGGACCCTTTAGTCCAATGCTCTATCCACTGAGCCAAACTGGTCAGGACTACTATATTGTTTTCTGTATTTATGAGTTTTTGTTTGTTCATTTGTTGCTTGCAGTTTTCTATCCCACATTGGAATGAAATCATATGGTTCTTGACTTTTTCCATTTGACTTATTTTGCTTAGCATACTATTTTCAAGATCTTCCGCCATACAAAAAATTAACTCAAAACCTACTATTAAAACACTGAACATATCAAAGAATTAGAAGCTTACAAAGGACTGAATAGTTTAATAATAACTATTATATTTTCTGCCTTAAGATATATATGGAGAGAAGTTTATCTACTCTCACCTACTCAAAATGAACTGCACTTAAGAAACATAAAATGAAAGTTGAAATAATCAATTTAATGCACATATCAGAAGAGAAAAATCAACCTTGTCCACTGTGTTATATAGCAGATCAAAACCAAATCATCTTCTTATCTAAGAGAATCCTAGAATTTTGAGGTTTTGACACCACAAAGTAGATGGATTAGATGTGCTACAATCATGTTTGTTTTTTTAAAAAATCTCTTAAAGGTCATTATTCAATTGGATTTCTGGCAAAGGCCTCAAAATACTTAATATTTTTAAAAGAAGATATAAAAATGTCAGATCTGCTGATTACATTCTGACCTCCTGAATTTTTCCTAAATTCTTGTTGCTAGTGCAACTCAGAAAAAGCAATACTGGCATGGCAAATTGAAATGAAAAAGCACACAAAATAGGACTAAGCACAGGTTTGGTACACGCATGGTATAGGTAATGTCCCCTCTCCTTGGCCTGTGGGAGACTTCACTAATTAATCAGAATGCTTTTCCTAGTGAGAGGGAATATCTTCAATTAAACACATTAGCCATCTTCAACTTGATCTCTTTCTAGAGAACTCCTTTTGTTTTCCCTCCACATCCTGAAGTCTGTTTCTACTTATTATGAGGTAAGAATGGACAAGAGGGTTTGGTTAGAGGGAGCATGTGCAAGCATGTAATATGGCTAAGAGAGTTCCCTTAGGTAAAATTCCACTTGAAGACACCCCAGATATTTTTTTTTTACATTCCATTTGTAATACCTGGAAGCCCTATCTAGTGGATAGGAGACTGGATAACACTATTAGAAAATCAAAATCTGTTTCTCTACATTTCCATTTTGTACATTTTGTACATTGGATAAATTTCAACTTCAATCATACTTCAAATTTGCTACTATAAAATGGTTAAAATATATAATTATAATTTCATAGAATGAAGAGATGACACAAAATTTGGGAACAATGATTGTTCTTATGGACTGACAAATTCAAATTAAAGGAAAGAGAATTAATATTTATAGAATGCCTTTCATAGGCTATGCACTTTGCAAAGATGGCCTTGTTTTATTTATCAACAACCTTGCAAAGGAGTTTTCCTTATATTTTTTGATATAGGCAACTCTAACTTATTTGTAGAAATGAAACAGAAGAATATGGACAATGCAATCCAGATGATCTTCAAATTTTCACTTTCCTCAATACTTGTTGCTTTACCTTCCACTCAACTTTTTGCTATGGAGAGGAACACATTTTAACAAAGTTTACTGATTCTTCCTCTCTAATCTCGGGTGGAGCTACTCATAGTTACTTAATTGCCACACAATGGGTTTCTGATAAGGAAACCTTAAAAAATGAGTGTGTGTAGTAATTCCCTATTCAAAAACAATCTTATATTAATTGGAAAATAAAATGTCTAATTCATTCATTCAATCAATCAAACATTCATTCCTATTTAATAAAAGAGTAATATGCAAATTTTACCGTACTTTCGCCACACCCACAAGCCACGCCCACCAGCCAATCAGGAGCAGATTATGCAAATAAACCCCAACCAAGATGGCTGCCGTCAAAGAGAGCAGGAGGAAGGCTTGGGTTTCCCCGGCAACAGAGGAAGCCAAGCTTTCCAACTACCTTTGCCTGCCTAGGCCTTCACTCAATGTTACAAAGTTTCAAACAGAAATGGCTGCCGCCCCGGAGTGAGCAGAAGGCTTGGCTCTGCTCCAGGCTACAAAGTTTCTATTGTAGACATAGATTAATCCCAGATCCCAGGGCCTGCGCTTGGGTTGCTGGGGGGCATGGCCAGCCTGCAAACCTCCATAGGCCCCTCGCCCAGGCTGCCCTTCACCCAAGGGAACCCACACCTTGATCTAGGACACTCTTCAGGGCAAACCAACTGGCCCCCTCCCATGCACCAGGCCTCTATCCTATCTAATAAAAGAGTAATTTTCAGATTGACCATCACTCCAACACACAAGAGGGCTGCCCCCATGTGGTCAAAGATCCTGTCCTCATGTGCACACAAGATGGCCACCACAGATGGCCAGCAGGGGAGGGCAGTTGGGAGGGACCAGGCCTGCAAGGGAGGGCAGTTGTGGGCAATCAGGCCAGCAGGGGAGGGCAGTTGGGGGCAATCAAGCCTGCAGAGGAGGGCAGTTAGGGGTGACCAGGCTGGCAGAGGAAGGAAGTTGGGGGCAAACAGGTTGGCAGGGGAGCAGTTAGACATCAAAAGGCTGACAGGGTACAGGTTAGCGGGTGATCAGGCTGGCAGGCAGAAGTGGTTAGGGGCAATCGGGGAGGCAGGCAGGTGAGCAGTTTGGAGCCAGCAGTCCTGGATTGTGAGAAGGATGTCCGACTTCTCCTTTAGGCCCGATCCTACTAGGATCAAGCCTAAATGGGCAGTTGGACACCCCTAGAAGGGTCCCAGATTGGAGAGGGTGCAGGCTGGGCTAAGGGACATCCCCCTCCCTCCATGCACAAATTTCGTGCACCAGGCCTCTAGTGCTTAATAAATAATAATACAAGAATAAACTCTTGTGTTTTGTGCACTCACCACTGTAAACTTACTTTTGCCCCACCCTGTCGTTCACATTCTACATTTCAAGGTGAGGTTAACTGTAACCTCTGACTTGGTTTGAGGCCAACTATTGGGGGTGAGTGCTGTTGTGGATCAGAAGAGGTCGAAGGATAACTAAAATCAGGGGCCCCAGCTGCTTTTGAGCAAGCATCTTTTTGAAAATCACCATCATGTGCTTCTTAAGCAGTAAGGAAACTGTCCTCCCTGATGCGGCCTTCCTTTTTTCTTCTCCTGTGACCCTGGCAACCAGCAGCAGGGGCTCAGCACTGTTCCTAGAGTCAGGAAGTACATCTGGGGGAGCTCAGGGCATGGGTTCTCTGAGATAGGGCAATGGTGCTGATTTTTATAAGCATAAACTCAACTGCTTCAATGACAGGAACTAATTAATCCACTGGCAGAGTATACTAGATACCATCCAGTATACTAAACTAATAGTTTATGTTTTAAAAGATCAAGATCACATATGGCATTGCTTGGCTTACGTTGACTAGTACGATCTATTCTGATTCTGCCACTTAAAAGGAAATACAGATTCATGACTGACAGCTTCTTTTGGTATCTTTATTTTTTCTGAACCACAATTATGTATCATGGAAATTCTCTGTGCCCTGCATCTTAAACATGTGGCTTTTAAAAGGAACAAATCCGACTTATAAACGTTATAAAGCTTCGTTAGTCAATCCTGGCCGGTAGTCTCCAACGCTGCTAAGGAAATGGTACATCTGAGAAGTTACTTAATAGAAACAACGAGGAGCTTTAAAATAAAAATCTTGAAAAACAGTTTTTATTTTCTGCTCTAGGTCAGTTCTCTTATGCTCGGGGAAGCGGGGGGGGGGGGGGGGGGGGGGGGAGGGGGGGGGGAGAGGGAGAGAAACAAAGTGAAGTTGAAAGATGTCTATTTTTGCTCCATAACTCCATCGATGTGTACTTCCTAGAAACATTTATCTTCAAAAGGTTGTCAATGAGTGCAGGATGGCAAATTTAGCCTGCAGCTGCCCCTTCTCTTAGAGCGCAAGCAGCCACATGGCTTCATGGAAGTGCATGCTTGACAAAAACTGAAGGAACCAGTTTCTTTAATGTTATTATAACAAAAATAAAGGGGAGGGGGAACAGAGACGTCAATGGCTCCGCAATGGTTATATTTTCCAGGTGTTCCTTTCTCCCAAGGGAATGGCAGTGCCCTGCCATGAGCTGGAGAACCACCAAAGCACAACTGGCAACTGAAGCCCAAGATGAATTTTGTTTATGCCGAACTCAAAGGCAGGCTGTCTGTAAACATCGTGTTTCATACATCCGCAATTAAACCCCAATTAATTTTCATGGAGTTTTTGTCTTGTCACCAAAGATGTCTTAATTTTTTACACATGTTCACATTAACCACAAGGCACACCATGTTTATTCTGCCATGTGGATTAATAGGCAGACCAAAGTGAAATGAAAGTCCTTGTCTAAATTTACTGTGGCTGTAATTTCAGGACTGCTCAACCCAAAGACCAATAGCTAAATCTGTGTGGATGACAGATGTCCTTTAACCTTATGGTCCAAAAAAGACCAAAAAAGGATAGGCTTTTTGAAATTCAAAGCCCAGGAAATGATAAAATAAATTTGATTCCAAACAAGACTCATGCCTAGCATTTCTTTCATCTATTGTCATTTTATCTCCTAAGAAATAAAGATAAAATAGAAATGGGGGGAACACATGGCCACCAGTGTGGTGCGCTGGTTGAACATCGACACACGAACCAGGCTGTCACGGTTTGATTCCCAGTCAGGGCACATGCCGACTTAAACCCCAGTTTAAGGGGGCGTGCAGGAGGCAACTGATTAATTATTCTCTCTCCCTCTCCTTCCCTCTCTCTAAAATAGATAAAAACATTTAAAAAAAAGTTTTAGCCTAGCTAACACTAAACTTCATAAATAATTTCATCTTGTTTTATATAGACCATGAGAGGTAGCTTTATGTTCGGACACTATGAGCATGCAGATACTCAATCGCTATCCCTAAAAAGCAACTAGAAAAACAGGCAACAGAAGTCTACTTGTGTTGCCAGAGCTGTTGAACTCTTAATATTTCCCACATTGGTGATGTATGAGAGAGGATCTAGGACTGGCAGTAGGCAGGCTGGGGTTCTGGTTTTGCCGGGCATAGACCAGCTAAAGCTGAATGTGATCTCGTTCTCTTTTGAGGCTTGAGTTTCCTTTGTTGAGTATTTGGTGGAATGAGCTAGACCAGTGGCTGGCAAACTGCGGCTTGTGAGCCACACGCGGCTCTTTGGCCCCTTGAGTGTGGCTCATGCAGGTGTGCATGTACAGTGCGATTGAAACTTTGTGGTCCATGCGCAAAATTGGTTTCAGGCTCTCAAAAGAAATTTCAATCGTTGTACTATTGCTATTTGGCTCTGTTGACTAATGAGTTTGCCCACCACTGGGTTAGACCAGTGTCATCTCAGTGTCTCAAGAAAGTAGTCCTGCAGCAAGTTGACAGATACCATTGAAGGAGGGTTCTGTGGCCAATTAGGTTTATGGAGCACCCACTGGGTTAAACAAAATTAAACATGGGTCTTGACCACAGAACTTTTTAGAACTTTGTACTGAGTTTCTAAGAGAGAACCATGGCAGGCATCATTCTCTATTTTACTTGACCGAGGAACCGATGTTTTGAGAATCATGTTGAAGGACCAGTGATCTATGGAACACAGTGTGGAAAACACTGGGTTGAATTATATCACTAACATCCCATCTAACTCGACAACGGTAACATTTAATGCCTGGACTACATTTCACAGCTACCTCTACCAGTGCAAAGCGCTCATTCCCACGTGCCTCAGATTTGGTTTCAGAGCCCTTTCTCAGATGGTGCTCTGGGCAGCCCTTGTCTGTTGGCTCGGGTTGGCATGAGTTGAAACCTATATGCCAGGCCTATGTTTAAATAGTATTCGCTTATGCCCAGCCTCTGTGGCTCAGCGGCTGAGCATTGACCAATGAACCAGGAGGTCACGGTTCCATTCTAGTCGGGGCACATCCCCAGGTCGTGGGCATGCAGGAGGCAGCCGATCATGATTCTCTCTATCATTGATGTTTCTGTCTCTCTCTCCCTCTCCCTTCCTCTTTGAAATTAAAAGAAATTTTTTTTAGAGAGGAATCAATGTGAAATGCTGATTGCTAACATCCCATCTATCCTTGACTGTTAACTCTAAGAAATAATTTTTTGGGGGTGAAAGGTGGGGAAGAGAAGCTACCATTTGCCATGACACATGAATTTACTAATTTCTTTAATTCCCCTTTTGGAAAATGCTTTGGGTAACCAAATATTATATGGTTCACATATTAAATGTCCAAGTCAGGACATTTCTGACAGTGAAATAGGCTACCATTAATAATTATGGGAACAAATGGGGATTGTTCCGGGCATACCAGGATGTACAGTTGTTCTACTTATACTTCATTGCAACTTGAAATTGTGATTTTTATTTTAGTGGATTTATTTTCACTCTGCAAATGTGATTCATTCCCTTGAGTAAACAACAGTAAATTTCACAGTATAGGAGGAGATAGAGGGGCTCCCAATCCTCCTGTCACTCATTCACAAATTCTCAAGTTACATCTGTTAGTTAAAAAAAAAATAGATTCATCCTCACAAATCCTTTATGCCAGTGGTGGGCAAACCGTGGCTCGTAAGCCACATGAGGCTCTTTGGCCCCTTGAATGTGGCTCTTTCACAACATACCACGGCCTGGGTGAGTCTATTTTGAAGAAGTGGCATTAGAAGAAGTTTAAGTTGAAAAAATTTGGCTTTCAAAAGAAATTTCAATCATTGTACTGTTGATATTTGGGTCTGATGACTAATGAGTTTGCCGACCACTGATCTATGCAAACACGAACAAACCAGCATGACCCAACAAGTCACACTTCAAAGTTACCTGCGTTGTGAAAATGTGCATTGAACATTTCCAAGCCTTCAAAGTGCGGGGGAAAGCACGGATTATACGGAGAGCCTGAGAGTGAGAAACTGCCCACATGAAACAGCTAGAGGTGCACATTCAGCCCTTTTGTTGCTACAGTTCGGGAAGGTAATTATTAGCCATTGTTGTGACTTGGATAACATTCCAACGGGGATAAAACGGGAGATGTTTTATTAGACTCCGCTGACAGTCTCCTATGCTTTTGGAGCCTGTCCACTGAAATGCCATAATTACCTCGGAATTATGAAACCCCAAACGACCGCAACCAAAGCAGGGCATGGGGCAACAGGTCCTCCTGGCATCATCAAGTCTACGGAATTACAGAAACCCACGTAAATCGATTCGCATACGGACTCCTAGCAAGCCTGCTGGTTAGTTCCTTGCATTGGACGAGCAACCACACTGAATGCAACCTTCCCCTCCGCAGTGGAAGAACATCCTTCCCCGAAATTAAGGAAAATATTTCATCTACAATTTTCCCTAGTGTATTAGCTCTTCAAGGTCTGGCCTTCATTGTGCTGTTAGCTGATCATGAGTAGGGAGGAGGAAATGATGAAGTGAGGATAAGAGGATAGGGGGGAGGGAGAGAGGAATACCTCTCTTTCTGAGAAAGCTGAAACTTTAGAAGTCAAAGGGCTTTTCATCTCTATCTTTCATTTCATATCCAAAGAAGCCGTCAGCCAGCACTGCTCTGGTTGAGGTCCCTGCAGCCCAGCCACGCTCAGCTGCTCCAGGCCGGATATTCTGGGAGGGCTCAGTGGCCTCTATGCATAGTGTTCTGGCTCTAGTCTTATCTAACGATGAGCGTCATTAGATCAAATGTAACCCCAAGACAAACGCCAACAACAGAGTGTGAGTGCACGCAGTTAAATTGTAAACCTGGCTAGCTCATGCTAAAGCCGCTCCCTTTCCCGAATGCATATTCCTCTTTTTATTTTGAATTCCTTCTAGAAGTCTGCCTTTAGAGGTCATTTTTTTTCAAGGGGAGCTATAATAAATAAAGTATCCCCTGTGTGTGTAGGGAGGGGGGGAAATCTCTCTTCATTAGATAATGAAAAAGGAGGTGCAGCAGGAATTATATTGTTAGCATAGCAGGTAGCACTCAGGGGCCCACTATGCACCAACTATTCTATTCACTAAATAGTGAATACCTTCATAACAATATTAATATTTTACACACACACACACACACACACACACACACATACACACAATCGCCACACTGCATACCTATATACACACGTACCTGGATTTAACATCTGACACGCTCCTTGAACCAATTTGCTCAAAGAATCTCAAACATCCTGCAAGCGCTGCTTTGCAACTGCTTTTCTGATTCTAGCCACACGGGCAATCCTCTAAATCACACCTGTCCTCTTCCTCCAACAATTCGGATCAAGCACATGCTTTTGAATCTGTAGAAAAGTGAGCCATTTCCCAAGAAAGCTGCCTCACTCAGATCCTGGGTGTGTGGAGCTGCGGCTGGAGCAGGGAGGGGCCTCAGGTATATGAACAAGAGCAGGAAGTCAGGACTAATTATACCTTGTTATATTTGGCAATCTGAGTAATAAATAAAATGGCACGTCTCACTTCAGTTGGTTTTTCAGAGCAAAGTACCTCAGGCTGATATCTCATTCCAATGGATTAATTATTCTTTAAGTGTTAAAAATTAATGTTCTGATTAGATACAGACTTAAATCTTTTTTTTTTGAAAAATGTTTTTCTTCATGATGAAAAAGCTCTTATTCATCATGAAAATCCATGTTTGCCAAAGGAAAACAAAATTCACATTTTCCAAAGGAAAAGAGCACCTTCCTCCTGGCTACATTCCATCATTCCATATACCTTGCATGCATCTAAAATCACACAAGGCACAAGTTTTAAAAACTGGCGTTAGAGGCCCATGAAAACTCTGCAAAAGACAAAACAACAACAACAACAAAACCCTTAAAACTATTACGTGGGTGCAGATAATAGGGGCAAAGGCTCTAGCATATGAAATTTACTAGGTACAAGAAGTTATAATTGTGTTTTTTTACATGAAAATATATGTTTGTTTGTTTTTGTATCTAAAAATGTCACTGAGGATAATGGCTACATGTGTTTGCTGTGCAGCAAAACTTTCAAAATTTGTCTTGTGGAGAGTATTCTAATTCTGAGCCCAATATGTGTGTATCAGGACTTCTAGAGCCCATGGTCTCTGCCTCAGCCACACCTCTGGCATTCCTAAGAACTGCTTGTGACAAGGAAGAGTGCCAAGAGCTCACTTTATCCTTTCAAGTCTGTGTACATGGTGAGAAAACCTTTCATCACTACCTTCTCATTCTGGCAATTCATGAATGTAAGAGAAATAAATTATACAGTGATACAAGAAGGTGGAGGAATCCATGCTATCTGTAAACGGCCATCTCACACTCATCAAACTCTCAATTTGGGAAAGGGGGCAAGAATGATCATACTCTCTCTCCCTCCAAATTTAATGTTCCATTGGTCCACAATTTTTCCAGGTGATAGTCTGGGTTTAAAAGTATAGCTGGTTTGGCTCAATGGACAGAGCATCAGTCTGTGGACTGAAGGGTCCTGGGTTTGATTCTGGTCAAAGGCACGTGCCCTGGTTGCAGGCTCAATCCCCAGTAGGAGGTGTGCAGGAGGTAGCTATTCAATGATTCTCTGTCATGACTGATGTTTCTATCTCCCTCTCCCTCTCCCTCGCTCTGAGATCAATAAAAATATTTTTTTTAAAAAGAAATAATTAAAAAAATATAGGGTGTTCTAAAAATATATACACAATTTGAATAATTACAAAGCCAGTGTTTATTAAAATACATTTCATTTCACCCTGACCCAGTAGTTGGCGAACTGCGGCTCGTGAGACACAGTTTGCCGCTCTATTGACTAATGAGTTTACCGACTACTGTCCTAACTGGTTTGGCTCAGTGGCTAGAGCATTGGCCTGAGAACTCAAGGGTCCCAGGTGCGACTCCAGTCAAGGGCATGTACCTTGGTTGCACGTACATAGTCAGTGGGGAGTGTGCAGGAGGCAGTTGATAGATGTTTCTCATTGATGTCTCTAACTCTCTGTCTCTCTCCCTTCCTCTCTGTAAAATAATCAATAAAATATATTTTAAAAATACATTTCCTTTCCAAATAGAATCTACAGACATTGTGTGTATACATTTTGGGAGGATACCCTGTATTTGTCTGAGTACTATGTTAGGTCAATTTTGGAGGATTTTCTTATGGCTAAAATTATCCCATATGCCCAAAGATGGAATAGATTGGAATGAAGTAGTGAGTTCATTGTTACTAGATATATTGAAGATGTAGGATCAGTTGGCAAAGATCTTGTAAAGAGAATTTAAGAACTAGATGGTTAATTGAGAAACTATAACTGGTGCTATAATCTTTCTTTTAGCGAACAATGACAGCTGATGTATGAAAGGGGGACAAAACACCTAAATGCCTGGTGTGCCGAAATACTAAAGAATGGCATAATCCTCTTAATTGGGACCCATTCACTAGAGCAGCCTAATTCAATCAAATAACTTGAGATTTCCAGTGGCTTTTTAATTAGGATAGTTTACTGGGGATGCATTAACTGTTAAATGAAGCTCATATTCAGCACACAAAAGTGCTACAATGTTTGCATATGTGCAAACAGATTGCATTACAAAATATACTTAAAAATATTTCCTACTTTATACAATAACTTGGGTCAATATGTGACAGAGTATTTCCTCTAGAAGAAAAGTGCTGGGGGAGGGTTGTTAGAGGGGAAGGGACTGAGCAAAAAAAAAAAAGAGTGAGAGAACTCATGCACATGGACAACAGTGCGGTGATTGCAGAGGTGGAAGAGGACATAGAGGAAATAAATGGTGATGGATAAACAAACAGAAAAAATAAAAGCTCTCTTAAATTTATTATTATTTATTAAAGGCCCAGTGCACAAAATTTGTGGACAAGTAGGGTTCCTAGCGGCTGCCAGCTGCAGGCCTGGGCCTCTCTCACCCCTTGGTTGAACTCACAGTTGAATTCCCGGTCAGACTCCTGGTGGAGGGGACAATTTATATGTTAGCCTTTTATTATATAAGATTATTTACTTGCTTTGTACTAAAGTTTCCAATTTTTTGTGTGTGCCAAGTTTCATGTTTTGATCTTATTTCATTAATGTAGAACCTCTCTAACTTTGAAAATGCTTATGTTAGGAAACCCCATACTACAATTCAAATCCAATGAAGTGTAATTTGAATTTTCAAAAGCACATTTGAGACCTTTAAAAATATTTAAAGGTTTTTCTATCATTGAACTAAAGAATAATTTTTATGAAAATTATTTTATACGTGTATTTTGATAGTTTCCTGAATTCCCTACTCTTTCCACAATTTTTTATATCCCTTTTTATTTTTCAACCATTTTTCTTGGAGAAGAATCACATATCACCTAAGGAGTAAAAGAAAACCATGACTCCTGCTTGGGTTGGCTCACCCATGAAAGTATCTGTTGGGACAAAGCAGTTCTTTTCTGTGCAGAGGGAACTCACTGCCCTTGTCACACTGTGTGTGTGAGTCTATACAAGCTACACCTGTCCCCTCAGCATTTCACCCTGCAGAGCCCAGGTTCTAGCCTTCCAGGTTCTGGGGAGCATTTCATCTGCTTATACCCTGCCAGGTATTGTCTAATCCCAGCATTGAGGGGGAAAAACCAATAAATGTCCTGGCCTGGTGGTTTAGTTGGTTGGAGCATCATCCCATGCACCAAAAGGCTGTGGACTCAATACCTAGTCATGGCACAACCCATATCTCTCTTCTTTCCCCTCTAAAATAAATCAAATAGATCATTAGGTGAAGATGAAAAGAAAATAACGATGAAAAACAAGCCTTTAGATAGTTGTACAGAAACACTATTTTTAGCTATTCATGTTTGTTCAAAAGTAAGCCTCCTGAATAAAATAAAAAATAGGTATTTCTGATCAATATAGATAAATTTAAATATCATAATCTTGATCTCACACATTTGTTTTTGTCCTCATGGCATTGTGAGGAAGAGTACAAAACTCTCCCTCTTCCCCTACTTCTTCTTCCTGTAAAGTATTCTTATGATTTCTAGGTGACTAAAAATTAAAGTACTCAATAGTTCTAAAATGCTGGTAAGATTAGAAAGAGAGTTTCTGGCCAGTGGTTAAAGAGTTAACCTTAGACATTACATAGAAAATGTTAAATCTCTTGCCAGGTCATTTACTGCAATGTTTAAAAGATGGAAGAGTGACTTTGCCCAACACTCTAGAGCCCAATAATGTAATTGTAACTAGTATACTGACGAGACAGAACAGTCTTCTAACACTATTTTAGAAGTGATTTATTGATCCCTGAACAATAATTTTTCAGTGATTAATACAACCAGAATTTATAGATTTAGTCCTAACTTCAGGAAAAATTGACTTCACTCTGGTTCCCTTTGCCTTCTCACATTAATCTTTAAATTGCAATTAGCTAAGTTAAATCATGATCTTGACAAGGCATCCCCTTCATCCCCTTGGGGGACAGGATCTGGTTTTGCAAAGTTTGGATTGTATTACTTCATCTTTAAAAGACCATTTGTGTAAGCACATTTTTATTATTAGCAAATAGTATCATTAGCATGTACGTATTTTCCATGAAGGAGAAATAGAGAAATATGCAGGAAGAATGGTTGTACTTTGCAATATTATCCCACACATATGACATGTGTAAGGTATGTAGGCTTCTTTGCTGAGGCAGTGGGGGATGATGAGTGTAGGACTTTTCCAATTGGGAGCTATATAAACATCTAAAAGGGAAATGAAAACATTTAAAATGTAAGCCAACACTCTCACATACTGAAATTTGTAGCAACTAAGATGGGAACATGAATCGGTGTAACCCCTCAAGAAGAAAATTTGGCAACACATTTAGAATGTACATGCCTTTGACCCAGTAGTTTCACTTCTAGAAAGTTACACTTCAATATGCTCACACAAGGGCACAAAGACATATGACACATGTACAAGGATGTTCATGTTAACACTTAAAAAAAAATAACAGGAAAAAAAATAGGAAAACACTTATCTTGCCCTAAAGGTCCAACAAAGAGGAAATGGCAAATTAATTATGTTATCCAATAATTATCTAATAAAGAGGGAATATGCTAATTGACCTTCACACCATCACAAAAGGTCCCACAGCCAATAAGGAAGGAATATGCTAATAGACTGCCATGCCCTCAAAGATGGCAGCACCCACGGCCAATAAGGAGGGAATATGCTAATTGACTGCCACATCCTCAAAGATGATGGTGCCCACAGCCACAAGATGGCAGTGCCCAGCCCCCTCAGTCCTGTCACTTTGCATTGTTTGTCTCCAGAGTTCTTCAGTCCCCTCAACCCTCCAGCCACCCAGTTACCCTGAGGTTCAGGTAACCAGGGCCACTGAGGCTTGCACTGCAGGGAGTGGCAGCAGCAGAGGTGTGATGGGGGTGTCATCTCTCCCTGATCGCCAGGTTGCCTCCCACCCCTGAGGGCTCCTGGACTGTGAAAGGGGGCAGGCCAGGCTGAGGGGACCCCCCCCTCCAGTGCATGAATTTTCATGCACTGGGCCTCTAGTTATATAAAGCTGTCAAAATATATAATCTAGTAAAATACCAGCAGTATAGGATGGAACAACAGACTTCTGTAGGGGTATACTAGAAATGTGTCACTTTTAAGTTATGTGGAGAGGAGGGGTTGATGCTGAGGGGGGAGAGAGAACTTTCCCCTTAACACTTTGGAGCTCTCTGTATATATATTTACCACAAGCAAATGTTACTTCATACATGTTAAATTTGTTAAAATGTACACAGAGGAAGCCTAAAGGAAAACATGACATTGGCACACCCATTCTATTGCAGCATTTTAAAAGTTGAAAGGAAACATATAGTTTTTGGAGCAATTATATCCTATTAAAAGATACTTGCATTATTATTTCATTATTCATTAGCCACTGGGGTCTTTCAACCCACATTTTATTTGTACTACCCTGATGAGATTATTAGGAGGATTAAACAAGGTGATACATGTCTAACCTCTGGTTTGGGGCTTGATGTATTTTACTCAGAAAGGTTTGCTGGTTGTTATAATTCCTTACAAAAGCCAAGGAAAGAGCCCATGTAGGGGCACACAAAGCAATTCAGAAAGCCTCTGACTCTGGATGTATGTCACTCAAAATCCATCTTCTACATTGTCTCCTCTTTGAGAGCCAATCCACTAGACCTAGTTATAAATGAATGTATCTGTAACATTTGCCTTTATTCTTTTATGTATCTATGAAGCTTCCCACTGCTAGGAGGACCACGGCATACTTCCCCAAATCATGGTCATAATGATAGCGAAGCGGACTCAACTAAATAGAACAAATGTTAGCATATTGTCTTATACACAGAGGTAGTTAGTCCTAAAACTAGATGTGCTGATGCAAATATACTTTAAAAAAAATTCACACCAGCCGTGGATTATCTCATCTTGCTTCAGGTAATGGGTGAAAAATGCCAAAGTGTATCATCAGCGAAGATCTGTAGAACGTGACATGCTAGGGTTGTATTCTGTTGTGTTTGCTTAGTGACCAAGCAACAGCTTATAGGATAGTTTCTGGCTCTGCTGAGTCCCTGTTCCAAGAACAGAATGGCTTCCAACCATGACAGTGGTTCTTGCGGAGTTCGGAGGAATCTGAGCTCAAGCACCCTTTGGGTTGGATCTTGAAAATCTTGCTGGGAGAAGTGAGAAGCTAATTAAAAAGCCACATGAAGACTTGGCCATGTAGAAGACGACGATTCACATGTGGCTTTCACTCCAGTGGGGGTGAGAGTGGGGAGAGAGATAATAAGTACTTAAACTACCACTAAAAGAAATTATTTCAGATAGGGCAATGCCATAAAGAAAACAGAACACAGTATGAGTGATCAGTGCTCCATTAGATAGAGTGGTTGTGGAAGAGTAAGGTCATTTCATACTATGAGAGTACAAGCGTGTTTATGAAGACTGTGTAAGAAAAAAAGATATCCTATCTAATAAAGAAGGAATATGCTAATTGACCCTCACGCCATCACAAAGTTGGTACTCTCAGTCAATAAGGAGGGATATGATAATTGACTGCCACACTCTCAAAGAAGGCAGTGCCCATAGCCACAAGATGGCGGCGTCCAGTACCCTCAGCCCAACCGGTGTGCCTGCTTCTGGAGTCTCCCAGTTCTCTCAGCCCCCCTCCCCCCACCTGCCCAGGGTGAGCTCACAGTGCAGGCAAGCCTTGACTGTCAGCTGCCCAGCCACCCAGGGCCACCCAAGGCTCAGGTAACCAGGGCCACTGAGGCTTGCGCTGCTGGCAGTGGCAGCAGCAGAGGTGTGATGGGGGCATCACCTTCCCCTGATCACTGGGTTGCCTCCCACCCCTGAGAGCTCCCAGACTGTGAGAGGGGGCAGGCTGGACTGAGGGACCCTCCCCCTCCAGTGCATGCATTTTCATGCACTGGGCATCTGGTTAGAAAATAAAAAAAGCCTGAAAACCTGATGCAGAAGTATTGATGCCTGGAGATACTCTAACCATGAGCTTCATATCACCCACCTCCAAAGAGACTCCTCTCCCTCCTTGGAGTTACTAGGACTAACTAGCAAATGTCTCACCTTCTAGACAAATAGAATTCCCACCTTCTTTCCTGAGCACATTCTCTCATGTTAATTTATACCCATAAAGACAAAAAACATGTTTACTTATGACTTCATACAGAATTCAGGTCTATCTCTACAGTGAAATGGCCCATTTTCTCCCATCCATGATGTCACAGGTGTCTGATTCTTCTCTCTCAAGCTATAAGACAGCTGTTGCTATTGCATACAGACAGATATCAAAAGTGAGGCTACTATCTATAATAATAAAAACATAATATGCTAATTAGACCAGACATCCTTCCGGACATCTAGAAGGATGAAGCCGGGCCTGCGAGGAAAGCTCAGGTCTGGATGCCAGAGGGAAGCTGGTGCTGGTAGCTGGGGGAAGCAAGGACTACTCTTGCATGAATTTCATGCACCAGGCCCCTAGTTACATTATAAGCATTTCTCTAGTAGTCACTGCAAACTGTCTTCCCTTCTCTTTGTCTGAAAAGCCAGTGAATAGGGAAAGCAGAAGAAAAATAGCTTGCAGGGTTGTTGGGTAAGACTTGCTTGTACTGCTCCCTGGAGCATTTTTGTTCCTTATAAGCAGCAGAAAAACTAACAACCAGGAGAGAATTTATGTCACCTTCAGAAGCTGTCAACAGCCGCAAGGGAATGAATGAATTTGGTGCATTGAAAGGGGGGCGGGGGGAAAAAGGGACAAATGATATAGTCTTGTTCTAAATATGCAATTTGAATAAGGAAAATAAATTTCTTCCTTAAATACACAAGAGTGCTCACACTTGAGGAGTGCCCTGGAATACAGTGATTATATGAAGGGGGTTCTGAAAATCTGCCTGGCTTTTTTCCCCCCAACTGCTTTTGCAGGCACGTGCCAGCATCCCTGCCCAAGAGGTTGTCTCACACCCAGACTTATTCTGACTGGGATCCACTATTATGATCTGTCTTCCTAGCAGCTTGGGGAGCACATGTCTTTTTCCATAAACATTTTAATAAATAATCCTGAACTCTGGAGGGAGGAAACGCATGAATAAGAAAACTATATTCCATTGTAACAAATGGTCCAGAGAATCTATTTTACATGGCAGTCAATAGTCAGCCAAACCTTCCTGAAGGATTTAGCTAAGCTTACCAGACCCCCTCCAAAATGTTAAGTGTCAGGGGAAACAGTGTAATTCTAATTCTTTACCATTTGCAGGACTTCTAGGTTTAAAGGGCTACTGAAATGTTTAATTCTTTTCATCTATGATGATTAGGGCAGCACTTATGAAGCTGGTTGAAGAAAGGAGGGTTAGCAAGAGAGAGGTAATACTGTTGTTGGTTTTTGTTTGTTTGTTTGTTTTTTGAGTGGTAGGCTTTTTAATTTTGTTAGTTCTTTTCCAAACTATTTTTGCAATGCAAATTGAGAGAGCAGTCTATGTCTTCATAATAATCTATGCCTAAGTATTGTTTTAGGTGTTCTTAACACAAATACCTTAAATTGTTTAATAGTTTTGAGGCCTGAGATCCTCTCATTTACGTATGGAAAAACAATCTGTACTTTTTACTTGTATTGTTACCAGAAAAGTATACATAAAGGTTTCATGCCACAAAGTGCTATGTTCTCGAATGACAAGACTTACACAGCTATCATCTTTGCCTTCGGAGACTTTCTAACATAAGACATCACCGTTAACATACTATTTATTTTGTGGCAAAGAGCAATGGACTGTTTCTATCCTCATTACTCAGAGCCATGGAAATTCATCTTATGCCACTGATATCCAGGGGAAACCAGAGGCCTGAAGCTCTGTGGTGGCTGTGGGCCAGACCTTGATTCATTCTTGGATGCCTCATCTACACCCTTCCACAAGTGATACCTGGAGACCACTTCCCATATATTTCATGTTGGTGTTAGGATTGTTCTGAAGAGAAGAATGTTTCAGGGGTGGGTGGTAAAGTTGTAAATAGGGACTGATGGACTGCTATCTCCAAAATTACGCAGCCGTGTGCTCTCCACACACTTGTCAAAGCTTGGCAGCCTGGCCTTGGGCTGGGCCCGAGCAGGACTGGAGTCCTGCTGTGGAAGCAGATGGCTGGTGGGCCCGGAGTCTGGTGTCAGAGAGACTTCAGCATCGGCATTCTGCTGGGTGGGTTCTAACTTCCAGGACCACCTCCCAGCTCTCCTGAAGGGAGCCCCTGGGCAATGGGATTAGGAGGAGGAGGGGCAGGCACAGCATCTGGCACGGGGCCCTGGCCCTGCTCCTCCTTCCAAAGTCTGTGTGGGAAAGGGGAGCTGCCTGCAGTCAGGAAGAGGTGGTGAATGGCCTGGGACCCGTGGAGGTGAGGCTACACGTTGCCGGCCTTTGAAAGGCAGCCAAGAGACCACTTTGCCACCTGGTGATGGAGTTGGCTTCCTGCCCTAGTTTCTTCTTAGAATAGCAAGCAGCATTCAAGGCTCAGCATCCCTGTGAGGTCGTCTCCTAGTTTTTAATAATTCCTTGTATTTATTTAGTGCCTTTTTCCTCTCCCAAGGGCTAAGTAGGAGAGTTTTCCATATGTGACTTCAATAATCCTCATTACGGCCCTGTGCCTGGGCTGGTTAGAGAATGGTGCTAATGGGGCCAAGGTCAGCACTCAGCCCCTCACGAGCCCCCTGTGAGCAGCCCCATTTGCACTGAGAAAATCTGTTTCATGGTCTCACTCTGCACAGCTAACCATGCCAATTATTTCAAAACAGCTTACAAGAGGCCACAGCGATAACAGGTGGTAATAATAATAATAATGGCAGCTTACATTTAATGAGGGTTCACTCTGTGCCAGGTATTTTCTAAGTGCTTTTCTTTTGTTAACTAATTCAGCTCTCCCAAAAACTCCTTGAGAGAAGTACTATTGTTGGGCCCATTTTAAAGAAGAGGAAACTGAGGCCCAGGGAGGTTAAGGTCACACAGGAAATGGCAGAGCAGGGATTTCAACTCCATCAGTCAGCTTCAAGGGATCCAACTTTCTTTCTTTTTTTTTTTTTTTAACATTTTTTAAATTGATTTCAGAGAGGAAGGAAGAGGGAGAGAGACAGAAACATCAATAATGAGAATCATTGATTGGTTACCTCCTGCACGCCCTCACTGGGGATTGAGCCCACAACACAGCATGTGACCTTTACGAGAATTGAACCTGGAACCCCTCAGTCCACAGGCTGATGCTCTATCCACTGAGCCAAACCATCCAGGGAAGATTCAACTCTTAATACTGCCCCCCCCCCACCAGTAAGCAACGTTGAGAATGGAATCACTACACAAATTCCTTATCATGCCTAGATATTAAAGCAAAACTTACAAATACAAAGTAAGATGTGGAGAGTAGACAAGATGGACTCAGTTAACATATAAAGGACACTTCAACAATACATGTTAGGGGATATCCTACACACACCACAGGCTCTGTCTCATTTAATCTTTACAGCAGCCTTTTGATGTCAGCACTACTGCGTCCATGTTATAGCTCAGGGTACTGAGGGTCAGAGAGAGCAACTAATTTGAATTCTGGCACTTAGCATTAGACCTCTTGGAACGTCAGTTTCCTAGTCTCTAAAATGTAATAATAGAGCTAGAGAGACAAAAATCAAAAGAAGTCGAACAGGTTGGCAAAGTGAAGGGGACCACAGCAGGAGTGGACTAGGGCTGAGTGGCAAGTTCTGAGAGTCACAGCCATGGGCCTAGGGTAAGCTTTCTAGTGCATTTGCTATTTCATGAAATTTCAGAGATGTTCTCAATTCAGTTGAAGAAAATATGTGAAAAGGAAATAGAGGTTTCAAGGAGATGAAGGGACATAATGTGAGTGATGGTGTCCAGGACCAGAAGCCCACTTTTGGACTTCCATCACTGTGTCCTCTTTCCTACAGCTGCCAAATGGCTATTTCTTCTTGCCCTCTCCATATGTCATCGTCAAAGAGGAAATAAACACCTTGAACCATAGGGACAGTGCTGGGCAACGGGAGAACAGGAGGTTACTTGCTAGGAAAATAGGGGCACTCAATTCTATAGTATTTGTTTATTGGAAGAATACAGTGATACAGCCACTTAAACTGTTTGGACAAAGTCGATGCTCAACAAATGTTTAAAACACATTCACATCCAAAGAGCTCCTGTCTGTCATGTGAAACAAATGGGAGTAATTACTTAACCATGTCCCTCTCTGGATGTACCAAATGGTTTGGGAAGAATGGCCTCCAGAATGCATGGCCTCTTGCATCAGACACATTTTGGTGAGAGCTCTGGTTCCATCATTCCCTCCAGGAACTTAGGCGAGTTACTCTCTCTGAGCTTCAGCTTCCTCATCTCTGAAATGTAATAACGCTTCCTATGTCATGGGCTTATTACATTAAAGGGGAAAATGAATATAAAGTAGCTCCCAATCAGAGCTAACTTATTATTAAAGTGAACATTTTCTTGGGAAACTAAAACGTAGAACTCTGCTTATATTTCCCGGTTTTTGTGGGAGCCCCATGATCTATAAATGGTGTTCACTTGTATGTCACTCCGTGGCTTCAGACACTCTCAACCAGTCTGCTTTCCTCAAAGTGTTCATTTGCGGAGGGAAATTCTGCTTTTTCAGCAGATAGAGTTTCAGTGCACTGGCAGGGTGTGCTGGGTGCCTTGATTAATGGCTCAGCAGATATTCATATTGGTAGTAATAACTAGCACATGTGTATTAGAAATCATACACAGCATATTGTGCACTCATATTTGATAAACAGCAGCAAGATGTTAAACAGGGATGGTTTGGCTAGCGAGCTGTGATAACTGTTAACACTACAAATGCCAGCTTCTGGATTGCAAGTTCCTTGCAGCTTAAATATCAAAACCCAAAGAAAAAAAGCCCCAGATTGTTTCCTGTGTATTATCCTCAAGTCAGACAAAGCAATCTGGATAGGAATTCCACCCGAAAGCAATACTTCCACTGTGGTTAGCAAACCAGACTGTGTTTCCTTTTTAGTTTAACTTGACCTAATTAAGGCTCGGGCGTAGAATCTTGACATAATGCTCTGAGATCCTTTGACAAATCATTTAACATTAGTATTATTCCATAACTTGCCAAGTTACAACCTAAAAGGTAAGTGCTTATTTTAGAAAAACCTAAGCTTTCTTGTACGGATGATATTTTAAGGTTTGTATCAATGGGCTCCAGACATCCCTTTTCTTCCAGGCTCAAATACTCTGTCTTCTCAAAGAGCTCTCCCATCAGCTAAAGATAAGGCAAGGTATACAGCTGACAATCACTCAGGAGGCTTATGCTGGGAAATTTCTCTTCATAGTGTCACAAGATAGCAGAGGCCAAGGGGTGTGTGTGTGTGTGTGTGTGTGTGTGTGTGTGTGTGTGTGTTGGGGGGTGGGGGATGAACATGGTTTCTTAACATTATTATTTGCTATCGAAGTATGCTATTACAATCTGGTTATGTTTCTTTAAAACAATTTTTAATCCTCACCTGAGGATATTTTTTTCCATTGGTTTTTACAGAAAATGGAAGGGAGGGAGGAGGGGGAGAAAGAAACACTGATGAGAGAGATACATTGATTGGTTGCCTACCACATGTGCCCCAACCAAGGCTGGGGATTAAACCTGCAACTGGGATACATGCCCTTGACAGGGAATTGAACCTGTGACCCTTGGGTCCATTGGTTAGTGCTCTAAACACTGAAAAAACTGACCAGGGCTAAATATGTTTCTTAAGAAGTGCAGAAGCATCAAGTCTATTGTGTAGAAGATGCCTGCACTTGAAAAAAAAAAGAATAGAAAAGAGGCAGCGAGTGAAACAGGTCTACCAAGACTGGGGTCCAGTTGGGATCCATGTAAAATTTTTAACCACTCAATTAATCTGCACCAACCCCAGAAACTATTTTCTCCAAGACTGTACTTCCTCCTTGACAAAATGTGCATAAAGGAACCTAGCCAGAAACTTTTTGAATCTTTGTTGAGTCTGGAAAGACTTGAGTGACTTCTCTGTAGAAGGGCTCAGTATTCTTCCTTCAGTGAACACAGAATCTCCAAGTGCCCTGAGACTGGGGAATGGGTACCATGTGTAACCCTCCTGGGTGAGCTTATCAATGATAGGGTAACTTGACACAAGTCATGGGAAGAAGCCAGCACAGTGCCTGTGTGGGGGGGGCAGGGGGTGCCCAACTAATGCTGATTGCACTGTGCCTTCTCCAGTCATCTCCTGGTCTAGTGGAGAAGATAGGTTTTCAAATTTCACTTGTGAGCTTTGAATGGTTGACATTGTGGTTCACATCTTTCTTTGAGGGGGTGGGCTGTGAACCTTTCTCTCAGAGAAGTTTATAAGTGGTACCCAGCTGGAGTGCATGTGACTCCTCAAAGGCTCCCCAGATGAAGACCCCCTGAGCGTCACCAGATTTCCTCTCAATTCGTGGTTTACTGATCACATCTGGAAAGGCCTGGTGGAGAAAGGCTTTTGATCTAGAGCTAGAGAGACAAAATCAGGGGCCATCATCCAAGAGGTGAGGGGAAGTTGAGACAGAGTACTCAAAAGAAGCAGTCGAACAGGTTGGCAAAGTGAAGGGGACCACAGCAGGAGTGGACCAGGGCTGAGTGGCAAGTTCTGAGAGTCACGGTCATGGGCCCAGGGTAAGTAGGGAAACTTCAAACAACTAACTGGCTTAGGTGTCTGTGGCTGGATTTTATGGGCCAGTTTTGGCATGGAGCAAAGGCAGACATGCTGCATTTAAAGAGTCTGTTCTAGAATGAATAGTGTAAAAGAGGGTTTTTTCAAGTGTGATCTCCTGACGCCTTAGAACCCTCTGAGCTACTTATTAAATGCTGGTTCCAAGTTCCACTGGATCAATAGGATTTGGAGCTAGGGCCTCAGAATCTGTATTTCTGACAAGCACTCCACCCCATCATGTGATTTTTTTAAAAAATTCAAAGTTTTACAACTACTGCAATACAGTAAAGTGCAAGGAATTAAAGTATAGAAAACTTGAGTTCTCTTCTTGGCCATGTGATCTTGGCAGTTACTTGATCTCATTGAATCTTAGTTTCTAAATCTGTAAAATGGGGATAATGTACTTGTTCATAAGGGTTATTTAAGTTAATGAAGATCAGAGTGGTGAGCAAATGCACATGTTTGTAATTATCACATTTTTGAGCCAGAGTGAAATCTTGGAGACCACCACCATTGTAGCTCTGACAGATCTGGGCTTAGTTAGTCATCTCAGAAGTGCCCAGTGTTATAGGCCTTAGTTATGTGTCCCCTGGAAGGTCCTCCAATGGTCTTGTACTTTATCCAGCACCTGCAACTCTGATGGTCAGCTTGAGTGCCAGCACTGGGAGTTGGACTGCTTGCTTTTCAAATCCTGGAGTCACGAGGCAGAAGAGCTTCGAGGGGCCAGAAGTCTCAGGGGTCTGCTCCTCTCCGGGTGAATTCCAGAGACTTTTAATGTGCTAAGCTACTGGGGACAGTAGCTGGGGTTAAGAATTAAGAAGAGGAAGAACAGGATTAGAGTCCCAAGTGAGTTGATGAATTGGAGAAGTAGTCAGGAACAAAAAACAGCTCAATAGGAAAGGTTCTGGATGATACATGGAGGAAATGATTGTTATCACAAACTCGGGCTAAGCAGTGTCTAGCCAAATGAGGATAATAAGCTGAAAACAATCCAATGAGGTCCAGAGGTCACTTAAAACATGAGCGTGAAAGTTGGCTGCACTAACTGAATGAAGCCCAGCGTGAAGGAACTGTGAGGTAATCGCCACTTTATCATACCTTTATGAGACTTCTTTGTCCAGCTCTGGACTTCACAGTTTGAGAGGCATGGAGTACTTGGACATGGTTCAATGATAGAAATAAAGATGATGAAATTGTTGGAGAACATGAACTATGAGAAAAAGCAAAAAAATCTGGTATTATTTAACCTAGAGTGAAAGCAAGCTAAGGGGAGACTTAACTCTTCCAGTTCATGACTTAGGGTTGAGAGTGACCATTTTTGTTTGCATTATGTTGAGGGGTAAATAGGCTGATGTTCAGTAAAAGGAATGTATGTTAAAGAAAGAAAAATACTTTTTTTGTGTGTGCGATGAATGTTAAGAGCTCAAACAGGCTCTGGTGGCAAGAGAAAGACTCCTTTCTCAACACTGACTCAGGGGCTACCCCAGACTGAGGGATGTGAAAAGGGCTGCTTTACCCTATTTTGAAAGTTGGAAGGAAAGACAATATTGTCTGAATTTGGAATAAGCCCCACATCTGGCCCAGAGCTGTGATTTGGGGCAGGCAATTAACTTCTATGGTCCTTAGTTTCTGGATCTTAAAAATAAAGGTAATAGATCAGATGATCCCCAAGGTCTTTCTCAGCTCTAAAAAGTCACATTGTTATGTCCCAGAGTAATAAGCTGGCTATATTTAACATGTTAAAGTTTTCCTTCCAATAAAGCAACAACAGTAAATATGCTGGGGTTGGAGAGGGGACAGTACGCAGGAGGTGGCATTTGATCTGGGCTTGACGGGTTGATGCCATGGGTTGGGGTGAAACAAACTGTGGAAAGCTATTCCCTCTGGGGAGTTATCTGGCTCTGAGAGTCAGGTGGGGCAGAGAATGCAGGGTACTCCTGAGAAGGGGTATATCCGGAGTGGAAGGGGAGGATGAGTGGTACCAATAGGCTACCTAGGAACGAGGACAGGGAAAGGAGAGAAGACTGTGGGGTGCAAAGCAGAACAAGCTGATGAAGGAGAATTCTTAGCTAAGGACCCAGCCAAACCCTAGGACCGAGTCTAGACTCAACAGCCAAGGAGGCCACTCAAGGGACTGCCGGAAGATGAACTGCAACCCCAAACCAAGAGCATGGGTCTGTACTCAAGTAGGAGAGGCCTCAACTCTTCAGAGACATAAAGATTTGAAAGCACATAGGCTTTGAAGTGAGAGTGACTTGGTTTCCATTCTGCCTCTGCTACTCATTACCCACTAATCTTGGGCAAGATGCTTCTCCTTGTTAGACGCAAGTTCCAGATAGTAACAAGCGAAATAGATCTACCTTGTGATATATTTTTATGAGAATTAAGCATGATTATGGGCTTGACAATAGTGAGTAAAGACTGCTGTAATTCTTATTTGGGCCTGGGAATGGAATTAAGGCAGAAAAAAACAAACAAAAAACAAACTTCCGTGATTCAATGGTTTCCAGAAAGGTCCTGAAACTGGATAACTACTACTAATACTACTATCTAATGTCCAAACTACGTTTTCGTAATATGTTCTCCCTTGTTCCTCCATCTGATCCTCACGAATATTTAACTTTGAAGTGGGCATTATTATCACCTTCCCATTTCAAACGATGAGACATTGAGGGGATAATGCCTTGTCTGACCTCAGTGAGTAAGTGGTAGTGACTTAAGTCTTCTCTGGCTTCAGTCATTGCTTTCTCCTTAACATCTATTCCATGGGAGAAAAACAGAGGAGCTTGGGAGGACTGACATTTTAACCAACTTATCTGAATAACATGAGACTGAACTTGTGCTCTGGGCCGACTGCTGGTAGTTGTCCAGGAACAGTTCCTTGACCTTGAAAGGTTGCTAGACCCTAAGCCTATCCTCCCAACCCCAGTGTGCCGCCAATCCTGCCAATACAAGCACAGTCAGCACCAGATGAGCACAGCTTTCTGTTTGTCACACTTACTGAATGAAGAGGCTTCTTCTGTTTGTGTCTTTAAATAGAATCATTACCGGGATCTGCAGTCATAGCTCTCTCCAGGAGCCCTTAATAAGCATTAAGACTGTGACTGAGTTACTTAGCTCTTTCCCCCCCTCACAGCCAAGTAACCACCTCTCTGATCTCCCCTCACAGAATTCCTTTCCAACCAGCAAGTCATGCCTGTGATTCTTCTCTCCTCCTTTGGATATTGATCCCAGGACCAGACACTCTTAATGAGGCAAAACTCACTGCTTCTGAGCCTAGAGAATGGGTCTCCCTGCCAAGCACAAATACTGTAGCTCCTCTTTTCTTTCTCATGTGCTCAGACACTCTCTGGGACCCTTTCCTGCTCTGGGATTATTCAAAAAAATTTAAAGGGCTGACATTTTCTTTTCAAAATAGTTTGCATTGAGTCTTGCTAGAAGCAAGGAATATGACTAAGTAATTTCTTAAAGCCCCTTCCAGCCAGTGACTCATCAGACATGGACTTTTAAACTGGAATGGATTGACCGATTCTGGGCCAAATGTCTCATTTTTTTTGCAAATCGGGAGAGTGAGTCGATAGAGGTGAAGAGTTGTGGAGGTTGCTTGCTGCAGAAGAGCATGGGATTTGAAGTTCGAAGTTCTGGATCTGAGGCCACACTCAACCAGCCACATGCTGAGTGACCTTGAGGAAGTCGCTAACCTTCAGAGCTTCGGTTTGCATACTTGTGAAATGGAAATAATACCACATACCCTACCTGCTTCCTGGTGTGGTTCTGAGGGTAATAGGGTATCATATTTCTGAAAGGCAAGCACATATAATCCTTAACCAACAATGTTGCACACTTAAGTAGCTTGTGCAGTCACCCTGTGGCAAAACCAGGATCCCCAATTCCAATGTAATTCAATTTCCATCCTGCAATGCTGCCTTCTTGACATTTTTCCAATTCTGTAGTTATAAGCTTTTCCCATAAGGCAGCACACTAATTTGATCTCCACATGCTCTTCTTTAAACCCTTGGATATACACAGACTCACACTGTGGGACTCCAGACTGGCTCAGATGGATTAGAGAACAGCATCGTTGAGGACTTGTTGGGGATCTCTCAAGCAGCCTTCCACTACGTCAGGGTTATGGCCCTCAGACCCCGGATTGATAGCTTCCGAGGGACTAGGTACATGTGTGAGCTAGCGTTCCCTATAGCTTCTCTAACCAGATTCATAATGTCAAACTGGGCACTGGAGACGGCGATCTGATAGCCTGTAACAAAATATTATTCTACAGCATGTACATCGAAGACTGACATAGGATGAGCGTGAACCACAAAGTAAAGTGATAATAGATAGTTGAAGTTCATGCTGGACAGAGATTCGGGAACAGGCTTAGTGGTAATAGGTGGTTTACTGTGCCAATTTGTGGTAGTCCACTTAGGAGAGACAGAAGATGGCAGTGGAGTCTCACAAATAACGTGTGGGCCCAAGGGACCACTCACGGAAGGGGCCATTGGGCTCTGAGCCCCACCATCAGCATTAATGCATTGGGAAATATCAGCCATGTTTCCTCTGGCCTCATTGTTAATCACGGTGTATAATGGTCCTCAGGAGATAGACCAAAATCATGTCTCCATTCTTCAAGAGATGTGCATATACTGCTGTACGCACACTCTCTGACCCTCTGGTACCATGGGTATCTCTTTCATGACAAATGCCTCCCAAAGTTTGAGGTGGGACAGCCCTCTTTCAGTCATTGGAGACAGTTGAGTCCATTCTCTGACAATATTCTTTGGCCCTCAAGGAGCACAACAGAGAAATCCTCCTTTTCTCTGTTTTCTTAAGCATAAAAAAGTTTTCAAATTTCAAAAATAATGGTGAGGTCAAGCCTACCATAAATAGAGAATATAGCTGTTCTCTCTAAGCAATAAAAATAAGTAGAAGAGTAGGGGGTGGGGGGAGGAGACACTGTAAGCCAGTTCAGCCAACAATTTCCATGTTAAAAAAAAAGTTCAAGCTGGAGCCATGTGGTCTCAATAAAGTAGTAAAATATATTTTCTTTACCCTACACTTCATGTGCCCATAACCTTCCTTTTAAATCATTGCTAACCAGCCCCAAATCACTGACCGCAAATCACTTGGTGGCTTTGGTCTCCAGGCAATGGAATGTGCTGGAGCAGACGGGGAGTCGCTACCAAGAGTGCTCAGAGGGAGCTTCCCCTGCCCCCGCACAGGCACACAGACCCCAGCAAAGCCCCAAAAGGGTTCCTCGCGGAGATAGCACATGACATCATAGCTCAATCATTCAGGAAAAAACTGCAATGGCTGCAGAATAGCACCACATGCCACAAACCACAGTGGGCAGATAAAGCCGGAGAACAGCTTTTCTTATGAAAACATTCACGAATACCACAGGCAGCTGGCAGAGACACGTTTAATTACATTCACAGAAACCCATTGTATCCGTCAGACCCACCATCTTTGGAGGTGATCAGCAAGTGAGAAGGTCAGTGAAGCCCATCTTAGAGAGAGGAAAGCCAGAAGCGCTCGAGGTTCACTTGCTGCGTTTTGTAAGGTGTGCTATGATGAGATTTGACCCAGCTGTGAAGTCACTTGATAGGCTTTGAGAGGATCTCCAAGGGAACTAGACCTCAGGAAGCAACCTATCTTTAAATGTCTAGCTGGAGATTAAGGGCAGTGGAAGGTGTGAGGAATCAATTATTCAATTCTTGATTAATTGAGGTCGTCTTGGGCCTACACGAAGCTCATGCCATGCGACTGCCACCTGCCATCGCATCAGAGGACCTAGTCTTGTATTTTGCAGGTGCCTTTGGAACTTTTGTTTATTTTCCTAAAAGAACTGTCCAAAGAGTTGTTTATTTTTCTACAAGAACTGTCCAAAGAATTAAGTATATACACTTAGAAGGGATAGCCGATGTATTGGGAGTGTCTTGGGCTCCTCAGAGAAACAAAGTTCAATGTGCATTGGTAAAGTATGATTAAAGCTCAAGGGGAAAAATTGTCCAAAGAAAAATGCTATCTTAAAGGGGTACTTAAGGACCAGCTTACAACCTTTACTAAAGTGGAAGTTTGAAAGGCATCTGCAGAATCCTCTTGGAGACAACAAGGATATGCCTAAAAAGCCCCGAGGACTTTTCTAATTTTAGCCCCAGCCAATGATCATTGCTGCTAATTCCAGTCTGTGATTTCACCTGCGTGAAGGGAGCACTTTCTGAAGAAAAACCACCACAACAAAGTAACAAACCAGCAAAACCACACAAGGAACAAACAACAGATGGAAAACCTGTGGTGATTAAAGTCAGTCCCATCCCTAAAGGAACAATGACAAATTGCATAGTCTGCAAGAGACACTCATGTCTAGTAGCTATAATCTTTTCAGAAACATGTTATTTTATAGCCTGGTAATGGAGCTGGCAATAATCTTTTTCATCAGACACCCCAGGATAACTTTCCATTTCAGCTGGGGTGAGGGGAAAGCTCAAATGCATGCTCATAATATCTCCATGGAACCTCTAAGGCAATGGTCGGAGAAAATGCAAGACTCTTGGGTTACTGGAAATAACCTGTTTGCCATTATGTGGGCAATTATAAGCTAGGACTTGCTTTTTTAAATTGCTGGGTTCAGCTGAGATTTCCCATGGATTTATCAGCAACAGAAATAAACAAGCATTCCGCCCGGATCCACTTGGAAGTGTGAGAAGGGCTATTGAAAGTCGTTTTCATCATGTGGGCAGGAATTCAACTTAACCTGCTGGGATGTTAAGGCACACCCCAGTATCCTGATGATTTTGTTCATCATCGGAAAGTTGAAAACAAACTTGAGCCCCCTTCTCAGGTGGTCCGCCCCTTTGGCCCTTGCCACATACCACATAACCCCTCTCCCTTCATCAACAGGCCATCTGCTGTCAGGTGAGAGGTGACAAGCATCCTTGGGGAGCTCAGGTGTCAGGGTCTTTATGCTTGTTGTGCAGGTAAATTAGGGGGGAAAAACTTCTCTTGAAAATTCCTGTTGGTTACCTCCGGATTAACTCATTTCAAGAAGTGACTCTATGAAACAATGACGGCATGCCTTCCGTAAAAACGAATGGAGAATGTCAGTTTTTCAGTTTAGTCTTCCCAAGGTAGGCAAGTCATCAGGAATGCACTCTTCCCTACTGTACTCTGCCTGCCACTTGTTCCCGGAGAACCATAGCCAACTGAATGCTAAGGAAGACAGGGACCCCATCCAAAGGGTTTCAGGAGAACAAGAGAGGGAGAAAGGAGCAATTGAATTTGTTAGACAAAGGACTGCAGTCAAGTAAAACCCAACAAAACACACACACACACACACCACACACACACACACACACACACACATCTTTCAGGTGCAGTAGAGCAACAGGTGTGAAAACGCCCAGAATTGTCTTGGGAGTAGGGGTAGGGAGGAAGAGAATCACCAAAACCTGCCATTAAAGGGTTTCCAGCTGAAGTTCATGCAGCGACTGAGAGCGATCAGGCTGTGTGTGAGAGACTGCTTGCTCCGTGCAAGTTTCCTAACACGCCTATGGGGACGGAGCAGATGACAAAGGCTTTAGCACGAGTACAAACCGACCTGGTGCAAACCTCTCCCGGACATATCAACGCCCGAAAGAAAAAGCTTCTCCCAAAGTATCTTACGTTTTCAAATGGGGAAATAGGGGGAGACATTCAACCTCGCGCCCCTCCTCCACCCCAACTCTAACAACAGAGAAGTCGCGCGGAGCAGGACCCACCACCCGCGCCGCCCCCTACGAGCGAGAGCGGTCGGGGGAAGGATTCGGAAAACCGTGGCTGCAGATGGTCTTCTGAGCCCACTCCCAGGAAAACCCCCAGAACCGAGCGTTTCACAGTAGTACCTGCCTGCCACTGCCCAGAAACGCGGCAAAGCCTTCTTTCCTGCACCGCTACCTACACTTCATGCCCTCACTTACCGGTGAGCAGAAACAGCCTCTGCCCCTAAAGAAGCTCCTCTGGGGGTGGGGGTGGGGGGGGGGGGGTGATGGTTCAGATCTCAGCTACTCCCAGCGTGCAGCTTCAGAGCTCGGCATCTGGCTCCTTTGCAGAATGCAACAGAGAATCTGCAGCGGCAGCCAGCCCAGCGGCCGCAAGCCCAGCCCCTCGCAGGCTGCGATGAAGACGTCTTCGCGTCCTCGGGCTCCCGGGAAGCCTCCTGGCGGCGAGGCAGCAGCGAGCAGGCTCGCGGAGGTGCCGACTGCAGCCAGGGCCGCCTGTGTACCGGGGTGTCAGCGAGGGGGCTGCCCGGGAGGGGCGGGGGGGGGGGGGGAGAGGGTGTGTCCTCCTGAGGAATGCCGCTCTCTTCCAGAAATAACACCGAGAGAGGGGACGGAGGGAGATCCACCTCCCCTCACGCCAAGCTCTTATCACACTTAGAAAGGCTTTTGCTGTTGGGAATTGCAATCACCCGTGGAGAGAAGGTAATAAGCAAGCTCCACCGCCGCTCTCTAAAGCCCATTCAGCTGGGGTTGGAAGGTTTTTTCAAAGACCTCTGTTCATTTAGTCAACCAGGATCCCTTTGGGGGCGGGGGGATTCAGGTGGTGACTAAGTAGAGAATTTGTGTTAGTTATAAAAGAAATCAACCTTCATCTTGATCTCCCTTATATACCCTTCCAAGCGGTGGCATCTTTCAATTACACTCTTCGCCTACATTAGTTCTTGAGCATTGCATTGCCTCTCTGGTGCTGCCTTAAACTGCAAAGCTATAAATTAATTACTACATTACACACGAAGCCCGTAGGAAAAGGAATGCCAAACATAAATCTGGTTTTTGTTCTTTTTTTTTTTTTAATGTTGAACACGTTTGCCATTAATCAAGTCTTTCCACTAACATCTAGGAACAGACCCAAGATTGCGACGCACTGAGAAATGAACATGTGTATCTGTCTGGTCGTCATACGGTCTTTCTTGCAGCCTTATGTCACAGTGACTCAGTGACCACACAGATATTATGGAGAGAAAGTGTGAGAAACAAAACCAACCATTTAATAAAGACAGGCCTCCTTGCTAACTATAACCAATTAGCAGACAGGGCCCAATATTTAAGCATTTTAAAAAGATTATCCCACACCTTCCATTGTTCTCTGTCTTGGAGTCACAGATTGCTTGCCATTGGTCAGCCTGGGAAATAGAAACCCAGGATTGTATTTGGAAACTTAAAGAAGAGACTCAGAAGGGACCCAAGGAAGCTATTAACTTTCGCATAGCATATGAAATGTCAAAGGCATGACACATTCTTGAAGCCAATCAGAAAACATATCAGAAAGTGTTTTCCAGAAATAGAATTATGTTGAGAGGTCCGAAATAGAGATAGTGCAGAATTTTTTTTTTAAATGAAAATGAAATGTTGGGAGTTTACTATGTATCTTTACTTCATTTTTTTATCCTGATGGATTGTGAAATATTGACTGTTTTCCATAATTAAATCTGCCCCACCCCTCTTCTTTGGGGAATCAATGTACAGTTAGAAAGGATGAGTTTGTTTTTTAAACTAAAAATAGTCTGAGTTTGGCAGGTGCAGTCTCACTTGTATGCCATTAGTTTCTTTTTTTTTTTATTTTGTAACTCTGCACTTCATTTGTACAGTTTTACTAGACTCACTGGATAACAGAATCAAGTGCTTTTGTTCATCTGAAAAATATTCCTGTGAAGCAGGGTGGCCTGGTTGGGTGGGTCTCCCTCAGATACATTTCAGATCCTTACCACTGTTTCCCATGGTCTAGTCCACACATCTCCTCTCAGGTAAGCACTGATAATTGTGTTTTCTATAGACTGCCAGGTTAGTATATACAGAAAAAAATTCTTACTCTTCCTCCTTTATTTATTAAAAAATACTATATGCAGAACTATAGCCATTCTCTTGGATAAATAAATGCACCACAATTTATTGAATCAGAACTCCACTGATAGACACTTGAGTTCTTTTCAATATTTTGCTGTTTATGTTGCAAACTCTCACATAGAACATGTTAAAGCATGTTAATCTATAGCATTAATTCCACAGTGGGATTCCTGGAGTCTGCATTTCTAATTTTGCTAGGCATAGCCAAATTGCCCTTCAAAGGGCTAAAACCATTGACACTCCCACTAACAATGTTGACTAGTGCTTCCTTTCCCACTGCTTTGCCAACAGAGTGTGCAATCAAATTTCTGGGCGTTTGCCAATCTGATAGATGAAAAATAATGTTTCAAGATTGTCTGACTTGCAATTCTCTGATACTGACTCGGGTGAAGCAACTTTTAATATGTTTAAGAGCCAATTCTATTTCCTTTCTTGTGGCCTCTTTGTTTATATACTTCCCCCATATTTTACTAGGTTCTTGGTCTTTTTCTTTATAGATTTCTTGGAACTCCATATATATTAATAAAATTACTATTTTGTATTATGAATTACAGGTTGTTTTCTCATTTTGATATTTTTCTTTTGACTGGGCTTAGGATATTTTGTGGGTGGGCAAAAGTTTCTGATTTTTATGTAGTCAAAAAAAGTATATAGAAATGCCTTTCCTATACCATATGCTCTTGTGATTTTATTTCTTTTACACTTAAATAATCGACCCATTTGTATTTTATCCTTGTTTAATTTATAAGTATTAAGGTATGGATCCTGCTTCATTTTATTCCAGTTGCCCCACTAACACTTTAAAAAAATTAAATTTAAAAATTGTTTTAAACATACATAACATAAAATTTATCATCAAGGTTCATCCATGTTGTGGCACCTGACAGGATTTCCTTCTGAATAATACTCCATTGAATGTATATTTTACATTTTCTTCATCCCTTCTGTGGATGGTCATCTGAATTGCTCTGATTTGAATTTCTCTAATAATTAGTAATGCTGAACATATTTTCATATGCTTGAATATCATCTTTGGAGAAATGTCCATTCCATGGACCATTTTCTATTGGATTATTTTGTTGTTGTTGAGTTGTAAGAATTATGTATGTAATATGGTATTAATCCCTTACCAGATGCGTGATTTTCAAATGTTTTTTCCAATTTCTTAGTTTGGCTTTTCTCTCTGGATTTGATACATAGACATTTTGCTTCTGTTGCCTGTGCTTTGCCGTACCATTCCATACTAGTAGTCTTTTACCGACTGCTTTGAGATGCCATTTTTAACATGTATTGAATTCCTGTATATAGTTGGGTCTGTTCCTAGACATTTTATTCTGTTTCCTTGGCTGACCTCTTAATTCAAGTGCCACTACCACACTGTTTAATTATTGAGGCTTTTAATTTTAATAACTCATGGGCCTAATTCTCTCATTACTCTTCTCTCTCAGAATTTCCTGTTGTTCCTTATGAACATCAGAGTACATAAACAATAATAACAAGAGAAATACCTTTTAATATTTTTAAAATTAGAATTAAATTAGATAATTAACATAGAATCAACATCTTTATATTGTCAAGATTTATTAACTAAGAAAAAGGCAGATCTTTTCATTTATTTAAATCTTATATTGTGGCCTTCAGGGATGTTTTACAGTTTTCTTTGTGTCTTGCATATTTGTTGTTACATTTATTCCTAGCTATTGTATGTTTGTATTGCTATTGCAAATGGGATTCATTTAAATATTTCTCTCATTACATCCTGCTGTATATAATCATCTCATTAGGGGATATTCATTTTGTAACATTTTATCTTGCTAATTACCTTATTGTGTGTAGTATTTCTCAATTCTCTTTTATTTCTAACCATTCTATCTAATAAAAGAATAATATGCAAATTGACCATATGTCCGGTCAAGCCACACCCACCAGCCAATCAGGAGCAAATAAACCCCAACCAAGATGTCTGCGGCCACTGAGAACAGGAGGAAGGCTTGGGTTTCCCCAGCAATGGAGGAAGCCAAACTTTCTGCCTGCTCTTGCCAGCCTAGGCATCCACTCAATGCTACAAAGTTTCAATTATAGAAGATATATCCCAACAGAAATGGCAGCAGCCATGGAGTTGGAGAAAGCAGAGGCTAGGATTGTCCAGGCGATGGAGAAAGCCAAGCTTCTGCAGCCCTAGCACCTAGGTCTTCACTCTAGGCTTCAAAGTTTCAATTATAAAATTTAAATAAAGCCAAACAGAAATGGCTGTTGCCATGGAGCAAGCAGAAGGTTTGGCTCCACTCCAGGCTACAAAGTTTCAATTGTAGACATAAATTAATCCCAGATACCAGGGCCTCCACTTGGGTTGCTGGGGGTATGGCCAGCCTGCAAACCACCACAGGCCCCTCACCCAAGCTGCCCCACGCCCGGAGGGAACCCCACCCTGATCCGGGACATTCTTCAGGACAAACCAGCTGGCCCCCACCCATGCACCAGGCCTCTATCCTATCTAATAAAAGAGTAATTTGCAGATTGACCATCACTCCAACACACAAGAGGGCTGCCCCCATGTGGTCAAAGATCTGCCCCCATGTGGACACAAGATGGCCACCGCAAGATGACCAGCAGGGGAGGGCCATTGGGAGGTTCCAGGCCTGCAAGAGAGGGCAGTTGTGGCCATCAGGCCAGCAGGGGAGAGGAATTGGGAGGGAGCAGGTCTGCAAGGGAGGGCAGTTGGGGGTGATCAAGCCAGGGGAGGGCAAATAGAGGTGACCCCCAGCAGAGGAGGGAAGTTGGGAGCAAACAGGCTGGCAGAGGAACAGTTAGACATCAATTAGCCTGGCAGAGTAGTGGTTAGGGGGTGATCAGGCTGGCAGGCAGAAGCAGGGGCAATCAGGGAGGCAGACAGGTGAGCAGTTTGGAGCCAGCAGTCCTGGATTGTGAGAAGGATGTCTGACTGCCTGTTTAGGCCCGATCCTGGTAGGGGTCCCTCGAGGGGTCCCAGATTGGAGAGGGTGCAGCCTGGGCTGAGGGACATCCCCCACCTCCTGTGCACACATTTTGTGCACTGGGCCTCTAGTATAATGATATTTGAAAATGAAAATTAACTTTCTGCTTTTTGATTTTTAACCCCCTCCCCAATTTCATTATCTATTAGTTCTAGTACAATGTTAAATGATGGTAATGATAGTGGATGTTCTTATCTTATGTTTGACTTTAGTAGAAATGCCTTCTGTGTTTCCCCAATAGACATGGTATGCATTTTAGCCTGGAAGTGATGTATTTTATTATGCAAAGAAAGTTATTGTATTGAGGACTTTTTTGGGGGGTCAAATATGACTATTGGTTTTTGTCCAAATGCTTTTTTAAAGTATCTTTAGAAATTATGACATAATTTTTCTCCTTAGAACTGTTAATTTTATGGAATATGATAAATTCCTTAGCAATGAACTATCCTTGCATTTCTGGAAACAGTTCTATTGAATCATGGGAAAAAGATGTGCTGGTAGATTATATTTGCTAATATTTTCTTTAGAATGCTTGCTTTTCTATTCATAGTTGAGATTTTGATTAAAGTTTTTTGTTTTATTGCATTGTGATCCAATATTGTCTGTAATATTTCTAACTTTTGGAACTGATTGACTTTTTCCTTGTGTCTTAATTTATAGTAAATTTTCAGGCATGTTTCTTGGTCATTTGAAAAGAATGGTGGTTCTATATTATCAGGATATAGAGTTGAATAACACGTATTATATTAATTATGTTATGCTTACACTTCAGGTATTTTATTTTTATCATGAATTGAGAGTTTTCATTGCTTTGTAGCATTCTTCTGTAATTTCTGCTTTATAAGGCAACTATATGTTCTTTGATGACTATCATATATAATAAAAGAGAAACATGCAAATTTGACCATACCTTTGCTCCTGATTGGCTATGCTACCAGCCAATGAGGAGCGGGGGTGGGGCCAAGTGGCACGAGCACTGGGCCCTGGGGGTGGAGATGAAACTGTGGTGGTGGTGAGCACCCAGACCCTGGGGCGCTGTGCAGGGAAGTGATGGCAGGGAGCACCCGGCTCCTGGGCACTGTGAGTAGAAGTATGGCGAGCGCCCAGGCCCCGGGGCTGGGTGGTTGCAGTCAGCCGGGACTGAGCTGAGCAGGGCAATTGCTAGGTGCCCAAGGCCTAAAGCCTTGTCAGAGGCTTTAGGCCTTGGGCAGGCTGGGGATGAGCCATCAGTTGGACATCCCCTGAGGGCTCCCATTATGTGAGAGGGGACAGGTTGGATTGAGGGACTACCCACCCCCAGTGCATGAATTTCGTGCACCGGGCCCCTAGTATATTCATAAATGTTACAGCTTCATTGTGAGTCTTATCATTTAGCATTACAAATTGCTCTTTTTCTAATTTATTTGTTGGTTTAAATTCCTTCTTATTGGATAATAACGTCATAACCTTATTTTATTTTCAGTTCCCTTTGCCTGGTATGTCTTTTCTTACTCTCAAACTTTCTGAATCACTTTGTCATACACATGTCTCTATGGATAGGATTTCATTCTGTGATGTATTCCACCTCTTCCATCCTTTCTCACCTGGTTCCTGCACCAGTTGTTGTTGCAAAAACAATGGATATTCTCATATTGCTCTTCAAGTGAGTCCTTCATCTTCAGAGAGAGAATACTTTTTCTGGTGCTTTGTGAGGTCCCAACACCTGGTTTGCTTACATTCTATTTCATGAATAAAACGTTTTGTATCTATCATTTAGGCTTATATTTACAGTATTTTATTTTTCAGGAGTCCCTGTTCTTTCTATAATGGACTAAGTGTGACAACTATTTCCAGATTCAGCTTTAAAATGATTATTTTGGTAGTGATACTATTGATACTCAGGCAGATGACACATGATCTCTTTTGATGCTCCCAATAATACCAACTTTGGCAGAGCAGGTACCACCATAAACAGCTGGGAGAAATTGGGGGAAAGCATCTCAAAAAATTATTTCCTCATGATTTCTTACACAAATAGACAATTCTGCTTTCTGGTGTACTGTGGAAAGACTTTGATGTCGGGAGAAATGTTTTCTAGGGCCCAAAGGACAGAGTTTCAAAATAATAATAACAATAATAAGTAAAGTGATAGTAGGTTTAACTCTCTTCTGAAAATGCTTGTTACCCTGGAGAGTTTACTTAGGGAAGTCATGGAATCTGCTTTTCTGGGGACAGATTAATAAAGGAGATCCCCATCTCTTTCAAACAATTTGAGTGTGGTCCTGCCCCAAGGCATGGGGGACCAGATAAGCCTCCTGTGTCAAAAAGAACATTTCAGGAATCCGGATGATCAAACTTAGGCCCCAGAAGTATGATCTGTCAGGAGATTGTTATCAATGATATTCAGATTGAAAAGCATAAAGTGGTTATGTAACAAGATGCTACCTAATGGGGAAATTCAAGTCAGGCTCTAGTTTCAGCCTGATAATGCTGCTTATCTTTTGGGGTTAGGGACAGGGTCATTACAATCAACTTCAAATTGCCTCAAGTTAAAGGAAACATTAGAACATCCACATTTCTTTTTCTGGGCTGAGAGAAAGAAGGCAAAGGGGGCAATACATGAAAATCTTTCACTTCGAGACATCTCAGGATTATGTTTTCTTCCAACCAGAAATTCCCAAGTTGTCTCAAGATTCAAAATCTGAATCATGCCGACAAGCAAGATATTGTTTGAATAAGACCGAAATTCTGAACATTCTTAGAGGCTTCATAAAAATCCCCAAATGATGGACAAATGCTTATGTTGTGGTCATGCAAAGAAAAGCCCCCTCGTGATTTGGGATTTCATTTGTTCATTTTATATTTATAGTATCTACACCAAAGGAATGCCGAATTTGGCTTGGGGAGAGGATGGGGAAGTAAGGAGAAAGGAAGGAATGGGGACCAGCTTGTGTGTATGTATGTGTGTGTTTGTGTGTGTTAACTTAGAGCCTGTGGAGTATGAGGAGAGGTAGTGTGTGATAGTTTTGTTTGCTTTTAAAGCAGAATCTTCTGCAGATCTCTAGAGAGTGACTGGAAGGATTTTTAACTTTTTTCCTTGTTAGCAGCACCATCTGTTTACAATGAAAGCTTGGCTTCCACTCTTTGGCCCAAATAAAAGCCCTAGGGTGCCCATATAAGTCAAATGGATGAAGCATGGGTTTGCAGACCTGAAGAATCACACTCTTCTGCCTTCACAGGGCTTTCATGGTAGATTTACACAGCCTCTTAACCCCACATAAAATCAGGATAAGCTTCTAAGAAGCTAAGGTGGGTCACAGGTCACTGGAATTCACAGCCCAGGCAGCTCATCTGCCACTTAATGAAATGATGGACCCCTGGGGTCACACTTGCCAAGAGAGAGGTTGGCAAGTGGGAAAAGGACCCTATCTTTCACCACTTGTCATGGGATTCTTAGACATTTGGGAGAGGGATTTACACACCCAAACAAGAAAATATGGAAACGCAGTCTGCATCTATGCTACAATTGGACTGGGGTTCCAGATAAAAAGGCATGATTCCATACACAGTAAAGCATAAAGTGAGTAAACAAGAGAAACGTTTCTTGTACCAAAATATCAGACCTAGGGTGAGGATGCGGGGAGGTAGAGCAAAGGAGTTGCAGATATCAGCCAGGCGTCCTGCCTTTCCCCGTCTGGTCTGTGGTGGGTCATTGCTCACAGGTGTGGCTCCACCGCTCTCTACCTGGAGGCTGGGGCTTTCCCCCCCCTCCTCAGAAATAAATCTCAGACAAGGATTTGGAGGATGATGACAGCAGTGAATATGCTGTACGTCTTGACAATTTTTATTAACGATGAGAGAAGTTTCATGTAACAATGTTATTTGCATGCCATTCGATCAATTAAGTGTTTGTTCATTGTTTATTAAACCCAGCCTCTGCTGGATTATGTGATGGAAGGCCCAGACCTAAACTTTCAGAGGTTGATCAATGGCTGGGGAAGAGAAACAAAACAAAGCAAAACAAATCCATATGCGTTTGAAACAGCTGCAGAATAATTACATTTTATCTGCTAGGCTGCAACGTGGTCCTCAGGTTGTGTGCATCAGAATCCAGCGGATCTTGAGAAAATGCAGATACCTGGGCCCAGCCACTTGTATTCAGAGGGTCAGGGAAGGGACTTGAGATTTGTATATGAAAGCATTATCCTCAATGGTTTGATGGAAATGAACATCAAAACCCATTTTGAGAATGACTGGTCTAGAATATATTTTTTTACTTTATTTAAAGAGAGGTGGGAGAGAAACAATATTTATTGAGTTTTATTACTTAGAACTTTTGCACATACTGTGTCATTTAATTATGACCCAAAATTCTGTACCCACAATTTAGTAAGGGTCTGCACCTATAGTCTGGACTCTTCCCAAGGGTGCTGCCTCTTCCTGAAATGGGAGACAGTCCTGGTGTGCAGGGAGGTGCACAGCCTGGGTTTGGTGTGTGCTTGTGCCAGGCTGTGTCTCCTGAGCCAGCTCCTGCATGGCTCTGGGGTTTCTAGCAAATGCAGATCTGACCATGGGATAGCATTGTACTATCTTCATTACTCTGTGGCTTGCTTTTTTCATCGAGGAGTTCAATTCAGACATCTTTTTGGTTGGGTTCCCTGGTTTGTTGCCCATTGGAGGACGATTTTTTTTGGAACAGCCATAAATGCAAAACAAAAAATAAAATTAAGTATCATTAATCAAGCCTGTTGACTGAATTGTTGACTTGGAGCGAGGGTGGTTTGTGGCTCAGATTCAGTGCATTTCTCTGTCCCATGGCAGCAGGATGTGTGTTGTATCACCTAGTCTTCAACATTTGTTCTGTGAGTCAAGAAAATGTGTGGATGAATTTGCACAAACTCATCACTATCACTGGAAAAGCTTAAAGAGCACATTCTACTGATCGTTGGTTAGGAGAACTGTATTTTTCATTATGGAGCAACATGTTTTTGTTTAAGACTAAGTTTGGTTACAGTTATAGCTGGTGTTTTTGAATGTTTACAGAAGACTAGTCCTGGGGTGAACCCAGACTCCTGGATTCTGTTCTTTTAAGGAATCCATTAGCAATAAGATTCAGACGTGTCTGTTCCATCCTAATTAGACCCCTCAAACATTGTGTATGTGTGAGATAACCCCAGAGCTTGTTATAAATTATACAGATTCCTTCGTCATTCTCATCCCCCACTGTCCAGGCACCATGGACCTGAGGTGGTTTTATTGATGAGCCCTACCACAGTGTGAGGAATAGCAGACCCCCAAACTTCTCCAACCCTACTGTTGCCAGCCCAATGTGAGCCATGATTTGTTCTAGCCCAGACAATAAAAGAGCCTCCTGAGTGCTTTTCCCACAACAGCAGGTCTCATCCTCTTAACATGCAGAAGGAGTTAGGTCATTGCCCTGTTTAAAATAACTCCCTGTCTGCCCATTGAGATTGGATTGAAAACAAAAGTCATTTAAATGCTCCATGGAACATGCCTGATGTGGCTGCTGCTTACTTCTCCAACTCCACCAGCTTCTTCTGCCATTCCTATTTTTCTTTGTTTTGTAAATTTTCTGTTGCCTCTGTATTTTTTATTTGAGGACAGACAGAGGGAGAGAGAGAAGCATTGACTTGTTCTACTTATTTACGTATTCATTGGTTGATTCTTGTAGTGTGTGCCCTAACTAGGGATGAAACCCACAACCTGGGAGTGTTGGGGTGATGCTCTCACCAACTGAGTTATCTGATCAGAGTCTGCGTTTTTTCTTTCAGCGCCTGGTCCATATAATACCTTTCGAATCTAGGGCCTTTGCATCTGTTTCTACCTATCCTTCAAGTGTTAGCTCTTGAGTCACCTATCCCCTCAGAAAGTCATCTTGCATTATTACACTCTGCTTTCCCACCACCTATCAGAGATAACCCGTGTCTTTGTGTCCAGTGACTCTCATGCAGAAGGGTGGGCTCTATGAGCAAGTTCATATCTGTAGGTCAGCATCCAGTGCAGACCTGGCACACAGTAGCTGCTCAACGTGAAAGGAGAAGTCAGGGCCTGGTCATGGCTGGGCATCCACCTCATAAAAAACACTGGCTATAGTGCACTCAGCATCCACATATGCCGATATTGTATTAAGAGTATGATAAAACTTATTGTCACCTTCCAGAAATCTGAAAATGAACCTGAAGCATACCCAAGAGAAGAAATATGTTCAAGGATTTATAAAAACGTAACAGATGAGGCAGCTGAAGAATCAAGCAGGCTTGAAGCGCATGAATAAACAAATACATAGTTCATAGTAGCCAGTATTTACCTTGGAGGAAAGAACTCATTCTCATGGCTGGGTAGAGGTGACAGGTAGCATCTTTAAACCCTTATGTTATCTAAGAGCTTCAAACCCTAAGGAAGTGAGTACAGGCCCCTGCCATGTATGTTCACCACATTTAGAAGGGATTTATGCATTTTCTAATATTTGAATATGACTGGCCTTTCAAAATTCTTTCTTTTTGCACAACAAGAGGAGTAAAATAGTCACTGAGATGGGTGTGTAACTGAAATATTCTCAAAAGTTGACATATTGTGCTTGCAAATTGCCTGTAATACCTGAAAGAGTATGGCATGTACAGTTTTGGTAACAATCATAGTAGTCATCCTTTATTGAGAGAAATCATTATTGATATACCATATATGTATATCACTTAATTCCCACAAGGACCTTGTGAGGTTGGTTACATAAGTACCCTCAGTTTATAGTGCAAGAAACTAAAGTTTGAAGAAGAATTGGGTAACTTGCTGAAAAGCACAAAATAGGTGACAGGCCATAATTCAGACCCAGGGAGTCTGACTCTTTCCCTAATCTTTGCTCTGAGTCATCTCATGATACTCTTTCTTGAACTCTGGCACAAGGGTGCAGATCTCCCACACCTGGATCAGCCTGGTTCCTGCTCTGGTGACTCAGGAGTGGCTCAAGCTCTGAATCCAAAAATGAGGCAGCTTGGCCCTAAATCCCAATGACCAACAGTGGACCACCTGCTTAAGAAATCAGTGTACTTATTCTACTGGTAGGTAATAACCAGCCTTCTAGGATTATGGAAGGGAAAGCAAATTTTTTCTTGGTGTCTGTATCATGCAGGGTTAGGTTCAGCTGCATACACTATCTATTCCCCCCACCTCCCAACTAAAAGCCAAACAAAAGCCAAAAAGGAATGACTTATAAATTAAACTAGAAAGATATTTATCATATAAAAGAGATCATATATAGTTAGGGGGTTTAGTTCTGTTACAGCATCATCATGCTCCCCAAGGATTCAAGGTTTCTACGACCTGCTCTTCTGCCCTTATTCATATGTGATCTCATTTCTAAAGTGCCTGCTTGAGTGCCCGTCACAATGCCCCCCTTCCAACCAGGAAGAAGGAAGAAGCAGGTAAGAAAGGCAAAGAGCATGTGTCAGCTGTCTTTTAAGGTGCCCACTGCATCTCTATTTGTATCTATCTCCATGGTGGTCTGGACTTGGTACAACGGGCACAGCTAGTGGTTGTGAGCCCTGCACCTGGCTAAGCTCAGGGGTTCTGCTACCTGAGGAATGATGGAGGACTGCCGTTGGCGTGAGCACTCAGCAATCCTTCTACATTTTCCATTCTAGACTCTTATGGCTTTCCGTAGCAATCATTCGCAAAACTTTAGGGTTTTAAGAATTACCTGGGAAACTGGCTAAAAATTTAGATTCATGAAGCCACTGTTAAATATTCTGGTTCTATATATTTGAGATGGGGCTCAGTAACCCCTGTGTTTTCTGACAGCCTAACCTCCTCACTCAAATGTTTAGGGATTCGCCAGCCTCCTGAGAAATACTATATGAGGTTCCACTTAGAAGGCACGAGAAGTGAATAGAGTGTATGATGAAATCTGTAAAGTTTTATACAGTAGCTAATGTGCTTCTCTGGCAGCCACAGCAGAGTTTGCTGAGTAAAAGAAATACAAGTAAATTCTCTTTGGTATTAAGAGGATGAACTAAAAATAATATTTCAATTCTGTGAACCACTCTACTCTGAATTAATTTTGGATATTTTTTAAAATTTAGGATTCATTCTTTAAAAATTATCGAATGTAGATTTTTTTTAAATCTTGAAGGCCTGAAATAAAAATAGTTTTAACCATCTCAAAACATGTTTGCAGCAATTCGAATCCATTCTTCACATGATTTAAAAATAAAACAAACTAGAGAGGAGTTTACAAAATAGATATTTCATGGTTATAGATTCCTTGGTCACAAAAATTAAGGTTGACTCTTTACAATATAACCCTGTTTAAACTGATAGCCAAAGGAGCAGAATGAAGAATAGGCAAAACATAAAAACATGCTATAGCAGTCTTCCAAACCTAAGGAATTTTGAGAGCGGGAGAGAGAGAGAGAGAGAGAGAGAGAGAGAGAGAGAGAGAGAGAGAGAGAGAGAGAGAGAGAGAGGAGAAATGGTGATGTTTCTTTAACAGTCACATCATAAATAACCTTCCCCAGCTAGCACAAACTCCTTTCATCCATAACTTGAAGGCAGAGACCTCATAAATTGACTGGGATAGTCTTCCCCTGTTTTACCACAAGGCAGTGATTATTTCAAACTGTTGATATGTTTTTCAGAGTGAGTCACTGGTGAGATTCAGAACAACTGACATTCACTGCTTTGGTGACAGACATCTCAAAGGTAACCGAAGTAATCACAAGCACTCCCTTTGCTTGGGGGTGGGTGCAGCCACTTGGTCTTTTAGATGTCATCTCAGACATCTCTGATTTCGTCCTGAGGATCACTAATATCTCTGCACATCCCATCTACCTGTAGAGCTGCTTTTGATTATCTAAAGAGAGTGGATATAAAACACAAAGCCTAATCCAAGAAGGAATGTAAATCCAGTCTCTTTGTGGCCTGTTGAAATGCCACGTCAAAACTCAAGAATTCCTATTGCCACTAAAGGGACTCAGGCCAGATACTGACACTCAGCCCTCAAGTTCTGTTATTTTCCTCATGAAACTGTAAGGAGAATGTCTTCATGATTACCAAGAGTATGTGTGGATAGATGGCAATGAAGATAAATCATTTCTTCCTTTTCTGATACCTGAGCCCTTTGTGGTATAAGCCACAATGGAGCTTTAAAAAAAATTTATTTTTATTTTTATGATGTTTGGATTGATAGTTTATGAAACTGAAGCAGGAATATTATTTTTATTCTTAATGTTTTTTATATAAATTTTAAAAGTAATGTTTCATGAAAGCTATTTTTTAACCTAGCATTTCCCTAGAAATTAGGGCAAAAGTACTCAAAGGATGGATTCATTGCAAGAAATAAGAACCAAACCCTATATATAGCAGTTTATTTCATTCTCTTATTTTGTTTCTTTAATCATGTTGCCCTAATTAATTAATCTCTTCATATCCATGCACTAATGCTTATTGGCTCCAGTTCTCTCTCACATTTGAAGAATCTTGCTGGCGTCAGGTTTTAAATACTGACAGCCTATGGACAGTGTCACTGCTGTTGCTTTTTATTCATGTATTCTGTTTTGGACAATTCAAATAACTAATTGAATCGGCACTGTCCCACACCCATGTGGTTTACCCTGCAGGGCTGTGGAGAAACACATGCTTTTGGAAAGAAGAGAGGCCTTTGCTATTAGGACTGATTTCATTTCATTGTATTTTTGGCTCCTTTTTCAGCATTAGGTTCTTTACTTATGATCCTTTTTTAAAAAAAAATAATAATAGTGAAAGATATACCCAAGTTAGTGGACAGAACAGGGACCCAGCCACATCTGGAAGTGTAGATGAGCTATGAGAGTTCACTACACATAAGCAAAGGCACAATGAGACCATTTAATACACAATTGTAAAAGCATGCATGGTACTTCTAATGGGGTTTTCACCAGAGTTCCATTTGTTTATTGCTGCTTTATGGTTTCCCAATTGGAGGGAGCTATTTCAAACATGTATGATACACATATGAGCAATTTCCAGTGAAGAAGAAATCTTTGGCAAAACCCATCTAGCAGCCAGCCAGAGGAGCTGCTCGCTCCCGCTCGGAGTCTGGGGGGCTGTTGTTTTGGGCTTCGAGGTTCTCCCTAGGGCAGCACTGTCACGACCGTGGACCTCCCATTAATTTATTGCTGTTATTACTTTTTAAATATGAGCAATAGAGTCCACAGCGCCTTTTTTTAATAATCAGAAAGTTCAGGGCTTTTAAGGGGGGGGGACACGATTAAGACTAATGCAATGCTTCCATGATAGAAAAATAAAAAAATAAAAAGACAATGACAGGCAGAAACCCAGCCAAGAGGTTAAGGAGACTTTTCATTTTGCTCATTAGACTGGAGATTCTCTGCTCGAGTCAAGGCGCCATCCACGCAGACAGATTTACATCTGATGGACATTACTTATGACATTACTTAAGCCGAAAAAGAACAGCCGAAACCAACGTCTCCAGCCTTTAAATACATTCCCAGCTACAAACCAGAGGAATAACACCATTAGGTCTTCAGGGCAGCTGGACTGGAGCTCTACGAATCATTTCTTTTCACAATGTTGGCATGGCGTTTGTGGATCCGTGCATTATGTATGTGGCATCAATACCATGTTTTTTTAAATGATCTTTGGACATGTGCCCATGAATTAGCTTAATCTAATTCTCCCACTTTTATCCCTAATGAGTTCTGGTCTTCGTAGCCAGCATGACTTGGGGCATACATACTCTATATCTCCTAGAAGACTCAGGGTAATCCCAGGGGCTCATTATTTCTAATTACTTTAAATCTGAATGTGTAGTACTGAGCTCATTCCACAAACTAGCCAAAGGAGGTAGGATTCTTCTCTCTACCACTTTCCTCTCAAATATAAATATGTACGTTTCACAACCAGACCCTTGCAGCCAAAATCTAAAACCTGCATCGGTTTCTGGCAATGTTATCTGGAATACAGGATATAGCACGATTAACTGTAGAGAGTGTTGACACACATCCAAAAGATGAGCAAGAGATGATGTGGGTAGGTAACGAGGGCTGGGGCAGGATATAGGGCTGGGGAGTTCTGAAAAGAATTATGGTCTGTGCTCTTTAATTCAGCACACCCATCAAAAACATCTGGTATCTCGGTTAAGACATTTCCTTAGTGACACTTCAGGGTCTCTATTCATTCTGGGCATGGAACGGGGGTGACCCACTCACCTGGGGTTGCCCTGAACTTTCTTGCTTTCAGCATTAGGTGCCCTGTGTCCCAAGAAATCAACTCCCACTCCCCACATCCTAATCAAAACCAGAATAATTGGTCACCCAAAAAGGACACAGATAAGTGTTTCAGAGATGTACCCATAGGCAAGGCATTTCAGAGGGCCATTAGAAATTAGTTTTTCTGTCATGCCATCTCTCAGAATATTTTCATTATTTTCCACTTGTTACCAAAGGAAGCTGGCAAGGAAAAGGCACTCAAGAAGCAGAACTTTCAGCCATTATGTTAGCAAAGTGGACTTCTTTAAGACATAAGCCTGGTAGTTCTGATATGGAGATAATATAGAAAAACTTAAAAATGTTATGGCTTCAGAGATACAAATCCTAAAGTATACACATTCATCTTTTCTCCATGCCCTCTTCTTCTGAGGGAAATTCGGTGCTGTGCAGTTTGGCTCTGGGGCCCCAAGAGGGGTTTTCAGAAAGTGCAGCTCAGCTCTGTGAAGCACTGTGCAAACCCCTCCACTCTTCCCCTTAAGAGCTTCTAATAAGACAAAAGAAACATTTTTTCATGAATATATTTTGAGTGACACATCTCTGTTTCTCTTGGGTGGGCCACCATATTGAGACTGACTTGGAAGCAGGTGCAAGGTAATCTGGTTGAATTCAGCTTGCATTTGAGGTAAATGCCTTGGATATTGGACCCAAAGAATAATGTGCAGCTGCACCTTGGATAAAACCTTGACACCAGAATGCAGCCAAGAAATACTTTCACCATTGTTCAGCTGTTGAAAATATGGAGGAAAAGAGTGTGTGTGTGTGTATGGGAGGAGGGGTCAATATGACACAGGCCATATGGTTCTTGGAGTGTCATTCCCAAATCAGATAAAACTGTGGAGATTTTTCTGGGATGAGAGTTACCACTGTAGGAGAAATTGTATACCAAAGATGATGGACCCTGAGAACCACCGCATGTAGATGGTGGCATATGAGTTCCCTTAATTAGAAGAGATGATCTCAGAAATCATAGGCTGAGCACTTTTTAAACTAATATTTTAAAGACACTGCAGTGGGAATGTCTCTGTTTCTCTAAAATTCATATGCCGAACCCCTAATCCCCAATGTGATGTATTTGAAGATGGGGCCTTGGGAGGAAATTATATAAAGGTCCAACCTTCACGATGGGATTAGTGTCCTTATAAGAAGAGAGAAAAGAGAATGCTTTCCTCCTCTCTTTTTGTTCTCTGCTCCATGGGAAGAGACAGCTAAAAGGCACCTGTCTGCAAACTAGGAAGAGCTTCTTGCCAGGAAGTGACCACACTTGAACCTTGATCTGGAACTTCTGGCCTTTAAAAATGGAAGAAATAAAGATCTGTTGTTTAAGCCTCCCAGGCCATGGTTACTTGTTATAGCAGCCTGAACTGACTAAGACAGACAACTTATTTCTTTACAAAACTGAGCTATTTCAGGAAGTGGAGAAGAAGCAGGTGGTGGACATGTTTGGGTTAGTGTATCTAGTTTCATTAATGGGGACTGCATTTTCTGAACTCTTCCGGTAGGACAAGAAACCAAGCAGGCTTTGAAACCTCTGGTGAAGGCCATATGCCACCAGAAACTAGAAAAATTTGTAAATAGTGTTAGATCATATCCCAGGTAATTGTGCATTAAAATGGTACTGGAAAAACAAAACCTCAAAATAGATAAAAGACAGAAGTTAAAAGTAGCCTGCAGAATTTGTCATTTGTACTAGATCATAGAATAAGATCCCACAGGTCTCAATTTTAGTGACAGGTAATCTGACAGTCTTGCAAAATATATATGTGAAGTTGAGAGTTGATGTGATTTTGATGTCAAGGAGTTTTTGTTTTCATGCTTTGTTGTTTTGTCATACATTAGCAGGAAAGGGAAAGGTCCTACTTCTGTGTTTGGGCTTCAGGGACTCTGGCATCTGGCCCACTGGCAAGATATGATGGAACACAATTTATAGGATCAGAGGCAACCGATTCAGGTCAGTGGGGAGTGATTTATAGCCAAGAGTTCTTGAACAAGCTTAGACTTCACCCACAGATTGGTGGAATGACCTGAATTTTCATTGTTTGTGGATCTCATTAGAGAAAAGAAAGAGGCAACTGTGGCAATCCTCAGGAAACAAGATCAAATGGCAGAGTTTGGCTAAGGCTCTTAGAGTAAACTTGAGAACTAGAAAATACTCAGTTGATGTTATCAGATCCAGGCCAGCAAGGGCCTGGTCACTGATGACCAAAGGTCCAGCCAGAGTCATCTGACACTTACTCATAGACAGCTTCCAGGATTGGTCACAAACTGGTCAAAGATTAAACCCTAGGTATTAGCAAGTGGGAGATGGATTTGACATTCCTGCTGCTGAATATTTAACTTCAGGATTATTCTAGATTCTCCAGCTTTGCACTCAGCTTGCCTTGGAAAGAATTTTACTCAGCTCAGCAGAAGACAGGAAGGAACTGGGTGTTGAGGCATGAACCAGAAGAAAGCCCCAGTGCCTTGTGGAGATGGCTCCTTCTTTGTAGAGAAATGCATTGATTTCAGTAAGACAAAACTTGGTAAGGGATTTTGTTTTCCCCTTCCTCATCTTCTACTCTTCTACGACTATTGTACTGACCAGAGTAGTAGTTGGAGAAAAATGAAAGATATCAAAATAAATGCCAGGGATTCATTTAAGTTGGGGCACAGAAAAAAAACAACCAAAATTAATATAACCAAAACAATAACATCAACTAAATAGTGCTGGATATGGGAGAAGGGCTAAGAGAGCAAAGAGCCTGGAGTGGGGGTGGGGGAGAAGAAAAGAAATATGAAGATTTTAAAATAAATTTTGATGTGTATTAAACTATGTAATTCCTCCTCAAGACATTTCAGGAAACACTCCCATGATATTTCAAGGATTTCAGATATGAGTCTGTGTTACTTTGGGAAGCAATACCATGCTGCTGTAAGTCAGGAAGTCTCAGTCTTAGGAAGACTAACACTATAAAGCATGTAGTTACTCTCAGGAATGAACCTCTAGCTGTCTGCTCAAGGATCTCTCCTTCCAGACTATGGATTGATAGATGTAATGGGATCTTGCTCTATGGCCACAGCTAGTTAGTTACCTTAAGGATGGCATGTGGCCAGATGGATCTCATTGTCTCTTCTCTGGAATTGTGGAGGAGACACCTATGAAGAAGGAGCCAACTCTCTCTCTCTCTCTCTCTCTCTCTCTCTCTCTCTCTCTCTCTCCATATATATATATATATATATATATATATATATATATATATATGTATATATGTATATATATACATATATATGTATATATATGTATATATGTATATATATATATGTGTATATATATATACACACACACACACATACATATATAACTAGCTGTATATATATATACACACACACACACACACATACATACTGATTTCAGAGAGGAGGGGAGAAGGTGAGAGAAAAACATCAATGATGAGAGAGAATCATTGATTAGCTGCCTCCTGCTTACCCTCTACAGGGGATCAAGCTTGCAACCTGCTCATGTGCCCTGACCAGGAATCAAACACTGACCTTCTGGTTCATAGGTCAACGGTCAACCACTGAGCCAACATGGCTGGGCATGGAGACAACTCTTTAAATGGTGGTAGGAAGCCATATTTTCAACCTCATGGATTGGGAAACAGAGAAAAATATCAGCAAAGCAAGGGAAACAGAGCAGCAGGATCCCGAGCGTGTCAGGTTCTCTGATGTCATTTGTTTCTGAGGCCCAGTGACATCCCTGTCCTTAGGTTCTCTGACCTCCATGGTCAGCAAACTGGGGCTCACGAGCCACATGAGGCGCTTTGGCCCCTTGAGTGTGGCTCTTCCACAAAATACCACGGCCTGGGCTAGTCTATTTTGAAGAAGTGGCATTAGAAGAAGTTTAAGTTTAAAAAATTTGGCTCTCAAAAGAAATTTCAATCTTGTACTATTGATATTTGGCTCTGTTGACTAATGAGTTTGTCAACCACTGTCTTACCCTAATAAAAATGTTTTACTTTTGCTTATGCTACCGTAGGTTGATTCTTTGTTTCTAGAAACTAAAATAGTTCTTTTATAAGACTCATGAATCATTAGTACTACAAAGGAATTGGTGACAGCTCAACCCAACCTCTCGACTGGATTACGTTGGCTTTGTTACCCTGGACAAGTTACTGTAGCTTCCTGTTTTCTCAGCTGTAACATAGAAAGGATAATTTTGTCAGCCTTATACATCTGTCATAATTAAATGTGCCAGTAATATATGTAGAACAGCGCCTGACCCTTAATCAATATTATCTATTGTCACTTATACGAGACTCTAATTATTAAAACTTTAGAGTATAAGGATCTGCTATAGTTGCTTATTTAATTTTTACAGAAAAAAATTCATATAGAGTATGAGCAAACTTTCAAAAATGTACAAAAACCAACATATATAGTTGTATAGCAAAAAATATGAAAACCAAAAATATGAACAGTAAATTCCTCTGGTGGCAGGAATTTTTTAATACATATTTATGGTATCTACAATTTTTATATGAGAAGAAAGCAATTTTATTTTATTTGGGGGAGGGGTAATGGTAGTACTGAGAGTGTAGGTGGAGAGACCAGTTGGAGAAAAACGATGCTCATTGCAGGCCGCCAGATATACCTAGCCATGTTCCAAAAAGTTCTGCATTGCTCATCCTTGGTTTAAGCTTCCTTGCCTAGTCTGTGGGTCATTTTCTTGGATTTTCCTCACAAACCTTTATTATAATACTTAGAGTCCCTTGCCTCAAACATTGGCCTGTTTTCTAGTGTTCCATGTGCTGGTTTCCAAGCAACTGACTATATGCTGACTGTTGGCTGGGAATATTTCCTTCATGCTTAATTCTTTGAATTTTTGGATCACTCATTAGAGACTAGACAGCCTACTCAGTCACTTGTCATGAATGCAACAACAGTGTTGGGAGGCTTTTGACTTTCATTTTGAATCCCCCAGCAAACTTTTAAAACTATGGATTCCCTTCCCAGATATTGTATCCTGACTAGTCCAGGATACGGGTTGGGCATGGGGATTAGTTAAAGCTCCCAAATGAATCTAATGGGCAGCAAGCTTAAGAATCTCTGCTACAGGGGCTTACTACAGGGTCCAAGTCAGAGCAAAGGTAAAATTATTCTGAATGCTTTGGAGTGACCACCATACACATTCCATGTACGATTATTGATTACCTACTTGATTGTGTTCCCAAATGGGAGGAGTTCCTTTAAAAAAACAAATTCAGTTTCAGAAGGCATGTACATGCAAGTATTTTAATTAAAAGCAAAACAGGATTGCAGAAAACTGTATCAGTTGAGAACTTTAGTTTTTTATCCTTTATTAGAGGCCCGGTGCACGAAATTCATGCGCTGGGGACAAGGGGTGTCCCTCAGCCCAGCCTGCACCCTCTCCAATTTGGGACCCCTTGAGAGATGTCCCACTGTCCATTTAGGACCAATCCCAGTAGGATTGGTCCTAAACGGGCTGCCAGACATCCTTCTCACAATCCAGGACTGCTGGCTCCAAACTGCTCACCTGCCTGCCTTCCTGATTGCCCCTAACTGCTTCTGCTTGCCCCATAACCACTCCCCTACCAGCCTAATTGATGTCTAACTGTTCCCCTGCCAGCCTGTTTGCCCCCAACTTCCCTCCTCTGCCAGCCTGGTCACCCCTAATTGCCCTCCCCTGCAGGCTTGATCACCCCCATCTGCCCTCCCTTGCAGGCCTGCTCCCTCCCAACGGCCTTCCCCTGCTGGCCATCTTGTGATAGCCATCTTGTGTCCACATGGGGGCAGGATCTTTGACAACATGGGGGCAGCCCTCTTGTGTGTTGGAGTGATGGTCAATATGCTTATTACTCTTTTATTAAATAGGATAGAGGCCTGGTGCATGGGTGGAGGCCAGCTGGTTTGTCCTGAAGAGTGTCCTGGATCAGGGTGGGGGTTCCCTTGGGGTGTGGGGTGGCTTGGGAGAAGGTCTATGGTGGTTTGCAGGCTGGCCCCACCCCCCAGTGACCAAAGTGGAGGCCCTGGGATCTGAGATTAATTTATGCTATACAATTGAAACTTTGTAGCCTGGAGCAGAGCCAAGCCTTCTGCTCACTCTGTGGCGACAGCCATTTCTGTTTGGGTTTATTTAAATTCTATAATTGAAACTTTGTAGCCTAGAGTGGAGACCTAGGCATTAGGGCTGCAGAAGCTTGACTTCCTCCATTGCTGGGGCAACCCTAGCCTCTACTCTCTTCAGCTCCATGGCTACCGCCATTTCTGTTGGGATTATGTATCTTTTATCATTGAAACTTTGTAGCATTGAGTGGATGCCTAGGCCAGCAAGAGCAGGTGGAAAGCTTGGCTTCCTCCATTGCTGGGGAAACCCAAGCCTCCCTCCTGCTCTCAGTGGCCACAGCCATCTTTGTTGGAGTTTATTTGCTCCTGATTGGCTGATGGGCGTGGCTGGTGGGTGTGGCTTGTGGGCATAGCGAAGGTATGGTCAATTTGCATATTACTGTCTTATTAGATAGGATTTGGAATCCTATCTAATAAAGAGTGAGTGAGTATGCAAATTGACTGTCAATTTGGATTCCAAATCCTATCTAATAAGAGAGTAATATGCAAATTGACTGTCACACCACAACAAAATGTCTACACCCACAGTGGAGGCAGGGATCCCCTAACACAAGATGGCTGCATCCACAGTGAAGGCCACGTTCCCATAATGAGCCTTAACAAGCAATCAGCAGAGACCTGAGGCTCCAACACCCCCCCAGCCTTGGGGGGTTTGACTAGGGACCTCAGGCCACATCCCCGCCCCAGCGCCAGGCTGGGGGAACCTCAGGCCATGCCCCCTACCCTAGCAGAGCTTGATGGGGGACTTCAGGCCATGTCTTCTTCCCCAGCACCAGGCCAAAGGACCTGAAGCTGCACCCCATGCCACTGGGGCTTGATGGGACTTCAGGACATGCCCCCTGCTTGCAGGGTTTGCGAGGGTCCTCAGGGCGTGCCCCCTACTCCAGTCTGGGCAGAAGGGCTCAGGCTGTGCCCCCTGCCCCAGGCCAGGGCACCTCAAGTCATGCCTTCTAGCCTGGGCTGGGGGACCTGAGACTGAACCCTCATCTGGCGGGGCTTGACAGGGGTGGGGCCAGCTGGGTCTGGATCTAGCCCAAAGTGGGTGGGGCCGGCTGGGTCTGGGTCTTGCATGATTTCAAGGTGTGCGTGGGTGGGCAGGGACTTGACTCTGGGTCTCATGGTGCACCCTCTGACAGGAGGAAGATTTTCATATACATTTTACTAATTTTCTTTCATCTGTGATACTTTTATTATAGAGAAAGGGCCAATAGCAATATTAAAATATTTCCTCTAATTCCCTTTTAATGTGCATGAATTTCATGCACTGGGTTACTAGTACTGAATAACACTGAGTCTGCCAGGCATTCTCTCAGAGCCTCATTTGGACTACGTCTGAATTTCAGATGAATCACCAATGACATTGTTAGGTAGCAAGCATTTCCATAGTAAAGATCTTTCCAGTCCTTCATGACAGGAATTCTCAGAGACATGCATTTTATTCAACCTGTTCATTATTAAATCACATGCACTTTTAATATTCCTATTGCAACACAATAAACTTACACTTTATACAAATATGCTCTTTGTTCTTCCAATTTCTCTGTGCCTTAAACAAGCATTGTTAGTTTGCTAATATAACTATTCTTTTTTGTTATGTCTAGGGATGTTCAAATTCAGACACTATTATATCATTTTTTTTCATATTGTTGGAATTATTAAACTGGCCACATTAAATTTTCCATTTATAAGATTTTATGAGATTTCTCTGGAAGTTGGTTGTTCTTTCTTTTTCTTTTTAAAATTGCTTTTTAGAGAGAATTAAAGGGAGAGGGAGAGAGAGAAAAGCATTGATGTGAGAGAAACATCCATAAGTTGCCTCCTGCGTGCCCCCCATCAGGGATTGAGCCCGGGCATTTGCCCTGATTAGGAATCAAATCAGTGGCTTTTTGATGAATAGGCTGATGCCCAAACAACTGAGCAACACTGGCCAGGGGAAGTTGATTGTTTCTTATGGTAAGTTGAGATACCTCCTTTGGTTGGATTCCTATCTGGTTTAAATTAAATTAGACAAAATAAAGATCATGGATAGATGGTTTGCTCTCCATCCTTATGACTATCCTTGATTAAGAGAGAAATTTACTTGTGATTTTCAAGTGAATTTTTGTCCCTGTTGGTTTATGGAGCCTTCCTGAAGTTTTTGTCTAAACCCCTGTTACTACAGCACTAGTCAGGCTTATTGCTTTTTTCTCTTGTTTCTTGTCACAACTCTCATAAACTAGATTCTTAAGGGAAGGCTTTCAGAGTTACTATAAGACAAGGAGTCTAATGTAGGTTAGAATTCACCAGATTATGTTTCATAGTTAATTCCATAGATACTTTTGGATATAAAAGAGTTCATGTTTAGAAAATTCTGCAGACTCCATTTCTCTTGTTAGAGATTTACAAAGCTCATTAACATATATCCATTCTCTGAAATGTCTGCAATAAAAAAACTGCTTAGCTTGCTTATTTAAACATTTCCCAAACTATCAAACTACAGAACTATCTCCGCCCCCCCTCTTTTTTTTTTTTTTTTGCATTTTGTGGACATTTTGAGAAGGGTTGAACTTATCAGCTACACAAATTGGGCATGTCACTTAACGTTTTAAAACTTACTTGCCTCATTTTTTAAAAAGGAATAATACCTGCCCGTACACCTAGTGAAAATCCTTTGTAAACTGAGGGTTACTATAAAAATAAGAACATCCTGAGCAAAACATGAACAAACTTAGAGTTATGATGTCGATACCTTATATTTTGAAAAATAGTTCTTTTTTATAAATGATTTACATGATGTGATAAAAATTTATTGACAAATTATACATCCATATTTATTGGAAATACTTTCTTTTTCTGTATTTTTAAAAATAATTCTTTCTGTACTTATTGATAAGGTGTAATAAAATGTTATTGATGAAATTATTCCTTCATCATTAATTGGATACATGTTCAATTGAAGGCTTATTACTCTTTTTCAAGACTACTCAGGAACAAATCAATAGCCTTTAAAATACTTCAGAATATAAAGTTTTCTATATAAATAGCCTGAGATAAAGAAAAAAATCACTTTGGTAATTTTTTTATCCGGAAAATAAATCCTGAGACATTTTGAATTATAACTTAGCCAGGCCAAGAATGCTTAATTGGCTTATTAAAATGTTGATAAACAGTGGATGTTTCCAGATGGTACTGGCTTGTACAGGCTCTTTCAAAGATTCTCCACGGTCAAGCCAAAGTTAGAAATAAAGGTGGACTTGATTCGAATAGAATTTCTATTTAGAGTAGTTAATCCATGCCTGGGATATCACTGCATAATTTTAATATCTTTGGGTACATTTCTCCCCAAAGCAGGCCTCCAGGAACCATATTTTTCTGCAGTCCCACAGATAATAATAGTCTCTTACTTTTCAAGGTAATTTATATTTTCATTTCCCTTGCAGCATCTGAAATGGCTGAAAAGGAGTTTGGACACACAGTGCACAAAAGATAGGTGAGGCTAGGCTGAGCAACATCAGTGGAATCCAGGCAACACTATATAAATCCATGTGTGCCTGCACACGTGATAGTACTTCCCTGTTGGTTCTCTTTACACTTGACGTCGCCTGACTGATGGAACTTAGCTCAAAGTTCACACCCTCCAGAAAGTTCTGGGTTCCCATGGCCCTGAACACATGTCTCTTACAGCAGCGGTTACACTGGGTGGTACTTATTTACTTACTTGTTTATCACCCTCACTAGAATCTAAGCTCCTTGAGGTCAGAGGCTCTGTGTTAGTAAAGATTGAACAAATGGTTGAATGGCTGAGTAAATGAATGGTCTGCAAGTGCTCACCAAGCAAGTACTATGGTGAGCACGCTTTTGACAAATATCTGTCCTTTCAAAACCTCATTTTGAAGGGTTTTCAAAGCTGAGTTGCATGCTTTGTACCTTATGACTCTGCCAGTGTTGCCCTAACTGCTAGACCAGCTGTTGATTCAAAATGACATATACAGGCTCTGTTCTGGATTGCGGTTGTCCTATACGGTCGTTCCATCCTGTCTTGGTTTGGTTCAGTGGGAGGCACACAGTTACAGAGTAAAGAGGGGCATAGAAGGAGAGAGGCTCTGAAAGATGGTCAGAAAACAGAAGTTGCACATGAAACACAAAGTAGAGAGCTAGTGCTGGGCTCTGGACCCTGATGTCTTCTTTTCCAGCAAAGAGTAGATTCCCACTTCTCTAAACCAGGCTGTGCAGCTGCTGCAGCTCTGCTGTTTTTTTTTTTATAGCCCCTTGTGTCCATGCATTAAACTTCTATTACTTAACCTAATCTAGAGTTTTATTTCTATTTTATCAGATCAGGAAGCAGAGGGTTGGACTTGGTCAGGGAGAGGAATTGGAGACAAGGCTTTGTACCTATAGCCTTTCTCCTGAGTAAACTTCAGCAGTAAGACAGGTTTCTCAGTGTAGTCCTGCATCATATGGTGATGGTGGTTGGTTCTTTTTAACTAGCTCTTTATGGTGTTTTTATGTATATAAAGGTTAAGAAGCATTGCTCTTGGCCTGGCCAGTGTGGCTCAGTGGTTGAACATTGACCTATGAGCCAAGAAGTTAGGATTTGATTTCTCATCAGGGCACATGCTTGATCCCCAATGTAGGATGTGCAGGAGGCAGCCAATCAGTAATTCTCTCTCATCATTGATGTTTCTCCACCTCTCCTTTCCTCTCTGAAATCAATAAGACATATATAAAAAGAATCATTGCTCTTTAATGACACATGGATTGATCCCTAGAAGTTTTCCGGACTAAAGTGACCAACAACTAGTCTTGTTCACCTGGAGGCCATTCATTCCCAAAGAGCAAATACCATATGATTTCACTTATTTGTAGACGCTAAGAGACTAAACAAATGAACAAACAAAACAGAAACGCACTCAGACATCGAGGATACACTGATGGTTGCCAGAAGGAAGGGATGTGAAGGAATGGGTGAAAAGGTAAGTGGGACTAAAAGATACAAATCTCCAGTTATAAATTAAATAAGTCACAGGATGTAATATGCAGCACAGGGAATAGAGTCAATAGTATCACAATGACTTTGCATGGTTACTAGAAACTGTGGTGATCACTTTGTAAGGTCTATAAATGTGATTGAATAACTAGATTGTACTCTGAAACTCATATAACATTGTATGTCAACTGTGCTTTAATAGTAAAACAGTTTTTCTCTGACACAAGCCACTCAATCTCTTTGATTCTGTCAGACTACAGACACATTATTTTAAAATAAATAATATGTCAAAAGCAGATATTTTTGTACCTATGTTGTAACTAGCTAGGATTATTTTTTAAAAGATCTATGGCAAATCCAAACTTGCAGAGGATAAAACATTGAGACACAAGGAAATAGCAATAAATCATTGATTTCTTAATACCCTTGCATCATTTAGTAAAGTGCTAATGACAGCTCACAAGCAAGCCTGAGATTTCCCCTCTCTCCCCAGGCAAAGCTGACATTGCATCATAGACATTATATTCTTTATGAGTTACTTTTTCCTTTTTAAGGCAGACTTGCAAATGTTCTAGAATATACCCATCCCTTTCTTCTAAGATGACTACAAGTCTTCTGGTCTCTTATACCCTACTGGAACCACATACAGGCTAGAATTTCTTTATATCCCCTATTGGGTCACAATGCCCACTTCTCAAAATAATAGCTATTCTGGTTTCAGAACAAAATACCTCAAATAGTTTAAATCACCTAATCATCATAATATTTTATTCTACTAAGGCAGTGGTCAGCAAACTGTGGCTCTATTGACTGAGTTTGCTGACCACTGGGAGAGGGGCTTAATCACAAGGAACAACAACAGCCTGTAATTATTGGAATCGAGAGTCTAGGTCAGTGGTCAGCAAACTGCATGTGGCTCACGAGCTGCAGTTTGCTGATCACTGTACTAAGGCATTATTCAAGAAATCCTGAAAAGCTTTGGGTTTACTTTTGTACTAAAATTTGGTCACAAATTGGGATTAATACAGAGTAACCAGAAAAAAACTCCAAATAAAAGACAATGGTTAAGAATGGTGTAAGCTCTTTGCAGGCAAGTGTTCTCTAGGGAATGCCCTTTAATCTAACTTAATCTTTGTTTTACAAAGATGAGTCTAAAGAGGGAAAGTAGTGATTTATGCATGAGAAGTCTCAGAAACAGTTTTTGAGCAGCAGTTTTAAATATCTATTTTAATAAGAGAGAAATATGGTAAATGACCATTACTCTGAGATGCCCACAGCCAATCAGGAGGTAATATGCAAATTAGCTGGACAAAGATAGTGGTGGCCACAGAGCCAGCTGGAGTGGACAGGAGGCTTGGGTTGCCCCCAATGACAGAGGAAGCCAAGGTTCCTGCCCACCTAGGCTGGCCTCAGAAGGAGGGGTCTGTGAGCAGTGGCCACAGAGTCGACCTGAGAGAGTGGGAGGCTTGGGTTGCCTCCATCACCAGGGGTGACACAACCTTCCCACCCGCCCTGGCTGGCTGCTGAAGAAGGGGCTTGTGGGGGCCATGGAGCCAGCCTGAGTGTGCAGGAGGCTTGGTAGCTAGGCCAGCCACCAAGGGAGGGGCCTGTTAACAGCCCTCAGCTCCTCACCCACCATTGGGGTGAGGGTCCCCACTGGGAGGAGCATGGCCAGCATGCAAACAGGTATCAGCGCATAACCCAGGCTGGCCAGGCACCCCAATGGGGACCCCCATCCCACGGGGGCGTGGCTGGCCTATAAACTGCCCTAGCCACTCACCCAGGCTGACACCGTCCCTAGTTGAAACCCCCAACCCAATGGAGGTGTGACTGGCCTGCAAACCAGCACAGGCCCCTCACCCAGGCTGCCCCACCCCCAAAGGTGACCCCCACCCTGATCCAGGACACCCTCAGGGCAAACCAGCCACTTCCCTACTGTGCACCAGGCCTCTATATCCTATCTAATAAAAAGAGTAATATGCAAATTTGTCCATACCTTTGCTATACCCACAAGCCATGCCCACCAGCCACACTCACCAGTCAATCAGAAGCGGGGGGTGGGGGCCATGGTGCATGCAAGGTGAGGGATGGCAGCGCAAGGGGTGGGGCCGCCATGGTGCAAGAGGCACGAGTGGCAGGCGGCCCCACCCCTTGTGCTACCACTGCCGCTCTGCTGGGCCCCATGGAGGCACGGAATGGGCGCCGAGGGCTGGCCGGGACCACCAGCTCAGCATCCGCTCGCCAGGCCCCCATGGAGCAGTACGGCAGCGCGAGCAGCAGTGGCACAAGGGGCGGAGCGGGGCCACCGTGGTGAGAGGGGTGGGGTGGCTCCCATAGTGGTGTGGTGCGAGGGGCGGGGACCCTTTCTGGCCCTGGGGTTCGGCTGGGCCAGGCTGCGGGCCGGGGCCACCCAGTGATGGCTGGGTCCTGATCCTAAGTGGGACCCTGAGGTAGCCAGGTGCTGAGCTGTAGTCAGAAGAAAAGAGACACACTATACACAGGAATAAACATAAAGATTACAAAAGATTCCTCATCAGAAACAGTGTAAGGGAGAAGATAGTAGAGCAATATCATTAAAGTACTCACAAGGGGGGAAATCCTCTCAATTTATAATTCTAGACTGAGTGAAAATATTTTTTAAATAGTCAAAATATATTTTAACTATTTTAAACTATTTTAGAAATAGTTAAAATATTTTTATTTATAAAAGATTGAATTTTTTAAAATCACTAGCAGATTTGTAGTGTAAGAAATGTTAAAAGAAGTCCTACAAGCATAAATAAAATTTTGCCAGATACAAGTAATGATCTATACCAAGAAATAGAAAATACCAAAGATAGTATATACATAGGAAAAAAATATAATGGAAGTTTCTTATTATTTAAATATATTTAAAGATAGTTAACTATTTAAACAAATAATAATGTGATCTCATTTTATAACACCTGTGTAAGTAAAATACATGATAACAATAGCACAAAGATTGCCTGGGAAAAATGAAATTTTGTTACAGTGAAGTTTCTATACAAAATGTGAAGTGGTAAAATATCCACTTGAAGATAGACTGTGACAAGTTAAAATCTTATAAAATGAAGAGATAATATGGAAATAGTCATCACCCCTTCATGCCATCATGCCATAATGGCTCAGACACTCAACACTGGGGAGAGAGGAATGAGGACCAGACAGGCTGCAGACTGGGAGATGAACAAGCCACCCACTCCACAGTCCCAGATGCCAAGAGCTGTGCCTGCCTCTCTGGCCCAGGAGAGGAACAAGCCGCCTGCCTCGCAGTCCTGGGCGTCAGCAGCTGCACCTGCGCCTGTGGCCCAGGAGAGAGACAAGCCACATGCCCTGTGGTCCTGGATGCCTGTGGCTGCCTGTGGCTGTGGCCAGCCTGAGTGAAGCTGGCCCAGGTCCTGGGTGCCTATAGCTGGCCAGAGGGAGGGAAGCCTGGGTCCCAGGTGTGGGGCAAGGCAGAGGCAGTTAGGATCAATCAGGCCAGCAGGGGAGCACTTAGGGGTAATCAGGCAGGCAGGCAGAGGTGGTTAGGGGTGATCAGGCAGAGGTAGTTAGGGGTTATCATGCAGGCAGGCAGAGGGGTTAGGGACAATCAGTCAGGCAGGCTAGTGAGCAGTTAGGAGCCAGTGTTCCTAGATTGCGAGAGGGATGTCCAACTTCCAACAGTCAGACATCTCTGACTGCCAACAGTCAGACATCCCCAAAGGGGTCCCTGATTAGAGAGGGTGCAGGCTGGGCTGAGGGAACCCCCACTCCGTGCACGAATTTTGTGCACCGGGCCACTAGTATACAAATAAAAGGATAATATGCTAATTAGACTGGGAGACCTTCCAGGAGACCTTCCAGATGTTCTGGATAAAGCCATGTAGCAGGACTGAGATAGAGGCAATTAGGGGCCAAGAGGAGAGGGCAGTTGTGGGTGATCAGGCCGGTGGGGATGGGGTCTGTTGGGGGTGAGCAGGCTATCAGTGGAGGCCAGTTGGGGGTGAGCAGGCTGGCAAGGGCACAGTTGGGGGTGAGCAGGCCAGTAGTGGGGGTAGTTGGGAGTGAGCAGGCTGGCAGGGGTGTAGTTGTGGGTGAGCAGGTCAGTGGGGGGGGGGGGGCTGTTGGGGGCTAGCAGGTTGGCAGGCAGAATGGTTAGGGGCAATCAGGCAGGCAGGTAAGCAGTTAGAAGCCAGCAGTCCCGGATTGCACTAGGGATGTCTCACTGCCCCCATGGGGTACCGGATTGGAAAAGGTGCAGGCTGAGCTGAGGGACACCCCCCATGCACAAATTTCATGCACCAGGCCACTAGTTTTTATTATAAAAATACAACATTTTTGTTTTAATAAGGAGGGAATAGTATTAAAATATACAAATATTTCTAAGTAGAAGTCCAATCCCTAGAAGTAGCAACTGTAAATAGTATGATTTGTGCCTGCCCACAAATTTTCTACATAAATATAATTATGTATAAATTTTATTGTGGCTGGACTATATATACTCTGAAAGCATAACCCTAAGCTACCCATGCTGCTGTGCTCCAGATGGAGTACTGGCCTTTATTCTCACTGGACTGAAATGTTCATAGGTCATCCCCACAGGCTCTTAGCTCTGTATGGATTTTGATAAATGAACAATGCCAATCCTATACACAAGACAAGAGTGCTCTACATGGAAACATATTCTGTTCATTCAAAAGCCTCCCCTGGGAAGAGAAACCTTAGTTGCTCACCTGCCTGACAAGCTACTTCTCAACTTTCAGGCCCACTTCAAGTGCCGCCTCAATAACACTTTCCTGGATTCCCCAGGAGCGATTAATCCCTCTCTCACTGATGCCTCCACAGCATCTGTTTCACAGTATTCCTGTAGCACTTCAGATGTCTTACAATATAATGTATATCGTGCATATTTCTACTCCATGGGACCGGGAGTTTTGTATGTAGGAATATGTTTCATTCATCTTTAAATCCACAAAACCCAGCATATAATTTGGCACATGATAGGTACTTAAGATATTTTTATGGAATATGCTTAAAATCTGTAAATATGATTTAAATGGAAGATGAAACAGTATACCCACACTGCCAAAAGTAAATGTTTTACAGGTCCATTTATAACAACAGCCGTGTTATAAAGGTCACTTGCATTTGAACTGGTCGTTGTGGGACGCGTTTTTCCCAGGTTGTTTCTGTGATAGTGGAAAGTAGAACACTCTGTGAGTAGGCAAAAACAATGCACCACGAGCAGATTTCATTCCAAGGAATTTCAGATCTTTCCTTTTCATGACTGAGTGCATATCCATATTCATTCTCAGGCTCTAAAGACATTGCCACAGGAATCTTCAGACACTGTCTTGCTCACTATAAATGGGTCAACATGTTTACTGTAATACAACCACACTTGCCATTAAGTCACGACTGCGAACATCTATAGAGAGGCATGATTTTGTCCCCAAAATGACAATACTCATACGTTAATAAATATTTACGTAATTATACACGATTAATGTCTTGAGTAAAGGTCCTTTAAACATTTATAGTAAATGATGGATTATGGAAGAAGCGAGGAGATCCCTGGGGGACCTCCATACCATGTGCTTCTGGAGTTATCCCATCTGTTTGTTATGTAACACAGATCTTCTCAATAAATCACTGTGCTTTGGAAGTGTAAGTTTCTCACTGATTCTTCCACACTTGCCAAATTACAGCAGAGTTGGGAAAGTTAAAATAGCTGGTATTTAATTGATTCTAGACACGTACACTGACAGATACTGTTAAAGGAACCAAATTATTGACTCAATGAAGAGAGCCGATAACCTCAGGACCCACCACCATTCATTTCCAGGGAGGTCAGGGGCAGAAAAATACTCATTTGGAGTCTTTATTGACATCTAGTCAATTTATCTAACCCAAGGCCTTTTGATGGTTTATCATTCACTCGGGGAAAAACGCGTCCCACAACGACTAGTTCAAATGTAAGTGACCTTTAGCTGTAGAAGAGATAATTCATTTACTTGGAATAGATAACTCTGTAAAAAGATTCTATTAATTGGGATTCCTTTCAAAAGCCATAAGCCCAGAAAAGTTTCTATAGCAACTCTGACAATCCCACATGGAGTTAGTTATGTTTATTCTGCTCTTGATTTACTATCTATTGTAATACACCATAGGTTAAAAATATCTACTGAATATGGTACAGGTTGGAACATCATGGGTATATTACTGGACCTATAACTTGTAAGGCATCCCTGGCAGATTTCAGAAGCCCAATAAGTGTCAGTTATTGAACGTCTAGTCAACAGCAGCTGTACAAAAATCCTCACAGTAACACACTGTAGGCTCATCTGCACTATATCCCTACTGAGGGCCAGAAAGGTTAGACCATTTGTCCAAGATCACACAACAGAGCCAGAATGCAAATTCAAGTTGGTTTGATTATCAATGCATGCCATTTCCATTATGCTGGTTTCATTAAGTTCTATACAAGCTTGTCAAAAATGTTCACATCCTGTGTTATGAACATCCGACGTGTGAAATTTTTTAGGACACTGCCTCTCCTTACACACCTCTGCTTTGTATAATTAAACAGCCAGGAATGATGGTGTCACCTGGGGACCAAGATAAGGAACTGCCATTTTCTTTTACTAAGTTTTCACACACTTTGCCTATACCTATGTGCTGTTCTTCAGCCTTTCACTACTAACTGTGAGGTGAATTCCACCTCAGTCTTTTTCACTTCTACTTAATTGTCATTAAGCATCTCTTTCCTTTCCCTTTCTTTTTCAAAGTTTGCTCAGTTTTTTAAAACAAACAACCCCTTTTCCTATCTACTTCTTATTATTTAATTTGTTATTCCAAGAGTTTCCTAATAGTGACTGACAAAAGTAAGAGAGCCACTAACAATACACTTAAAACCAACGGGCCATTGATGTCCAATGCTGGGAATCTACACAGATGGCCTCTTCTTACAAGCCTCCCCAAAAGTGATCTTACTCCATGTCTTTCTACAAGCACATTTCTAAAAAATAATAATGAAAAACAGCAACAACACTTTTGTATCTTAAAATGTTTAGTGACTATAATTGCAACAGCATTGTTTTCTTTTCAAATGAAATGATATAAGATGAGATGAGATGTACATGGAGTACACACACAACAAATTAGTGAGGATTTTGTGTTGTGCCTGTTTTTGCAACATTATTTCTAATGGAAAATATATTCTGACTAGAGGCCTGGTGCATGAAATTCATGCACTGGGGAGGGGGGAGGGAGTTCCCCACCCTAGCCTTTGCCCTATCACAGTGCTAGAGCCCAGGAATCAATCACCCCAAAGAGGTAGGCCCCACCTCCCTATCCAGGGCTCCTCAATGGATTGCCCCAAAGAGGTAGGCTGGAGCCGGGGATCCTGCCTCTGTGTCATGTGGAGCCTGGAGGTAGGACCCCCCAGAACTCCCAGGTAGTTCTCAATACCTGGAGGTGGGACTCCCAGGCAGGCCTCACCAGACTCCCAGGCAGGCTCCATGCTGCACATGCAGTGTCAAGCGTAGCCCTGCCCACCTGTACGTGTCTGCTGTGCGCATAGCCATCTTGTGACGGCTTTTATTAGTAAGGATTCCAAACAACTGACAAGTAAACTGCAGTATACTATTTCTAAAAATCACTCCTTATATTCTATTTCAGGAGAGATGCATATTTCCATTTTAATTACTTGTGGATAACCAACTTGCTTTTGGGAACCTTTTGCTTTCTGGTCTCCTCCACTCCCCCCAGTTTCTGGGTAGATGAGAACTTGCCCAAAGAGACCAGGCTGCGAGAAGCTGCACATGGAAGAGGGCATGTGCATTTGGTGTGAATTTCAAATCTAAACTTTCGATTACCCATGATTTCATTGGTACCACTTCCTTTTCCTTTTGCCTATTGACTAGTAATCACTTTATTAAACAAAGTACTTTTCTTGGCAGAGTAGGAAGGGTAACCTGAGGGGTTTCTCCTTAATTAGAAAAGACTCAGCAGGAGTAAGGTGGTGTGAATAGTCCACTATGTTTGAAATAATCCAAGCACCTTTAACTTCATTGAAAAAAAGTTTAGTAAAAGAGAGGAGGATTTTCAGAGCGAATACAGAAAAGCTTATGAGGGAATTAGATTCAATTAAATATAAACATTTAAAAACCATATATCATAATTTTTAAAAAAACAAGGGAATCTATAAAATAAAATTTATAGACAACATTATTCAGGAATTGTAGTTTTTACTGTGTGTCATGCTTCATTGTCTCGTGTAGTAATTTTTGCCTAGTTGACTATTTCTTCAACTGTAAATCTCAGAAGTAAAACCTTGATTCATGTCACCATGTGGTGTGGCTCTAGACATGTAGGTGTCTTGTAAATTTTAAAGCTCAAATCTGTCAGGACAGTGACCTAAATTCCTCTTCAAGTTGGGTCCTGCAGGGCTCATTGCCTCACACAGTACAATAGCACTATTCTTCACACCTTGGCTTACAAACAAATTAGACTAAGTTAGAAAAAGCACATGATATAGAAAAAGATAAGCTTTTTGTAATACCTCAAATTGCTACCTCTGCAATAGTGATTTAGTATCTAAGGAATAAGCCAAAATAGAAGACTTAGTATCAAATAGTAAAATCAAGTAAAAAATATATACATGTTTTTTAATCCTCACTGATCGTTTATATCCTGGAGGGTGTTGTTCATTTCTTGTAGGACTCATTCATTTCCTTTGTGGTCTTGCTTATTTCCTTATAGCCTCGATCTTTTGTTGGAACCTCTTAAAAAACCCTATAACCGTGGTTCTGAATTCCATGTCTAGTCATTTTTTTTCCTCCATTTCTTTCACATCTGATTTCTTTCCATGTTGCTGCTTCCGTGAGTTGGTCAATTAGCTTTGTGTGGTAGACGTGCTACAAGGGACAGTGGCTCAGCCTCCCCAGTTACCTGAGGTGGATATGGGTTTCACAGTCTTGCTGAAGTTAAGCTCAGGTTAATCGTTGTTAGCACTTGGAGGGTTGACCTCCAGGCCAATTGTCTGTGAAGCTCAGCTGTGCTCAGGTTGGGTGGGCGGAGTCTCCGGGCCAAGCAGACAGTGTTAGCTCCGCCCTATGCGGCCCCAGGGACTCTGTGCTGGGGGCAATGGCCGCCAGCACCTCTGAGAGAGAGCCGCTACGGAGCTCCACCGGCTGCCGGTTGCCGGGGAATTCAGACTTTCCCAAAATGAGTCTGCATGCAATGTCTCACCCAGGATCGTAAAACAAAGCAGTCTGACGGTTTTCCGAATGAGAGGCAAGTTGCGGTGTGCTCTCTGCGCCGTCACGCAGTGGAGCTGTTCGCGCGAGCTGCCTTCTCCACAAGCCGGGAGACCCGGCAGCACCCGAGCTTCGGCGTGCCCTCCCACTGTCCAGTTTTCACCCCGTGTGATAGTGGGTTCTCTGGACTTCACCCAGAGCTGGAGAATCAGTCAGTGGGACGCCTTTGTCTCCCTGTTTGAGAAAACTGGCCGGTTTCCAGCCGCCCGCCCTCTCTGCGGCGCGCACTCCAAACCTCTCTCTCCGGGCGAATCTTTCAACGCTGTCCGCCGCCGCTCCTCCGGGTCACAGTGTCTTATCTTCACTTTTATTTGTGGAATTTTCACTCGGCGAGCTTTCTGGTGATTCTGGAAGGTGTTTGTTCTTTCGTTAAGCTGTAGTATTAAAATTGCTGATTATGACGGCAAGATAGGTGTTTTGCCTTTGCCGCCATCTTAGTTCCTCCGACATAACCAGTTTTTGAGACATGCCAATATTATATAGAAATAGAAGTAATCCTACATAAATGTAGAGTTGAGTGAATTTCTCAGGTTATGCTCAGGGTTGGAGGTAAGTTTTTTGTGAAAGATTGTACTTGTGATGAGAAAGAATCTGCAGTAGTAAAAATTGTGACTACCTTTTACTGAATGTCTGCTATACCCCAGGCTATGCTATACACCTACATCTCTAATTCCACAACAGTGTTGTAGGGAGATGTTATAATCTCGTCATAAACTGGTAAATCTAGTGGTTGAGAAGATAAGGACCCGGCTAGAATGAAATGGTATTTGCCTTGCTGGGATTTGAACCTGCCACCTATGTTATAAACCCCATGCTTTGGGTATCTTGATGCAGACTCACAATATTGTTAAATCTCTCTAATGCCATTGTTTGTGAGTAGATGTTGCAGCAAATCTATTGGAAAGAAGCTGGGATTTGCTTAGAGGGAAAGTATCAACTTTTTGGATCTTCAGTGAAGAGAAAATACTCTTCCTCACCTATTTTACCCCACTCTTCACTTCATGATGTTTTCCCTTCTACACTGCAGTGTATGTTTGGTATCAATTAGAGAGCAGTGTGCTACAAACATCTAAACCCCAGCTAGCCCCTTGTGCATCCTTCTCTAGTGGTTTAGTCACCCGGAATCATTCCTTACTCCTACCAGAAAAATAAAATTCAAAACCCTATGTCCTGGTACTTAGAAAGCACCTACTATTTGATTGTTAAATAGATGGCATGAAATTGCATTGTACCACTAGGGTATAGAAACCCAGTATTATCCTTGGGAATTACTAATATAGCAACAGCGTGGTACTGACTAGTATCTGAGTTTCTCTGAGGAAGAGAACTATTTGTTGGAAAAATTCAAGAGAACTATATACCAGAGGTCAGCTGACATTAAAACTTGTTTGGAGGCGTTAAGACTTCTAACCAAGCTGCGGAAAAAACTTTGAGCTAAGTTTGCCAGCCACAGAGGCTTTGGGAAATGTTCTCGCCCTGTGACATGGGGTGCAAGTGGACTTCCTTGCAGAAACAGGTGAGGGGCTGGGTTTTACACTCAGGTTGACATAGGGCCCAACAGAGGCAGCACACACGTACAAAGAACAGAAGCAAAAGAAGATCCTGAGAGCAAAAGTCCGAAAATTTAAGAAATCGGCAAGGCTGTTGCAGTGTTTCTCAGGCATGGCGTCATCCGAAAGAGCCCGTTAGGATCAATTCTCTGAGATGCAAGAAGGCTCACTGCATATCTGGATCACAGTATAACTTTGCAACTAAGCTTCGCATCCTTAATAACTCTCTAAACTTCTCTTTCCTGGCACTGATATAGAATGTCAGTTCTGAAGAGAAATGTCAACTTGTTACCCTTCCTCTTGCATTTTCAAATGTGGAGAGATTGGCTCAGCAATATAATTTTGGTGATGGGGGTGCTGGATGGGGGGCAGTGGCCTGGGTTATCCAGCACAGGTGGTCTCATGGCTTGACAACAGGGGTAGCCACAGGAGGAAATGAATAGAGAATCGCCTTTAAAACAATGACTCAGAATTCTGACTCAGAGGGATCTGGGCCAATTTCTGATCTCATCCTGGAGCTTCCTAGAACACCTGGGCTGTCTCTGGAGGTCTCCTACCTAGGATGGGGCTTCGGCCACACCTGTTTGGCCCTCAGGGAATGAGCTGACAAGAACCCTGCCTGCAGTGGGATGACGCAGCTGTTCCCATTAGATCAGACATGGATCCCAGTGATAGCTTTTCTAGAAGCAGCATTTATCCTGTATTTCAATCAGGAATAACAAATTCTGACAATTCAAGCTCTTTAAAAAGGACACAAACTCTGCCTGCCCAGGGAGCCAGTTCTGAGAACCAGTATGCTCGTGTTTGACAATAGCTGGTTTCACTCTAGAAGTGTTGTCCTGTTATCTAGAGCTTCACACAAATCCCTTTCTTCAAGTTGTGATCCAAATATGAAAATTCACAGTCAAATTGAGAACCAAATTTCATGTAAGGTTATAAATTGAGTGTTTTACAGAAGGGAATACTTGAAAAAAAAAAAAGAAAATAGGCCAAAGGAAAATATTACTTGAAAGTTTTTTTTTTAATAGAGATTGAACAAGTCTGTTCCTTGAAACATCTTGTTCATCCTACATTTAAAAAATTAATTTAGTGAAGTAACCTGACAGGAATTATTAATCAGAGTTAGCTAAAAAAAAAAAAACTAACCAAAAACACATTAGAGAAAACTATTTTCTTTTCTCCATAAATATCTGCAGACAACCCACCTGGGGTTCTCGAGGTAGGCGCAGAAGCTCTTGTCTTTCCACAACCAATATTTCTTTGCCTTTGAAGATTTTTGGAATAACGAGCCAGTTTTATAGATTAAGGGGTTTGGATCCAGGCGTTTCTCACAAGTCTAAACTCCCAAGGCTGCCAGTGATCCTGGTAGGAAACTGGGAGTGGATCACGGAGAAGAAAGCAAATCAGTGAGTCAGAGCTGCACAAATGTATGAGCTCACCCGCTGGAGGAATGTGGACACCCCACAGCATTCTCAGACCACACTGTCCTGACCCAAATTCAGCAGGGCCAGTCAGCACCACACTCATCTGAAGAATGCCACAGCCAAGTTCCTGACTAAGAGATTTGGGTGCTGGAGAAAAGCAGCAGGACACTCACTTTCCGTACCAATCCTCACAGCCCTTCTCTCCTTCCCTCTTGTCTCTCCCCTTGTAATCTCACCTTGCCATATATATATATATATATATATATATATATATATATATATATCTTTTGGAGATGAAGGGAGAAGAAGAGAGAGAGAAAAACATTAATGATGAGAGAGAATCATTGATCAGCTGCTTTCTGCACACCCCACAGTGGGGATGGATCCTGCAACCCAGGCATGTGCCCTAACCGGAAATAGAACCATGACCCTCTGGTTCATAGGTCAACGCTCAACCACTGATCCATGCTGGTCCGGCTCACCTTGCCTTTTGAATCTCTCCTCACAGACCCTTTATGTGCTTTCCATTGCTTTCTAATGAGTCATCTGGGCCAGTGGTGATATCTGTTCTTTGGTGATTGAGACCCACAGGAGAGTTCCCCCAACTCAGTATCCACAGTAGATTCCTGTGCGGTGGGCAGTGAGGGGAGGCAGGGCAATGCACAGCCCTCGAGACTGCTGGTTAGGAACGGGTGCATCAGAGGGCAAAGCAGACCAGGAGAGAAAGCAGCTGGCAAGGGTTAGCCTTAGCCACGCATAGGGCAATCTGAGGTTTGAGGACAAATGGAAAAGTTGGGAAGACTTGGCTAATCTGCCCCTGGCCATGGCCTTCACATCCACTTTCCCCAGCGCCGCAGCCTCCTTGCACTTAGAAGTCCCTGGCAGAGCCTGTGCTGGGCAGTCCTTCCTGGCAAATCTGGTAGCTGTCTGCTGCTTCTGCCAAGCAGGCCTGCTACTGAATGATGTAAACGGTTCCTGTTCTACTAGGGCAAAAGGGTGTGTTCTAGCAAACTCAGGGAAAGGCAAAAACCATTTCAAACTTGATGCAATGACTTGACCAGATGCCACTTACATGGCCTTCAGAAACTTTCTCCTTTGTGATGTATCATCATGGCACCAGAATTTTCCAAATTCCGACTCTTTATTTTTTTTAATCTTTATTGTTGTAAGTACTGCTAGTACATATGTCCCCTTTTTACCCTCCCTTGACCTCCTCCAGCCCACCTCCACCCCCACCCCAAGTCTTCACCACCCTAGTGTCTGTGTCCATGGGTTATGCACGTATGCATGCAAGTTCTTTGGTTGATCTTATCCACCCACCCTCCCCTGTCTTTCCTCTGAGATTCCAGTCTGTTCCATGCTTCTATCCTGTTGTTCATCAGTTTATTTTGTTCGTTAGATTCCACATAGGAGTGAGATCATACCAAATTCTGACTCTTGAAGACATTTCCAGCTGCCATCCTTTGAAAGATTAGCAGATATTTGTTTATATCTACACACCAGGGTTTCTCAAACTCGTCACTATTAACATTTTGGGCTTTATGATTCTTCTTTGGGGGTTTTCCATTACATCACAGGAGGTGTAATCAGCATCTCTAGCCTCTGCCTTCTAGATGACAAAGCACGTCCCACACAGCCCAGTTGTAACAACCAAAAATGTCTCCTAGGGGGCCAAACCCCCTCACATGGAGAAACACTGCTCTACACCAGTGGTCAGCAAACTCATTAGTCAACAGAGCTAAATATCTACAGTACAACAATTGAAATTTCTTTTGAGAGCCAAATTTTTTAAACTTAAACTTCTTCTAACACCACTTCTTCAAAATAAACTTGCCCAGGCTGTGGTATTTTGTGGAAGAGCCACACTCAAGGGGCCAAAGAGCTGCATGTGGCTGATGAGCTGCAGTTTGCCAGCCACTGATCTACATAGATATCGTCCAGGATGCTACACTTGTTCATTTCACTCACCCTCTTGTCACAACGTGCTCCTGGTCATATAACTTTGCCCTAAGGCAGTTTTACCAGTTCCTCATGTTGTGTGACCCCCAACCATAAAATTATTTTTGTTGCTACTTCATAACTGTAATTTTGCTACTGTTAATGAATCGTAATGTAAATATCTGTGTTTTCCAATAGCGGTTCAGCTTTCCTTTGGTAGGGCTGGAAATAGCACCCTGATCATTACTGCTTGGATAGAACACCATTCTTTTGTTTCCAGGTCTCTTGAAGACCAGTAAAGATGTAGTTTATTATAGTACTAAAACTATAAATTTTCAAAGACATTTTTTTCCAATTTCAAACAAAATTACCAGAGTATAAGCCAATTAGTAACATTGAAAAGCAGCTTTAGTGTGGATAGACCTATAGTAGTTCACAGCATTACTCTATTGGGTTTTAGGGAAAGCAGTTTATCTAGCCAATGCTATTTCCTACTATTCTGCTATGTAAATGACCTTAGAGCCAATATTTAAAAACAGTATGTCAATTGTGTGAAAACCACAGCTCTGGTCTCCTAAGAGATTGCTGCGAGTCAACCCTTACTTGTTCAGAAAACTTGGCTCTTGTGAATAAGGGGTAGTACGCTGCTTGGCTCTACCCCCCCCCCGCCAGGGAGATTCTCATCAGTTGGGTGTCCACATACTCCCTCAGCTGGTGTCTCAGAAAACAACAGGCTGCCCATCAGACTGGCCCCGGGCTCTCAGAATTAAAATGTGCAGGCCAGGGCACACAGGATGCCTGCCCACTGGGAACCGGATTCCCAGTCCTTCTCCCTTTCCTCTTTCATGGAAGAATGCTTTCATGTGTAGTCATCATTGTGGCCGATGGGATCATTCTAATCTTTCATAAATAATCTTAGTGGTGTTGGGTTAGTGGAGAGAAGTAGGAACAAAAGCACAAGGCTGTTTTCAACTCTTTTTCTGGGACCTACCAGCACAACAGAAGTCCCACTGTTAGTCACACCTCTAATGTCCTCATCCATAAAATGAGTTGATAAAGTCTTGTTCTGCCTTCCCTTTCTTACACTGACATACACACATGCACCCTAACTCATTCTCACACTTTCACATACACTTACATATTCTACTTATACTCACATGCAAACTACTCACAAGCTTGTTGCATGAACTGAACAAGATAATAGTTATGAAACCACTTGTAAAAGTCCAATGTACCATCAACTTGAAAGTATTTTTTGTTATGCATCACAGGCAGTATGTTCTGTCGGCCTTACATCTTTAAGAGGCTTCTCAGCAAATTAGAGACGTTGTTACCTCTGTTACCAAATAAAATTTTTTCCTAAAACAAACATGTATTCTTGTCAATTAGAATTTTTATGATATTAGCTAATTTGAATTTTCATAATAATAAAACTTTTCAGTTATTTGAAGCTGGTATAAAATAGCTAATAGACAGGGAAAAACTCCAGTGGAAAATGTGTGTTTTCTTTGTGTGTGTGTGTGTGTGTGTGTGTGTGTGTGTGTGTGTGTGTGTGTATTTCTTTGTTGAGAGAGTATTTTGCTCACCATCATACTCCTAGTAGGTGAGAATGTTTGTTAAATGAGTGAATGACTTTCCATCAAACAGTCCCCATCAAGTATATCCATATTCTTAGCCATTAGAGGATTTTCCATCACACATGGTTCACATTTGAATGTCCACATTCAGAAACACAGCTGGGTGTTCCTAAAATTTACTCATTTTTGGATGGCAGAAACAAACCAAAGATTAAAACGTTTCTGACATGCTTGGTGATTAAGATAGAAAATAATTCTTTATGTCCTTTGAAAGTGACATTTATTTCATATATTCCAATTTGTCATTAAGCAAATCATACAAAGTAGGAGTAGTAACACATATTATAATGAAGGCTTAAGTTGAAATATGAATGAAAAGATAAAAAAAAATTTGTTGGGAGCCAAGAAAGACCATTGATGAACATGTCTCTTTAAAATTATATTTGCTGGATGTGAGAGATCAAGCAAAGGCATATAGGTGTTCCAAATCAACCTGGAACATTAATGCTCTACCAGTTAAGCCGAGAAATGCTTATGAGGTGTAGATATCAGAATTTATTAATAGTTACTGCTATACATTAAAGAAAATAGGTGAAAAAACTTTAAGGTTTTAAGGCACTCCATAGTCTAGGGCTAATTTCTTCATAATGTCCACATGCAATGGTTTCAGATTTTGACACCTGCATTGGAGTGGGATGAGATAAGTAGGCTAGAGGTGACATCTGATCTTTACTTGGTATGTCCTTTTTAGGTAGCTATAAGTGATACCTCCCTTTACACATAGAAAACCTCTGAGAGTTAGTTAAAACTTGAAATTGAAATATACACAGGGTAACAACTAGAATTCTACAGGACAGTCGTTCGCCAAATATTAATGGGTGTGCCTCAAATAGTTTTTTCTATTCAAATGAGTTTGGGAAATCCTGAGTTTAATAATATAAACAATTGTGTGTGTGTGTGTGTGTGTGTTTTTTTTTTATCATAGTTTCCCCACCCCATAACCTTAGGAACCTGTCAACCATCTATCATCTATGTCTGTTCCTGTTCTTTTTCTTCCTCCATATCTATAAACATTTTTCACACTTATTTACTATAGTACTAATTTTGGAAATGAGTTTGTAAAAGCTATTTAATTCAAATTACATTTTTGAAGCCTTACATTAATGGAGGGTATATGTCCAAGGAAAGTGCCTACCCAAGAAGATAATGTAGAGCAAACAAATGGTATTTTTAAGTGTCAAGTTGACAAGTTGTTCCTGAATAGCCCAAATCACCTTATCTCAGTATGTGCTGTATCTAAAGGAAGCACTCTTTAAGTTCAAAAAACTTTTAAAAGTAGTTGGGTCTTTATAAAAATTCCTCTAGGAAGTAACTGTGCCTTGCACACATTCCTAAACTTCCTCATTCATGTCTCCACTCTTCCCAAAGTTCCATTTCTCAGGCTGCTGCTCAGCTCTACTGTCCATTTCCTCATGCTGCCTTTCTTATTTATTTCCATTCTCTTTCTCTCTCCTCTATTGTCCTTCAAGAGTCCCTGGAACTGAATGTCTTTTATAAAGATCAACATTGCCCCCCACCTCTCTCTCTCTCTCTCTCTCTCTCTCTCTCTCTCTCTATATATATATATATATATATATACATCCTATCTAATAAAAGAGTTATATGCAAATTTGACCATACCTTTGCTACACCCACAAGCCATGCCCACCAGCCATGCCCACCAGCTAATCAGGAGCGGGGGCGGGGGCGGGGCCGAGGTGTGCATGAAGCGAGGGATGGTGGTGCAAGGGGCGGGGCTGCTGCAGCACAAGGGGTGGGGCTGTGGCGGTGGCACAAGGGGTGGGGGCCCTTTCCAGCCCTGGGGTTAGGCTGGATGGGGCTGTGGGTGGGGCCACCCAGCGATGGCTGGGCCCTCATCCTTTGCAGGGCCCTGAGGTGGGCCAGGTGCTGGGCTGTAGTCATAAGAAAAGAGACACACTATACACAGGAATAAACATAAAGATTATAAAACAGTGTAAGGGAGAAGATAGTAGAGCAATATCATTAAAGTACTCACAAGGGGGAAAATCCTCTCAATTTATAATTCTAGACTGAGTGAAAATATTTTTTCAAATAGTCAAAATATATTTTAACTATTTTAGAAATTGTTAAAATATTTTTATGTATAAAAGATTGAATTTCTTTAATCATAAGTGGATTGATAGTGTAAGAAATATTAAAAGAAGTCCTACAAGCAGAAATAAAATTTTGCCAGATACAAATAATGATCTGCACCAAGAAATGGAAAACAACAAAGACAATATATGCATAGGAAAAAATATAATAGAAGTTTCTTATTATTGAAATATATTTAAAGGTAGTTAACTATTTAAACAAATAATAATGTGATCTCATTTTATAACACCTGTGTAAGTAAAATACATGATAACAATAGCACAAAGATTGCCTGGGAAAAAATGAAATTTTGTTACAGTGAAGTTTCTATATAAGATGTGAAGTGGTAAAATATCCACTTGAAGATAGACTGTGACAAGTTAAAATCCTATATAATGAAGAACTAATCTATATATATAAAAGCCTAAGCAACTGTCACAACCAACTAGAATAACTGGAACAACCAGTTGACCAGTCCCTATAATGCCCACTGACTGCCAAGGGGAAGATGCTCAATCCAGGAGCTGTCCCTTGGTGGTCAGTGTGCTCCCAGAGCCAACCTGCTGTGGCCGGCCAACTGCCTGGGGTCTCTACCCCTGCTGGCCAACCTTCCATGGTTCCTCTCCCTGTCCGTTCCCCCAGCCAGTAGGCCCCAATCATTGGCAGTGCAGTAGCGAGGGAAGGAAGAGGCGCAGAGGCAGGGAACCACGTAATGGCAGGGCGCCAATGGAAGCAGTGGTGTCCAGCGTCTGTTCCTTCAGTGCCCAGTTCAGCAACCACAGTCTCCTCTCCCAACTCCACTGGAGCCTTTGGGCCCCCGGCTGAGACAGGGAACCAGGGGTGGATGGCGGCAGGCACAGACCCTTTCCCAAGGAGGCCAAGGGCCAGCTTCCTCCTCAGAGCCAGCAGGCAGCCTCCCATGCCCTGTCCCTCCCCCAAGGCTGGCAGGCCCCAATGAGTCCAACACTTGCCCACTGTGGTGGTTGCATGGTGGCAAGGGAAGGAGTTGGGGGCGAAGCAGGGAACCATGCTGACATCTGGAGTCCATTCCTTCTGTGCCCGGCCCAGCGACTGTTGGCCAGGCCTAGGGACTGCACCCATGCATGAATTCGTGCACTGCGCCTCTAGTATGGAAATAGTCATCACACCTTCATGCCATTTTGCCATAATGGCTCAGACACTCAACACTGGGGAGAGCAGAATGGTGACCAGACAGGCTACAGACTGGAAGATGAACAAGCCACCCACTCCAAGGTCCCAAATGCCAACAGCTGTGCCTGCCTCTCTGGCCCAGGAGAGGGACAAGCCACCTGCCTCGCAGTCCTGGGAGCCAGCAGCTGCACCTGTGCCTGTGGCCCAGGAGAAGGACAAGCCACATGCCCTGTGGTTCTGGGTGCCTGCTGCTGCCTGTGGCTGTGGCCGGCTTGAGCGAAGCTGGCCCAGGTCCTGGGTGCCTATAGCTGCTCAGAGGGAGGGAAGCCTGGGACCCAGGTGTGGGGCAAGGCAGAGGCAGTTAGGAGCAATAAGGCAGGCAGGCAGAGGTGGTTAGGGGCAATCACACAGGCAGGCAGAGGGGTTAGGGGCAGTCAGTCAGGCAGGCCAGTCGGCAGTTAGGAGCTAGTGTTCCTAGATTGCAAGTGGGATGTCCAACTGCCAACAGTCAGACATCTCTGACTGTCAACAGTCAGACATCCCCAAAGGGGTCCCTGATTGGAGAGGGTGCAGGCTGGGCTAAGGGAACCCCCACTCCGTGCACGAATTTCACACATCGGGACACTAGTGTGTGTGTGTGTGTGTGTGTGTGTGTGTGTGTGTGTGTGTGTGTATATATATATATATATATATATGAAATTGATTTCAGGAAGAGAGAGGGAGATATAGAAACTTCAATGATGAGAGAGAATCACTGATTGGCTGCTTCCTTCACGTCTGTTACTAGAGATTGAGCCTGTAACCCAGGCATGTGCTCTGACCAGGAATCAAACCCTCCTGGTTCATAGGTTGATGTTCAACCACTGAACCATGGTGGCCAGGCCATCTCTTTCTTTTTGTAAATTGCCTCTCTACTCTTCACTCGTGTCTCTAGCACAACAAACACCATTTTCTGTAGAAAGGCAAGGAAACTTTCAAATACTTTTGATGTATTTTAAAACCTCATTTAAGAAAAATTTGAATTAGAACATGCTAAAAAGTGTTGATGTATAAGGCCAGTTTATTTGTTTTTCTTCAAATAATTTAAAATTAATATACCAAATTTCATCAGAAGACCCTCTATTATTTATTTAAAATATTTTTATTAATTTCTTAGCACTAGACAAAGGAAGAGAGAGAGAGAAACATCAATGTGAGAGTAGAACATCAATCAGCTGCCTTCTGCATGCCCCCTACTGGGGCTTGAATCCAAAATCTGGGCTAGTGCTCTGACTGGAATCGAACCACCAACCTTTCATCACATGGGACAATGCCCAACCAACTGAGCCTCACCGGGCAGGGCCCTCCATCTTTTATACCAATTATTTTATGTACTCAGAGAAATAGAATGCTGAAAATTTTATACTGCAAGCACATTTCCTACAAATATGGACCACAGATCACCTGGGGCTGCTCATTAAAAATATAAATTTCTGGCCCCAGTGTCGGTTTATTGAGCAGCACATTGTGTCAGGATCCTGGCAGCAGTGGTTTTTAAGCTTTTCAGATGGTTCTAACCAGCAGCCAAAGAAGAGAATTTCTCAAAAGCAGTGGCAGACCAATAGCAATAGCATCAATTGGGTGCTTTGCAGAAATGCAATCTCAAACCCTAACCTAGAACCAATGAAGCAGAATCTGTATATTAACTGCATGCCCAGGGAGCGGGGGGAGGGGGGAGAGGATAATAGGTACATTAAAGTTAGAGAAGCACCATATACCAAGGTGGTTAAAGGATGGTTTCTGGACCAGCAGCAGCAGCAGCATCATCACTTAGGAACTGGTTAAAAATTCAAATTCTTAAGCCTCAATCCAAACCTAGTCAATCAGAAACTTGGGGGAGGGTGGAGCCCTGATGATCTATGTTTTAATTAGCTTATAGATATGGTTCTCAACCTTTCTAATGCCGTGACCCTTTAATACAGTTCCTCATGTTGTGGTGACACACAACCATAAATTATTTTCATTGCTACTTCATAACTGTAATCTTGCTACTGTTAATGAATCGTAATGTAAATATCTGTGTTTTCCAATGGTCTTAGGCTCTCCAGCAGCATTTCTCTAACCTGTGGGTCGTGACAGGTTGAGAACTGCTAGCAGGGTCGCCTAAGACCATCGGAAAACACAGATATTTACATTATGATTCATTAACAGTAGCAAGATTACAGTTATGAAGTAGCAACTAAAATAATTTTATGATGGGGGTCACCACAACATGAGGAACTGTATTAAAGGGGAAATAAAGAAATAATCTCAGATAGCAATGAATGATAATGATCAAAACAAGGCAACGAGATAAGAAGAAATGGGGTAGGAAAGGGAATCTTTAGCTAAAGTGTTCACATGGCATTAGGAAGGTTGAGAACCACTAGGTGATTCTGATGCATGCTAAAGTGGGGGATCCACTGCTGTAGCCTATGTTTTTTTAAACCTACCTAATGACAAGTGCTCATTAGGTTAACTCAAGGCAGATGGTCAGCTGAGGGCCGATACCTATTTTGCAGTCATGGTGATTAAGATGCATTAACTAGTGTCTCAAGGGCCAAGTAAAGCTTCAATCCCAAATATTAAAATAATAGTAGATATTACCATTGGGAAAAGACAAGTAATAAAATATTGATGAATGTTGGTCTCCATTTATGAGTCAGAGAGTGATAAGGACATTCTACACCTGAGTACTTTTTCTATCTTTAATCTTTTACTTTATCGCCACCTCCCCTCACTAGAGTCTTCAGAGCAAACATTGACTAAGTCGTCATATTATGAATTCTCTGTAGTATCTAATGAGTTCTGTTTTGAAACACTGCCAACCTCCAACTCAAATTCAGGACAAGGGAGTGGGTACTGAGTATTTTTTCCCTGTTTACATAAAGGGGAGAGCTAATGATGTGAACATTTGGGGGAATGCTTCATTTGACTGATGAATGAGTGCCTACCAGAAGTCAGATGATATTGTATACTAAGAATTCAAAGATTAAAAGGCAGTTTCTTCCCTCAAGGAGCATGCAGTCTATTAGAGCAACAACCAGAACAGCTAAATAGTTTCACTACAATATGATGCATTGTGCAATGGAGGCATGAAATGATCATTATAACCACTGGCCTAAAAGAGTTTGAGAGCAGTTAAGAATAACAAGTAGAAAGACCAGGAAGAAGTTACTGTAAGAGTTTAAGCAGGAGGCTTAGCAGCAGCAAAATATAGAAGGGACGTCCATATAAGTGTCTTCTAAAACAGAATTATTTTCAATAAGCTATCGATTTGCTGGTTTCACTAGAAGTAAAGTGACTCAGGTGATTCAAAATAAAATAAAATTAAATTAAAAAATCCCTGACTTGGGAGGGTTCTGTAAAAATCATATTTTAAATGATCCAATAAATTTCTGATGCTTCTCGACATACCCTTTTTATTATCTCCAGCATTCCATGACTATATTCTTTCTGCCAGTACTATGCTTAATTAGTACCATGACAATACCAATAAGAGTCAAAAAGCAAGATGTGTCACAGAGCATCCAAAAATGCAGCACTCCTGGCAAGTTAAGGATAAACCTTGCAAAAAAGAGAGATGAGATATTTCCCAGAAATTGTTTCTCTTTTCACTGAAAGATCCAAAAAGTAAGAGGTCATATTCCAAGGGCAAATGAGCATAGTGATCATGGTTATGCTAGTAGCCACAGCACTTGGAGACAAGGTATCCGGGTATTTGTTCCACACCAATGAGGTGATGCTGCTTCATTCATTTTAAGAAGGGAACCCTTATGCTTTCTTATTACAGAGTCAACAGAGGTTAAAAAAAGAGGGTCTCCTTATAAGCAGGACTTTTCCCAGGGAGCCCTGCCCAACATGGTTCCTCTCCAACTTCTCATGCTCTCTTAGAATTCTTTGCATTCTTCCATCATAGCACTCATCCTTCCATTGTCCTTTTCCCTACTGAGAAAAACCATAAGGGTGTTTGGGTTATATTTACATGACCATCAGTCTTTTATCCAATCACTCATTCATACTCTGCTTTAGGTGCTGTTGTAGGCACAGGAGACATAGCAGTGGAAAAGGCAGACATATTCCCAGTTATTAAGGAGCTAAAGGTCTAGTGGAGGGAGGTGGGAAGTTAAACATATACACGGGGAAATAAAGAAATAATCTCAGATAGCAATGAATGATACATAATGATCAAAACAAGGCAACGAGATAAGAAGAAATGGGGTAGGAAAGGGAATCTTTAGCTAAAGTGTTCACAACTGGCCTTCTTGAGATGGTGACCTTTGAGCTGGGACCTGTGACCATGAGTAAATATGGGCTTTAAAAAGCATTCAGACAGAAGGAACTGTAAATGCACAGGGCCTGTGATTTTCTATGCTTGGAAATCTTAGGAAATAGGAAATAAATTTACTCAGATCCTAGCTATAGGGGTCCGGGAAGGAAAATAGTGCTAGATGAGGTTGGAGAGGTGGGTAGACTCTAGCTGTGCTTGCAGACCATATTAACCGTAATAACTTGTTCTAAATGCAACAAAAAACTTCTGGTGCATTACAAGCAAACTAATGTCTTAATCAGATTTATATTTTGAAAACATCACTCTGACCATCACATGGAAGACAAGAGAAAGGTTATTCCGCAGAGGGCAGCAGAGAAGGTGGTGACTTGGACCAGGTTGAGCAGCGAAGTATTTAGATTTGGAGGTTATGCCAATAGGCATTAGTGATTAAATAGGCTGTGAAGGAATAAGAGTTTGACTGATAGTCTTGTGCTAAGCATCTGGGTAGATGGTGGTGCCATTTACTGAGAAAGTATGAGGAAGATACTGGGAAGTGAGATGTCAAGTCAAGTGTTCATTTTTGGACAAATTGACTTAGCGAAGACTATTAGACATTCATATGTTCTGAAAGTGTTCAGGAAACCAAGGCAAATCAAATGGTGGATAGTCTTATTACTATTTTTCTACCACTCTAGAAAAGTAGTTAAGATTCTGGCCTTTGGAAAGAGACAGACCTGAGTCAGTACCTCCACTTTCCTAATTAAACATGCCATCTTGGATAATTACCCTTCTTGAGTCTTGATTTTAAAAGCTGGCAAATATCTACTTCACTGGACTTTCTGGAAGATTACATTAGAGGGTGTATGTGAAATTCTTCATGGAGTGCTTGTTTGGATCATAGTTAATGCTCAACAGTGATGCCTTGAATTGCTGATCCTAATGGTGGTGATGATAAACTGGTTAAAGGTACAAATGCAGTAGGGGACTTTACTGGCAAGGAGAGAGAGAGAGAGAGAGAGAGAGAGAGAGAGAGAGAGAGAGAGAGAGAGAGAGAGAGAGAGTTGTGTCCAGTGCACTGAAAATCACATTAAATTTATTTCTCAGTAAGCAGTGTCTCCCCCACCCCCCATGCTTAGGTTTCTATTATTTCAGGTCTCAGGAGGGCCAACCCCATTTCCCAAGTTAGCATACTATATGTATAATTTGTTCTCCTGATCATGAACAAAATATTTCTTTTGGTATATAACATTTTTAAAATGTTTACTAAAATATACAGTTGACCCTTGAACAACATGGGTTTGAGTTGCATGGGTCCACTTACTACTATACATGCATTTTAAAAATAAATACTATGAATGTATTTTCTCTTCCCTATTATTTTCTTAATAACATTTTCTCCAGATTATCTTATTGTAAGAATACATTATCCTATATAATAAAGAGGGAATATGCAAATTGACAATCATACCAACAAACAAGATGGCTGCCCCCATGTGGTAAAAAATGGCCACCTCCATGTGAACACAAGATGGTTGCCACAAGATGGTTGGCAGGAAAGGGCAGTTGGGGGGGACCTAGCCTGAAGGTGAGGGCAGTTGGGGGCAACCAGGCCTGCAGGGGAGGGCAGTTAGGAGGCAATCAGATCTGCAGGGGAGCAGTTAGGTATTGATCAGGCTGACAGGGGAGTGGTTAGGGGGTGATCAGGCTGGCAGGCAGAAGTGGTTAGGGGCAATCAGGCAGGCAGGCAGGTGAGCAGTTGTGAGCCAGCAGACATGGATTGTGATAGGGATGTCCCAGATTGGAGAGGGTGCAGGCTGGGCTGAGGGACACCCACCTCCCTACCCCCCTCTCCCCTGCACAAATTTTGTGCACTGGGTCTCTAGTATAATATATGTATATTACATATAAAATATGTGTTAATTGACTGGATTATCAGGCTATTACTAGTTAAGTTTTTGGGGAATCAAAAGTTATGTGAGGCCCTTAACTGGTTTGGCTCTGTGGATAGAGTGTAGCCTATGGATTGAAGTGTCTCAGGTTTGATTCTGGTCAAGGGCATGTACTTGGGTTGCAGGCTCAATCCCTGGCCCTTGAGGGGGAATGTGCAGGAGGCAACCACATGGATGTGTCTCTCACAGAGATGTTTCTCTCTGTGTGTCTCTCCACCTCCCTTCCACTCTCTCTAAAAATCAATGGAAAAATATCCTTGGTTGAGGATTAACAAAACAAAACAAACAAAATAAAAGATGCCTCTGCCTCAAAAAAAAAAGTTATGTGTAGATTTTGATTGTGCAGGGCAGGTAGGTAGGCACCCTCAACCCTCACATTGTTCAAATGTAAGTTGTACATGGCAAAATGTTTACCATTTTAACTATATTTCAGTGTAATTTTCAGTGGCACTAAGTATATACAGATTGCTGTGCAACTGTCAACACTGTCTCCAGAAAATTTCATCTTCCTAAACTGAAACTCTGTAGCCATTTAACAATACCTCCCCAATCTTTTCTTCCCCAGGTTCAACAACCATCATTCTATTTTCTGTTTCTATGAACTGGCTACTCTGGGTACCTCATGGAAGTAGAATTATACAGTATTTGTCCTTTTGCAACCAGCTTACCTCACTTAACATAATATCTTCAAGGTTCATCCATGTTGTGGCATGTGTCAGAATTTCTGTCTTTTTATGGCTGAATAATATTCCATTGTGTGTATATATCACATTTTGTTTACCCATTCACTTGTCAGTGGATACTTGGGCTGCTTTGACCTTTTGCTTATTACGAGGAATACTCTTATGAACATGGATATACTATATAGGAGGTTTTATGAGGCAGTATAAATATTCAGTTACTTATTAATTTATTTACTTATTTTCTCCCTCAATAAATATTTTCTCGAGTAATTATTCAGGCTGGAATTGATGATGCTTATATGCAAAAATTCTATAATTCAGCAAGTGGTTTGCAATATTCTCAAGAGGCAATAGAATTATTGAGAACATTCACTTCTATCCAGGTTTAAAATGTATAGAGGGAACTTTAAGACCCTTTGGTTTAGCAGTTCAATCAGCAAGCAATTTTTAAAGAATATGTTATACATGGCATAAAACGTGCCTCTAAGAATCTCTTATTCTTCTCCACAAAACCAGACTTATAAAGAATGATAAAAATTGTCAATAAATAATAAGGAGAATAAAGAAAATGGAATGGCATGTTCTGCATAGTTTTCAAAATTCTGGGTCTATAAAAAGTATCTTACATTTTAGGAGTCACTGAAATTTAGATGGAAGTCAAGAAATTTTATGAAATTTTTTCCTTAGACATATAATATATATATATATATATATATATATATATATATATATATATATATATTAACCTTATGTTGTTGTAGCAAGTCATCTCTTGAAGTGGATGAAATTGATTAACTTGGAAATTATGCTCAAATTTAGAAACAGAAAAAAAGTTATCTTGGTTGTAAAATGGATCCAGTTAGAATCTTCTACTTAGAGAGTTCACAGATTCACACATTCAATAAACAAGCGAATTGGCTAGTAAGTGTTTAGAGCATATGCTCTAGAGTAAATGAAGTAGAAGAAGAGTCAGCTGTGGTAATAAACAGAAGAAAGGAGACGTGAGAAATGAATGATTGGGAAGGCAAGGATGGAGAAGTTGAAGTGCCAAGTAAAGTCACAATCCCAAAGGTTTTAAGATGTGTATGCTTCTTTCTTCAAATGAGAACCCTGCCATCATTTTAAAGGAACAGAGCCAAAAAAATAAGATCCAGAGAGTAAAAATTAAGATTACAAAACTGAGTCAGGCATAAAGCCTAAATGCATTTATATTCTCCTCTTTGTTATCCCTAAAATGTGAGTTGAGAAGAAATACACGTGGGAGAAAACTTTTCCAATTTTAGGTATGTTGGAGGGTAAGAACGGATCAATATTCAGAAATTCACCAAGAGTGTCAATCCAGGACCAAAAAAAAAAAAAAAAAATGAATGTGAACAGCTGTGTTCCACAACCTGACCTCAGGACATTGGATCTTTAGTATTTCCATAATATGACTGTAAAAAATATGTCCCTCTAGCCTTATTTGCTTCCCTTAATGGATAATGCCTCTGGCTTGGATCTTTGTGTGGAAAAAAAGGATCTTTTGTCTCATAAAATGTTACAGATGCTGCTATGGTAACACACTTTAATTTTATTCCTATCTCGGAAGATAAACATGGAAAAATGCAATTGGCAATTTAATCTAATATTTCACATTAGCTTTAGGTCCACAGAGCATTTTGTTTTTTTGTTTTTAAGGAACACTGGCACTTTTGTTAACCTGCTGTACTCAATTAAGCAGAATCCTAAAGCCCTGACTGAAAGGTATTCCTCTGCCAACTTCAAAATACCATGTGGCCAAGACTCAAAACCCACAGGGGAAAGAAAGCATGCTGTGCCTATGACAAAACTCTTAGGTGGCCAGAATGAGTTTGCATTTGTGGGAATTTTCTTTTGGGCTAAAGACAAAAAAACCCCAAACATCTCAGCATTTACAAAGACAGAGTTAAGTTGCTTTAAAATAAAACCCATCAGTTGAACAGAGACAATTATTGAACATTTATTTTCTCGTCATAAACCCTGCAACACACTGCGTTAAAAAAAACCTTTGACATTAGAGCCAGTTGTTTATTTTGCACTCAGTAAACAACCAAGGTTATTATATGGAGAGGAGGTAATTTGGAGCTCTAATCCTCTGTTGAATTACAGCAATATACATTTACACAGGAGGCAGAGGCTCCCACGCTCACCAGCATCATACTATAAGACAAAAAGCACAAGGAGAAGGAAAGACACAGGAAATGTGGTCAATATTGCACTGTCTGGGTCCAAATCTTGTGTCATGGACCCAGACCTTTAGAAGTGCAGAGAAAAACCAGGCTCCAACCATGTTTTTAAGAAGCTCATCTCTGCAGTTACTCTCACTTCACAATTTTTATGACATTTTCTCTCTTGTCCTAGAACAGCTTGGCAGCAGATGAGTTAATGGAGGGTGTAGTCAATTTACACAAAGTTTCAGTTACCAGGCAGTGGGGGTCAAGTCTGACTTTGATTCACCATATGCCACACTAACTGGTTCCAGAGTGTCCATTCTGCTAGCGTCTCAGAACTGGCTGCCTGGCTCATTCATTAAGTGATTCGAAAATATGCAGTCCGCTCCATTTTAGTCAGTCTACAACTTTCTATTGCAATAAAAACTACTGTTACTGATTTATACCCTGGCATTTAAAAACATGGACAATGAATATGCTGACACTACAGTTCTTTCCAAATACCATAACATATACAAATTGCTAATAATTAAACTGCAATGCCTACCTAAGTTGTTCTTGAAGCAAACTTCAGCGCTTTGTAATATTTTCCCTTCATAAAAGTCCCCAAGTATTTACAGTTGGTAGATGAGATCACACTGTTGCAACGCTAAAGATTCAATGAGAGGAGAAGGAGAGTGAAAGAGAGGCTGTGCACACTAACACTACTTGTATTGAAAAGATTCGACAGCACTATCTTAGTTCTCATTGGTCACTCCGCGGGCTGGAACAATATTTGCCTAGTTGCTATGTAGAGAGGGATGGCTGCCAATTCACTTCACTAATAAGCCTGAACCTGGCCTTTGCAGATAAGCATGGTTATTGTTTGAGTGAATGTGTTTGCTGATAAGATGCTCACCAACGAAGGTAAAAGTTATTTTTTTCTCTTGGGACAAAATGTAGGACGGCTATGGACATTTTTCTGCTACTCTCCAAATTCTAACAGCTGTTGCAAAACAGTAAACCAAGAGATGACTTCTATTTTTGTTTTTTAGATTTTCCCTTTTCAGGAATCCACATCTAAAAAGACTACACTTAAATATTTATTTTTAAAAAGGACACTAGACCTGAAATATAAAAGAATAATTCATCCACCCTAACTTTGAGAACCCATTAAAATATAATTAAAACAGTACATGGTGCTCTTTACACACACAGACACACACACACTAAATTTTTTTTCTTAGTGGAGGTTTACATTAGGAGAATTTCCTCAAATTTCAAGTTAAGCAGTTTGGGGATTTTATGTGTGTATATATATATATATATATATATATATATATATATACACATATATAAAATATACACATTCTCTGTCACCAAACTGTGTGAGCATACATAATGCACACATATGTAGGCACGTTTGAACAATACAGAGCTAATGTAAAGCACATGCCAATTTAGGCAGGATTTAAAAGAAATTCAAAGGCAGATGTTTCTCTTTTTGTAGTTAGAGAAATACCCTACTATTTTTTTCCAACTCATACTGAGTGTGAGTGGATTTTTGTGGGATTGTGTGAAGACTGTTTAGACCCTGAATTTAACTTCATGTAATGAACAGAGGCACAATGAAAACAAACATATTAGATGTGCCTTTAACAAATCATTTTTTAGTAATGGAATTAGTGTGCCAAATACTAAGAGAAAAGTGGAATAAAATATCTTAACAAGTAGGATGCTTTTTAGTTCTCTATGTATCTCTAATTTGCTCTTTATCGCTGGTTAAGTAAAGCACAATAGATTTTTTTAGCTGTATATTTGCTTATTGGTTGCTGATAGAAAGAAAAACTATAATAAAATAAATTCATAATAATAGACGAACTACATTTTTTCTAGAACCAGAAGGGACCCTGGTGCTTTAAATTCTGCACTGGGACTGTTGAATTTCAACTTTCTTTTGAAGATTTTTCAAAATTAAAATTTGTAGATAATTGAAAAGCATGTCCATGGAAAACCCAACAGGTGATGTTTCTGGCACCTAAAAATTTTCTTGAACTCAAACATATGAGGACATGTGATGCTACTAGACTTTGGCTATTTCTAAAATAGACAACTGACAAGTAAGGGAGTCAAGGTCTTAACTAGAAGGAGTGTTGCAGAATGATGTGCCAGTTGTTTTGTGTGTTGGCTTCCCAATTAAGACAAGGTATTTCTAAGGAAAAAAATCTGGTGAATCTCTAGCTTCAGTGCATTTATTGATCTCTGCTGAGCCAGGAAGTCTAAGTCTAAGGTGTGGTGTGTGTGTGTGTGTGTGTTTTCATGTGTATCTTCATTGATTTCAGAAAAGAAGGCAGAGGGAGAAATAGAAATATCAATGATGACATAGAATCATTAATTCACTACCTCCTGCATGCCCCCCCCCCACTTGCGATTGAGCCTGCCACTTGGGCATGCACCCCTTACTGGGAATCGAACTGTGACCTCCTAGTTCATATGTTGACACTCAACCTCTGAGCCACACTGGTCAGGCAATCTAAGGTTTGTGGAGACCCTTCATTTTGTGCTTATGAAAAACACATGCATAAATGATCCCACCATATCTTATTATATCCATATGCATATTTCTTTTGCTTAGCACTTTAATGCAATATCTATCTTCATTAAAACTAAGGCTAAAGGAAAAGAATGAGATTGATATTCCTTATGGCTCTGTGAGAAGAAACATTCTAAGAAGCAATATTTTTATTGAACAGACACATGGACTCAATGCAATTTCCAAAATGTAAGACTTAGAATTGGTAATTATAAGTAAGTGTTTCCCCATAAAACCTGGAGTAATTTTATTCTTTATAACAAGGTCTACATCTAGAAAAGAGTGTTAGCTGAAGTTGGTGTTTCTAAAAATATATTACTTTTTAGTAACTGATACTCCAAGCACTCCCAAAGAAAATTTTCTGTTGGATGATGGCCAAAGAGATTAGCTAAATGCTAAGAGGCCATATCCTTTCTCTTACATTATCTCTGATCTATTTCACACTATTATAATCAAAATAGTCCCTTTGTGTTCAGAGTTTGGTCACAGGACAGGTCAACAATTCTATGGATATTTTAAGAAAGAAAAAAAAAGGCACTATATGACCCAGAGCACACTAATTGTTGAACAGACACCAGCATTATTTGATGAGAATTAGAAGACAACATTTTCTCAAGGCTATAAAATTTCATGGAGCATACAAAAATACAAAAAGGAATCAGCTTTTTTATTATCGACAGCTTCTCCTCATCCACCCCCAATTCAAAACAGACTTTCTTCTATGAGCTTTTCTTCCCCCCCCCCCCCCAGGAAGTGGGGTGACTACGACAAGGTAAAATACATGATTCAACAACAAACTAGAAATACTATGAAACAACAAACTCCTGTGTCTAGGAATGGTCTCTTCAGAGCACAAATCTGACCATGTGCTTTCCTGCAGGAGGTCATCTCAGCTTTCCCTGGCTGTCCAGATGACATTATAATGGGTCACCCTACCTCTCCAGGTTCATCCCATCCCTCTCTCTGGAGCTTACCCTGCTTCAATCAAGTTGAAGATGAATGAATGCATGGTATTCTCTCTCACTCCAGCTTCTCTTGGTCTTTCCTTGCTTCTTCTCCTGACTTGTCCCTAAGCCTCATCCAGGCTCCAGCTTTGGAGATCAATGCATTGCTCCCTTGCTCTATATTGCCACAGCACTCAGGTGTTCCTTTTTGTAGCACATGTGTAAATACTTGTGAGCAAAGGGCAGGAATTGGCTTTAAATATCCCCTTCCCACCACAAAGTCTAGCTAGCATATTGTGAACAATTAATATCTGTTTCATAACTTTGAGATGAAATAGATGCTATGTTGGTGGCAGCATTGTTCAGAAGAAAAAGTAAAGGACTAAAGATTTCTCAAGGGTCATGTAATATTAACTTTAGGAAAATAAGTGGCTTCTTCTTCTTTTTTTTTTTGAGCAAGAATAATGAGGATGGTGCTGCTTTTGATCAACCTAGAGACCTATGACTTAATTTTATTCTGCAGGGATTTTCTCTCAAAACATGAAGATATAAACCTAAAGTTAATAATTACATAAACCATATTGGAATCTCAGAGAGGTTAATTTTGAATGTGTGTAGTACATATCATTATTTATGCTGCTGTTTTCATTTATTTCCATTTCTAGTTTCATCCCCCAAACGTTAAATTTCTGTCATTAGTCTCAGGCAAGAATTTTAAGAGTTATTGTATATGGCCTCCTTGGCCTTAAACAGATGATATCTTATTGCTCCTACCCACAATTTTATTTATTATTGTTTTAAAAATAAATATTTTATTGATTTCAGAGAGGAATGGAGAGGGAGAGAGCTATAGAAACATAGATTATGAGAGAGAATGTTTGATTGTCTGCCTCCTGCACACCCACTACTGGGGATCAAGCCCACAACTTGGGCATGTGCCGTGACAGGCAATTGAGCCATGACCTCCCGGTTCAGAAGTCAATGCTCAACCACTGGACTCTAGCCATAATTTAAAATTTTACCTTTTCTAATAAGCTCTTGGAGAGCAGTGTATTACATTTGTATTTCTATTTGTACCTAATAAAGTTTTATGATATAGAAACCTCAGATTCGTCCATAAATACAAATTAACAGAATGATATGCAGTTATATTTTTACAGAAAGAATTATAAAGAAATTAAATGTGAAAACTTACAGTAGACCGAGAGAGAACAATTACCTCACTTGTAACACTGGTTATGTGGGAATTTACATGGCCATATCTAATCTCACCTTCGTAAGAAATATTGGCTTTTTTACCATTTAAACAGGAGACTTGCAAATGCTAATTCAGGTATCTCACTAATGTGGCGAGAATTCCCTGTGAGTCACATTTGAATAGTGTGAACTATGATAATGTCATAGCAAAGGACAGTTAGGCTCCAAATGGGCTTTCATCCTCCTCAACTTAGTGACAAGTTTTCTCTCACAGCACTTCTAGAATTTCTTACCAATTCCTTGGCTTCCAGGGAATACAGACTGAAAATCAGCACCTTGGGAAAGAGAAGCTATAAAGGAGAGTCTAGTGCCTGGAATATCTTACTTTGTCATTGATATCACATTAGGCAAAACACATATAATGTATGATATCAATAAATGGGGAACCCCGACACTTCCTTACATGCACTTTATCTGAGGGTGTATAGTTTTTCTTGCTAAAACTTCAGACCTCAAAATCTACATTTGTTTAAAAGACATATTAAAATGACCAACCTAAAAGCTGAGGGGGGAAATTAATCCTATCTAATAAAAGAGTAATATGCAAATTGACCATACCTCTGATACACCCACAAGCCACCTCCACAAGCCATGCCCACAAGCCAATCAGGAGCAAATAAACCCCAACCAAGATGGCTGCGGCCACTGAGAGAGGAGAGAGGCTTGGGTTTCCCTGGCAATGGATAAAGCCGAGCTTTCCACCTGCCATTGCTGGCCTAGGCCTCCACTCAATGCTACAAAGTTTCAATTATAGAAGATATATCCCAACAGAAATGGCGGCAGCCACAGAGTTGGAGGGTAGGGTTGCCTGGGCGATGGAGGAAGCCAAACTTCTGCATCCCTAGCAGCTAGGCTCATGATGGTGAATCTATGACATGCATGTCAGCACTGACATGCATAGCCATCTTTGATGACACGCGGACACATGGGGTCACACACAGAGAAGTATGGGGCTGCATCCAGGACCTTTTATCCTTGGCTACTGCATGGCCAGGTGCAGTAGCTGAGGATAAAATATTTTCTGTAGTATAGTGTAGACACTCTGTGTCAGAGGTCTGTAGGCCAAAACAACAGAACTTTGGCACAGAGTGTCTAGTTCTGGGACTTCCGGTTAGGCCGTTAGGGGATCTTTGACCTCACTTCCAGCCCAGCGGAGCAGGGAGCAGCAAAATGCTGTGGGGGATGCATTTCTGGGGGCACTGTGATCGCCATTACCAGCAACCACATAACCACAGCAACCATCATCCAATCTACTGTTCTGGGGTGTCGTGGATTTCTAATTGACCATCATTACTGAGATAAGTGAGGGGGAGGCTGGGAGGGACGAGGGCGTGTGCTAGGGGTGCCATTTCCCCCTATTAGAAATAGCAGCAGCCATCTTAATTTATATAAGGAATGCCATTTTGTAGCATAATGCAGACTCCATTTCACAACTATTACTGTTGTGCATCCTTATTAACCCCTGTTTCTGCTTATTAACCCTGCCATTTCTTAAAAGACAATTACATGTGCCATCTTGTGGTCAGTTAGGCTACGTAACCCTTAATTGCCTGCAGGGCTAATAGGATATCTATAATTCTATCTTCTGTCACTGCCCCCTTGATGGAGAACCCCAAAAAATAAAAAAAACAAGGTTAAGTAAAGGAAGTGGTAGTAGCAGTAGCCAAGCCTTTTCAAGAGACATGGACCGAGATATATGGCATTATAGAAAAAAATGGCAGATCATTTTGCGTTCTATGTACTGAGACAGTAGTAAGCAGAATGTGGAATATAAATAGTCATTTTGAAACTAATCATTCCCAGCTCTTGAAAAAAAGTAAGGATGAAAGGAAGAAATACAATTCCAGGCAGCTACACCTTTATAAGAGCCAATCTAATTCCATCCTTAAATTTATAAAAGGCTCTGCAAATTTAACATCTGCAAGTTTGAGCATTGCTCACTCCATAGCTCAGCATGGAAAAGCACTCAGTGAGGGAGAATTTATTAAAGAAACTCTCCTAAGATGTGCACCAGTTCTATTTCATGATATATAGAATAAACATGCAATTATTAAGAGAATATCTGAGATACCACTCAGTAGAAATATAAAAGACCAAATAATGAGACTGAACACAAATGTACATCAATTAAAGAGAGACCTAAGTAATTGTAAATATTTTTCGATCTCTCCTGATGACACCACTGATGTCACATCACATGCTCAGTTGGCCATTATTGGTCGATATTCTGATGGTTTCACAATGAGAGAAGAGTTGATAAAGTTAGTATCAGTGCCAAAACGTACATCAGGAAGTGAGATATGTAAGGTTGTTATACAAACATTCCATGACCTAAGCATTGATATCTCTAAAGTTGTGTCAATGATGACAGATGAGGCACCAAACATGGTGGAGGAAAAAGTTGGATTTCTCAAATTGTTTACAGAAGCTATTGGACATCTAATTGTGCCTTTTCATTGTATTATCCATCAGGAGGTTTTATGTGTCAAGGCAGGATTCACTGACTTAAACGACTTAATGTCAGTTGTTACAAAAATAGTTAATTTAAGACCTGCTCGCCCCCTTCACAAGCGAGAATTTTCTGCACTTTTACTGGAGGTTGATTCCACCTACAATGGACTGCTGATGTACAATAATGTAAGATGGCTGAGCCGAGGCAAAGTTCTTGAGCGCTTTGTGGAGTGCTTCAAAGAAATTAAGGTATTTCTTGAGGATAAGGATCTGGGAAACTTTCCTCAGCTCAATGATGATAAGTGGGTCAACACCCTGATATTTTTTACAGATCTCTCTGTTCATATTAATGAACTGAACTTAAAGTTACAAGGTTTTGGCAAAAGTATTGACATTACGTTTGGATACATAAAAGCTTTTGAAAGTACACTTAAAAGTTTCAAGCAGATGTAGAAACTAAAACTTACAAATATTTTCCTTGAATAACAAAGTATTTTGAGAAGGCCAGTGCAGCTGTACAGAATGAAATGGAACTCTTGCATATAGAGTACCAGCATGTTTTAGACTCATTACTTGACCAATTCAGTGATAGATTTAATCAATTTAGAAGCCTAGAACAGACCATAAAAATAATTAAGTATCCTGATGTAGTAGTCTACAGTAGTTTGGAATTAAATGGTTTCCAGTGGATTCAAATTGATCATTTCGAGATGCAACTTGCAGAATTTCAAGACAGCATCTGGGCTCAGGTGTTTGTCGACTTGAGGTCAAAGCTTGAGAATCTGGAAAGGTGCTATTTGGAGAATCAAGAGGAGTACCACTAGGAACAGAAAATTTGGAGTGCCTGGAACTGATTACTAGACACATTTAGCACCCTGAAAAATATAGCAATGGCTTTACTCAAAATTTTTCCCTCTATGTACTTTTGTGAGACCTTATTCTCAGCATTAAATAATATCAAAACCAACAAAAGAAACAGATTGACAGATGAAGTTAGTAGCACGTGCTTGGGCTTGAAATGTACAAAATACCAACCTTCAATTGAAGGTTTAGCCAATGAAATTCAACAACAAAAAAGTCACTAATAGGCAAGTTAGTTAAAAAATTCCCCCTCCCCCTCACTTATCTTAGTTCATGGTACCCCACACAAGTTAAATAATATCAAGACCAACAAAAGAAACCGACTGACAGATGAGCAAAGAAGTTACTAAGCAGATAAGTTAAATAATTAGTTTTTGGTTTATTAAATACAGTAATATATTATAATTATACATTTTTGTTATTTTAACTATAAATATCGCAAAATTATGGTTTTTTTTCTTGAAGTGACACACCACTCTAGTTATGCTCGGTTTTTTGGCAAATTTTGACACACCAAGCTCTAAAGGTTGCCCATCACTGGCCTAGGCCTCCACTCAAGGCTACAAAGTTTCAATTATTAAAGGTAAATAAACCCCAACTGAAATGGCTGTTGCCACGGAGTGAGCAGAAGGCTTGGCTCTGCTCCAGGCTACAAAATTGCAATTGTAGAGGATAAATTAATCTCAGATCCCAGGGCCTCCACTTGGGTCGCTGGGGGGGCTGGGGGGCGTAGCAAACCTCCATAGGCCCCTTGCCCAGGCCGCCCCACTCACCAAAGGAACCTCCAACCTGATCTGGGACACCCTTCAGGACAAACCAGCTGGCCCCCAGCCACGCACCAGGTCTTATCTTATCTAATAAAAGAGTAATTTGCAGATTGACCATCACTCCAACACACAAGAGGGCTGCCCTCATGTAGTCAAAGATACTGCCCCCATGTGGACACAAGATGGCTACCACAAGATGGCCAGCAGGGGAGGGCTGTTGGGAGGTTCTAGGCCTGCAAGGGAGTGCAGTTGAGGGCCATCAGGCCAGCAGGGGAGGGATGGTGGGGGCAAACAGGCTGGCAGGGGAGCAGTTAGACATCAATTAGGCTGGCAGGGTAGTGTTAAGGGGTGATCAGGCTGGCAGACAGAAGCGGTTAGGGGCAATAAGGGAGGCAGGCAGTAGAGCAGTTTGGAGCCAGCAGTCCTGGATTGTGAGTCAGACATCCCTTGAGGGGTCCAAATTGGAGAGGGTGCAGGCTGGGCTGAGGAACACCTCCCCTCCCGCACCCCTGCTGCTTCCAGTGCACAAACTTTGTGCACCAGGCCTCTAGTAGTTTCATATATGATATTTTTATTTTTTTGGTGGAGTTCAATGTGCTCAGTTGTAGTGAGACTTGGCTTTTACCACTGAGATAGGTGGTGAAAGATATCTGAGTGATAATATGATGCCTCAGATTATAATCTGAAAATCCTTCAATTAATAGAGACTGTGGACCCAAAAAGACTGCTGTAATAGATCATGAATTTCTAACTGGGCAGTTTATGGTGGGTAGTCATGCCTCAGGGACATAACTTTTTTAGTGAAAGGTTGTTAAGCAAACCCTGTCTATTGTTCTTGTGCATCTAGGCTAACACATTGGAGATGGGCAGAAGCAATATCTTGGAAAGGTTTAATCACCCCTAAGAAAGCACATATTCTTAACTATCCTATACTCCAATTCCAGCCTTGCTTTCTACCACCTTTATGTAATTTTCCTTATGTTCCTTCCTTAATTTCAAATAAAGAAAAGAAGCTGCAAAACAGTTTCTCTTTGGAACATTTGAGATCTTGCCCTTCTGGTATATGTTGTCAGTTAGGCTCAAATAAACTCATAAAAATAATTTCTTAGGTCAATAAGACCCTCAGGTGCTACTTAGTTTAGTTTTCTAACAGATCAGATCTATTTGGCCCCCTGGCTTAACTGTCCCTATATATGCCACTTTCCAACCTTTCGTCTCAGCTCCGTCTTTTCCCACGGAGCTCCAAAGTCTTACATCCAACTGCCCTGAGATCAGAAATCAGATAACTGATAGGATCTCCGAGTTAATACATTTAAAACAGAAATCTTGATTCCAATTCTCTTCTCAATCACCTACCTGTGAAATCCGTCCATCTACCAGTTGTTCCCCTGTCAGTTAATAGACAACTGTCCCCTCAACTGAGCAGTTCTCAGATTATCTTTCATTCTCCCATTTCTCAGTTTCCACAACCAATCTTTCAGAAAGTTTTTCTAGCTCTGCCTCCAAAAATAGATTGTACATTCCACTTCTTTTCACCATTTTCATCACAACAAGCCACTCCTCTGTTTTCTTGCTGAACCCAGCCCTCTCCTTTCACATATTCTCCACAGTTCACTGTGCACAAAGAGTAGGGAGCCACAGAAGCCTTCTGAAAACAAAACTTAGGTTATTTTTCCCTCTTACAATCCTCTAATGGCTTCTCATTGTAATAAAACAAGAGCAACTCCTTTCTGTGACTCAGAGCCCCCACACGGTGTGGTTTTCTCCACGCTTTCGCCATGCTGGCCTTTCTATTATTCACACAGCCCACTCTCATGTCCATCTCAGGACCTTTCTCCAATGGTTTTCTCTCCCAGGAAAACAGCTGAGATTTCAAGGAGATCTTCCCTGACCACACCATCTCAAAAATCCTGAATTCCTGGTTATTCTACAGCATACATCCTTATTTTCCTTAAGCACTGAACACCATTTGAAGTTATATTACTTAGTTGTTTATGTGTTTGCTTTCTTGCTCCTCTTGCCAGAACATAAGTCTCTTGAAGACAGGAACTTAACCTATGTTGTTCACAGAACATGCCTAGAACACTGATGTATCATTAAGCACCCTTTAATGATGGGTGAAGGGCTAAATGAATGAATGAATCTCAAGCATTGCTTAAACTTCTGGGCTCTGTTTCCTACTTTAAGCTTTGTGAGATTTAGAGCACATATATGTCAATCACTGAGTACAGTGTCAGAAACAGGAAATACACTGAACAGATATTTAGTGAGTATAGGATGTTCTTAGCACATACTGGGAGGTAATTTTGGTAGAATGAAAAAGATACTTGGAGTTAGAAGTACTGGATTTGAGTTCTTGTTTATTTTATTATCTATATAACCCTTGAGAAAATCTTTTAACTGTTCTAAGTCTTGGTTTTTTCATCTATAAAGTTACAAATCAGTTGGGATGATAAGTGCTTAGGCAATGTCTGCAAAAGTGATATGTAAAGTCTAAAGTGCTGATCAAAGACATAATTTAAATATTATTATTATGTGGAAATGTCTCTTGATTAATGGAGGGAAGGAGTTATGGTAGCTTTTATTCTTTGCACTAACATTTCTCCTAAAATAGCTAAGTATATACAATCTCAACACTGATTCCATTTCCGATGGACTAGTCCCGTGGTTGGCAAACTGTGGCTCGCGAGCCACATGCGGCTCTTTGGCCCCTTGAGTATGGCTCTTCCACAAAATACCACAGCCTGGGCAAGTCTATTTTGAAGAAGTGGCATTAGAAGAAGTTTAATTTTTAAAAAGTTGGCTCTCAAAAGAAATTTCAATTGTTGTACTGTTGATATTTGGCTCTGTTGACTAGTCCAACCAAAAAACAAAGGATGGGATCTTCTCTAATTCAAATAAAGGTAAACTTTGGAAAAATAAGTAAAAGTTTGCATAATCTGTGAATTTTAAGCATGAATGAAACTTTTTCATAAGAAAGAAGTTTATGAGTATGTTTTGAACTTCCTTTTCCCAACTAAAAGGGGTTTTGCTTATCAGCCTTTTCCAGGATCAGTATGTGGCAACTTTGGAAAAAGGGTCCCAGAGGTGATACGGGCTTCATTGGCTCATCTCTGGCTGTCTCCTGGGAGCCACGGAGCACAGGCCCAGCAGGACTGGGTCCTCAGCAGGGCCTGCCTGGGTCTCACTGCCACCTTCCCGTCTCCAGGGCAGAGTAACAGGCACAGAAAATGCCTCCCCCTCAACTGCAGATATGTTTTCTTTTCCTGCTGACGGTGCTTCTTCTGTTCTTACAGGTGACTGCTTTGCAAAGCAAATGAATCACAACTGTCTTAGGCATTTTGGGGTCATTATAGCAAAAACACCTACAGACTGGGCGGCTAATAAACAACAGAAATCTATTCTTCACAGTTCTGGAGACTGATGTCCAAGATCAGGGCGCCAGCATGGCGGGTTCTGGTGAGAGCCCTCCTCCACTTTGCAGACTGCAGATTTCTCTCTGTGTCTTCACATGATGGAAGGCAAAAAAATCCCTCTGGGACTCTTTAATAGAGACACTGATTCCATGCATGAAAGTTTTTGCCCTCATGGCCTAATTAAATCCTCAAACACCACCCCTACTAATACCTTGGCCAAGTTTTCAACATATGAATTTTGGGGGGACACAAGCATACGGACTATAGCATTCTATATATGGTAGTCAGGGTTCTCCAGAGGAAAGGAATGAATAGAAATATATATATACAAATTTATTATGGGAATCGGCTCATGTGATTATTGAGGCTGAGATATGTCACAGCATGATATATACTATCTGGAGAACAAGGAAAGTTGGTGGTGTGATTCAACCCAGGAATGAAGGTCTGAGAACCAGAGAAGCCTATGGTATAACTCCCCATCCAAGGCAGGAGGCCTAAAAATGGGTGGAGTGATATGTTGGTACAGTCCTGGAGGCAAGGCTTGGAGACCAAGAGTTCTGTCTGGGGCCAAAGAAGATGATGGTCCCAGCTTAGGAACAATGAGTGAGAATTCACCCTTCCTTCATATATTTGTTCTAGTCAGGCCCTGAGCCCATTGGATGTTTTTCACTCAGTCTGCTGATGCAAATGCTAATCTCTTCTGGAAATAATCTCACAGACACATCCAGAAATAATGTTTTACCCACTTTCTGGGCCTCCCCTAGCCCAATCAAGTTGGTAAACATAATTAACATGCACAATGATCAACAACCTAATTATGCTGAAATATTTTTGTGTTACTGTTTCTCAATAGAACAAAATCTGTGCAAAACAGCTTTCTGTGTCATATATTCAAGGGTTAATGGTCCATGAGGTTAGGATTGAATTTGCTTTCCATAATGTTAACACGCCTAGTTTTTAATATAGTACCTGGCACTTGTTATATACTCAATATATGGTGGTTAAATGGATGTCTGAGTAATTTGATGAAATTCTTCTCTGGTTCCTTGATGGCTGGATGACAGAAACAGGTAAGGTGGGAACAGATACTACTTGGGAAGGTCTTAGGAATCACTTCAATTATTTTACTGTCATTTAATTCATTTTGATTATTCAGAGTAATTTCTTTCCTGATAGTTATACTCTTTATTTTTTTATTGTTTAAAGTATTACATATAGTGGTACATATATCTCCTTTTTTCCCCATTGACTTTCCCCCAGCCCCCCCACCCCCTGTCGCATGCCCTCATCCCCTGCTCCCCGTGTCTTGTGTCCATTGGTTATGCTTATATTCATGCATATAAGGCCTTTGTTTGATCTCTTCCCCACCCCCCCAGTCACCCCCTGATAGTTGTACTCTTTGTCCTCCAGTTCAAGTAAAACTTTTAAAGAATGTTTCAAAAGAAATATGTCTGTTTCAAATTATGTGTGAACCTGATGCTAGAAATTGCTGAGTGGTTTCAGATTACACTGTCAACATTGTGTGCAGATCTAGTATTTTCTACTGTCTGCCTCCTTTCCAGCTGCAGTTTTCCTAGATGAGAAGGACCTCATTCTTAAAGGGTTGTGTAAGGGGATGGGTGTCATTGTAGAGAGCTAGTGAATGGCTTTATAGAGGGAGGGGATTGTCTTCTAGGTCATGTGTTTCATTTAGGATACATTAACTACTTATTTTCAAAGCAGGCTATAAATCTAGTTATAGGTCCTCAGAAAACAACCTGTTTCAGTTCATGCCTGTCATGAAGTTGCTGTATGATAATCCTAACCCTTCATTTTCCACCTGAAACTGTATTTTGAGGGTACCTTTTATAGATACATTAAATGTTGAAGTTTGTAAAAGTTGTACACATGTGTAAAAATCATTATAAAAATATATTGCCATTTAAACTTCATATGGACTCAATTTAAAAAAAAAGTAGGCAATATCACTGGCTTATATATTGCTTTACTTAAGAGACTCAGTGCTCTCTAAAAGTGGCTGTTATCACTACAATAATGTTGGCTCATTAGAAACATGCATATTTGAACCATGTTATCTTAAAATATTTCAACTATGTTTGAATTTTGATATATTTCTATTTTCAACTAACCAAAATCCATGTTAAGGTTAGGCCATACTTTACCCAGTTCAAAATAAAATCATTTTTGAATAATTTATCAGAAAGGTTGGATCAACATCCCATGCTCTATACTTTTAATGACCCCTCTTTTCAGCAAAACTGTCTCAAACTTCATTTTTTGTAGTCCTGTTATGGCATTGGCTGGCTAACTTGTTAAACTAATTTGAGCTTTTAGAGATTAAAGACTTCCTTTGAAAATAATCTCAAGGCAAATATTTTATGGTCAAGTATTAAGTGTTGTGGAAAACTTGTTATAGCTAAAAATTCAGGGTTCCTATTGCATTTTATTGCATCTTCCAGAGAAAATATTTCTGCTCTTGTTGCTAAAGGCATTTGTGATTCAGGGTAAGTTAAGGAGGGAATTTATAGCATCATGTTAGAACTCTAAGGAGCTATTTTAGAATAAATCAAATCATATGGATAGTCCCACCTTTCTAACCTAGTCCTGTAGGAACCTCAGCCTGTGATTTCAATTGCTATGTGGAAAATTACATTACAATGTTAACCTTGTCATTTTGTAAACACAGAAAGTTGACACACCTAGGTCATGCTTTACAATGAATGGCAGATCATTATTGCTTCCTTTGGTATTTCCCTTGTTCTACTGATTATGATGAACTCCTGGCACTGTGACAATAAATACCATTCCAAAGAAATTCCATTTTCACTTATGTAATAGGATGTTAGAATGGGGCTCTTCCGGCCTCTGCTTCCACTAGAGATCGAGTGTGGAAGATGTCAGGTCCCCATGTGTGTAAGAAACAAGTCCACACATATGGGTTTTCAAAGAAAATAATTAAGAACCAGTTTCCAGAGCCTTGAGTCCTTGGGGTTATGAAGGATAGACACAGTGGTCAGCGTTTGCAGAGAGAGGAAAACCTGGTCAGGACATTCATTTGGAGACTGCTATTGCCCTGCTGTGTGAAGGGTTGGAGAGAGGGTGTTATCCCCAAACCAGGAGTCTAGTGATGGGAAAAGGGCCACCCCTGGGTCTCTGAAATGTGCTCCTTGCCTTTGGGATACACAGAGGATAGATGCTTAACTATATCCAAGGAAGCTGAGGTACACCGGGCACTGTGAATTTATTCTGTTCTGAGAAATTTTATGGGGAGAGAAGCTGTGAGTCCCTGTGAAGAGCCAAGGAAGTGTTGATATGTTTCATTCTCAGTTTGTGGAGCCAGGGATACGGGACATGTCCGTCATGTGAGATGCGGAGAATGGAGCTGTGGTAGGTGCAATAGGGCATCTTGGAGTCATGAGGGCAAACCTCATATAAAAGGGGATGGAGAGGAAGCACTGCTTTGCAGGTGACAAGGAAGGAGTTGCAAATGGCCATTGGGAGTGAGAATGTATTTGCTAGGAGGTCACTGGAACTCACACAAGTACCCAAGGAGAAAAAGAGCTGACTTGAATAATCACAAGTCCAGAGAGAGCACAGCTACCTAGCCAAGTGGGGACTATCATGGCCCCTCATGTCTCCTGATGGCAGCTGTGCTTGAGAGTTCAAGTGAATGTAGGCAGTCCTATCTAAGACTGCAGTTCACATGCAGGGGGAAAAGAAGATAACTTTGTCCCGTGGAACATTCTTAAAGACACAGTGGAAGAAAAGAATACGTTGAGATTTCTTTACATTATGTGTCATGCTGGTTTAACATATTGGTTTATCCATGAATTCATGGATAAACTTAATGCCTACAGGTTTCAAAGTTAGCACTCATATAGAGAAACACAACAAAGAGAGAGCTCAACAATATTTCTGTTATGGAATGGACTCAGATCTATTGGAACATACTCAACGTGTGGAACTCTACAGGGCAACATACAGTGAAAATATAGCAAGTGGGAATGGAAGTTGAGCCTACTTAATATTGATGCTTCCTGGACATGATGACTTCTAATCTGTGCAAGGCAATAAAACGGGACTGAGAACTATAGGCTGAACTGGCTCCCTTCTTTTAGACTTCACACTGTAGTCACAGAAGAGTATGGAACACTCTATACTTAGGGGCAGAGAACATCAAGGAAGTGCCCCAAACTTTCAAACTTTTCCAATCACATCTTTTTCTACAGCACAAATTTCTGTTCTTTCCCAAATCTTTTTGTTAAGATACTTTCCATTAGGATGTGAAGTCTGATATTAGCAATGATCTTCCTCTTATCTAAATGACTAAAAGAAGAACAGAGGGTAAGGGTTTCGAACTTGTGTATGGGGTGGATATTTTTGGCTTTTTAAATTCATGCTACCAAGAGATTAATTTGCACATGTTGGAAGCATTTGACTGTGCTCTGCTTACTCTCATCCAAGAATTCTACATCCAGAAAGCCCATTTTTAAGAAATGGAAAATGTATGTGAACATAAAATGGAAAATACTTCACTTTCTTGGAAGTTCCGTACTTTAAGAAGTACTAATAATATGAACCACTGTTTATGAGCACAGAATATGTATTAAGAACTTTGCTAAGAGGTTTTCTAAGTATTTTCTTTTGAAGCTATAATACTGACTTTTTAAACAAATATGTGTTTTTATTGATTTTAAAGAGGAAGAGAGAGATAAGAAAAACATCAAAGATGAGAGAGAATTATTGATTGGCTGTCTCCTGCATGACCCCCACTAGGGATTGAGCCCACAGTCTGGGCCTGTGCCTGACTGGGAATCGAACCTGACCTCCTGGTTTATAGGTTGATGTTCAACTACTAAGCAATGCCAGTTGGGCTACAGCACTGACCTTCAAGACTGTTCTATCTACATTTTACAAAAAAGGAAATGGAGGCTTGAGAGGGTTAAATAACATGTCTTAAGTCACATAACCAGTTTGGATCCCAGCCTGGAAAGGATCCTGTCTTTTTTACTGGGTTTCTTAACTCATAGCTCTTAACAACTGTATTATACAGAGCTATGCTTTTGAATCAATTATTAATAAGGTGTCAAGACAGGCCATGATGCTGAATACATCGATGCATAATAAAGGATTAAATCAACTGCCTTGGAATGAACTACATTTGTTTCCAAATCTGTTCTACTTGGCAGGTCTATTCAGAAATGGAACAGCTGGCCTACTTGCTCTTGTGGTGATCTTCCTCGCCCCTGATTTAATTGCATAACAGAAAGCAGAGAAAGGGATGATTGATCTGCTGATATTGCATCCTTCTTTCTTACAGTCACATCCAGAGTTCTAAAAAAAAAAATTGAACATGGCCTTATGGTTCCTCTGGAAGAAACCCAGGGAGAAGCAGGTTTTCCCAGCAAGCAATCACAGGGGGTTGGCAGCAATGCACAGGTCTGAGTCCAGGATGGCCCCCTCCTCACTAAGCAGATCCAGGTTATCTCCTCCTTCTTGGTTATGGAAAGGTTGCAGCTTGCTAAGGGCTTTTCTCAGGCTTCAACCCTCTGGAGCAGCTGGTGATCTTCACATTCTGTGGTTCCTTTCTTCATGCTCTGCTCCTAACCAGCATCAACGTATATCCACTTAGCAATCATTGCAGGCATTTAGAATGTGACAAGTTCAATTCATTGAATTAAAAGGAAATGGGGGAGCCCTGGCCAGTGTTGCTCAGTGGTTAGAGTGTCAGCCTGTACACAGGAGAGTCTCAGGTTCAAGTCCAGTCAAGAGCATTTATCTGGGTTGCAGGTTTGATGCCTGCCCGCAGTATGGACATGTGCAGGAGGCTATCAATCCATGTGTATCTCTCCCATCTACGTTTCTCTCCTCCTCTCCTCTCTATCTCTGCCCCTCTCTTCCCTCCTTATCACTCACTCTAAAAATCAATGGAAAAAAATATCCTCACTTCTAGTGTGAGGATTAAAAAAGTGTTTTTAAGTAAAAAGAAGTGGGGAAAACCCTAAATAATGACAGAGCTGTATGCTTTCTTTTTTTGCAGTATCTTTCACAACTCACTAGAAGACTGGGTGGACTCCAGAAAAATAAACGAAGCATTTCCAATGTTTATGTTTCTCTCATCATAAATGTATCTCATTGCATGTAATTAAAAACTACAGAAACATATACAAAAAAATCACTCAAAATCATGCTACCTAGAGGCAAGCACTGCTTTCACTAACATTAACAGCTCTCATAAAGAAATTCCTTGTTTTAAAGTTAGTGTACTCTATTTGCCTTAACTTTATCTGCCTGTACTTTTTGCAGATTTTTTATGAGCCCCATGTGACTTTTCTCTCCATACTGACTTGTCTTTGCATAGTCCCTTAAAGTCCCTTTATGGAAATGGTTCCTTCTTTTATCACATATGGGGAAGCAAAGGGTAGACTCTTAGACTGGCTTCAATTCTAAACTCTCACTGCTGGGTAAGCTTGAGTGTTATCACCTAATATCTCTGAGACTCAGTGTTCAAATCTTTAAAGTGGGTCAATGATACTAGAGACTGACCTCATAAGGATGTTGTACGGCTTTAATAATTCCACACAACCTCCAAGGTATTAGTATGATTCCTAACATGTATTAAATACATAATGTTATTAGCTTTTTAAAATTTTCTTAATATTTCCACAGCTTTCTAGATGTGTTGTGATTTTCTACTATCAAGAATGATGTTTGCCATTGAGTTTCCAAACAGGAAAACTTAGGTAATGAACAGGATGAATTTTTTTTTAATCCTCATCTGAGGATATGTTTATTGATTTGAGAGAGAGAGAGGAAGAGAGAGAGATGAGAGAGAAACATTGATCGGTTGCCTCTCATATACACTCTGACTGAGGATCAAGCCTAAAACCTAGGAATATGCCCTAGCTGGGAATTGAACCTATAACCTTTTGGTGTACTGGACAATGCTCTAACCAACTGAGCCACGCTACCAAAGCTGGATGGATTTTTTGCTAGCAAGTTTGTATTCAGAGTTCATGTACCGAATGGGTGCTGTAAGATATTGAATAAGTCCTAGGGATTCCTTATTTTGCAGTATTAAACTTTCTTAAACACATAATCTTGCACTTGTCCACATTTAAATCTACTTGCCTCTTTTCTGCCAACTCAAAAGAAAAACAGACCAACTTAGTTCCTCCCTACTCACGAAGAAAACTCATAGGAACTTAGTGTTATCTGCAAACTGGAAATATCACTACATTACTTCCTCTTCCCAATCATTATTACTACAATATTAAAAGCATACATTTTCAGCATTGGTCATAAGATGACATTACTGTTTAATTCTATTTCATTTAATGTAGACTTGTTCTTAGCTCCCTATCTCCAGTTTACTGTCTATGATTAGGCTGCTTTAAATCTGTGATTCATTTTCCATATTTTGTTTGTTTTTGGCAAGTCATATTGTGTCTCACAGCTTCCTGATTCAACTAAAAGAAAAGAAAACAGCAATGCAAAACAAAACTATTCTTTTAAAAAATTATATTTATTTATTTATGTTAATCCTTACTTGAGGATATTTTTCCACTGATTTTTAGAAAGAGTGGAAGGGCATTAGCTGGTTTTGCTCAGTGGATAGAGCATCAGCCTGCAAATTGAAGGGTCCCAGGTTCAGATTCGATTCATTCTGGTCAAGGGCACATTCCCATGTTGTGGGCTCCATCCCCAGTAGGGAGCTTGAAGGAGGCAGTCAATCCGTGATTCTCTTTCATCACTGATGTCTCTATCTCCCTCTCCCTCTCCCTCCCTCTCTTTAAAATCAATAAAAATAAAAGAATGGCAGGGAAGGGGAGAGACAGGGAGAGAGAAAACAGTGATGTAAGAAAGACACATCAATTGTTTGCCTCCTGCACGTGCCTCGACCAGGGCCAGGGATATAGCCTGCAACCCAGGTACACAGGGAGCCAAACTGGCTAAGGCAAAACTATTCTTACTCTGAATCCTTTGAAAATCTTAACAAGCTTGTCTTCAGTTTCACTTTCATCCACATGCATATCTCCTCCTCCAAAGAGTAGACAATAAATTACTCAGCCATAGCTACTAGTTTTGAAATGTTACTGCATTTCTTTTAACTAATGAACAAAGTACTCAGAATTCTCCTGCTTGCACACAAGAAGGTGGGACTCCCACGTTTGCAGTTGTGAGGTACACTCATGAAATCCTTCTTAGTAATGAGGTCACATTGCCAATTCTTAAGCAAGTTAAAAAAATATAGCTAATAGTCCCCTGAAGTGTCTTTCAATTACTAAAATGATAGGCAAAGAACCTGAGCCAACAATTTACAAAAGAAAAAAAAATCAAAAGATGATAAACATTTAAAAATGTAACTAATATTCAAAGAATGCAAATAAAAATAGATTTATGCTTATTTTTAAATTTATAGAGATAAAAAAATAGTTTATACAATTCAGGCAATAATGCAATGATTTACTTTCTCCTATACAGTCTCGTATAAGACTATATATGAATAACCTTTTGGAAAACATGTTTGCAATGTCTATAAGAGGTATAAAAATTTGTAATATGTGACAAAGACACAAGTTATAGTGCCTGGATAACTCTAAACTTAAAAAAATATCTTTATTGTTAAAAGTATTGCATATGTTTCCTTTCCCCAACTTTTATCACCAGATTTATGTAAAAACTTCCTTAAGTTTGTAGCAACTATATACCAGTGCTGGCGAATTCTCCATTAATTTAAAATGTAAAAATTAGCATTTAACATTGATAACAAGATACATTGTTAGAAATCATTTATTCCACAAAACAATGGAGGCTTCTAGGTTAAACATTGCAGTTCCATGAAAGAACATGTATTTTGGGATGAAATATCCAACTGAAAATCGAAGCCAAATGAATACATGAAGTATCCATGACATGTGCCTCTAAGCAGACAAAAATACTGATCTATAAATGAGAATAATTTGCTGGCAAAGCAAAAAATGTGATTTGGAGAGCCCAGTGTGTTAGTAAAGTTACAAAGGAGTGTACTCACATGGTGAGTGATAAATGGGAAGTTAGAAGCCCAGCTGAGTGTCTGGCACCACTGGGCCTACCAGTGCCTCTTTAGAAGCTCATAAATATCTCTAGCTTGAAGCCCAGGTTGGTTCTAGAGACTTATGTGTTTTGTTATTTTGCCAAAGATGCTGGTTTTGCTGTAGTTCCACATTTGCCTTTCCTTGTGATTGTATCTATTTTATCCCAGAAGAGCATACAATAACTAAAATATTTGTACATCTGTGGGAGCTCCGATGGCTTGGAGAAGGTAAACCTCCCCATTAAGTGGTGGTATCGATGAAGCTTTTATAGTTTCAGTAGAGGCCTGATGCATGAAATTCATGCACGGGTGTGGTCCCTAGGCCTGGCTGGTGATCAAAAATGTCAGTGTCTGGCGTGGAAGGGCAAGTCCCAGCTGACTTCTGGGCCCTGGGCAGCACCTGGGCCTCCAGGCCCTTGTGCATGCCCTCTCCCCGAGTCACGGCACCCGAGTCCCCACGTGGAGAGGTGGTACGTGCAGCCAGATGCTGCCGGCCAGTGGCACCGCATGAAAGCCGAGCGGGCAGCATGCTCTCTCTCGGCAGGCCTCAGCAGACTGACTCCTGTGCGAACCCACGGTGAGCCCGACAGGCTCCTGTGACCCTGGCAGCTGCAGTCCTGCTCACCCAGAAGCCCATTGGGGACAGCATACCTCCACTGTTGCCCACTGCCAGTGCCTTGTTGCCGATGCCTGCCATGTTCTGTGCCACCCCCTGGTGGTCAGTACACATCATAGTGAGCTGTCGAACTCCCAGTGGAGGGGACAATTTGTGTATTAGGCTTTTATTATATAGGATATCTTCCATTGATCTCAGAGAGGAAGGGAGAGGGAGAGAGACATAGAAACATCAATGATGAGAGAGAATCATGGATCGGTTGCCTCCTGCATGCCCCACGCTGGAGACTGAGACCAAAACCTGGGCATGCACCCTGACAGAGAGTCAAACCACTCCCTGTCATGTTCAACCACTGAGCCATGGCCACCGGCTCTTGTTCTAATTTTAAAGGAGAGAGAATTAATACTCCAGAGGTTGACTCACCCAAAACAGCCAAGTTAGGCAGTGGCAGTGATGGGGGGAGTGAGGGGGGGGGGGTTCCTAAACATGCACTCATAAGGCCTCTGCATTAATGGGTTCAGCCAGGGGGGCAGGTGGACAGACACTGTCTCTGACTCTTCAAGTGGCACTTCCTTGAGGCCCTCGGATTCCTCACATGACCCCCATCCTCCCTACCTGCCATTGGAGCTGAGGAGGGCGGTGGATGGGAAGGGTCACCTGTGGTTCACCTGAGAGGGGATGTAGGAGGAGGTGGGAGGGTCTGAGCTGGGAACACCACAGACCCCAGGTGGGAGTTAGAGTCAGCGATTTGGATGCTGACTGCCCTGTCCCAGGATCTGAGGAGCGTTTCTTTCTTCAGAAGCACTGCAAGCATTGCCTTAGACCACAGGACTTGGGGCTGGTCTCTGCTGTTCTGTGGTGCTGGACCCTCTCTGCCCTGAAAACTGGAGTCAGGATTGGAGTCCGGCCACCTGGGCAAGCCCTTTGCATTGGACCCTGAGCCCTTTTGTGTCACCTGTGACCCGGTTTCTGGGCACAGCTGATCACAAGTGGCTTCATTTACCTAGTTTTCAACATTTGCTTTCCATGATACTGTACATTCTGTTTCGTTTTTTTTTTTTTTTTTTTTTTTTTTTTTTTTTTTTTTTTTTTTTTTTTTTTTTTACCAAAGATAAAGCCATTTGCTTGTTTCCAATAAGTACTTGTCATCATTGAAGAGAGGTTGGGGGAGAGGGAGGCGTGGAGGGATTAGGGCAGCCAGAAGGGAATGACCCGCCTCCTGGACATCATGGTGGGAGGCTAGTCCTGAACATTCCGTATCCCTCCTGTGGAGCTCAAACTAAGGTCTGTGTTTTACAGTCAGACCCTCAAAACAGACGGGATCTGACCCCAGGCCCCCTGCCAGCAGCTGCCAGAGACCCTGCCTTTCCAGGGGCTGCGCTGAGCATGGGGCTTCCTCACCTCTCACCCACACATCCTTCCTCAGGCTCTGGCTTCCCTCCAGCACACCCCAAAGCTGCTACCTCGGCTGCCACCATTTCCACGGTCTCCTCATCACCCGGGGAAGATGCAGTCATCTCCTGCTATCTCCTCGCTTCCTCTTCGCCCTCAGTCTGCTCCTGACACAGAAGCCAGAGGGTCTGTCCCCACTGGGTCAGCCCAGTAGGTCCTCACCTACAGCCCCGGTGCCTCACCCTGCATTCAGGGGACACCAGGTTATCATGGACCCTCAATCCTTGCAAGATGTGCCCCCCAACCCAACCTTGACCCCCTTCCATTTGACCTCTTGCTCGTCCTGCTGCCACCCTGTGGCCTGTCCTCTCCGCCCGATGGCCTTCTCAAGGCGTCCCCCTGGCTCTCCTCCATCCGTCCACTTTCCCTCAATGAGCCTCCCTCTGCCCCTCCCTCGCGGAGCTCCTGTGTGGCTTCATTCCCATGTTTTCCTGGTGCCCGTGCCCCATGACAGCTGCACCTCACATCTGTCCTAAGCTGTTTTCTCCCTGCACCCCCGTCCTCTCCTGGTGAAATGCATGCTCTAGAGGACAGGGCAGCTGGCTCCCTGCTGCTCAGTGAGCACTCGGGCATCGCCTGGGACATGACGGGTGCTCAGTCAGTCAGTGACACAGGCTGAGTAGATAGATGCTGGGGCGGCGGTGCTGGTGTAAAGGCCATTGGAACGCAGGCTCACTTGGAGCTGAGGGCGGGTGAGCTCTCAGTACAGCACTCAGGGCTGGGCGTGGCAGCCAGTTCCTTTTCTTGCAAGAAGGCAGGATAAAACGAATTAAAAAGGAGCAGTGTGTGTTTTCCCTCAACTACTTACAAGCTGATGATCTCATCCCATTCTTAAGGCTATGAATAGAAACCCTTAGATCAACCCTGCGAGGCGGGTTCTGGGATTATCTGAGATTCCATGGAGAGTACGTGGCCTTCCCTGGCTACAAGGATGGTGCTTAGTAACTGCCAGCTCTTAGAGCTGTGATTCATGCACTGGTGGGGGGCGGCCTGCAGGGATCAGCCCACTGTGGGAGCGCCATTCATCCTGTCAGCGGAGATCCTGTGGACCTGCCCTCTGAGTGGCTGCTCCTGCTGTGGGAGTGCCGCGCACTGACCACCAGAGGGCAGCTCCTGCGTTGAATGTCGGGTCCATTGGTCATTCTGGTCATACTGCCCTTCACTCGTTAGGCTTTTATTATATAGGTTACTGACTTGGATAGAAGAGAGCAATCTCTTTTAAGTTAGGATTATCCTGTGGATGTTCTCTTTCCCTTTCATCATCTATGCCCTCTGCCCCACTGCTCTTGAATCCCAGACCCCCATTTTTCCTAGGCCTTTAATAAGATATCTTGACAGCAGAGAACTGGCACTGAGCTTCCAAAGAAATGAAACTGCGTTTGGCTTGGCATTCTGTATGGTTAACAGATAAGTTCTTTAATTATTCAGATTTATATTCTCTATTTGTGAAGTGATTACCCACGGATATTGGGAGAAATACATGTATGCAAGTGTTTTGTAAAAAATATATAATTTTACATAAAGGGCTAATTATCAGCAGCATCATCAACTTTATTTTAGGGATAGAATTTCATTGTCTTTTGCCAGCTTCTACTTAAAAATAAGTTACTTAAAAACCTCTTGTGTTTCTGAGTGTTATAAAGTTGTTTTTAAAATCCCAACTTGCATATTTTTCCTCGAATGAATGGCCACAAAAGTCTAATAGTTACCTTCTCTGAAACCAAATAACCATTAGATGGATGTCTTTGGTTTTGCATGTCTCACCAAAATACTGAAATAAATTGTGAGATATATTTTCCCTAGAAATGGAATACTACCCCCCCCCCTTTTTTTGGAAGTATTTGGGTGAAGTCTTTACTAAGAGGGATAATTAGTGTTAAAAATGCCAAGATCTGTGGTAATGGCTGTTCACTAGTAAAAAAAAAATTCGCAGGAATAGCACTGGCCAGTGTGGCCCAGTTGCTTGGTCATCATCCTGTGCACTGAAAGGTTGCCGGTTCCCTTCCAGGTCAGGGCACATGCCCGGGGTGCAGGTTCCATCTCAGGTTTGGGGTGTGCAGGAGGCAGCCAATTGCTATCACATCGATGTTTCTCGCCCTCCTTCTCCATTTCTCTCTTTCTCTAAAAATCAATTAAAAATCTTTTTTTTAAAAAAAAGAAAGTAATATCTATTGAGTAGTACTCGCCACACATACATACCACATAGTTTAAAAGGAAATTCATGGTACTAAATGGTGGAAAAGATCAAATAATCAATTGGTTGATTTTAACAATATGTTGTTTACCTAATTAACATCATCCTGTCAAACAGGTAAGCATTTAAATTTATAAACTGTTGGCTTAAGTCTGTGTCTTGAGACTGTACAAGCACTTATTCAGAGACATTGAATTGGAAAAACAAAACAAAACAAAATGGTTTTGAACACCCACCAGGATGAACATCTGTTTTCCATTGACTGCTCTTATGCTTTCGGTTTAAAGGCTGCAACACTGGCTTTTTATTTTAGAGGTGTGACATCACAACCTTTTGGCAATTTTAATTATTACAGTCGGACCTTTGTAAAAGAAGAAAATTCCTCATGCAAAAGGGATATGACATGGCAGCTTAATTAAACACACAGAAGGAGACCTTCACGGGGCTTAAATCATCAGGTAGGTGTTTTTCCTGAGGTGTTATTTTTTCCTCAACTTGGATAGAAACGTTCATTTATTTGCCACCCTCCCCAAGTTGTATTTAAAAGGATAACTGCATCCCTGGCTGGTGTTGCTCAGTGGTTGGAGCGTAGGCCCCCAAACTAACGACTCACAGGTTTGATTCCCCAAGCAATTGAGGTGTCTCTCTCACACAGATGTTTTTCTCACTATCTCCTTTATTCTCCTCCCCTCCCTTCCACTCTCTCTAGAAAATGAATGGAAAAAATATCCTGGGGTGAGGATTAACCACAACAAAAAAAAATCTCTGCAAGAATAAAATTATTTAAGGTAGCCATTCAAAGAGCCTTTGAAAATTCAACATGTAAGATAGTTTTATAAGAAATTTCTTATATTTTATTATCATTTATTATTTCATAGGACCCTCCTCCATAGGGCTTTCCACGTAAACTTTTGCTGGGCTTTATGTCTCAGACAGTGATTCTAACTGGGTCTACCCTTCAGATTTCCCCGATGGTGCCCAGGCCTCACCCCAGACCATTTCACTCAGAATCTCTGGGGGATGGCATCACTTATCAGTATTTTGTCAGCTATTTCGACTCAATCTATGGGGATCTCTTTAGGTCAAACTGGCCACTGGAAAGAGCTTGGTCTTGAAAGATCGTCCCCAGTGATTGCTTCTTCTGTGTACACCAGATGCATAAAGATCGCTTAGAGGCAATAAGATCTGCTGAGAGCATTAGAGCTTGTTCATTTTTTTTCTTTTTCCTGAGTCAGAAGGAAATGATCCCTTTCCCTTCTTTTTAAACAAATCTGATAAGAGCAGAGAAACAGCCCTTTTCCTCTTGAAAGTAGAGCAATAATTATATGTATTAGCTCTTAGGGGCTGAACTCTCCCCTCTCCTTTCAGCTTTTACAATTTCTCATCAGTAGCTTGAGATAAGATACCTGTTGTCTCTCTTTAATTTCTGTATGTTAAGCACCTGGTGCATTTGGTCTGGTATATAGCAGCTGCTCACGAAGCAAATGCTGGATAATTGTATAAATCAAGTGCTTACTGGGAAGGAGATATTCCCGGGTATCCGAGAGGGGGCTACACTCTCCAAGGCCTTATTGAAAGGCTTATCTTGTCCTCACAGAATACAGGGATGCTAAAAAGCATGTTAATAATATACACATTTACATAACAAACAATTATTTTAATTTAAAAAGCTGATTTTGCAAGTGTGTATACACACACACACACACACACACACACCTCTTGATTTTTCTAATAATATGAGGTACATTAGCCAGAGACTGGTTTTTCTATTTTATAAGTGGGGAAACTGAGGTTCAGAAAGGTTAAGTAGCTGGGCCAGTTCGTGGGATACCCAGCTAGTGGTAAATATGGGTGGACAACCCAGGGCATGAGATCCCTAGTCCTTTTCCTTTTCCTTTTCCACAACACCTTCCGAATTCTTGCAGGGGGAAGGCATATGGATCAAATCTGCAGTGGACTTGAGGGACGATGGAATTAGAACTCTAAAATATTTCAACAGGTGGGAATGCTGGCCAAGGAAACCCCAAAGATGAAATGTAATAGGGAAAAATACAAGGTCTTAAATTTAGATTATAAAATAAAATTCTTTAGTGCAGGTTTGGGAGAAGATGAGGGGGGCCAAGCTTGTGCATGTGAAATTGAATTTCTGACTATGAGAAATAGACTAAAATACATGATGTAAGCGCAGGTTGCTTTTATAGCCTCGATCAAAGTATGATATGTTCCAGGAAGTGAGAAGAATCCCATGTTCTTCTCTGTGCTGGGAGGAAACCATTTGGGGTTTTTTGCCACGTCTTAGCCAGCACATCTTAAATGGGACAGGGACACACTGGTGCTGGTTTGGAGCAAGGTGACCACTGTCATCCACATATCAGCTGTCATTTTTAAACCCCAGGTCACACTGGACCACCTCCTCCCATCCCGGGACCTATGGGAAGTTGAATGACCTCAAGAAACCGCTATGAGTTCGCCAGGGTTTAAATTCTCCAGGTAACATCCGGCTCTAAGCTCCTGCTCCTTTTGCTTAAATTACAGCGTCCTGCCTGGATTACATGACCTCATTGTACTCGTTATGGGCTAGCTAGCTGGGTATCTTCCTCTGGTTTCACAGAATTCCATTCCCATAAGGCTTTTGGGTGCTAAGAGGTTTTAGTGATAGATAATCTGGGGAGACAAGGAAGGTTTATGGAATTAAATTGAAAAGCAGACATTCCCCCTTCTTAAAACATTTTTGCCATCCAGCTCCTGGGAATTTCTTACTGTCTGCTGATATGTTCTCAGCACCCTTCCCTTACTGGCTGCTCTACCCTCTCACTTTTGTACTGCATTCACTTCCTCTCAGATTTCCTGCCGGAATTCCACATGTTTTTCAGATTACCACTTACAGCAACCCACCTTCCTCAATTTCTTGTTCTTCAAGTTGGTTTCAGCCAACTTGCACACACAACTATTAAGACGCTCAGTTAGGGAAAGGGCCACTAACTTTTCTCCCCTCACAGAAGCCATCATTCCTAGGATTAGCGTTCTATTCCTCTGTTAAATAAATCAGGAAAATGATGGGTTTGAAATAAGTGCATCTCTCTAGCACTTATTTTAACTTAACTAATTTGAAATAATTAGCTCATGTAAAATTGCTGTGTGAAGGATTATTCCATCTTCCCCTCCATAATCAGATATGAATAGAAACTATTCTTCTTGATCGTAGAAAATGCATACTATATAACCTTGCCATTATAAATGAATACTGGTCATTACAACAATATTGTCTTTGAGATAGGGAGAGAATAGTACAACCTAGTATGTATGGAATGGACCTAGGCAGATGTGGAAACAGGATTAACAGAAGGTTCAGACTAAACCAGTGAGACAGCTGAGCATTAGTTTGTGTATAATGTGCTACACATTAGCTGGAAGAAGCAAAAGAGAAAAAGAAATGGAATAATCTTGAGTTCAGTTAAAAGAAAGTAAGGGAATTAGTCATCGATAGCTGGGGACTCAGACTTCAGAGGGAGACCAGGTAAGGAATTTGAATTTTGAAAACCAGAGCCCATGGGGGAGATAGTTTCAGCCAACACTTGGGTTATTTCTGGAAACCACTATTTACTTTCTTCTCAGGGTGCTGAGAGGATCTGCCTATTTTCCAAGGACTGGAGTAGTGGAATCTCAGAGATCAGACTTGTTTTCATCTGAGGCCAGATAATGCTGGCCTCTACCCAAGCTGAGTGATGGTCATTTAAAGGCATATTTTTGCCCTCAAAGGCCTCCAGGTCACTCATGCCCTCCACCAATTGGGGATGACTCAGAGAACAAGATTAGCTGGATGAGCAAGGTTAGTCAGGCTAACTCTTCTAGTGTAAGGATAAGAGCCTTTTTTCTTTTAGTATGGGCTGACTGGTGAGATTACCTACAAAATCCCTGAGCTTTTCCAGGTGAATTTTCTGAATAAACTAGGAAATAGTAAGAAATGTGACATTTTCCACAAATGCCAATAATAGAAATAAGCATAAACTTATTCTTTTTGATTGTTGTCAGTATTACAAATGTCCCCCAAATTCCCCTTTTTTGCTCCCTCTACTCAATCCCCTTCCTACCCCAGGGCTTCCTCACAAAATTACATCCATGGGTTATGCATATATGTATATATGATCTTTGGTTAATATCTTTCTGTCCCCTGCTACTCCCTTCACACTGAAATCTTTTATTCTGTTCCTTGTATCCATGCCTCTATACCTATTTTGTTAGTCAGTTTATTTTGTTCATTAGATTCCACATATAAGTGAGATCATGAGATAGCACAACATATACCATATATAATAATAAACTCAAAATGAATAAAAATCTTAAATGTAAGTAACAAAACCAGAAAAACCCTAGAAGAAAACATAGGCAGTAAAATATCAGACATCTCACGTAGCAGTATTTTCATTAATACATCTCCTAGGGCAAGGGAAACAAAGGCAAAATGAACAAATGGGATTACATCAAGTTAAAAGCTTCTGAACAGCAAAATAAACTATCAATAAAATGAAAAGAGAACCTATGGTGTGGAATAACTTATTCACCAATGATACATCTAATAAGCAGTTCATTTCCAAACTACACAAAGAACTCATTCAACTCAACACCTGGAAGATAATCCAATTTAAAAATGGGAAAAGGTCCAAAATAGACACTTTTCTAAAGAGGACATACAGGTGGCCAATAGAAATATGAAAAAAAATGCTCAACATCACCAATTATCAGGGAGATACAAATTAAAACTACAATGAGGAGCCACTGCACACATGTCAGAATGGCTACCATCAATAAGTCAACAAACAAGTGCTGACCAGGATGTGCAGAAAAGGGAACCCTAGTACACTGCTGGTGGGAATGTGGACTGGGGTAACCATTGTAGAAAACAGTAGGAAATTTCCTCAAACAATTAAAAATAGAACTGCCTTTTGACTCAGTGATTCTACGTCTGAAACTCTATCCTAAAAATCCTGAAACACCAATCAGAAAGAATATATGCACCCTTGTGTTCATAGCAGTACTATTTACAATGAGATTTGGAAACAGCCCAAGTGCTCATCTGTAGATGAGTGGATAAAAAAAGCTGTGGTATAGTTACACAATGGAATACTATGTGGCTGTCAGAAAAGAAGGATCTGTTACCCTTTGGGAAGATCATGGATGAACCTGAAGACTACTATGCTAAGTGAAATAAGCCAGTTAGAAAAAAAGTACTCTTCTGATTTCACAATTCATTAAGAAATTTTACTACTTCTAGATGATTTTAAAAGTCATCTGATCATCGTTTATATTTTAAATTAGAATAAGAAATTAAAGCAAATATTTCTTTGTCTTATTTTATTTAGAAAGATATGCTCACTAACTCATCCTCAAACATCCTGCAAGTAGGCCCTGGGCAGTTTCCCATTAAAGGATGCACCTATGGACATGTGATTAACATTCAAATTAACCTCAACCTCATTAGTACCCTGTGCTACTCTGCAGATTATACTACTCAAGGCAGGGCCTGCATTTATTTGTCTTGATATCCACAGGGTCTAGCATAATACTAGGCACACAGCAATACTGAAAATGTTTGTTGAGATGTATGAATAAAGCATGTTCATATTTTGATAACTTTGTAGGATAGCAATAACATAGACATAGAACTAAACTTCAATTAGTCTTATAATCAGAATATATTAATGTGAAAAAATAATGCAAAAAATATCCTTCAGCTTCTGATTTATAAAATTAAAACATATGCATACAACACACACACACACACACACACTAGTGGCCCGGTGCATGAAATTCATGCACATTAAAAGGGTGACCTAGAGTCAAGTCCCCACCCATCCACATGTGCCTCAAAATCGAATTGAGACCCAGACCCAGCCAACCTTCCCCCACATTGAGCTAGATCCAGATCTGGCCAGTCCCACTCTTGTCAAGCCCTCCCAGGCAGGGGACATAGTCTCAGGTCCTCTGGCCTGGCGCCAGGGTTGGGTACATGGTCTCGGGTCCCCCAGATGTGAGGGGGGGTGTGCCTTGAGGTCCCGTCAAGCCCTGCCAGGTGGGGGACACAGCCTGAGGTCCTCCATCAAGCCCCATGGGGGCAGGGGAGGGTATAGCCTCAGGTCCCTGCAGATTGCTCATTAAGGCTCCTTAAGGGAACTTGGCATCAGCTGTGGGTGCAACCATCTTTGGGACAGAGTGATGGTCAATTAGCATATTCCCTCTTTATTAGATAGGCTATATATATATAGCAACTATATATATATAGTTAATCAAAGATATTTGGAATAACATTTTGTGATATTTTCCTTGTTATAGAAATAAATTAAGAAATTTGTTTCTGATACTCAGGCAGTAAAAATTGAAAGGTTATACATATAGCAATGATGGTTGCCATACAGTAGTCTCCCCTTATACATGGGGATGCATTCCAAGACCCTCAGTGGATGTCCGAAATCACAGATATACTGAACCCCATACATATCTATGATAAATTTTAATTTATAAATTAAGCACAGTAAGAGATTAGCAACCATAACTAATTATAAAATAGAACATAGAACAATTATAATAATACTAGAGGCCCTGTGCATAAAATTCAGCCCAGCTTGTACCCTCTTCAATCTGGGACCCCTCGAGGGATGTCTGACTGCCTGAGATATCCCTCTTACAATCCAGGACTGCTGGATCCCAAATGTTCGCCTGCCTGCCTTTCTAACCACTTCCTCCTCCCAGCCTGATCACCCCCTAACCACTCCCCTGCCAGCCTGATTGATGGCTAACTGCTCCCCTGCCATCCTGTTTTCCTCTAATGTATGGTATATGTTGTACTATCCTCTCCTGGAGACCTGGTCACCCTCACTGCCCTCCTCTGAATGCCTAGTCCCCCACAACTGCTCTCCACTGCAGGCCTGGATCCCACCCAACTGCCCTTCTCTGCAGGCCCAGTCAACCCCAAATTCCCTCCTCTGCCAGGCTGGTCACCCTCTGCAGGCTTGATTGCCCCCAACTACAGGCTTGATTGCCCCCAACTGCCCTCCCTTGCAGGCCTGGTCCCTCCCAACCACCCTCCATTGCTGACCTGATTGCCCACAACTGCCCTCCCTTGCAAGCCTGGTTCCTCCCAACTGACCTCCCTTGCTGGCCATCTTGTGGTGGCCATCTTGTGTCTACATGGGGGCAGGATCTTTTACCACATGGGGGCAGCCATCTTGTGTGTTGGAGTGATCATCAATCTGCATATTACACTTTTGTTAGATAGGATAGAGGCCTGATGCATGGGTGGGGGCCAGCTGGTTTGCCCTGAAGGGTGTCCTGGATCAGAGTGGGGGTTTCTTTGGGGTGTGGAGCGACCAGGGCAAGAGTCTGTGGTGGTTTGCAGGCTGGCCACGCCCCCCTGGTGACCCAAGCAGAGGCCCAGGGATTTATTTATGTTCTATAATTGAAACTTTATAGCCTGGAGTGGAGCCAAGCCTCCTGTTCACTTCATGGCCATAGCCTTTTTTGTTGGAATTTATTTATCTTTTATACTTGAAACTTTGTAGCCTTGAGGGGAGGCCTGGGCCCACCAGGGTGTGTGGAAAGCTTGGGTTCCTCCATTGCCAGGGAAACCCAAGCCTCCCTCCTGCTCACTTCATGGCTGCAGCCATTTTGGTTGGGGTTAATTTGTATATTCATTCCTGATTGGCTGCTGGGCGTGGCTTGTGGGTGTGGGGGAGTGATGATTAATTTGCATATTACTCTTTAATAAAAATTATTCACATAATAATGTGGTCTATATCAAAATCTCTCATTGTACTGGCAGCCACCCTTCTTGTGATGGTGTAGATGATAAAATGCCAAACCTATTCCTGATTCTGTGTAACCATCTCTGACTTGCAGAAAATGGCTTGGTGTTACCTTGCTGATGTCTTCTCATAGGCTCATTGATTTTGGCCATCAACCAAGTCTCCCACCTACACAGTTAATGCTTTTTCTATGTTAACTAAACATTTATTACATACCTTGACCCTAACTTTTGCAGTTTGAGGTTCCACAGCAAAACTAGCATGAATATTTTTACCTTCTTTACAACTTCAGGGATAGAAGATTTGCTCTTATCAGAGATCTTAGCAACCTCAGCATACCATTCTTTCCTTTTCATATGAAGTTGAGGACTTTCACCTTTTCACTTAAAGCAGGGGTGGGGAAACTTTTTTCTGTCAGGAGCCATTTGGATATTTATAACATCATTCGAGGGCCATACAAGATTATCAGCTAAAAAATTAGTCTGCTGTATTTGGTCAAACATTTAATTAACTCACCTCCTAATGCCTTGGCAGGGCCTTCCAAATTATTTCATGGGCCATATACAGTCCAAGGCCTGGCATTTCACATCCTGACTTAAAGAAAGCTCTTTCTGGCTCTTCTCTGGAATAATTGAATTGCCAGCATCACTGCTCTTGCATTTTGGGACCATTATTCAGGAAACTAAGGGTGACCTTAACACAAGCACTATGATATCTCAACAGTCAATTTGATAATCAACATAGCTACTAGGTGACTAAAGTGTGGAGACACTGGACCAAGGGGTGAGTCACTTCTGGGGCTGCATGGAATGGGACTTGTGAGATTTTTCATCAAACTACTCAGAATGGTGCAAGTTCAACATATGAACTGTTTATTTCTAAAGCTTTCCATTTAATAGTTTCAGCCTGAGGTTGATGTGGGGAATTAACGAA